>CM050944.1:24616155-25336155 GCA_027789145.1 Solanum arcanum
AATCGATATGAGTTCAATAATAGAGATGATCTGCATATAGCCAATTCACTCAAAATAAGGAAAATGTCACCGTGAATCTTTTCAAGAAAATGCCATACGATGGAGGTTAGATGCTTCAAAAATACATCTTTCATTTCCTGAAGAGGAAATGATCTCAACCTTCATCCAAATTTAAGAACGTTTATATTATGATAAGTTTCTTGCCTCTTGGAACTTGTGCACACAACTTCTTTGATATAATTAAGGTTGGAAAAGAGTTATAAAATGGTATTGAAAGATGAAGAATTGTGTAACACCTCAGATTTTGAGAAAGGGCTAGAAAGAATAAACAGGCAAGTCCATGAATCCAAAATGGACCATGGACCTTCACGGCATCCTAGACGGACCATCTAGAGGTCCATGGACCATCATGTGCATCGTGAGCCCATTTAGGACTGCCCCTATGCAGGAGTCACCTAGACAGTGCCTTAGACGGCCCGTGGTGACCTGGACGACCGTCTAGGGGTCCGTACAAGTCACCTAAACAATGAGTTTTCACCCTCAAGGTCACTCTGAAGGACCACGGATGCCTAGACAGTCTGAAGCTTCACACAAACCGTGAAGTCATCCGTGAGAGGGACTTATCAGGTTTTTGTGTTTTAGATAAACTTCAAACGATAATATCTTTTACTAAAACTGAATTAGATTGTCCATGACCTATCAAATTAAAGGTCTTTGAGCCCTCTTTCCAACGCCTCCAAGTTTGCGTAATTTTGAGCCCGGAGTAAGGAGTTATGCTTGTTTTGGGGAAGCACCATCAGGCAAGGCAATATCACGACCGACCAGACGAGCCATGATTAGACAACTCGTGAAACGCTTATTGAACTATGCACGTTCAATTGAACTTGTATCGACATGTCATGCAATGGGTTAGCTTGGGTCAGTTGTGACAATAAGCCTCGTGTTGCGTCAAAGAGTAGCCTCGAGGCGTGAAAAATTTTGTATCAGAGCATCGGGTTCAAGAGTCCTTGGGTGTCTAAAAATTGCACTAAGTAGAGTCGCTTTCATGGGTGTGAGCGTGTCACACCTATGAGGGTGAGTCTATGAGGTGTTCTAATTGTCAATCAAACATCATTAATATTATACATAAGTAATTTATTTCTCATCTACCTGCCAAACGTCATATAAAAATTTATTCATAAATAACTTTTTTCTTATACAATACGACCTCAAAATTAAGAGTTAATTCAATATTTTTATTTTGAAACTACTCCATGGGGCACCAAGAGTAAAGCTTAAAACTAAACCTCAATTATATCAGGTAATAACAAGCATCCTTGGACAAATCCCCACAAAGATAGTTCAACACTGCTTCAAAGCTATTGTATTCATATCACCATCAACCCATATGTGTTCTTGATTTATTTATTTCATTTATTTTGGATGCAGTAGTGATTACATTAATGGCATCGAGTTTCGAGAAGATGCAGAATTTACACATGTTCTTGAGTTCTTTCGAGGGACATAGTTGATTTTCTTATCTACTGGGATTGGACTTTAGAAATGTTATGTAACTGAGATTATAGTAGTCGTACTACCAGGTAATTTTCCTTCATTCCTCTGTTACTGCTTGCTGCATGTGGCACCTAAATTGAGCAAAAACTATAGATATTGTTCTTTATTATTGCTCCACATATAGCTCTTCTGTGTTCTAAGTCATCTACACAACTTCAACACATCCCCCAAGTCAAATTTGAAATTGAAAATTGAAAGATCACCAAGATATAAATGACTAATTAAAAGAGTGATCGTAAACTCCGAGGCCCTTTACATAAATCAAAACAAAAGGAATAGCAACAATCTATTGTATTTCAAATAGGCTGAGAGCAACTCTAGTGATTATCTACAAGAGTGCAACTCAGAAGTACAACAAACAGCATAACCAATACGTTCCAGTGAGATCTGGAGAAGGTGGAGTTATACACCGACCTTACCCCCTACCTTTGTGGGATAAAGAGGTTGCTTTCGACAGAACGTGTAACGCAAAACTACCATGAAAAATAATCCAAAAATATAGAAACGTATTGCCTAAATGAGCAGAATATCTAATTTAAACACATTATATTGACATAAGGAAACTGAGATGGAACATCATTGATACCAATCTTGTTCCAAAGCATCTTTCTAACTCCCAGAAAATAAAAGGGCGCGCGAGCCCAACAGTTTCACAAATTCATCAAAGTTAAATCCTGTCTATGATAACATTGATGATTTCCAAACAAAAACGAAAGATGTGGAAATAAAGATGTCCTACAATATCAGTTTATGACGGTTGTACATTGGATGTCTGGTATTCCAGCATCTCAGCCCTGTACCTCTCCTTATCTCTCGCACCTTTTTCCTGATAAACCTGCATCAAAAGTAACCCAGAACGAATACGAGTATGAGCTGAGAATTGATCTCGATTTTCCTCCACAGCATCAAAATATATTTACCATGGACATTTTAGTAACTCCAAAAAATCGTCTCGGTCTTACTGAGGATATCCAGGAATGACAACTTTATTATTAGATTAATGTCCGGAACTGTGCTTTATCCTGGCTTACTTCAGCCTTTAATAACACTAGACTAAGCTTGGAGTTAAATATTTAACGGTTTCATAGACAACCTTCTTATGCTCTTCTACAAGGATGCATACTATTGGTAGTTGATAGACTGAAGTACCGGTAGGCGGTAGCTACATTGCCTTGGAACACCCATATGCAAACAAAGATCCAAAATTTTACTATTCCCTTTATTTCATATTATGTATCTTAGTTTGTTTGAGCACGGAGTTTAAGAAACTAAGGGAGACTTTTGAATCTTTTGGTCTTAAATTAGATCTATTGAAACTTATAGTCTTAAACATGCAACTTAAGATGTTAGAATTAAAGAGTTAATAAATAAAGAAAGTGATATTTTTTTCTAAACAAAATAGAAGGCTAAAGGACATTAAGACAGAGTGAAATAGAGGAAATAACATTTTTCACAATATCAATCTAGTATGTGGCAACTATATTGAACAACACAGGCACAACTAATGAAGCCCCACACAACATCCCATTCCCACCACCCTCTCCCCTTAAATGTCTTTTTACTAAAAGAGGCAACTTTTGACATTTGAAACCATAAAATACACCGGAATGACTCAGTGACAAAGGTGGTTAAACACACCATAACTTTGCGAATATGCTATCAAAACACAATCGAACTGTGATTCTGCTTAGAAGTCACACGACATAACAAACAATTAAAGAACTAAGTTATTTATAAAGTTATGTATGATGACAATAGCAACATGTAAACGAACCATTCCAGATAGCAGATGCAGTTTCTGCACAAATATCAAGAATTAACATAAAAGTGAATTTTTATTCTGTCAAGATTTTATCCAACCTGTTTCTCGGCCTCTGTGAGTCGACTCCAAAGAATTCCAATCCTTTTGCTGATAGCTCTCTCTTGCCCCTGATATGAAGGCTTCAACGTTGCATAATGCTCAGCAAAGAAAAAATTATAACCACTACGATTTGGCTTGGGTCGAGAGGGGTCCTTCATAGCCAACTGTCTTTTCCTAATCCTTTGGGAAGGCATAGCCAAAGTATTCACCTTTTGGAATTGATTTGGTAATGCAGGTATATGATACAGTACACCATTTAAATTCTCAGAGCCCAGGTTCACAGAGATTACATAACCGTAATCAAACTTCGCATCAATTGTTCCTACCAGTGAATTCCCATCCTCCAGATTATAGCTCACTGCAAGTTGCATGATAATTTGGACACATGATAAACATGTCTAGCCACTATTAAACAGAATATTACAAACACATAGGAGCTACAGAAAAAATCAACAAAAACTAAAAAAGCAAAGTTGCAGGAGAGAAAAGCAGTCCCACAAAAAGCAACATCAAGCTTCAATACTTCTTTGTTGGAGCTCTTTTGAATTTTCAAACAAATAAAAGGTGATGCACTCCATCTCATATCAAAGTAATGGGATAAAAACAACATAAACAGGAGTCAGGATCTCATGAAAGAAAATTAAGGTTTTAAAAGATTGGAAGCACACCTGAACTTTGATCCGTAGCAGCACTATCATCATTAGCATGTTCAGTTGCAGAGCCACTGACATTTCTACTTGTAGGATCTGCAGAACACATACAGCAACAACTTTTTCAGTTTTTATTTTACAACAAAAACATAAAACAGATGTAGGTAATTGATTGCAAAGTTTCCACCTACCAGACACAGAAACAGAAGGCTCTTCTTTCCTGAAGTAATAAACCTGCTCAAAATGATAAAGCATGGATAGATAGTGTTTCCGCAAGACAAATGAAGCATTGGTCACAGAAGATGGAAATCTGAATATTCCTTTCACCTCCCCCCATTTTCTCTCTCTAATAACCTGCACCAAGTTCACAATACAGAACCTGAGTGAATACAAATCACATTACAGCAACCATTTTAAGGGTGAAACAAAATTACTTTGGTCTTGATAAGAAAAAGGAAGTGTAAATTTGAGAATGTCAAACCAGAAATAAATTCACTGAATCAAGTTTGAGAAAATCATCTGACGCAGTTCATGAGCACTTGAACAAGAATAAATCAAAAGTAATACAAACCAAAACAAGTAGGTGACATCAGCTGATGCATTCTTAGTTCTTGTTCAGGCAGTTGACAAATAGAACAAAAAAAGAACCCATTTTAATAACACTTGCACACAACACCTGCAGATCCATCATTTCTCTTGCGACCACCAGATCCAGATGCTCTCTCTCCTCTGAGACGCTCTCTTTCTCTCACCTCTGAGATGGAAAATATGAAAGACTCTCGATTTCATTTATTTCTCTCTTCACTGTCTGCCACCAACAAATATGCTCTGTCCCATCTATTTCTCCAGCGACAACGCCTACTGCAGGTTTCTCTTGACAGCGACTTCTACCAGCGTGGTTAGGGTTCCCTTCTTTCGTTCTTCATTCCGGCAGCGTCGTGTAGGGTTGTGGCATCAGTATACGCGGCAACAAGGAGGAGCAAGTCTGGCAGGTTTCCACCAGTCCGACGGAAAATCATTTACCTCATATTCCCGTTTCCTTCTGTCTTTCGTCCTTTCTTTGCTTTCTTTCTGGGACTTTTGCAATTTGCACTAATAATTTACTGCATATAATTGTGTTTATTAGACTAAATTTGTTTCCACATTATTTCCTGTCATGGTTGATATGACTTGCCTTACTTCCCTGCCTCTATTTTTCATTTTTGTTACCTGCCTGTTCATAGCTTATAGTGTTTCTTGTGTTCTTGCCTATTAAACATAGGAGTCATTTGGTAGGATGCATTAGAAAAAGTAATGCATGCATTACCTTAGTGTACTACTAAAACTTTGTTTGGTACACTTTTTCAATCTATATTAGTTATACACTCTATTTAGTATCATACTATGTATAAGTAAGACATGGTAAACCATGGTATTAGCAAATACAAGGTGTTCCAATGCATGCATTAGCATGATTAAAGACATAATTGTTCCTCAAATCTTTTTCCACATCCTTTCCACCATATTTGTGGAGGGTATTTCCATAAACAAATAAATTTCTTGTGGAGAGCACTGACGAGGAGGAAAATAGGGAAAATGGGGAGAGATATAAGAAGGTGAAGAAGGAAGCAAAATTAGCGATTACAATGGCCAAAATAATAGTGTTTGAACAATTGCATGAAGAACTATAGGACAAAAGCAGGGAGAAGGTACACAACTTGCTAAGGCAAGAGAGCGCAGTGCATGAGACCTGGACCAAGTAAAGTGTTAGGAAGATTAAGCACATGTACGATGAAACCAAGACCCAGGTGAGGAGACTCGGAGCACTTTCCAATCATGATAGGGTAGCAAGAAGGAGGTTCTTTGGTGTGTACTATTTGCAGATAACATAGTATTGATTGACGAGACACACAGCAAAATGACGATAAGCTAGAGGTTTGGAGACAGAACCTGGAGTCTAAGGGCTCAGGTTGAGCAGGATGAAGGCAAAGTGCTTAGTGTGCAAGTTCAGTGATGTTACCCCATGAGGTCGACGTGGAAGTAACGATTGATACTCAGGTTATTTCCAGGAGAAAAAGTTGAAGAATATCCAGGCTTATTAATCCAACAGTTGTGGGGCAATAGATGGAGCAGATTGGGTGGAGCTTAAAGCATCAGGCACTAGGGGAGGTATTCTTCTGATCTGGGACAAAAGGAAATGGATTAAGGTGGATATTTGATAAGTTGTCATTCCATTTCTTGTATGCTGGAAAGTTCTAATGAGAACTTTAGATGGTGCTTTACTGGTATTTATGGTCCTCGCTCAAATCCGGAAAGGGAGGAGATGTGGGATGAATTAGCAGGAGTCAGGAGCTCTAGGAAGATAAATGGGTCAATGGGGGGAACTTAGATGTTTGTAGATTTAAATGTGAAAGAATGCACAGTACTAAAAAATCCACAGGAATGGAATTTTTTTTCAGACACAATCAAAGATCTTGAATTAATTGATTTGATATTACAAGGAACACAATTCACTTGGTCCAGAGGTGTTAACGCCCTCAAGCTTCAAGAATAGACAGATTTCTTATTTCACCAGAATGGAGTGATTCCTTTAGAGTTGTGAGACAAATTGCTTAGCTAAAGGTAATCTCAGACCACAGATATATATTAGTGGAAAATGGGGATTCGGATCCATCTCCATAATACTTTAAATTTGAGGATATGCGGCTGGAAGTAGAAGACTCCACTGATAAACTTAGAGTATGGTAGGGAAGTCACAACTTTAATGGTGGGCCAGACTTCATCTTCAGTCAAAAATTAAAAAGACTGAAAAAAGATATCACAATCTGGAACAGAAATGAATTTGGGAAACTGGAGAGTAGGAAGTCGAAGGCCTTGAAAGATCTGTTATCATTAGAACAGACCATCGAAGGAAGGCAACATAGTCCCAATGAGGCAGAGAACATGACTGCTTTGAGAGTCGAAATTCAAACAAGTAGCTAAAATTGAAGAGGTATCTTGGAGGCAAAAGTCCAGGTGCTTGTGGCTAAAGGAGGGGGACAGAAACACCAAATATTTTCTAAAGACTGCCGATTCAGATAGGAGATATAACTGTATTGATAGGCTATTGGTGGGGGATGAAATCATTGAAGACAAGGAGATGGTGAAAGGGAGAACTCTGGAGTTCTGTAAGAACTTATACACTGAACCTGTATCATGGAGGCCACCTGCAATTTTTGAAGACACAGCCTCCTTAACTGAAGAGGAAAGCAACTCCATGAAGGCTATGTTTGAAGAGGAAGAATTATTAGCGGCCATAAATGTCAGAGCACCTAACAAGGCCCCGGGGCCTTGTGGGTTTACTATGGCATTTTCAGAAATCCCCTGGGCCTTGTGGGTTTACTATGGCATTTTTCAGAAATCCTAGGTCTTTATCAAGCCAGACTTGTTAGCAATCTTGCAACATTATCACCAACATTGTTAGTTGGTAAGTCTTGCAATGCTTTATTCATAGCACTCATCCCCAAGAAGAAAGGAGCAATAGAGCTGAGATAATACAGGCCAATAAGTTTAATTGGCAACACTTACAAGATTGTTGCAAAGATCCTAGCACGGAGATCAAAAAAGTAACTGGGAAGCTGGTCTCAAATCATTAGAATGTATTTATTCAAGCGAGGCAAATTACAGATGCTTCCCTCATAGCTAATGATGTCTTGAATTGGCAACACTTACAAGATTGTTGCAAAGATCCTAGCACGGAGATCAAAAAAGTAACTGGGAAGCTGGTCTCAAATCATTAGAATGTATTTATTCAAGCGAGGCAAATTACAGATGCTTCCCTCATAGCTAATGATGTCCTAGACTGGCAGAAAAAAAACAGGTGAATGCTGGTTTGTTAAGCAAGTTAGACATTAAGAATGCATTTGACCAGATGATTTTCTCTTACCTCAGTTCTATAATCAAGCAAAGGGGATTTGGGTGCGTCCTAGTTAAGTGAATGCCACTATTGAGCAGGTTTATACGGGTAGTATTATTGGTCATTGCAATCCATGTTATCATTTTGCATTGGTTTGTACCTTTTTAGTTTTATCCGCCTTAACTGATGGTCTTGTATTTACTTATCGTATAATTCTAGTTAGCTTCCTTATCCCCATTTTGCAAGAGTAAGTGGACTATTATATTGACTTAACGAGATTCATTAAATACTTCTCATGATATAATTGTCTAACTCTAGCTCTATAGGCCTATGATGCCAACTAAGTACACATGTTAGTGTATTTATACTACTCTTGTAGCATCTTTCTTATGCATATCCTAGCACTAGCAAACCCTGCAGATTCATTTTATCTGAAGTGTTAGTGAGCTACCTATCGTTCGAATTGCCTAGCTTCTTCTATCTTGTATATATATGTATCTGTCTTTTTACAAAGTGCCTAGCTTCTTCTATCTTGTATATATATATATATATGTCTTTTTACAATTTCTGATACTCTTATATTTTGAAGTAATGTACTCAATTTAGATGCACTTGTACTACTAGTGACACTAGATTTTGGGTGTATTTCTTGCTTCCGCACTTCTATTATATCTATGAAAGCTTTGGGTTTTGAGACTTGATTTCGCTTGTCTTGTTATTTCCGCATGATTGTTTGATATTAATTTTGGTGGAGGCTTGGCTTACCTACCAGTGGGATAGTGCAATTGCCATTATGACCATGGCTTTTGAGTCGTCACGCCTCTTATTTGTGAAAAAAAAATCATTTTTCTTTAATAAATATTATTTTAGAATTCATCACTTACTACAATCGGTACATTATTGTACCTTTAACTAAAAAATACTATAATCAATAAGAAGTTCTCATACCTTTTCCTACTCCTTGCATGACTACTACTTATCACAAACCTATTTATCCATCAAAATACTGAAATATGATAGAAGTGTTTTCTAATGATATGCTAACATCTTTGTAAAACATACTTCCCCTAAACATTTTCTACCAAATGTGCCTGTGTAACAAGTTAATTATTGCGCTTCCTATTACCAAAATAGTCATGGAATATGACCTGTCAAAATTTAAGCAATTTTCAATTTTCTAAGAAAAGAGTAAAACGATTTCCTTAAAAAAAGATTACACTAATCAATTTATTTAAAATTTGAACCCCAACTTACGAAATTTCTTAATTTGACTACATTGACATTTCTTGTTTGGCATCTTTAAAAGTTACACACTTCTTCAAGTTTTATGTATTCTACTCCAAAAGGAAGTGTTTTTTTGTTTGAGTATCAAATATGGCTACAAAAAGGCTTATGGCTACAAAAAGGATTAGGATTACTAGGAGAACTATAGTGAAAAAGTGTGAGAAACTCCATCCTAAATAGTAGAAGAACAAGAAGTTTGTTCAAGAAAGCAGATGAAGTTTCTATCTTGTGTGATGTAGAAGTCGCCATGATTACTTCTAGGCCAAGAAATACCCAACCAATTGCTTGGAAATCAACAAGTCTGGCTGGGGATGTCTTAACGAGGTATTTAAGTTTTACAAAAGTACAGACGGCTTAAAAAAGTTGTCAACCGTGAAACCTATCTCCTGAGGAAAGCGGATAAGAAAGAAGAACAAATTAGCAAATTAGAGAAAATGAATGAGGAGAAGGAGATGGAACTCCTCTTCAACCAACTAATGGAGGGAAAGAGTATTAAATGAACTTGATGCAAGACAAATGAAAGGTTTGTTAAAGGTGTTTGCTGCTAAAACGGCTAAAATTTAACGAAAGAAAGATACAATTGGAAAAGTCTCCAAATCCTCAATCCAACAACATAAATGTAATATCAACAAGTCTAGTGGAAGATTTATTGAATGATGGTTATTTTTTTGAGACTATAGCTGCAATAGGGGATGGAAGCGGTACAAAGACTGGACTAGCAGAAGGCAATGACACCAATGCTGAAGATGATGTACATTCCAAGGACTTCGATTGAGAATATAATAATTATATTGTTTTATCACTGTTTTTTCAAGTTGCTTTTTTCTTACTGTGAATCTTAATTTGTTGCATTTTCCTATCCATTTTTGCGTTATTGTACTTTTTATTTCAATTATTTATGAGTGTAATTCTATTTTGTTGGAAAAATGAACTTGTGCTGTTCAACCAACAAGTTAATTGTGCCAAACTTTTGGACTAAGTTGAATCTTTATTTATAGTCATATATATTTTATTTCTCTTCAGTTCAGCAACTTATGATATTTGATTCAAAAGGTATTTCATGTGCATGTTAAAATTTAGAAATTACTACACTACATATAGCAACCTATTCAATCCATCAATGAAAAGCTTCAATCTTTATAAACTTCGCGAAATAAAAATTCTAATATCGACATTCACCATTTTTAGGGGGTGTTGAATTGGATTTTTTTTAAGTGACTCATAATCTAAAAGCTAAAAGCCATAAGTTGGGAACACCCAACTTTTGGCTTTGGACCTTTTTTTATACTTTTAAGCCTAAATGGAAGTGCTTAAAAGCACTTTTTGTGTTTCCAAAAGTCTCTCTCTCTTATATGGTCGTCCTCTGTTCTCCTCCTTGTCTTCTCTTCTTCTATGCCTTTCCTATACTCTTCCCTGTTGGCCCCCTACATCTCCTCATCCACTCCATCTCTTCAATGATTTAGTGTTTGAAGTGGTTGATAAAGGTCGCCCAAATATGAAGTTGTTACCTTATATCTTTATTTGAGATGGTCAAAATAGCATGGAGTTTGTGGATTTGAGGTGTTTAAAGGAGCTTTGAATGTGGTTTCAAACGGTGACATTTGTATGTTTCGATTTGCTGTGATGGATATGTTCCATAGAAAATAGGAAGTTGTTAGTGGCCTCATGACGGAGTCGTGGTAATTTTTCTAACCTTGATAACAATTTCAAGCAATTATTAGTTGCTTTTGAACTTTAAATCTCTAATTGTAGAATCACAAATTTTGTCTCAAGTGTATAATCAGTGCGTACTTGATGAATATTCAATATATAATTGATGTATCTTAATGTACAGTGTATGTATTTATCATGTTATAATGACCGAAGATTGCATCTTAGTATTGATTTTCACATTTTTTCTCCCTTTAAACCTCACTCCTCTAAATCTACAACAAACAGCTGCAATTTATAGGGTACCACTCAAGTTTACACTGAGTTACCTTTAAAAATTCCAACCTAATCACCAAAGTGGTTCTAACATTTTGTATGACTCACACCTGTGCATTCAAAATTTGACATCTTTAATCAAAATTTTCATGGATTATTAATTGGGAACTCCTTATGCAGTTATGCCAAGCCCAGTAGAGCCTTTGGATGTATATATCTCAGACATACAAACATATGTATGTCTATACGTATTCGCAAAGAGAACATGTATGTTTTTTATAAGATAAGGAAATTTTATTAAGGCAAGTACTAAGACTGTCAATATACAGCAACAAAATACAAATGATCTTAACTTGCATTAACGTAGTTGTTTCGTATCATATATCCTACCTTCCTCAGCCACAAGTGCAAGTTTTTATATGTAAAGGGGAACATGTATTTAACAAATGAAACCAGGGAAAGAATAGGAAAAGCTTCACAGACCTTCGAACTAGCATTTGAGGGGGATAAAGGCTAAAGGAGTCGAAACCCATTATTATATTTTAACATAATTTAGGATCAATGAGGCTATGACATCCAATTCAATCAGAAGGAAAAGAATTAGTTTCATGTGTTAAGATGCTTATATTTTACTGTAGCATCTTTTTTCTCTTTTTTTATTAGGCATTTTACTGTAGTTTCATACCAAAGATTCTCTCTCAAAATATATTTTGAAGTGAAAGATGATATATATATATATGTCACAAGCAAAATGTGTGTTTGTACATACCTTTTCTATTCCACCTCGAGATGTAACCTCCACAAAAAGACGGTGTAAATCTAGTGGTGTTCCTGCTACAAGAGGGATCCTGCAAATCAAGGGAAATTAGGATGAAAGGAGGAAATATCACACTGACGTTTTTGAAAAGAAAGATCACCAAACTTCATCATTGACTTTTTGTTTACTCTATAAGCAATTAGCAAATTTGACAAACCAAAAGAACCTCTTTAGCATGAGTCTGCAGTTTGACAAATTACAATCAAGTCATTTCTATGGTCAATAATATGTAAATAAACTTTGACTCCATCATTTCTCTCCAAAATAAAGACTTTGTACCATACAAGATAACAAAAGTTAATCTTCATCTACATTGGTTTGACTACCATTTACAGTACTAAAACAAGTTAAGCTTATCACGCTTATTATGAAAGACTATATATAACTATTTATCATCCTATAACTTTGGAATAGTGATTTAGACAGCGAAAGGGATAAAAGACGACAAAGGATCGCGCTCGCCTTTTGAAGTGTGGCACCAATTAATACCAAAAAAATTAAAATATTTAATTGGATATGTAAATAATCAAATTATCAATAGCAATAACATATTAGCAAATATTTTAATTCAAAAACTGAAAATAGATAGTACATACTAAAAGTCTAGAACTTTGAATGAGAAAAAAACAAAAACAAAAATCAAAACAAAGGTAGAAGTGACTCTGAAGTCCGAAGAAGAAGGCAAAAGAAAACTTGGAAGAAGAAATTTGAAAAAGAAAAGAAGAAATATGAATTGGTTGGACTTTGGAGTAGTCGGGAAAGTTTGGCTGGTCGCCAAGGATTCTAGTCGTAAGCCCTACAATTATCTTTTAACTTTTAAAACCCTAAATTGGTCGCCTTTTTTAAGAAAATACAAAAGGTGATGCCTTTCTCGCTTCTCTTGCCTCTCGCCTCTCACCTTTTGTCGTCACGGTGTCGCCTTTTGAAGGTCGCCTCGCCTCTTGCCATTGACGACGAGGCGATCGCCTTTCACAACACTGCTTTGGAAACCTTGCAGACCTACAGGATAAATGAGCTTGCATAAAATAATTCCATCTATGTGTATATTTATCCATGCACTCGCCTACAAAATCCCCTAACTCATGAATGATTATACACCCACCTACTAAAAATGGGTCCTAGTACCATCCATGTTCAAAGAACTATGAAGTGGATGCAATGAGCGAAAATCTCACTGGCAGGCCTTAAGGGCGAGCAAACACTCCAACCTGAGATGGGCCTATCCTGTATCAGAAGTTGTTGCACACTATACAACCAGAACAATAAAGAAACAACTTTCTATTTACCCTACTATTTTGTACCTCAAAAGAGATTTCACTTTATGATGCTACTGATGGCTGTAAAATGCAGAGGCGTCGTATCCATGGGTACACTATTATGAAAAAAATGTATCTAAAATATAAATTCGAACAGTTTGACCTTTAGGTTCTTAATTTGAACTGTTAAATTTTAAAAATTATTGGTCAAAATTACATAATATTACTAGTTTTAAATTTTTATATACACATTGATTTAATTACATAATTTCTTTAGGAACTTTCAATGTAACACTCTTGAACTTTGAAATATCAAAGCAAAAGAAAATTTTAAAAAATTAGTTGAAACGTCAAAAGTGTTACCGATAACCACTTGGAGAGGTATTACTAAAAAAAACAATATGATATACTCACTCAAAGAGGTGCTCCCAATCATTATTGTATTTTTACACCGAGTTCACACATCTATATTTATGCATTTTTAAAAAAAGATAATTAACACTATACTACTACATATGATCTAGAGAGGGAGTATGGGTGCACATGAACCCACGGAACCCCTCTAGATACACCTCTGGTAAAATGCATGCAAGGTGAAAACTGTTCCAAATATTCCAGTACAATGTAATACAACACAATACGATAAACTATGAAAAAATATGTATCAATCATCGAAACAGAGTATAAATGTTTCACAAAATAACATTGAACTTCTCATTGAAGAGACCTTAGAACATATACGACACTCGCCTCCATCAAATTTTTTTTAAAAAAAACTAAGTAATGCAACTATCTCCGAATTAATAAACTATACCTAAAATGTATAGACATGAAATGAATAATTGTGCATTTGTGTTTTTTTCCTCCAGTTTTAATATTACGATGCGGTCATTGATTATAATTATAAATCACAAGCGACATAGACATTCTGAATACAATGAACAACGAAAAGCTAAGTAATTGAAGTTGTAAAATTAGTAAAGGTAAAGAAGAAATTTAAAGGAAATTAGACTAACTGGAACTTGGTTTGCAGTGATGCGGAGAATTTCTGAAGTTTGTTCCAGAAAAGTTGGGAATTTTGAACAATTTCATGGTATTCAGCTTCCGGCTTAGGGTAAGAGAGAGTTCCTCCTGGGTAGCCTAGCAGCGGCAGCGGCGGCGGTAACTGCGACGACGGTGGCGGATTGTTAGACATTTTTTTCTTGTGAGTTTTCTGTAGCTTTTGTCATTTTAGATTCATATAAAAAAAAAAAACTAGGGTACGTGTCGATCAGTGCGATGGGCTTGTTTTCAGACATAAAAGTTAAGAGTTTTAGTTCTATAAAAATAATTTTATGAAATAATAATTAAGTTTAAATTCAATATTTATATATATTTATTTAAAATAATTTATTAATGCAAATATGGTATTTGATAGAATCTATTTGATATATGGATTATTAGTTGATATCGATAAATCAATCATAGAATTGATTTTATTTGTATTGAATTATTGAATAAATGGTTAAGGAACGGATTAAAATGTTATAGTTAACGACTGATTGGTATGGTAGCGGATTATTGAATTTTCTTATCGAAATAAATTGTTAACTTGTTCTGAGTTATTATAATTACATTTTTATTTTAGGTATATATAGTCTCATTGAATATTTTGTCAGAATATGTGAGAATAATTATATATTTTTCATTTGTTAGTCTGAACTCTTAGAGTGTGTTTGGTATGAACGAAAATATTTTCTGAAAAATGTTTTCTAATTTTCTCATGTTTGGTTGAGACAAAAGTTTTGGAAAATGTTTTCTAAATCAACTCATTTTCCTCAAAATTTAAGAAAATGACTACCCTTCAAAAATTAAGGAAAACATTTTCCAAAACTATCCTCCAATTTCAAATTACATTTTTTTTTTGGAAAAAACATCATTTTTAAAAAAAAAAATCAATTTCAAAATTTTATTTTTTCACCCGATTCCTGACCACCCTCCCCCCAACCCCCTCCCCAAAAAATTAATTTTGCTTTTTAAAAATATTTTCAACTTTAATTTTTATTTTTAAACTCCTACCTCCCCCGGCCACCTCCCACCACCTCCACCCCCACCCCTACCCCCATCCCCAACCCCAACCCCCAAAAATTAATTTTGCTTTTTAAAAATACTATCAACTTCAAATTTTTACTTTTCAATCCTAACCCCTCCCCCTGCCCCCAACCCCACTATCCCCCCACACCTCCACCACCACCACCCAAAAAAAATATTTTTAATTTTATAAATTATTTTCTACTCTAGTAAAAATAAAAGATGTCCCTCAAAAACATTTTTCATTCATAAATTAAACACTAAAAATCATTTACGAATATATTTTCTACGCACCAACCAAACATGAGAAAATAAGTCCAAAATCTACTTGTTTTCTAGGAAAACATATTCCTTCATACCAAACACACCCTTGAAGGCTAAAGTCCTAAAGTCATGAAAATCTATTTACTTTGCTATAATTATCTATTTTGCTTTAAAAAATAAAGAGCAAGTCAACAAACACACAAAAGTACTGAAGATATGTACATGAAAACTACGCAACAATTTATCGGGTCATTTACAAAGATATTTCCACTGGACAATGAAAATAAGACAACCAGTTGATAATCTAGATCAACTTATCCATTTGATCTTGTTATTGCTTAAAGTAATCCTTGTCATCCTTTCTGTAAGGTGTGTTCATCCGAAGAAAAAAAAGTACCATAGAAATTACAAGAGTCTGTTTGGATGAGCTTAAAAGCTGGTCAAATTGACTTAAAAATCATTTTTGACTTATTAAAGTGTTTGACAATTGTTAAAGTGACTTAGGGCCCGTTTGGATGGGCTTATTAAAAGCAGCTTTAAAAAAGTACTTTTGAAAGTGCTAAAACTTATTTTTAAAATAAGCAGTTATGCGTTTGGATAAAAAGTGCTGAAGTTAAAAAAAAGTTGTTGATGTGTTTGGCAAATAAGTGCTGATAAACCGCTTTTTAAATCAAAATGTCTGAAATACCCTTAAAAGTTGTAACATAATAAAAGTTAATTAATTTATATTTTACAGTCATAAATAATTATATATTGCTATCATTCACATATTTCTTTCTCATCACAAATTATTTATAAGAGGAATATAAACTTATTATAGATTTTAAAGATATATAATTTGAATAGATTAAAGAACGATTTAAGATTTTATTTTAGTTTCATCCATAGGTAATAATAATTGTCTATCATTCACATATTTCTTTATTATCACAAATTATTTATAAGAGGAATATAAATTTTTATTTAAGTTATATGTGCAACTTATTTTACATTTTAATAATATATAATTTGAATAGATCACTTGAAAGATTTAAGATTTATTTTATTTTCATTCATTAGTAATAGTAATTGTCTATCATCAACACGTGAAAAGGGAAAAATTAAAGAAAGAGATGTTAGGGTTATGTGGGTAATTTGGAGATAGTATAAAAATATTAAGGGCAAAAAGGTAAAAATGTGGTCAACTTAAAACAGCTTATAAGCTGGAAAAAAAAAGCACCCCTACCCCAGCTTTTAACTTTTGGCTTAAAATAAGGTTTTTTTAACTTAAAATAAGCTGTTTTGAGTATTGCCAAACAGCTAAATAAGTCAAAAACCAGCTTTTAAGTCAGTTTGACCAGCTTTTAAGCTGAGCCAAACAGGCTCTTATTTTAGGTCAAAAATGACTTATTTTAAGCCAAAAGCTATGTAGGGGTGCTTCTTCTTTTTTCAACTTACGGAAAAGGGCCTAAAATACCCTTGAAGTATTGAAAATGGTACACAATTACCCCCCATCCACCTATTGGCCCCCAAATACCCTTCACATCCACCTTTGGGTCCAAATTTACCCCTTCACTAACGGACCAAAATTAAAAATAATTAAATAATATTTTTTAATTACGTGGCACTCAACCATTGGTTGTAATTTAATTATTTAAAATAATTTTAAATCCACCCATTTTAACTAAACCCACCCCACTTGACCCAATTTAAAAAAAAAAAACCATTTAATTAAAATACCCAAAAACTCTATTCCTCCAATTTTCACAACTTCCATGGACTCCATTGTATTCTTCTTCTTCTTCATTAAGGATTTTATTGAAAACATATAAGGATTTTATTCATTTAAGCATAACTTTTAATAATACGATAGAATTCGAAATTAATATTTATACATGTGAATCGTTCAACTCAATATATATAAGTTTACTCATTGCGTTTGTGATTTAATTTGAGTTTATTGGAAAAACTAAAAAGAAGCTCTCCTTATAAATGTTACTAAAATAATTATTCAATGACAAAAGCCTATTAGGTCCTAAAGCAGACAAACAAAATTATTGTAATGGCTAAAAAGATAATCTTTTTATATACATCAAGGACCATTTTGATAAGCAGATATATATGAAGGAAGAAGAAGAATAAAATGGAGTCCATGGAAGTTGTGAAAATTGGAGGAATAAGGTTTTAGGGTATTTTAATTGGATGGGTTTTTTTAAAAAATTGGGTCAAGTGGGGCGGGTTTAGTTAAAATGGGTGGGTAATGGGTGGGTTTAAAATTATTTTAAATAATTAAATTACAACCAATGGTTGAGTGCCACGTAATTAAAAAATATTATTTAATTATTTTTAATTTTGGTCCGTTAGTGAAGGGGTAAATTTGGACCCAAAGGTGGATGTGAAGGGTATTTGGGGGCCAATAGATGGATGGGGGGTAATTGTGTACCATTTTCAATACTTCAAGGGTATTTTAGGCCCTTTTCCGTTCAACTTAAAAGTCATTTTATGTTCACCAAGTATATTACCTTTTTGCCCTTAATTCTTTTATTATTATTATTATTATTATTATCATTAATAATGATATTATATTATTATTATTTTATTATTTTTATTATTCTTAATTTTATTATTTATTTATTATTATTATTTATTATTGTTATTATTATTATTTTTATTTTTACTATTATTATTACTATTACTATTATTTTTATTATTATTATTATTATTATTGTCATTATTTATTATTATTATTATTAATAATAATTATAATTACAAAAAAATTGTGATGATAAAGAAATATGTGAATGATAGGAAATATTATTACTTATTGATGTAAATTATAAGTTAATATTGTTTTAACTTTGTTAAGTATAAAAATCTCAATTTAATCAACTTTTTATCATGTTAACAATTTTAAGAGTATTTCAGACATTTTGATTAAAAAAAAAGGGTTTACCAGCACTTATTTATCAAATATATCAACAACTTTTTTTTCAACTGAAACACTTTTATCAAAAGACATAACTACTTATTTTAAATTATAAGTTTCAGCACTTTCAAATGTCCTTTTTAAAGTTGCTTTTTATAAGTCCATCCAAACGGGCTCGAAGTTATCTAAAATACCGCTTGATAATCTTCTGGTAATTATCAATTCATTAACGAATCGATATCTTATAGGTTGACTAGCATATTAAGAAATTTTAAAATCAATATCTGATAGCTCAAAATTTTAAGCAAAATTATACGTCCAATAAGTCGCCTAGTTGCCCTATATAATACATAAGTTTTTGTAGAAACTACTTAAACATTATTATATTAAGAGAAAATGGTCTAAAACCCTTCCAATCTATATCCGAAATCTCAACTACACACTCCAACTCTACGGGTGTCCTATTACCCACCTAAACTTCATATTTCTCTATTTTCTACACACTTAAACGCTGACCACAACACATAAACCAAACAAATACTCAATCACGCGCCGGGTCCCCCACTTTTCAATTTCCAATTTCATTTTTTCCCTCATTTTCCTCCTAAAACGTAAAAAACCCACAAAAGTTTTTTCTCTCT
The DNA here is from genome assembly GCA_027789145.1 of Solanum arcanum. NCBI lineage: Eukaryota > Viridiplantae > Streptophyta > Magnoliopsida > Solanales > Solanaceae > Solanum > Solanum arcanum. Next base: position 24,635,258 of record CM050944.1, read on the forward strand.
TTTTCATCTCCTTCTCCATTTGCATATGCATTTATGCTGATTATCGAAGGACTTCATTGTGTATTTTCAACTTGATTTCATAGTTTATCAACTAGTTTAGTAAAAGGTTAGTTCTTTATCTCTTATTTCAAGTTTTTGTTTTATCCCTTAGATTTTTGTTGATTTGTGAAATTAAGAGCTACATTAGGTCTGATTCATCCATACAAAACTTATTCAAGTTTTCATTTGTCATTTTTGATGAATTTCAAGAAAATATAAAATTCAAAATAGAGCCCTAAATTAAAAATTAGAGAAGATTACAAATCCTAAATTCAAGATTTGAAGTAAAAATGAACATAAACTACTAAACCCTACTTATTTTTTTTAGCAAAAATCGTAATTTTTTAAGTAAAAGGAACAAGGGTTAATGGTAGGGAAGAAGAAACAATAGTTTATTTGATGCCGGGGAAGATGATTGTTGGAAAAAAAGAAAATTTTCGTCAAAATTTAAGGTGTTCTCATGTTCTCACGCGCCTAGAGGAGGTGTTCTCACCTCCTATGACAGGTCAGCGTTTAAGTGTGTAGAAAATTGAAAACTATGAAGTTCAGGGGGTAATAGGACACCCGTGAAATTGGAGTGTGTAGTTGAGATTTCGAGTATAGATTTGGAGGGGGGGGGGGGGTTTAGACCATTTTCTCTTATATTAATATACTAGAACTTTTCTTATAAGTTTTTTTTCTTAAAAAAAAAGTACTTGAACATTTATTATAATATAAGAACTGGATTAAAGAAAAATATAATATCTAAAAAGTAATTAATGTAAGCCATATTTAATTAACGTAATAAAAGAAGAAACTCACAAGAAACAAAAAAACAAAACAAAAAAAAGCATATCTATAATAGTAGAATAAGTATTGTATTATTAATTTGTATTTACAGTGATTGTATTAGTATTTAATCTCTTTTAATATATGACATTTAAACCTTTTTAGTGAACTAGCAAATTCTTTCTAAGTTAAATGAACATACCTTTACAATTGAGGTTTGGGTTCATAAAACTTCTTTTCCTTCTAATTTAAAGAGAATATATTACATTAATGTTTTTTAATTGGGCAAACAAACATAAAATTAATATTATATGCTATAACAAAGTTTGTATAACATATATATATATATATATATATATATATATATATATATATATATATATATATATATATATATATATATATATATTGTTAGTTTTAATAATTCAGTTTAGTAAATTAGAGTTCTGTTAGAAAATAAATTCTTATCTGTTTTGTTTGTCCTAGTCTTTAGGAAGTAGTTTAAACGTGGGTTGTTACCTAGTTTTTAGGAGAAAATCTTGTTGGATAGTTACTATATATTAGCTTAACGTTTACTATGTTTTTGCATATAAGAATGACTGCATTGCAGTTTTTTTTCAGTCAATAAAAAATTCTCTTCTATCAGTCCTCTCTTCTTCTCCATTGTGTTTTACTCACACAATAATATATATATATATATATATATATATATATATATATGAATATATATATATATATATATGTATATATATATATATATATTTATATATATATATGTGTGTGTGGGGGTGGGGGGGTGGGGGGGTGGAAGCGATATTAGAGAGATGTAGTAGAGAGGAAAGAGGATTGATTTTATTATGAGGGAAAGCCCTCTATTTATACTATCAAACTTACATATCTGGCCAATATAAGTGGCCGACACTTACTTTACACATGGCCTAATTATATTTGGCCGACACTAAAAACAAAATACATACTATTACTACTTTACATAATGACCCTTTCTTTTTATTGTTGGCCGACACACACTATTTACTTTACGACTTTAAAAATAAAAACTTTACAAATAGCTGCTATACATTGGCTAATGAAAAGTAAATCTTATGTCAAAAGAATCTTATTCTTATTTCTTCCATTTTTACTCCAAATCAACATCTGGTATAACATTATCTTCTCCGTTACATTTGGAACATCTGTGATCTGGATATTTGTTTCCAATAAGCTTACAATATCTGACTAATAACTCCTCTGAAATAAATTCCTTTTTAATGCTCTTGTTGTAGGTTGTTCTTCTGGTTTTTAATAACGATAAAATCCCTCGCTAGACTTCTTCCATATCTGTTCTTCTTAATTCCTTGGAGTTTGAATATATCATAACTTGGTCTCTTGCATAATAACTCCAAATAGCATTCCCGTTTAAATAATTGTTAGCTAGTTCTTGTATAATTGTTGCTATACCAATTATTCTTTTATTTGCATAAAAGTTTGGTATCTCTATCTTCGGTATTTCAACTTGTTTTTCTATCTCTTCTGGTATTATCATATCTCTGGTCAAACCTATCTTTATAACTTGAATTGGTGATTTGATTTCTTCATATAATATCTCAGCTGGTGCTGTATAAAACTTAATATAAAATAGATTTCCTTTGGTAACTCTTTTGTATGTGACAAATGCTTTGTATAATTCTGGTATTCCACTGATCTCTTCGCCATCATATGTATATACTGTATTTAGTAACCCATAATTATAACATGTTTTAACTAAATTTGAACTAGTTTTGGGTTGTGCAATCAACCTATTATATCCTTGTAATTTTTGGGTTATGTAATTTTCATTTGGATTTTTGGTTTGTGCGGATCTGGGGTTTAGGTTTAAATATGTTTGGATTTTATATATGTTTTCGATATAAGATTGTGTAATGTAATTGTACCTCTTTTTATCACTTTGTATGCTCATTGCATATGTGGAAGTTTGTGGTTCTGTGGGTATTTGTATTTGTGTATTTTGGATAAATGGTTTTATGAATAATTGGTTTAGGTTTGTATTTCGTGATTTTTCACTAGCTTTCCTACTTGTACCTGCAGCTGTATTTAAACACTTTGTCATGGATTTTATGGAGTTTCCCAACGTCTCCTTTTAGCTCTGGAAGTTTCCTGTCTTCCGATCGACATAGCTCCGCATCTTTATAGTCATGCTGCTGACTTATATTAGCTTTTGACCTCAGATTTTCTTCATTAGTCTGTAGCTTTTGTATCTCATTATCCATTCTATCCACTTTAGTACAAAGTGTAGTAATGGCTTAGAATAGCTCTTCAATTGTATGTTCATTTTTGTCCTCAGTTTGGGTAGCTTTGTCTTGATAAGTAGTCTGCAACCGTATTTTTGTCAGTTTTGATTACCTCAATTGTAAATGTAAAATTTAATATATTTAATACTAATCTCCTTATTTCTTTAGTTGTAACTGAATCTTCTACCTTTTTAGTTATCCACCATTTTACCTGGGTATTATCTGTTCTCACAATAAACTTATTGTAAACAATATATGGTTCAAATGACAATAAACATTTATATAATGCAAATAACTCTTTTCTATTTATTTTCCATTTTATTTGTGCTTCTGTATAGGACCCCGAGTAATATCTACAATGATGTTCTATTTTTTCTTTGTCATATTTGTATTTTAAAACTCCTCCATAACTATGATCACTTGAATCTGTTTCAACGATGTAGGTAAATGTTTTATTTTCATCAGGAAAGTATAGTTTTGGCAGTTTTTTACATAAATTCTTAATATGTTTTATATGTTCTTTATCTTTGTTGTCAAAATAATATTCAACATCTTTTTTAAGTTTTTTATTTAAGGATTTTAAATGTTCTGCTAATTTTGGTATGTATTCCCTTACTTGATTTACTAATCCTAGAAAGGATTGTAATTTCTTTTTTGTATCTATATTTTCATCAAGGGTGATTATTTTTTGTACTATATGAGTTTGCATTTTTATTCCATTTTCGTCTATTTGTATTCCTAGAAATTCTATCTGTGGTTTCATAATTTCTGCTTTCTTTTTACTTAAGCTTATACCTGAGTGTTTAGTTATATGTATAAATTTTTCTAACAACCTTATATGTTCATCTTGTGTTTTAGAATATAGTAATATATCATCTATATATACAATACAATTTTCTAACTGGTTAAAATAGTTATCCATAAAATGTTGAAATCTACCTGGTGCATTTTTATATCCAAACGGTAAAACATTGCATTCATAGAAACCTTTATGATCTTGTGAATCTTTGTTAGTGCTTAGATTCTTCTTCTAGTTTTAGATGGCAAAATTCTGATTTACAGTGAAATTTACTAAAATAGTTATATCCTTGTATTTGTCTTATTTTTAGTATTTTATTTGGTATTGGGTAATTGTATGTTTTAGTTTTAGCATTTAGATTACGATAATCTATGACCATTCTACTTTTACCTCTTTTTTGTTCACTATGTTTTATAACTATAAATGATGGGCTTGTTTGTTTACTATTACTTTCTTGTATGTAATTATTTTTTAATAGTTCATCTATATGATTTTGAATTCTTTTAAATCATCAAAGTTATATTTTAATGGTTTCTGTGTTATTATACTATTTTCACCTATTAGTTCAATTTTTACTTTTGTCTTATGTTTTCCCCATCCTTGTAATGGATCTTCGTTATATAGTTGTTCTAGTTGTTCATTTATTATTTTAACTTTATCTATTGTACATATGATAATTTCTAATTGTGATATTTGTTTCTTATTTATATTTTTCATTTCTTGATTTATTTTTTCACTTTATTTTATCCATTCTATAGGTTTTCGTTGTTTATTATTTACTCTTTTTGCTCCTATTTTGTTTCCGCATGGTGTAGTAAACCACCAGTGTGTTTTTGTTATTATATGTGGGTAGAATTTATCTAAAAATGGCATTCCTAGTAACATATCTTTTGTTGTAAACTCAAAATTATACATTTCTTCTATTGTCAGTATTTTATCCCATATTTGTATTTTTATATTTTTTGCTTTGTATTTAATCATACTTCCTTCATTATTAAATCCTGTTACTACCATCGGTGTTTTTAATTTTTCCCATTTATCTTCTGGCAAACAGTTATGTTTACATATATTTGCTTTTGCTATATCTATCATAGGGGTATAATATCTGTTGTGATATCCTTCTACAATAATTTTTGCGAGTATAAATATTTTCATTATTCATTTTGTTCTTTTTATAATTATTTTCTTATTTTGACAAGTTATTGTTAATTGTTCATTTTCTATATTGTACAGTTTAACTTTTTCTAACCATTTTATTCCTAATGTAACATTTTGATCTCCTTGGTAAATTTTAAATGGTATAATTAAAGGTATTCCTCCTATAATTACTTCTTTCTCTGTTGTTTCTTCATTTGTATTTACTATCTCCCTAGGTAATCCAGGGCATATGTGTCCTGTTTTTATAATTTCTTCTTCTAATACTAACTCTCTTGTTATGTAATTTTCTTCTTGTCCTGTATTTATCAAAAAAAATTATATCTTCTTTGGTCTATTATTCCTGTTATGAAATAATGATATGGTGTTATTTCTTCTTTATCTAATAAGTTTTGTGGGATTTCATAGTTTCTTTTAGATGTACTCGTTCTTGATGAGGTAGCTCTTGTTAGTGCATTTGGTACGCTTGAAGTGCTTAATCTTTCTTTTACAATTTCTAAATCTTCTTCTATGTCAATTTCTTTATAGCTATAGTCATTATTGTCTATTACAGTAATTATTTTTTCAAAAGGATTTTCTATCTTTATTTTATCAATTTTATTTTTTGCTGTTACTTTGTGTTTTGTTGTTAATATATATATAGGTTTTTATATCTTGCTCTAAATATTTTGCTACCTGGTGCTAGTTCTATTCCTGACATTTTCCAATATAGAACTAATGATTTATCTATATTTCTATTTGTTAATGCTACTATATTATTGACACTTATTATAAATTTAAATTTTTGGTATATTAAATTTCCTTTTACTGCACTTATTACGCTTTTTTTTATAGGGTGTATAATTCAATCATCTGCTAAATATATTTCAATAGGTGTATCTTATCCTTCTCTAAAACAAGTTTTTATTAATATTTCTATTCCTCTTAAATGTACATATTTTATAGGTGGTTTAGCTTTTATATCTTGTATTTCTTTATTTATTATTCGTTTACTTAGTATAGGTATATATGCTTTTCCTCTTGCATATTTGCAATCTATGATATGTTCTTTCTGACTTACTACATAGTATTCTTCTTTTTGTCTTTTAAACCAATTTCTTAAAGTAGGTATTTCAAGTACTTTTTCAACACTTAAATCTAATTCTTTTCCTTTTATTTGTTCAAATATTGTATTATCAAATATAATTTTTTGTTTTGATAATTCTTCATTTTGATAATCTTCTTTAGATATTATTTTTATCTCATCTTCAGATATTATATTTCTTCATCTGTTTCATTATTATCTAGATTAATATTTTCTTCTTCATTTTCAGTTTCTATATCTGATACTTCATATATACTATCGTTTTCACTTAATTCATAGTCTATGTATTCTATTTGCATATATTCGTCATTATCTATAATTACTTCTGCAATTTGCTTTCTTTTCGGATCTTTGGGTAGTTTACAATCTCTAGCTAAATATCCTATCTTTCCGCAATTATAACAAGTACATTGAGATATTTTTCTTTTTGGTCTATATGGTCATTTTATTTTATAATTTTTTATATAATATCTTCGTCTTGGTTTCTTATATTGTCACGACCCAAATCGGGCCGCGAATGGCACCCACACTTACCCTCCTATGTGAGCGAACCAATCAATACAAAACCCAACATTTCGAATATAATAACACAATATAATGCGGAAGACTTAAACTCATTAATGAAAATCAATAATCAACTTCTAAAAACTCAACAACTATTATTATCCCCAAAATCTGGAAGTCATCATCACAAGAACATCTACTTCAAATTACTAAACTAAGAGTATTCTAAGAAACTAAAATAAGTAAAAGATAGACCATGCCGGAAGTTCAAGGCATCAAGACATGAAGAGGAAGATCCAGTCCAAGCTAGAAGCATTAGCTCACCCTGATATCCGGAGTAATGAAGACTGGCTAGAGTTGCGGTTGAGTTGAAGACGATGGCACGTTTGTTGCACTCCACAAATAACAAAGAAGAAAACATAAAAGTAGGGGGTCAGTACAAAACACAGGTACTGAGTAGATATCATCGGCCAACTCAAAATAGAATACAGTATATATCAGATAATATCATAAATCAACTACAATACTCAACATGCGGCATTTACAATTACCATAACCCTTGGTCACAACACCAAGCTCATCAATGAGGACTCACGCCTCCCAATCATACTCATTTGGGAATTAGGTTCATTAAATTGAGTATATTAACATATTTCAAGATTCATTCTCTTTACTAATCCTGGTGTCGGAACGTGACACCCGATCCATATATACTATCCTGGTACCGGAACGTGGCACCCGATCCATATTCTATCCTGGTGTCGGAACGTGACACTCCGATCCTCATATACTATCCTAGTACCGGAACGTGGCACCCGATCCATATTCTATCCTGGTGTCGGAACGTGACACTCCAATCCTCATATACTATCCTGGTACCGGAACGTGGCACCCGATCCATATTCTATCCTGGTGTCGGAACGTGACACTCCGATCCTCATATACTGTCCTGGTACCGGAACGTGGCACCCGATCCCCTAATCTCACTACTTTCGTTCATCAAGCCTTCCTTTATACCAAGGCATCATCATTAACAAAGTAGATTAGGGTTTCTTCTTCAAGATTTAGGATTCAATAGCTTCATCATGCTTATTTTATCACAATTATATAATCACAACATGCAAACACATAATTAAGCATATAGGAGGGTTTACAACACTACCCAATACATATCATTCGCTATTAAGAGTTTACTACGAATAGTATAAAAGCCATAACCTACCTCCACCGAAGATTCGTGATCAAGCAAGCAATTTCCCAAGCCTTTTCGTTTTCCTCTTCTCATTCGATCCTCTCTCTCTCTTTGTTCTTTCTATTTTCTTTATTCAAACCCTCTTTCTTTTACCCTAATTAGCATATAATTAAGAATAAAAGATGACAATAATAACCCACTAATTTACTCAAGGTTACCTCTTTTAACCCCCAAGTAATTAGACTTATTAACATTAACCCACTAACTTTATAATTAAAGCCGGAATAGTCAAAAACGTCCCTTAAAACCTTAAAGAAATCCGACTTCGCCTGGGATTACGCAGCCTGTGACGGGCCGTCGTGCCTGCGACGGTCCGTCCTGCTGCTCCGTCACAGAGTTCAGAGACTTAATTCTCCGAAGAGTCTGTGACGGTCCGTCCTGCCATTCCGTTACGAAGTTCAGAGAGTCGATTTCCGTACCCATTTTTTCAGAATTTCTAAGTGTTTTGAAACGAGACCCCTCGACGGTCCATCGTGCCCATGACGTTCCGTCGTGGGTTCCGTCGTCTCAGTCTATTTTTCCAGAAATAAAATCTGCTGCTCAAAACGACTAAACAGGTCGTTACAATAGATACCAATTTACCCATCGTTCGTCCCCGAAGATCACAAGAAGGAAAACAAGGGCGAAAAGGAGTACCTGAATCTGTAAACAGGTGTGGGTATCTTTCTCGCATATCAGCCTCTTTCTCCCAAGTGGCTTCTCCGACTTGTCGATTCTTCCATTGAACTTTGATGGATGCAATCTCCCTTGATCTCAACTTGCGAATTTCTCTATCTAGAATGGCAACAGGCTCCTCCTCATAAGTCAAATTTTCATCAAGCAAGACTGAATCCCAACGAATAATATAGTTTCCATCCCCATGGTATCTTTTCAACATAGACACATGGAATACCGGATGCACTCCGGACAGCCCTGGAGGCAAGGCTAACTCATAAGCCACCTCCCCTATGCGCTTCAGAACCTCGAAGGGACCAATATACCTTGGGCTTAGTTTACCCCTTTTTCCAAACCGCATCACCCCTTTCATGGGCGAAACTTTCAGTAAGACTTGTTCACCCTCCATAAACTCCAAGTCTCTAACCTTCCAATCTGCATACTCCTTCTGTCTACTTTGCGCCGCTAGAAGCTTTTCTTGAATAGATTTCACTTTATCTAACGATTCCCTCAGAAGGTCAGTACCCCAAGGTCTAACTTCAAATGCATCAAACCACCCAATGGGAGACCTACATCTTCTCCCATATAGTGCCTCAAATGGGGCCATATTAATGCTTGAGTGATAGCTATTGTTGTAGGAGAACTCTTCTAAGGGTAAGAAGCTATCCCACTGACCACCAAATTCTATCACACATGCACGAAGCATATCCTCCAACACTTGAATCGTTCGTTCAGACTGACCATCGGTCTGAGGATGGAACGCCGTACTGAGGTCTAACGTAGTACCTAATTCCGCATGTAATGTTTTCCAAAACTTAGAAGTAAACTGCGTACCTCTATCTGATATGATGGAGAGTGGAACCCCATGCAACCGAACAATTTCTGAGACATAGATTTTGGCTAACTTCTCTGCATTGTAAGTCACCTTGACCGGAATGAAATGAGCAGACTTAGTTAACCTATCAACAATCACCCAAATAGAGTCATACTTACCCATTGTCTTTGGAAGACCAACCACGAAATCCATTGCAATCCTTTCCCACTTCCATTCAGGAATGGGCATTCTCTGAAGTGTTCCTCCGGGCCTCTGGTGTTCATACTTTACTTGCTGACAGTTTGGACATTTGGCAATAAAATCAACAGTATCACGCTTCATTCTACTCCACCAAAAGTGTTGCTTTAGGTCACGATATATCTTGGTTGCACCAGGATGTATAGAATACCTTGAACTATGAGCCTCTGTCAGAATACTGTTGATCAAATCATCGACGCGGGGTACACATATCCTTCCCTTGATTCTCAAAACACCTTCCTCATCGATTTGTGCTTCCTTAGCCTCTCCTCGCAATACTTTATCTTGGATTCTGCTTAGTTTCTCATCCTCAAACTGTTTTCCCTTAATCTTGTCAAGAAAAGAAGATCTTGCCTCCACACAAGCCAACAATCCTCCCTTCTCATTTACTTCTAACCTCATAAGGTCGTTAGCCAGAGTCTGAACTTCTCTAGCCAATGGACGTCTAGAAACTTGCAAGTGAGCTAGACTTCCCATGCTCCCTGCCTTTCTACTTAAGGCGTCTGCCACAACATTAGCCTTTCCCGGATGATACAAGATAATGATATCGTAGTCCTTCAGTAGTTCCATCCATCTCCTCTGTCTCAAATTCAAATCTTTTTGAGTAAAGACATACTGTAGGCTACGATGATCCGTGTATACTTCACACATAACTCCGTATAGATAGTGTCTTTATTGCTTTAAGGCAAACACTACCGCAGCCAATTCCAAATCATGGGTCGGATAATTACGTTCATGCACCTTTAATTGCCTTGAAGCATAAGCAATTACGTTCTTCTCTTGCATTAGCACTGCACCCAACCCCGAATAGGATGCATCACAATAGACAATGAAATTCTTACCTTCCACTGGCAAGGTAAGGATTGGTGCGGTAGTCAAAAAAGTCTTGAGCTTCTGAAAGCTTTCTTCACACTCGTCCGACCATACAAATGGAACATTCTATTTAGTCAAGTTCGTCAATTGGGAAGCAATGGAAGAGAATCCCTTGACAAATCGGCGGTAATAGCTAGCTAAACCAACAAAGCTCCTTATTTCTGACACATTAGTAGGTATTACCCAATTCTTCACTGTCTCAATCTTAGAAGGATCTACCATCACCCCATCCTTCGAAACCACATGCCCCAAGAAGGACACTGCATCTAGACAAAACTCACACTTGGAGAATTTGGCATAAAGCTTTTTCTCCCTCAACATTTCCAATACCATTCTCAAATGCTCTTCATGTTCCTTCTTGCTCTTTGAGTATACCAATATATCATCAATGAATACGATCACAAAGAGATCCAGATATGGCTTAAAAATCCCGTTCATCAAGCTCATGAAAGCAGCAGGGGCATTCGTAAGACCAAAAGACATTACTACAAATTCGTAATGCCCATACCTAGTTCGAAAAGCAGTCTTTGGCACATCAGTTGCCCGTATCTTCAATTGATGATAACCGGATCTCAAGTCAATCTTAGAGAAGACACAAGCACCTTGTAACTGATCGAACAAATCATCAATGCGAGGAAGAGGATACTTGTTCTTAACCGTTACCTTATTTAGTTGTCTGTAGTCTATGCACATTCGAAAGCTCCCATCCTTTTTCTTCACAAATAATACCGGAGCACCCCAAGGAGATGCACTTGGTCTAATAAAGCCTTTGCTTAGCAACTCTTGAAGTTGTGCCTTTAACTCTCTTAACTCCGCGGGAGCCATTCTATAAGGGGGTATAGAAATGGGGAGAGTACCCGGTTCAAGATCGATGGAGAAGTCAATATCTCTATCCGGTGGCATACCCGGAAGGTCTGCGGGAAACACATCTAAAAACTCACGGACTATCGAAACCGACTCAATTGGAGGTACTTGGGTAGTATCATCCCTGAGATGTGCCAAGAACGCTAAACAACCCTTACGAACCATTTTCTTAGCACGAAGAAAGGAGATGATACAAACTGGATTGGAAGTGTAGTCACCCTCCCATACTAACGGATCTGTCCCAGGCTTGGCTAACGTCACAGTTTTAGCATTACAATCCAAGATTGCAAAATTTGGGGAAAGCCAAGTCATACCCAGAATTACATCAAAGTCGACCATTTCTAAGATAACCAAGTCTACATATGTATTGCTCTCCATAAAAGTCACAGGACAAGACCTATACACCTTCTCAACTATCACAGACTCACCCACCGGAGTAGAAACACGAATAGGCATGTCAAACAATTCACAATTTAATTTAAGACCAGTAGCAAATGAGGAAGATACATATGAAAATGTGGATCCAGGGTCAAATAATACAAAAGCCATGCAATCACAAACCAAAAGATTACCTGTGATGACAAAGATCTCGATGTCTCCGCTTCGACCGCCAGTGGAAAGCGTAACAATGGGCCCTATCACCCGCTGGCCGTTGCCTCTACCAGGCTACCGCAAGAGTTCCCATTTGTCCGTCACCCCGACCGCTTTGGTGACCACCATTACCTCGACCACCGCGTCCTCCGTAATGACGGCCTCTTCCATAACCACCTCTACCTCTAACATTTGGAGGTGCAGAACTCGCTTTTGGACAATACCTCTTAATGTGTCCAGCCTCCCCACATCCATAACACTCTGCGGATTAAAGCATAGGTCTCTCGCAGAAGTGTTGACCGGTCTGAGGTGGACTTCAACTACAGCCTATAGTGAAGATCGATTGGTCGGACCGAGTAACCTCCTCAACCCTGCCCTCTAGAGTAAGAACCATTAAACTCACCTCCCTTTCGAAACCTTTTTGATGTCGATGCCATGGTGAAGTCATCCGCTTCACTCCTCTACCTCTATCACGAAGTCTACCACTTCTTGAAAAGATTTCATTGTAGCTACACCGTAAGGCTGAAATTCGCAACTCTGATCTCAACCCCTTCACAAAACGGCGAATCCGCTCTTGTGTACTGAAACAAAGTTGGGTGGCATACCTGGATAATGCACGAAACTTAGCCTCATAAGCAGTAACCGACATCCTACCTTGCTCTAGGCTCAAGAACTCATCTCTTTTCCTATCCCTCAAAGTCCGGGGGATATACTTCTCCATAAACAAGCTAGAGAATGATGCCCAAGTCATAGGTGGTGCCTCGGTTTGTTGACACTCAACATGTGACCGCCACCACATTTTGGCGTTCCCTTGAAACTGATAAGTCACAAACTCAACACCAAACCGTTCTACTATACCCATCTTGTGTAGTAGCTCATGACAGTCAACTAGAAAATCGTAGGCATCCTCAGATTCAGCACCCTTGAAGACTGGAGGTTTCAATTTCAAGAACTTACTAAAAAGTTCATGCTGATCATTTGTCATTATCGGTCCTGTAGTCAGACGAGGAAACGTGACTATTTCCAATGAGGCATCCATGCGGGGAGCCATAGTAGCCGCATGTTGTACCTACGGAGCCTAAGGTGCTGGTGCAGAAAACACTGGAGGTGTTTGACCTTGATCAGATAACCCACTAAGATAAGCAAGAACCTTATTTATCATCTCTGGGGTAGGTTGGGGTGGTAATTCCTCATTCTGTACTTGTTCATTTTCCCCGTCCTGCCCTTCTCTTACTACTTCCTCTGTCAGTGGAGGAGTCACCGCCCTAGTATCAGATGGGCTAGGTGCTTCTCCTCTTCCTCTAGAGGACGTCCTCCCACGACCTCTTCCACGGCCTCTTGCCGCTACTCTTCCTCTAGCTACAGCCCGGTGGGTGGTTCAGACGCCTTCTGTCCCGCCCGGTCTTTGGTGTTGGCGTAGTTGTTGCTCTAGTTCTAACCATCTGCGAAATAGAGTGAAGATGGTCAGATACCAATTTGTATCACCTAGATACCAATTGGATCCAAGTAATAGCACGAAAGAAAGAAAGAAAGAATGGAATTTTCCTAAAGTCTTATAGCCTCTCAAAGAAAAGTAAAGGCGACCCCCTACCGTTCCTTAAGACCCTACTAGACTCGTTCTTGTGTGATGAGAACAACGAACCTAATGCTCTGATACCAAGTTTGTCACGACCCAAATCGGGCCGCGACTGGCACCCACACTTACCCTCCTATGTGAGCGAACCAATCAATACAAAACCCAACATTTCGAATATAATAACACAATATAATGCGGAAGACATAAACTCATTAATGAAAATCAATAATCAACTTCTAAAAACTCAACAACTATTATTATCCCCAAAATCTGGAAGTCATCATCACAAGAACATCTACTTCAAATTACTAAACTAAGAGTATTCTAAGAAACTAAAATAAGTAAAAGCTAGTCCATGCCGGAAGTTCAAGGCATCAAGACATGAAGAGGAAGATCCAGTCCAAGCTAGAAGCATTAGCTCACCCTGATATCCAGAGTAATGAAGACTGGCTAGAGTTGCGGTTGAGTTGAAGACGATGGCACGTTTGCTGCACTCCACAAATAACAAAGAAGAAAACATAAAAGTAGGGGGTCATTACAAAACACAGGTACTGAGTAGATATCATCGGCCAACTCAAAATAGAATACAGTATATATCAGATAATATCATAAAATCAACTACAATACTCAACATGCGGCATTTACAATTACCATAACCCTTGGTCACAACACCAAGCTCATCAATGAGGACTGACGCCTCCCCATCATACTCATTTGGGAATTAGGTTCATTAAATTGAGTATATTAACATATTTCAAGATTCATTCTCTTTACTAATCCTGGTGTCGGAACGTGACACCCGATCCATATATACTATCCTGGTACCGGAACGTGGCACCCGATCCATATTCTATCCTGGTGTCGGAACGTGACACTCCGATCCTCATATACTATCCTGGTACCGGAACGTGGCACCCGATCCATCTTCTATCCTGGTGTCGGGCGTGACACTCCGATCCTCATATACTATCCTGGTACCGGGCGTGGCACCCGATCCATATTCTATCCTGGTGTCGGGCGTGACACTCCGATCCTCATATACTGTCCTGGTACCGGAACGTGGCACCGGATCCCCTAATCTCACTACTTTCGTTCATCAAGCCTTCCTTTATACCAAGGCATCATCATTAACAAAGTAGATTAGGGTTTCTTCTTCAAGATTTAGGATTCAATAGCTTCATCATGCTTATTTTATCACAATTATATAATCACAACATGCAAACACATAATTAAGCATATAGGAGGGTTTACAACACTACCCAATACATATCATTCGCTATTAAGAGTTTACTACGAATAGTATAAAAGCCATAACCTACCTCCACCGAAGATTCGTGATCAAGCAAGCAATTTCCCAAGCCTTTTCGTTTTCCTCTTCTCGTTCGATCCTCTCTCTCTCTTTGTTCTTTCTATTTTCTTTATTCAAACCCTCTTTCTTTTACCCTAATTAGCATATAATTAAGAATAAAAGATGGCAATAATAACCCACTAATTTACTCAAGGTTACCTCTTTTAACCCCCAAGTAATTAGAATTATTAACATTAACCCACTAACTTTATAATTAAAGCCGGAATAGTCAAAAACGTCCCTTAAAACCTTAAAGAAATCTGACTCACTTTGGGATTACGCGACTGTGGCGGGCCGTCGTGCTCGCGACGGTCCGTCTGCTCCGTCACAGAGTTCAGAGACTTAATTCTCTGAAGAGTCTGTGACGGTCCGTCGCGCCTGTGACGGTCCGTCCTGCCATTCCGTTACGAAGTTCAGAGAGTCGATTTCCGTACCCATTTTTTCAGAATTTCTAAGTGTTTTGAAACGAGACCCCTCGACGGTCCGTCGTGCCCATGACGGTCCGTCGTGGGTTCCGTCGTCTCAGCCTGTTTTTCCAGAAATAAAATCTGCTGCTCAAAACGACTAAACAGGTCGTTACAATAGATACCAATTTACCCATCGTTCGTCCCCGAACGATCACAAGAAGGAAAACAAGGGCGAAAAGGAGTACCTGAATCTGTAAACAGGTGTGGGTATCTTTCTCGCATATCAGCCTCTTTCTCCCAAGTGGCTTCTCCGACTGGTCGATTCTTCCATTGAACTTTGATGGATGCAATCTCCCTTGATCTCAACTTGCGAATTTCTCTATCAAGAATGGCAACAGGCTCCTCCTCATAAGTCAAATTTTCATCAAGCAAGACTGAATCCCAACGAATAATATAGTTTCCATCCCCATGGTATCTTTTAAACATAGACACATGGAATACCGGATGCACTCCCGACAGCCCTGGAGGCAAGGCTAACTCATAAGCCACCTCCCCTATGCGCTTCAGAACCTCGAAGGGACCAATATACCTTGGGCTTAGTTTACCCCTTTTTCCAAACCGCATCACCCCTTTCATGGGCGAAACTTTCAGTAAGACTTGTTCACCCTCCATAAACTCCAAGTCTCTAACCTTCCGATCTGCATACTCCTTCTGTCTACTTTGCGCCGCTAGAAGCTTTTCTTGAATAGATTTCACTTTATCTAACGATTCCCTCAGAAGGTCAGTACCCCAAGGTCTAACTTCAAATGCATCAAACCACCCAATGGGAGACCTACATCTTCTCCCATATAGTGCCTCAAATGGGGCCATATCAATGCTTGAGTGATAGCTATTGTTGTAGGAGAACTCTTCTTAGGGTAAGAAGCTATCCCACTGACCACCAAATTCTATCACACATGCACGAAGCATAACCTCCAACACTTGAATCGTTCGTTCAGACTGACCATCGGTCTGAGGATGGAACGCCGTACTGAGGTCCAACCTAGTACCTAATTCTGCATGTAATGTTTTCCAAAACTTAGAAGTAAACTGCGTACCTCTATCTGATATGATGGAGAGTGGAACCCCATGCAACCGAACAATTTCTGAGACATAGATTTTTGCTAACTTCTCTGCATTTTAAGTCACCTTGACCGGAATGAAATGAGCAGACTTAGTTAACCTATCAACAATCACCCAAATAGAGTCATACTTACCCATTGTCTTTGGAAGACCAACCACGAAATCCATTGCAATCCTTTCCCACTTCCATTCAGGAATGGGCATTCTCTGAAGTGTTCCTCCGGGCCTCTGGTGTTCATACTTTACTTGCTGACAGTTTGGACATTTGGCAATAAAATCAACAGTATCACGCTTCATTCTACTCCACCAAAAGTGTTGCTTTAGGTCACGATATATCTTGGTTGCACCAGGATGTATAGAATACCTTGAACTATGAGCCTCTGTCGAATCTTTGTTGATCAAATCATCGACGCGGGGTACACATACCCTTCCCTTGATTCTCAAAACACCTTCCTCATCGATTTGTGCTTCCTTAGCCTCTCCTCGCAATACTTTATCTTGGATTCTGCTTAGTTTCTCATCCTCAAACTGTTTTCCCTTAATCTTGTCAAGAAAAGAAGATCTTGCCTCCACACAAGCCAACAATCCTCCCTTCTCATTTACTTCTAACCTCATAAGGTCGTTAGCCAGAGTCTGAACTTCTCTAGCCAATGGACGTCTAGAAACTTGCAAGTGAGCTAGACTTCCCATGCTCCCTGCCTTTCTACTTAAGGCGTCTGCCACAACATTAGCCTTTCCCGGATGATACAAGATAATGATATCGTAGTCCTTCAGTAGTTCCATCCATCTCCTCTGTCTCAAATTCAAATCTTTTTGAGTAAAGACATACTGTAGGCTACGATGATCTGTGTATACTTCACACTTAACTCCGTATAGATAGTGTCTTTATTGCTTTAAGGCAAACACTACTGCAGCCAATTCCAAATCATGGGTCGGATAATTACGTTCATGCACCTTTAATTGCCTTGAAGCATAAGCAATTACGTTCTTCTCTTGCATTAGCACTGCACCCAACCCCGAATAGGATGCATCACAATAGACAATGAAATTCTTACCTTCCACTGGCAAGGTAAGGATTGGTGCGGTAGTCAACAAAGTCTTGAGCTTCTGAAAGCTTTCTTCACACTCGTCCGACCATTCAAATGGAACATTCTATTTAGTCAAGTTCGTCAATTGGGAAGCAATGGAAGAGAATCCCTTGACAAATCGGCGGTAATAGCTAGCTAAACCAACAAAGCTCCTTATTTCTGACACATTAGTAGGTCTTACCCAATTCTTCACTGTCTCAATCTTAGAAGGATCTACCATCACCCCATCCTTCGAAACCACATGCCCCAAGAAGGACACTGCATCTAGACAAAACTCACACTTGGAGAATTTGGCATAAAGCTTTTTCTCCCTCAACATTTCCAATACCATTCTCAAATGCTCTTCATGTTCCTTCTTGCTCTTTGAGTATACCAATATATCATCAATGAATACGATCACAAAGAGATCCAGATATGGCTTAAAAATCTCGTTCATCAAGCTCATGAAAGCAGCAGGGGCATTCGTAAGACCAAAAGACATTACTACAAATTCGTAATGCCCATACCTAGTTCGAAAAGCAGTCTTTGGCACATCAGTTGCCCGTATCTTCAATTGATGATAACCGGATCTCAAGTCAATCTTAGAGAAGACACAAGCACCTTGTAACTGATCGAACAAATCATCAATGCGAGGAAGAGGATACTTGTTCTTAACCGTTACCTTATTTAGTTGTCTGTAGTCTATGCACATTCGAAAGCTCCCATCCTTTTTCTTCACAAATAATACCGGAGCACCCCAAGGAGATGCACTTGGTCTAATAAAGCCTTTGCTTAGCAACTCTTGAAGTTGTGCCTTTAACTCTCTTAACTCCGCGGGAGCCATTCTATAAGGGGGTATAGAAATGGGGCGAGTACCCGGTTCAAGATCGATGCAGAAGTAAATATCTCTATCCGGTGGCATACCCGGAAGGTCTGCGGGAAACACATCTAAAAACTCACGGACTGTAGAAACCGACTCAATTGGAGGTACTTGGGTAGTATCATCCCTGAGATGTGCCAAGAACGCTAAACAACCCTTACTAACCATTTTCTTAGCACGAAGAAAGGAGATTATACGAACCGGATTGGAAGTGTAGTCACCCTCCCATACTAACGGATCTGTCCCAGGCTTGGCTAACGTCACAGTTTTAGCATTACAATCCAAGATTGCAAAATTTGGGGAAAGCCAAGTCATACCCAGAATTACATCAAAGTCGACCATTTCTAAGATAACCAAGTCTACATAAGTATTGCTCTCCATAAAAGTCACAGGACAAGACCTATACACCTTCTCAACTATCACAGACTCACCCACCGGAGTAGAAACACGAATAGGCATGTCAAGCAATTCACAATTTAATTTAAGACCAGTAGCAAATGAGGAAGATACATATGAAAATGTGGATCCACGGTCAAATAATACAAAAGCCATGCAATCACAAACCAAAAGATTACCTGTGATGACAGCATCTGATGTCTCCGCTTCTGACCGCCCAGGGAAAGCGTAACAATGGGCCCTATCACCTGTCTGCCCGTTGCCTCTACCAGGCTGCGCTGCAGTAGTTCCCATTTGTCCGTCACCCCGACCGTTTTGGTGACCACCATTACCTCGACCACCGCGTCCTCCAAAATGACGGCCTCTTCCATAACCACCTCTACCTCTAACATTTTGAGGTCTGTAACTCTGTTTTGGACAATACCTCTTAATGTGTCCAGTCTCCCCACATCCATAACACTCTCTGGATTCAAGCATAGGTCTCTCAGAGAAGTGTTGACCAGTCTAAGGTGGACCCCCAACTACAGTCTGTAGTGAAGGCCCGAATTGGTCTGACCGAGTAACCTCCTGAACCTGTCCTCTAGAGTAAGAACAATTAAACTCACCTCCCTTCGAAACCTTTTTGATGTCGATGCCATGGTGAAGTCATCCGCTTCACTCCTCTACCTCTATCACGAAGTCTACCACTTCTTGAAAAGATTTCATTGTAGCCGCTACACTGTAAAATTTGAAGTGCAACTCGATCTCAACCCCTTCACAAAACGGCGAATCCGCTCTTGTGGATCAAACAAAGTTGGGTGGCATACCTGGATAATGCACGAAACTTAGCCTCATAAGCAGTAACCGACATCCTACCTTGCTCTAGGCTCAAGAACTCATCTCTTTTCCTATCCCTCAAAGTCCGGGGGATATACTTCTCCATAAACAAGCTAGAGAATGATGCCCAAGTCATAGGTGGTGCCTCGGTTGGTTGACACTCAACATGTGACCGCCACCACATTTTGGCGTTCCCTTGAAACTGATAAGTCACAAACTCAACACCAAACCGTTCTACTATACCCATCTTGTGTAGTAGCTCATGACGATCAACCGTAAAATCGTAGGCATCCTCAGTTCAAAGACCCTTGAAGACTGGAGGTTTCAATTTCAAGAACTTACTGAAAAGTTCATGCTGATCATTTGTCATTATCGGTCCTGTAGTCAGACGAGAAAACGTGCCTATTTCCAATGAGGCATCCATGCGGGGAGCCATAGTAGCCGCATGTTGTACCTACGGAGCCTAAGGTGCTGGTGCAGAAAACACTGGAGGTGTTTGACCTTGATCAGATAACCCACTAAGATAAGCAAGAACCTGATTTATCATCTCTGGGGTAGGTTGGGGTGGTAATTCCTCATTCTGTACTTGTTCATTTTCCCCGTCCTGCCCTTCTCTTACTACTTCCTCTGTCGGTGGAGGAGTCACCGCCCTAGTATCAGATGGGCTAGGTGCTTGTCCTCTTCCTCTAGAGGACGTCCTCCCACGACCTCTTCCACGGCCTCTTGCCGCTACTCTTCCTCTAGCTACAGCCCCAGTGGCTGGTTCAGACGCACCCTGTCCCGCCGGTGCTGGTGTTGGCGTAGTTGTTGCTCTAGTTCTAACCATCTGCGAAATAGAGTGAAGATGGTCAGATACCAATTTGTATCACCTAGATACCAATTGGATCCAAGTAATAGCACGAAAGAAAGAAAGAAAGAATGGAATTTTCCTAAAGTCTTATAGCCTCTCAAAGAAAAGTAAAGGCGTCCCCCTACCGTTCCTTAAGACCCTACTAGACTCGTTCTTGTGTGATGAGAACAACGAACCTAATGCTCTGATACCAAGTTTGTCACGACCCAAATCGGGCCGCGACTGGCACCCACACTTACCCTCCTATGTGAGCGAACCAATCAATACAAAACCCAACATTTCGAATATAATAACACAATATAATGCGGAAGACATAAACTCATTAATGAAAATCAATAATCAACTTCTAAAAACTCAACAACTATTATTATCCCCAAAATATGGAAGTCATCATCACAAGAACATCTACTTCAAATTACTAAACTAAGAGTATTCTAAGAAACTAAAATAAGTAAAAGCTAGTCCATGCCGGAAGTTCAAGGCATCAAGACATGAAGAGGAAGATCCAGTCCAAGCTAGAAGCATTAGCTCACCCTGATATCCGGAGTAATGAAGACTGGCTAGAGTTGCGGTTGAGTTGAAGACGATGGCACGCTTCTTTGACTCCACAAATAACAAAGAAGAAAACATAAAAGTAGGGGGTCATTACAAAACACAGGTACTGAGTAGATATCATCGGCCAACTCAAAATAGAATACAGTATATATCAGATAATATCATAAAATCAACTACAATACTCAACATGCGGCATTTACAATTACCATAACCCTTGGTCACAACACCAAGCTCATCAATGAGGACTCACGCCTCCCCATCATACTCATTTGGGAATTAGGTTCATTAAATTGAGTATATTAACATATTTCAAGATTCATTCTCTTTACTAATCCTGGTGTCGGAACGTGACACCCGATCCATATATACTATCCTGGTACCGGAACGTGGCACCCGATCCATATTCTATCCTGGTGTCGGAACGTGACACTCCGATCCTCATATACTATCCTGGTACCGGAACGTGGCACCCGATCCATATTCTATCCTGGTGTCGGAACGTGACACTCCGATCCTCATATACTATCCTGGTATCGGAACGTGGCACCCGATCCATATTCTATCCTGGTGTCGGAACGTGACACTCTGATCCTCATATACTATCCTGGTACCGGAACGTGGCACCCAATCCCCTAATCTCACTACTTTCGTTCATCAAGCCTTCCTTTATACCAAGGCATCATCATTAACAAAGTAGATTAGGGTTTCTTCAAGATTTAGGATTCAATAGCTTCATCATGCTTATTTTATCACAATTATATAATCACAACATGCAAACACATAATTAAGCATATAGGAGGGTTTACAACACTACCCAATACATATCATTCGCTATTAAGAGTTTACTACGAATAGTATAAAAGCCATAACCTACCTTCACCGAAGATTCGTGATCAAGCAAGCAATTTCCCAAGCCTTTTCATTTTCCTCTTCTCGTTCGATCCTCTCTCTCTCTTTGTTCTTTCTATTTTCTTTATTCAAACCCTCTTTCTTTTACCCTAATTAGCATATAATTAAGAATAAAAGATGGCAATAATAACCCACTAATTTACTCAAGGTTACCTCTTTTAACCCCCAAGTAATTAGACTTATTAACATTAACCCACTAACTTTATAATTAAAGCCGGAATAGTCAAAAACATCCCTTAAAACCTTAAAGAAATCCGACTCCGCCTGGGATTACGCAGCCTGTGACGGGCCGTCGTGCCTGCGACGGTCCGTCCTGCTGCTCCGTCACAGAGTTCAGAGACTTAATTCTCTGAAGAGTCTGTGACGGTCCGTCGCGCCTGTGACGGTCCGTCCTGCCATTCCGTTACGAAGTTCAGAGAGTCGATTTCCGTGCCCATTTTTTCAGAATTTCTAAGTATTTTGAAACGAGACCCTCGACGGTCCGTCGTGCCCATGACGGTCCGTTGTGGGTTCCGTCGTCTCAGCCTATTTTTCCAGAAATAAAATCTGCTGTTCAAAACGACTAAACAGGTCGTTACATATATTTATACTTGATTTTAGTTTTTCTATAATTCTTATACCTTTTAGGCTTTTGCTTTTTATTTGTACATCCAAACTGTGGTGCTATTTTATTTTTACAACAGGCTAAATTCTTGTTTAGTACTTTTTCCATTTTTAATTTTTCTTTTTGGTTTTTACATAGTTGTATGAACTATTGATGTAAAATTCTTATTCTAGCTCCTAAAGTATCTACTAATCCTTCATCATTCCAATCTTTTATTACTTTTGTACTAAATGGTTCTGGTAATTTCGTAAAATATTGTTGTCTTATTTCTTTTGCTTCATTTAAATTGTATTTTGCTTTGTAATAATATCTTTAAATGCACAAGTGTATTCTTCTATATAACACATTTTACATATAGCTAATTTTGTCATAAGTTGCCTATTTATTGTTCTTTCTCTATTTTGTTCTCTTATATATGTGGTCATACCACCAAATTCATTTCTTATTGCTGATTCATATTTATCTAGTATATCTATATTTGTTGCTGATGGAGATCCATCCATTTTCTTATCACTTCTAAGTACTTCTAAACTTTCTAAGGGTAGATTTTCTATCCATAATCTTGTTGTTCCTACAAATGTTCTTTCTATATACCTTGGTGTTTCTGTTATTTTTATTTTGTTATCTATTAGTTGCTTAGATATATTTCCTATCTATAGTAATATTGCTTTATTTATATCTGTAACACAATCTAGATCTAAGAAATTATATTGTTCGTTTATTGGTTTTGGTATCCAATTTTTATTAAATCTACTATTCCATGTTGCGTTAGTTCTATCTGATTGCTGATAACATTCTGTATAATAAGTTGGTGGTGTCCATCTAGGACTAATTCTAGGACTATTTCTGGGACTATTGTCTGGAGTTTTAACTCTTGACGTACTAGGTCGATTCATATCTCCTGTGTTTATTTCTAATTTTTTTGGTTTATTTACCTGTTCTAGAATTTCTGTGTATGTCTCACTTATTTCTGATTTTTGGTCATTTATTGTATCTGATTTATTTACTTCAAGGTCTTCATTTAGTTTTTGTTCCATCTCTTTTATTTCATTTGTTAATTCTAGCTCTTTTTCTTTTTCTATCTGTTTCTCTTTTTGTTTAGTTTCATATAATAATTTTAACCTAGCTAATTCTTTTTCTAATTCACTTATTCTTGTATTTTTTATTTCTTCTAAATGTTGTACTTCTTATTTTGCTTGTATTTTTTATTTTTTCAATTTCTCTTGATTTATCTATTTCTTCATTTTCTTTTGTTATTCTTATCATAGCTGTTAAACTATCTTCTAATTTTGCTGTTTCTTTTTCTAACATCAAATATAAGTTATTTCCTATTTTTTTTATATCTTCTTCCTAAATTTTGAAAATATTATTTTTATTATCATTCCGTCTTGATTTTCATATGTCTTTTCGTCTAATGCAAATTTTTCTTTATTCATTATAATTTATGTATTATATTATGTTGTAATCTATATTCAAGGCAATTTATTTCTAGTTCTAGCATAAATATAGTTTTTCTTTGTACTAATATTGATTTACTACATACTCCTGCTTAAATATTTTCTTCTAGTCTTCTTTTTCTATGTTGTAATTCTTGTCTCTTTTCAGCTATTTTTTCTATCAATTGTTGTTTATATTTTTCTTTGTTCATATTGTTTTTTCAAATAACAAACATATTTGTATTCTGTTTTTGAAATTATATTTATCAAATAATTTGTCTTATCATTACTTGTTTTAGTAAGTTGTGATAGTTCATATTCTATGTATAAGGGTTTTAATTTTTTCCATATCTTTCGTACTTTTTTATCTATCTTGGTTTTTGTTATTTTAATTTCTTTACTTGTTGTATTATTCATTTATATTTTTCTGTACAAAATTTTAAAAAGTTTACTTAATTTGTTTGGGTCTTTAATAAATTTTATCTTATAATTATTATTACTTCATTTTTGCCAAACTTCAAACCTTTTTGGTTCAATCATTATAATTCTAATTCTATTTTATCATTTTGATCTATGTTTTCTTTAGCTTTTACCCAATATATATATTTTATCATTGATCTCTGAATATCTCTAGATCATCATATAAATCATTTATGTCAAAATAAAATTCATCATAAAAGTTATCTTGTATATCTAATTCAGCCAACCTTGAGTTGTTACTTCTATTACCTCATATGTTACTAATATATCATAAATTCCTCTTTTTATATCTGTATTAAGACATTTTAATATATAGAGTACTAATATCTTGTAATTAACATCATCATCCAGTAGATAAGTATTCATTTTAATTATTTTCCACTTTCACTAAGATTTTATTCCTTCCAACCTCTTAATGGATTATACTTATTTATTATGTAATAATAATGGTTTAATAATCATCTCGTCTGGTCACTACTACAGTTTTCTTTTTTGATCAGTTACCCTAACAGCGCCTCAACTTTGTTTACTCCCCTAAACGGCCTTCTTGCCTATCGGTTTCAACCTTAGGATGGCATAGTATGGACATACTTATTCGCAGAATATTTCTGTAGCAAAATTTCTAAAGATGGTTATTATAACATTATTAAGACATGATAAACAATCATAATCAACAAGAGATTATCAGGAATAAATAGATTTAGCTACTCGTGAACATAAACGAATATACATGTTCTTGTAGATTTGTCATCTCTGAATTTTCCATATCTTATTTTTGTGAACTAGCTCTGATACCAATGTGGGGGTGGAAGCGATATTAGAGAGATGTAGTAGAGAGGAAAGAGGATTGATTTTATTATGAGGGAAAGCCCTCTATTTATACTATCAAACTTACATATCTGGCCAATATAAGTGGCCGACACTTACTTTACACATGGCCTAATTATATTTGGCCGACACTAAAAACAAAATACATACTATTACTACTTTACATAATGACCCCTTCTTTTTATTGTTGGCCGACAATATATATATATATATATATATATATATATATATATATATATATATATATATATATATATATATATATATATAATTCGCTATACAGATGCAATTGAAGTGAATTGTATAAAACGAGAAAGAGAAAGAGACTTGGCAGAGAATTGTATAAAACGAATGTATAATTATAAGAGTATAGGACGATTATATACAATTTGAATTTGTATAAAACGAGAAAGGGAGAAAGACAAAAGAGACTTGGGTAGAGAATATACAATTGAATCGAATTGTATAATATAAGAAAGAGAGAAATTATATACAATTTGAATTTATATAAAACGAGAAAGAGAGAAAGATAAAAGAGACTTGGGCAGGGAAGTACTTTTATTGTATAATTATAAATGTATAAGACGGAGACATATGTATTTGCATGTGTATATACTATTTTCTCCCGCTTTATACAATTAGAAACACAATTTATATAATTCTATTGTATATAGCGAGAGAGGCGAGCGAAGGAAGCGAGTGAGACAGGGAGGGTGGCGAGCGAGAATATGAGGGAGAGTTTGCTATGAAACATAAATAAATCAAATGATAGCTACTATATTTATTTTATATTATTAGTTTGTCATTCTATACAATTATTCCTTTTTAATTTAACTTAATTGTATTTTGTAATGATGTTTTAAATCTATTTATTTTAATCAAAAGAAGATTTTATCCCTAATGATATACTTTTAAAAAAATATATTTTGTAAGCATATTTTTAGTTCATTTTCACCCTCTATTAATGTTATTTTTAGAAAAATTCACACTATGATTAATCTTCTTGATTGAGAATCTCATTGTTTATCTACTAACCTCCATTAGTGCTAAAAATGTTTTGAAAATTCTAAAAGTTAAAATCACTATTAAAAAAAAGTCAATTGGTTAATGAAATTAAAAGATTTGATAAACTATTTTCTACCATATATCTCTAACATTACAATCTGATTCTTTCGTTTTTGAGTTCTATCTGTTATTAAAAAAAAAAAAAGAGTTAACATTCGTTTTTCTTGCTTGAAAAAAGGGGAAATAGAAAAATCTGTTTTAATATCCTTATCTATTTTTATTTCTTATTTGATGAAGCATAACCTTTTTTGATTAAATAATATTAGTCAAATTCATTTGTTCCATCGATTCGTCTTTTTACGATATTTTTATGATTCGAGAATTGTAAATAGTTTATTTCTTAAATATTGAACGTCGATTTTGACAAACACATTATTTGATATTTCGATCTCTTTATGAATATTTCAGAGTACTCATGAGGTTCTTTTCTTTTTGATTTGACGTTGGTGTGTGGTTTGATGTGTTTGTGCACCGCTTTTCATGTCAGATGAGCTTTATGGAGAGGACTTTAATTAAATTCATATTTATTATTTAAATATTTTACTCAATTATATTAATCCATTATATTTATTAGGACTAATATATTCATGAATTTAATATGATCTGAATCATTTTATAAACTTAAATTTAATAAATCTTAAATGATTATTGTATGTATTTTGCCTATTGTTTACTTCTATTATAGCTTATATCTTTATCGCAATAATGTATTACTCCATTCATGATGTTAATGCTTAAAAAATTGTTATTTGCTTCACGATTGGTTGTGCGTTCATCATTGACTCATACTTCACCATTAAAGATCAAAACAATCAATTTACACACACTTTTATTTTTAAAAAAATCACAATATAGTGTGTATTCTTTTGCCTCTGACTCTTCCCTTGTGTAAATTATGATAATTACTCTGTGTTCTTAATAAAAAAAATTAACATTCGTTAGCTTTAGGGATTAAGATAAAATATTTTAATTAATTAAAGATCAAATATGCTAAGTTAAATAACTCAAGGACCAATTGCAATAAGCTAATAACTTGAGCACCAAAATCACTATTTCCCCTTTTATAAAATTCGAATACATTTGAAATAATAATTATATAATTTACCGAATAAAATTCTATGCATTTATATG
The DNA here is from genome assembly GCA_027789145.1 of Solanum arcanum. NCBI lineage: Eukaryota > Viridiplantae > Streptophyta > Magnoliopsida > Solanales > Solanaceae > Solanum > Solanum arcanum. The sequence goes on from CM050944.1 coordinate 24,662,671, forward strand.
CACTAGGTAAACTGATTTTTAAAATTATTTTCTTAAAAATTAGGACTTAGAAATTTCTATCTTCATGAATTCAAATATTGTTTCCAATAAACCTACTCCCAAAACATGGGTTATTGAAAAAGCTACAAATCCTAAGTCTCGAAAATGGCCAAATATGAATAAAAATAATGTAAGCCTGAAATCTACTCCAAATCCTTTCTAAATATCAAGAAACTCATAATATATAGAATCTAACTAATCTAAGTCTAAAAAAATAAGTTTTAACCTACGTAAAGCTGAACCGCAATCACGAACCACCACTCCAATTCATTTCCCTTCCGAAGAGCCTCAAATTGTTGTTGTGCTATCAAAAATAGAATCTACATGTCAATATGGGACTATCAATACCTATATTGATGATGCAAAATTCATAGTAAAAAATGGGCCAAAAATCGACCCTCAAAGCTTGACAAAAAAATAAAAAACTAACTTTGTCATTACTTTCCCCTCGAAGTGAGATCAAATACCCCCAAAATCGGGTGAAGATATAGGGTAAATTCGGACATGAAATGGACTAATAGTTTAATTTTAAAGAACAGAAAAATAAAGATTTTGAAGTCAAAGTCAGATTTTTTTAACAATCTAATTTTAGGGCTTTAAAGACTAGGAAGGGTCAAGTTTTGTTTTTGATTTGTTTGGACAAATGATATCCGTCGGATCGATCATGAACCTTCAACAATGAGTAAATATTTAAGGAGTGATCATCAAGCTCAACTAAGTGGGAGTAGTATTAGATTAGTAGCCTTTGCTGGTGTGGCGCTCTCTGTAGGAGCAGAGCTACCAAAGAAAGCCAAGCTCCGCAGGAGCAGCTGCACAAGGAGTATTCACATTTTTATGAGTCCTCGACTTGTCGTTTAAGATTCATTTAGAGTTCCGCAGACACAAACGAATGTGCTACCTTCAGAATCACACTTTGGCCTCAACATAGTCCAAACAATGTACGCTGTCAAGAGGAAGTGTAGATCAAAGTCAACACAACAACTAAAACCACTTAAAACAAGCAAACAACCAAGCTTCCCAAAACCAAACCAACAATCACAAGACATAAACTAAACTAAAAATGAGAGCTTATGACGCTAATAAAAATCTCATCTGGTTCATTAAGAATGTTCATCGACCCAACTGTTTCAATGCAAAAATCTCCAAATGGGAAAAAAACATACAAAAAACTCTCCCTAAAACCTCAAGAAGAGAGTCATCCACTTCTATAAGACATAAATACCGTATAGAAGCTATGATACACTCAAACTTACTTCTCAAATAAGAAGTAAAGCGGTCGTGTCAATTAAATAACCCAACTAATGAGGTTGAGATCGTTCCCACGAGGAAAATAGTTTAGACTTAACTTCAATCTATTATTACTATCGTGCAGACAATTACTTCCTTGGAAAGCAAAAATGATAAAAGGTGGGTTTTCTATTTCTAAATAAATGAAAATAACTAGCGAAATTAAAGGATACAATTAACAGCTTCGAAAGTGGGAGTTTAATCAATTAATCAAAGTAACTAGGGTTTACATGTTCCCCACAGGTTCATAACTTGATTATTCTAACTATAACAATTCTTTCCTAGTATCTTGCATGCAAAGTGATAAGTTATGTATTTCTAAATCCTTAGTCCGGCATCTAGAAAGTTTCACTCCGCACCTTGGTCGGACTACGTGTGTTGCTATACTATCCCTTATCTTTACCTCATATTAAGCATCATATTCGATATTTGACTAAGTTATTACCTCGTTCCAATCAATACTAGCCTATTAGATAGTATACACTAAATCTATGTTGATAATTCTTTTCCTATTATCTACCTCCTTGGTCCGACACGTAGCATTAAAGCGAGTTCTAACGTTGTCCATCCGTTAAAAAGACTTCTAACCGAAAGAATTATCAATACATGCGAGACACTATTCTCGAATTGTTATATTAGTTAGGTTTTACCTCATTATTTGCCTATGGTTCCCACAATCCTAGTTATGGAGTTTAGTTATCCATAGTCATAATCACAATATTCAAATATGTGGTATAAGAATTCATGTACTTACTTCAATGAGAAAGAGTAAAATTCGAAAGTTCGCTTGATTAATCAACAAAAATCACCAACAATCAATTACAAGAATCTCAAAATAATCAAGAATCTCACAAAAGGTCTAAAAAATAATCAAGAGTCTAACAATATTCAAGGGTCTAACAATGATCAAGGGTCTAACCAAATAATCCCCAGTCTAACCTCAAAAATGAGATTTTTCCGACTATTTATAAAAAATAAAAACCTAATTAAATAAGGACTTTATTAGCTGGAAATCTGTCAAAACGAGGCTGGTGTCATGACGGACCGTCATGGACTCCGTCGTCCCATACTTGTTCGATTTCTTCTGCTTCTCTCTTCATTATCCTCGATGGCAGATATGACAGAACGTCACAGGCACAACGGTCCGTCGAGGGTCTCCGTTCCAAAACACTTAAACTCTTGGAATTTGGGTACTGGGACTACTTCTCTGAACTTCATGACGAACCAGCAGGACGGACCGTTATGGATACGACGGTCCGTCATGCACTCCGTAACCCCACACTTGGTCAGATTTCTCCATCTTCCTTCAGCAGCTGCACTACGATACCACATACCGACCGTCACAGGCACGACGAACCGTCACAAGCTCCGTAGGTGGTACTTTTCTGTATTTCTCGCTCAAAAACCTCCGCATTCCTCTTTTAGACAGATTTCCTGCAAATAAAGAGAATTTACATAAAACTTAGCAGAAAAAGGCTTTTGGACACACTAAACTTAAGGAAACAGTATTAATAATAACGTGAAACCATGGTATATCAAGCTACAAGGGGGAAAATAGTAAACAAAATAAAAAACAAGCAATGGAGCGTTAGGGTCATTACTACATCCATTATTAAAATAACTTAAATCATTAAAGTTAGAGAAAAAAAAGTATCCCAAGGTTAAAAAGCAAGGATATTTGGTCTGCATATCAAGATTGGCTTATCAAGTAGCCTCTCGTGGGATGATGCCTCCACTAAACATAAAATTACAGAATGTCCTTAGACCTTAACCTTTTAGACTGCTTGTCTAGAATAACTACAGGCCCTTCTCGAAAATCAAGGACTCATCATACGGAACAAAATTCCACTTAAGCATGTGAGACTTATCTAAACATATTGTCCAACACAAACATATAAAAGATAAGGTCAATAGCCCAAAAGGCTGCAGGTATGTCTAACTCTTAATAAGCCATCTTCATAACAAACTACAAAAATATAAAAAGGTTTGATGAACATAGGGCCGAGCTCGCCCTTTAAATCAAATCTCATCATGCCTTTCATGATTGATACCAACATAAACACTGATCTCTTACCTGAACTCTAAGGCGCTCACTCTCTAAACGACATAACTCTTGTGCCTACTCTAAGCAGTACGAGCCTCTCCTGAATCACCCAAACTTTATCCATAAGTAAGTGATCTAAGGGCCTAATTCAAAAGCATTAAACTAGCACATCAAAGACTGAACTCCTAATATATAATGCCTCAAATAGAGCCATTTGAATACTCAAACATTAGCTATTATTATGTGCAAACTCTACCAAAGCAAAAACTAGTCCCAGATACCTCGAAAAATAAATTACAAAAGCCCATACCATATTTTTCCTTAACCTAAATAGTCCTTTTTTGGACTGCCTGCCTGTAGTCTGCAGATGAAATGTTGTGCTAAGATCAACATAGGTACTGATTCTCTCTGAGTCAACCTCGAAACATATATGATACGAATTAAGTTCCATGATCTGAAATGATAGACATTGACACCCCTTGTAGATTTATACAATCTCATGAATGCAAACCTCTTAGAAGAGTATAAAATGTAAACTAATAGTAAGTGAGAAGACCTTATTAACCTATCAATGAATTTTTATGAAAATCCTACCATGAAAGTCATATCTATCCACTCCCACCTTCACTCTGGAATGGATAGCCTTTGAGTCAAATGACCTAAACTCAAGTGCTCTGACACAAGTACTTATACACAAACTTTGCAATATTACTTAATCCAACACCAACATTAGAATACAACTTCTACTTCTTCTCTTTATCCTTATCTTTCCCTTTTCCCTCCTGTTTCACCTTCTCATTCTCCTCCCCCTTCTTCTCCTTCTCCTCCTCCAACTTCTTCTCCTTATACTTTTGGTTCTCTTTATCCTTCTACTTTGCTACTTCTCTTCCTCCTTCTTTTCTTCTACTCCTTTTCCTCCTTCATCTTCTTCTTATATCTTGTTTGTCCCTACCACCTACATCATCTGCAACCATAGAAAATCATGCTGAATAAACATTATTAAATATGAAGATAATAAAACAACTCATCACCCCTGCCAACAAAGTACACATGTTATTGTACTTATACCACTCTTATTTTATTTTTTATGCATTGCCTAGGCATATCAAATCCCTTGGAAATCATTTATTTGAGGTTATGTATATAAAAAGTTATGGTGATATACCTATTATTTGAAGAAAATCTATCTTCTTATATCTTGTTTATTTATTTATTTACGACTTCAGATAGTCTTTTATCTTTATGTATATGTATTTAGTTTGATGCTCTTGAACTACTAATACCACTATATTTTGAGTGTATTTTTTACCTTCATACTTCTATTATATCTATGAAAGCTTTGAGCTATTAGACTTGATTTTTCTAATGTTATTGTTATTGTATGATTGTTTGATATTAATTTCGGTGGAGGGTTGGCTTACCTATTTATTGGTGGAAGTGTTATCAAGCCTTAGATTCTGAGTCATCACACTTCTTATTTGTAGAATCATACTTCTTTAGTAATTTTTTATTACATATCTAAAAACTTACTCCAATCGGTATATTTTTATCAATCTTTAACGAAAAAATAATATAATTAATTAGAAGTACTCATATATTTTCCTACGCCATGCTTGAAGTAAACTTCTCATAAACTTTTTTATCTATCGAAAATATTGAAATATGATTCAATTTTTTTCTAAGGATATGCTAACGTCTTTTGTAAAATATATTTTCTATAAACATTTTCTACAAAATATTCCCATGTAAAAAGTAAATTATTGTGTTTTCTACTTCCAAAAATAATCATGGAATATGACCTGTCAAATTTCAATTTTGAATATTATCAATTTTCATCTTTTTAAGGAAAAAAAATAATAGTCTCCTAAAAATCAGATTATACTAATCAAATTTTTTAAAATTTGAAACCTAAATTATGAAAGTACTTTATTTGACTACATTGACAATTTTTGTTTGACAACTATAAAAGTCACATATCTCTTCAAGTTTTATATATTCTATTTCTAAAGAAAATATTTTTTTTGTTTTGAGTGTCAAATATGGCTACAAAAAGGCTTAGAAATACTAGGAACTACAGTGAAAATGTAAGAAATTCCATCTTAGATAGAAGAGAAAGAAGTTTGTTCAAGAAAGCAGAAGAGCTTTCTATTTTGTGTGATGTGGAAGTTGCCATAGTTATTTTTAGGCCAGAAAAATCCAACCCATCACTTGGAAATCCGCAAGTCTGGCTCAGGATGTCTTGACAAGGTATTTAGGTTTCATTGAGTTCAAAAGACTTAATAAGTTGGTCACACATGAAGACTATCTTCAAAAGAAAATTGATAAGAAAGAAGAACAAATTAGCAAATTAGAGAAAATGAATGAGGCGAAGGAAATGGAAATCCTCTTCAACCAACTAGTGGAGGGAAAAAGTATTAATGAACTTGATGCTAGAGAAATGAAAGGCTTGTTAAAGGTGTTTGCTGCAAAAATGGCTAAACTAGATGAAAGAAAGAAAGAACTTAACCAGACTCCAAATCCTCCATCCAACAAAGAAAACATTACTTTATCAGGAAGTCCAATGGAAGAATCATTCAATGACCCGTGGTTTATTCAGACTATAGCTACATTAGGGGATGGAAGTGATATAGAGTTTTCACCAATAGAAGGCAATGGCGTCAATGTTGAAGATGATGGACATTCCAAGGACCTCGATTGAGAATGTAATAATTATAATGTTCTATCATTGTTTCATCGTGTTCCTTTTCATAGTGTGTGTCATATTTGTTGCATTTGTCTTTCCATTTCATGTTATTGTACTTTTTATTTCAATCATTTATAAATGTTATTTTATTTTGTTGGAAAAATGAACTAACATTGTTCGATTAATAAGTTATTTTAGCAAAATTTTGGACTAAGTTAAATCTTCATTTTTAGCTGTACATATTTTATTCATCTTAAATTTAGAAACCTATGTTATTTGATACAAAAGATACTTCATGTGTGGTAACATTTAGGAATCTCTACCGTATATATTTTATCCTATTCAATTCCATTAAAGAAAACCCTCAAATTTTATAAACTTCAAAAAATTACAAATTTTGTATATAATATATAATCATTGCATACCTGATGAATAATGGATATATAATTTGTATAACTTAATTTTGCAGCTTATAAGTAATTATATCTCATAATTATTCTAGATTTTACCTATTTTTCTTAGCTTTTGGAATAAATGAATTAATTGGATTTCAATTTTTTTTTATGGTGAAGGAATGGTGATTGGAAAAAGATAAGGATTAACAGTGACGCGATATGAAGGGGCAGGAATTCCCATGGAGGATTTCTTCAATTTTGAGTGATATTTTATGTTTAAAGTCAATTGATAAAGTGGAGAAAAGACTTGGGGCATTATTTGAGGATCGACTCAAAAGGGTACTTTTAGGCTAATGATATTTTATGGTTATACCTAGTATTCTTGTTGTGCCAATCAACCATTTTTGTTAATAATAGTAATTGACAATCACTACAAAAAATGCTCAATTTATGGGGGTTATTTTGTCATTTTATGTCGATTTAGGGATTTCACTAATTAAAATGTAGCAATTACTAAAACTGATACCAATTATCCTTGTCACAAGCATATTTGCAATGGTTTTAGTAAGCCTCCACGATGCTTCCCATAAATTGACTTTTAAATTTATGGAGGTTTTTTAGTATAAGTTTATGACATCTTAAACCTTCAAAATATAATTTTAATATTTTAAAAATTAAATTTGTGTGGATTTTAAATAGTCATGATATGTATTTAATATATAATTTGATTTATGGAGTATTACAATTATTATTATTATTATTATTATTATTATTATTATTATTATTATTATTATTATTATTATTATTATTATTATTATTATTATTATTTCAATAATAAATGTGAAATATGATTTTCATCAAGCCTTCAAAATAATGATTTTTTTTACCAAATATCACATCTAAAGAATATCAAACTACATTAAACATATTCGTAATAATAAGCTTCGCAAACTCAATTTATGTATAATAACTTCACATTTAATTTTAAATCCATTTAAATCCACATCAAAATAAATACAAAAAAAATAAATTCGATAGCTTGCATTTGTTTGGTGATTTAAGCTGTTGTCATCTAATCTTTTTGTTCAAAGTAAAATACGTTCAATCTCTTCATCAGGTTCAAACAATGAAAATATCGTACATAATTACATAAACATATATTGATACATATATATATATTCATACATCTTGATGATAAAAAAATTAATTCATTTCAAAAAAATAAAAAAATATAGAGGTTTGATCTGACACCAAATCATAAGATTATTTACTTGATGCTCTCTCATGCACCCTAATAATGTGAATAACAACAACTTCATGATTATTCCTAGATAAGCACAAACTAAATTCTTATTTTTCAAAATCATATAAAGATGCTCATTCTATTTAACATGTTGGTTCAAATATTTCACATTTTTGATAATTTTTAAATTAGACCTTCTTCCTTGACCTTATTTTTTTTATTTTATCTAGCAAAAAAATAATTTTAACTTCAATAATTTATCGTATTGAGTAAGTTGTATTGATGTAGATCACAATCTAATATGGAAAATCATATTTTAATTTGTTATAGTCAAATCCAATCAAGAATAAGACGAGTACACGATCCTTAACTAAACAAAAACAAAATTGAGGCTTACCATAAATCAATCAAAGATTAGATACATATGACTTTACAACGTGGTGAGAATTTGAACAAATCATGCAATATGTAAACCTATTATATATAAAGATTTAGAACTTGCAAAATACAAAATACCTATAAACTAAATAATAATATAAATTTTAAATTCTAATATGAATCATCAAACTCACCTAACAGAAAATTACCTTTATATTCCAAATAATTATCAATTCACGCAAATAAAAAAAAAGAAATATAAAGTAAAGAAGAGTGAGAGGCAAAGGGAAAAAGGAGAGGGGTGGGATTTGGGAAGGATGGGTGGTTATTACATATTTCATTGGATTTGAAAGGTTATAGAGCGAATTAATTATATTCTTTTGGCTTTTTAAATATTTTGAAAGGAGAGGCATTAAAATTTGGTTGAGTTGGGTCCAAATAAAAGATAAATGATTTTTTGTTAAAGCATAAAACAAGCTTTATTTTAAATTTTTATTAATTTGCAATAACTAATAAGTAAAATGATTCACCTAAAAAATTCAACTATAACCGTAAAAGCTTAAATAAATTTAAAATTCAAACAAAATAAATATAAATGCATATGACTATATATATATATATATATAAAGTACCCCAAGGTTAAAAAGGCAAGGATATTTTGTCTGCATATCAAGATTGGCTTATCAAGTAGCCTCTCGTGGGATGATGCCTCCACTAAACATCAAATTACAGAATGTCCTTAGACCTTAACCTCTTAGACTGCTTGTCTAGAATAACTACAGGCCCTCCTCGAAAATCAAGGACTCATCATACAGAACAAAATTCCACTTAAGCATGTGAGACTTATCTAAACATATTGTCCAACACAAATACATAAGATAAGGTCAATAACCCAAAAGGCTGAAGGTAAGTCTAACTCTTAATAAGCCACCTTCATAACATATAAAAAGGTTTGATGAACTTAGGGTCGAGCTCGCCCTTTCAATCAAATCTCATCATGCCTTTCATGATTGACACCAACATAAACACTAATCTCTTACCTGAACTCTAAGGCGCTCACTCTCTAATCGACATAACTCTTGTGCCTATTCTAAGCAGTACGAGCCTCTCCTGAATCACCCAAACTTTATCCATAAGTAAGTGATCTAAGGGCCTAATTCAAAAGCATTAAACTAGCACATTAAAGACTGAACTCCTACTGTATAATGCCTCAAATAGAGACATTTGAATACTTAAACATTAGCTATTATTATGTGCAAACTCTACCAAAGCAAAAACTAGTCCCACATACCTCGAAAAATAAATTACACAAGCCCATACCATATTTTTCCTTAACCTAAATAGTCCTTTTTTGGACTGCCTGCCTGTAGTCTGCAGATGAAATGTTGTGCTAAGATCAACATAGGTACCGATTCTCTCTGAGTCAACCTCGAAACATATATGATACAAATTAAGTTCCATGATCTGAAATGATAGACGTTGACACCCTCTGTAGATTTATACAATCTCACGAATGCAAACCTCTTAGAAGAGTATAAAATGTAAACTGGTAGAAAGTGAGAAGACCTGATTAACCTATCAATGATGTCCCAAATAACATCAAATGTAGAAAAATTTTATGAAAATATTACCATGAAAGTCATATCTATCCACTCCCACCTTCACTCTGGAATGGATAGCCTTTGAGTCAAATGACCTAAACTCAAGTGCTCTGACACAAGTACTTATACACAAACTTTGCAATATTACTTAATCCAACACCAACATTAGAATACTACTTCTACTTCTTCTCTTTATCCTTATCTTTCCCTTTTCCCTTCTGTTTCTCCTTCTCATTCTCCTTCCCCTTCTCCTGCTTCTTCTCCTTATACTTTTGGTTCTCTTTATCCTTCTACTTTGCTACTTCTCTTCCTCCTCCTTTTCTTCTACTCCTTTTCCTCCTTCATCTTCTTCTTATATCTTGTTTGTCCCTACCACCTACATCATCTGCAACCATAGAAAATCATGCTGAATAAACATTATTAAATATGAAGATAATAAAACAACTCATCACCCCTGCCAACAAAGTACACATGTTATTGTACTTATACCACTCTTATTTTATTTTTTATGCATTGCCTAGGCATATCAAATCCCTTGGAAATCATTTATTTGAGGTTATGTATATAAAAAGTTATGGTGATATACCTATTATTTGAAGAAAATCTATCTTCTTATATCTTGTTTATTTATTTATTTACGACTTCAGATAGTCTTTTATCTTTATGTATATGTATTTAGTTTGATGCTCTTGAACTACTAATACCACTATATTTTGAGTGTATTTTTTACCTTCATACTTCTATTATATCTATGAAAGCTTTGAGCTATTAGACTTGATTTTTCTAATGTTATTGTTATTGTATGATTGTTTGATATTAATTTCGGTGGAGGGTTGGCTTACCTATTTATTGGTGGAAGTGTTATCAAGCCTTAGATTCTGAGTCATCACACTTCTTATTTGTAGAATCATACTTCTTTAGTAATTTTTTATTACATATCTAAAAACTTACTCCAATCGGTATATTTTTATCAATCTTTAACGAAAAAATAATATAATTAATTAGAAGTACTCATATATTTTCCTACGCCATGCTTGAAGTAAACTTCTCAGAAACTTTTTTATCTATCAAAAATATTGAAATATGATGCAATTTTTTTCTAAGGATATGCTAACGTCTTTTGTAAAATATATTTTCTATAAACATTTTCTACAAAATATGCCCATGTAAAAAGTAAATTATTGTGTTTTCTACCTCCAAAAATAATCATGGAATATGACCTGTCAAATTTTAATTTTGAATATTATCAATTTTCATCTATTTAAGGAAAAAACATAATAGTTTCCTAAAAATCAGATTATACTAACCAAATTATTTAAAATTTGGAACCTAAATTATGAAAGTTCTTTATTTGACTACATTGACAATTTTTGTTTGACAACTATAAAAGTCACATATCTCTTCAAGTTTTATATATTCTATTTCTAAAGAAAATATTTTTTTTTGTTTTGAGTATCAAATATGGCTATAAAAAGGCTTAGAAATACTAGGAAGTACAGTGAAAATGTGAGAAATTCCATCTTAGATAGAAGAGAAAGAAGTTTGTTCAAGAAAGCAGAAGAGCTTTCTATTTTGTGTGATGTGGAAGTTGCCATAGTTATTTTTAGGCCAGGAAAAATCCAACCCATCACTTGAAAATCCGCAAGTCTGGCTCAGGATGTCTTGACAAGGTATTTAAGTTTCATTGAGTTCAAGAGACTTAATAAGTTGGTCACACATGAAGACTATCTTCAAAAGAAAATTGATAAGAAAGAAGAACAAATTAGCAAATTAGAGAAAATGAATGAGGCGAAGGAAATGGAAATCCTCTTCAACCAACTAGTGGAGGGAAAAAGTATTAATGAACTTGATGCTAGAGAAATGAAAGGCTTGTTAAAGGTGTTTGCTGCAAAAATGGCTAAACTAGATGAAAGAAAGAAAGAACTTAACCAGACTCCAAATCCTCCATCCAACAAAGAAAACATTACTTTATCAGGAAGTCCAATGGAAGAGTCATTCAATGACCCGTGGTTTATTCAGACTGTAGCTACATTAGGAGGTGAAAGTGGTCTAGAGTTTGCACCAAAAGAAGGCAATGGCGTCAATGTTGAAGATGATGGACATTCCAAGGACCTCGATTGAGAATGTAATAATTATAATGTTCTATCATTGTTTCTTCGTGTTCTTTTTCATAGTGTGTGTCGTAATTTGTTGCATTTGTCTTTCCATTTCATGTTATTGTACTTTTTATTTCAATCATTTATGAATGTTATTTTATTTTATTGGAAAAATGAACTAACATTGTTCGATTAATAAGTTATTTTATCAAAATTTTGAAGTAAGTTGAATCTTTATTTTTAGCTGTACATATTTTATTCATCTTAAATTTAGCAACCTATGTTATTTGATACAAAAGATACTTCATGTGTGGTAACATTTCGGAATCTCTACCGTATATATTTTATCCTATTCAATTCCATTAAAGAAAACCCTCAAATTTTATAAACTTCAAAAAATTACAAATTTTGTATATAATATATAATCATTGCATACTTGATGAATAATCGATATATAATTTGTATAACTTAATTTTGCGACGTTTAAGTATTTATCATCTCTTAATTATTCTAGATTTTCCCTGTTTTTCTTAGCCTTTGGAATAAGTGAATTTATTGGATTTCAATTTCTTTTTTATGGTGAAGGAATGGTGATTGGAAAAAGATAAGGATTAACAGTGACGCAATATGAAGGGGCAGGAATTCCCATGGAGGATTTCTTCAATTTTGAGTGATATTTTATGTTTAAAGTCAATTGATAAAGTGGAGAAAAGACTTGGGGCATTATTTGAGGATCGACTCAAAAGGGTACTTTTAGGCTAATGATATTTTATGGTTATACCTAGTATTCTTGTTGTGCCAACTAACCATTTTTGTTAATAATAGTAATTGACAATCACTACAAAAAATGCTCAATTTATGGAGGTTATTTTGTCATTTTATGCCGATTTAGGGATTTCACTAATTAAAATGTAGCGATTTCTAAAATTGCTACCAATTATCCTTGTCACAAGCATATTTGCAATGGTTTTAGTAAGCCTCCACGACGCTTCCCAGAAATTGACTTTTAAATTTATGGAGGTTTTTTAGTATAAGTTTATGACATCTTAAACCTTCAAAATATAATTTTAATATTTTAAAAATTAAATTTGTGTGGATTTTAAATAGTCATGATATGTATTTAATATATAATTTGATTTATGGAGTATTACAATTATTATTATTATTAATATTATTATTATTACTATTATTATTATTATTATTATTATTATTATTATTATTATTATTTCAATAATAATAAATGTGGAATATGATTTTCATCAAGCCTTCAAAATAATGATTTTTTTTTTTACCAAATATCACATCTAAAGAATATCAAACTACATTAAACATATTCGTAATAATAAGCTTCGCAAACTCAAATTTTGTCAAATAAAAATAACACCAATTTTTGTATAATAACTTCACATTCAATTTTAAATCCATTTAAATCCACATCAAAATAAATACAAAAAAATAAAATTCGATAGCTTGCATTTGTTTGGTGATTTAAGTTGTTGTCATCTAATCTTTTTGTTCAAAGTAAAATAAGTTCAATCTCCTCATCAGGTTGAAACAATGAAAATATCATACATAATTACATAAACATATATTGATACATATATATATTCATACATCTTGATGATAAAAAATTAATTCATTTCAAAAAAAATAATATGGAGCTTTGATCTGACAACAAATCATAAGATTATGTACTTGATGCTCTCTCATACACCCTAATAATGTGAATAACAACAACTTCATGATTATTCCTAGATAAGCACAAACTATATTCTTATTTTTCAAAATCATAAAAAGATGCTCATTCTATTTAACATGTTGGTTCAAATATTTCACCTTTTTGATAATTTTTAATTTAGACTTTCTTCCTTGACCTTATTATTTTTTATTTCATGTAGCAAAAAAATAATTTTAACTTCAATAATTTATCGTATTGAGTAAGTTGTATTGATGTAGATCACAATCTAATAAGGAAAATCGTATTTTAATTGGTTATAGTCAAATCCAATCAAGAATAAGACGAGTACACAATCCTTAACTAAACAAAAACAAAATTGAGGCTTACCATAAATCAATCAAAGATTAGATACATATGACTTTACAACGTGGTGAGAATTTGAACAAATCATGCAATATGTTAACATATTATATATAAAGTTTTAGAACTTGAAAAATACAAAATACCTATAAACTAAATAATAATATAAAGTTTAAATTCTAATATGAATCATCAAACTTACCTAACAGAAAACTACCTTTATATTCCAAATAATTATCAATTCACGCACATAAAAAAAATGATAAATAAAGTAAAGAAGAGTGAGAGGCAAAGGGAAAAAGGAGAGGGGTGGGATTTGGGAAGGAGGGGTGGTTACTACATATTTCATTGGATTTGAAAGGTTATAGGGGGAATTAATTATATTCATTTGGCTTTTTAAATATTTTGAAAGGAGAGGCATTAAAATTTGGTTGAGTTGGGTCCAAATAAAAGATAAATGATTTTTTGTTAGTGCATAAAACAAGCTTTATTTTAAATTTTTATTAATTTGCAATAACTAATAATTAAAATGATTCACCTAAAAAATTCAACTATTACCGTAAAAGCTTAAATAAATTTAAAATACAAACAAAATAAATATAAATGCATATTGCATATGACTATATATATATATATATATATATATATATATATATATATATAAATTATATATATATATATATAGTTATATTATGAGATAGCCAAAATCACTAAATAATACAAATTAAAGTATTACTCCTTCTGTCTCAATTTATGTAACTTATTTTTCTGTTAGTTTGTTCAAAAAAGAATGACACATTTCTATATTAAACAAAAATTTAACTACGAAATGTCAATTTATTCTTAATGAAATGATTTACAGCCACGCAAAATTTATATCATTCATTTTGGACCACAAATTTTAAAAGTCTTCCTTTTGTTTAAACTACGTGCTTAGTCAAACTACCTCACATAAAATGAGAAGGAGGGAGTACTATATAAGATAAAATGTTGAAGTGAAATTTCATCTACAAAGTAAAAGTCTTCCTTTTTAAATATATAATAATTTTGTTGGGGTCGATAATCGCCACAAACAATATTAAACTGTCACGATTTTCTAACATCCTTAATAAAATCACCACAAAGAGTTTTATATTGTCAGGTTAAAATAAAACGTCACAAAATAATAAATGAGACTTCTAAAAACTCACACAAGTGATTCATTTTTCTATATTAGAAACCAAACTAAAAAATCAAACAATATAAATTATAAATTCAAATCCAAACCAAGAATCCAAAAAACCAATCCATATTAGAATTTGGTTTGATTTTTCGGTTTAATCCAAATAGTGCATATCCTTACTAATCTTGTCACGACTGGAAAACACCCCCTTGTCGTAATCGGCGTCTTCGTATTCGAAGAGGACTTGACAAGCCCTTAGCACTCGTCATAACATATCATAGGTAAAAAATGCAGAAAAATTTAAAACTTTTACATAGTGAGGTATACATAGACCTCTCACGTATCATATATGGAGTTTACATAGACTCTTCGCTTATTGAAGCTTACATAGCCTCCTCGTTTATGCAAGATAACCAATACATAGGAAATAGTCTTATAGTATTGTCTCACATTAAACCATCTAAAGAGTATTACAAAGTTGAGCATAACCCCATACACAAGTACAACTTGCCATTATAGGCTTACAACGATACTCTCAAATGATAAAGGAAAGAATAATAGTATTTTGACACAATCAACATCATAGCTAGAGTAAAATAATGGAAACATCCTCGAACTTGAGGACCTACCAATAACTTGAGGGAAAGGTCCAAGTATTCTTGCAAATTGGTCTAGAGGCTCTTCAATGACCGGAATCTACAATGTTGGGAAAAAGGAAGAAATATGGGTTAGTATAAACCACATGTACTAAGCATGGTTCCTATGCATAAAATCATAAATGCATGATAAAAGACACAATTTAGTCAAAAATCATGCTTAGTGTCAAATAACTCAACATGCACTTATATGGAACATCATAAGTCAACCCAACATATAGGCAACTCAAGCAATTCTCGTGCATTGCCAAGAATGAAACCCTCTAACCCTATCCAAAGTTAAGTATTACATTGACCCACCTACTTCATGCATACATCATTACTTAGTATTTCATCATAACATGCTTAGTTCATAATATCATATATGGCTTGACACACATAGCATATAATCAAATTAATCATACAAGAACACTACTATGATCATCCCGTCGGATCCCACATATGCAATGTATAAGAGAAGTCACGTACCCTCCCTCACACTATGTGGTAACCTTTAAGAAAACCCTAATAATAGTTAACATACTTAACTTGTTCATTTACTTTTACTTTAGGGAAAATAAGTACCATAACCGACATTAGACCACGTGAGCTACATGAAATCCGGTGTTCTCCTCCCACACCGAAAAGAGAGGGTTAACACTTGCCTAAGGTGTAACCAATCATACATAGCTATCTAAGTGTATCCACTAAGCTATAGTGCTATGTAGGCACATAATTAAGGGTCAAGGATATGACTACTAGAAACCTTGACTTGCTAGACGTGGAGGTTTCCATCTCATGAGACAACACATATATTGGGAGACCTCTATCTCATTTACATTCCCTTTCGGTGCTAAACCTTTATTCCCTTTAGTAACCATCTTAGTTCATTATACAAGTTCACATTAGTCTCTTCTAGACTCTTATATAAACCCTTTAACATAATGGCTCATAGGTCATCACGAGTATGAACAATCCTTTCACATTGGAAACCACTAATCAAGTGAGAAAACCTTCACTTAACACTTTATTATAATCATGAGAAACTACTTTCAATTATATAATAATCATATCATAACATGAACACATACTTCATGGATAATTCAATTGTATAGTTTAAGGATGAGGCATAATTGTCATCAATATCACAACCACACATTAGATAGAAGAGTATTACTATCTAAAAAACTCATATATGTAAGACGCTCAATCAATCGGGCGCTATCCCACCCTTCTTCCTTGATCTACACATTCACGCCCTTTAGAGTTAAGGTTCATAATTGGATTCAAGAAGAATCAGTCTTCATACCTTCTTGCCCTTTCATTGCCTTCACACTTCAATTACCAAAGAATACACAACCAACACATAAAAAAGGTAAAATCAAGAAGGAATACATATCAATTAGCATTCTACATAATCATATACTCATCATCTTCCATAATTAACATAGAAATTAAAGACATAGTGATTTTAGGAAAGAACAAGGTTTAAGGGGAAATCGCTAGTGTTTACCAACAATTGACCATCAATACTTAGTTAAACAATGATAAAATACCATAAATCATCATAATTGAATGAAAATTTCGTTTTGAAAGAAGATCCCATGTCTAGATTGAAAACCTAGTCTTGGAAGGTTTGGAAACCATAGTTGAAAGAGCCTCTTGGGGAAAGGATCCCAAGAGTGAAAGAAACCATACATTAGTGATGATCTTGCCACAAATGTAAGATGAAATCCTTGGTGAATTCGTCCTAATCTTGTAGTTTTAGTGTTCTTCAATGGAGGTTGAAGTTTGGGGAGAGAGAAAGTAGAGAGAAGTTAGAGCTAAGTGGGTTTGGGGAAATAATGGGGTGTCAGGTTAGTTAATGAGTTGGAAATCTTTTTGTTGTCCTTAAAATAACTTAATTAACCATACCTAATACCCTAATTAATTACTTAAAGAACTAACTAATTACCCCAACTTAAATAGAATCTTAGCAGTTCAATAAGGTTCCAATGACGGAACCCCGTCGACGCCTCATAGACGCACCACAGACCATCCTGCTGGTCTGTGGTTTTGGTCAAAGATTGTGGTTTTATCCCCCTTTTTGAAATAAATGTCTTGGTCAAAGACCACCATCGACGGGTTGTTGACCCATCAACGGCTCGTTGATTGGCTAGTCGTTTGGCTACTATCAATTTGACATTTTTGGGTCTAAATGTAGGGTTCTCTCCAAGGACCCTTAGGGTGGTTCTTGGGGAGTCGTACTCGGACTTTTTGATCCTAAAATCACTCTGATACATGTTTAATAACCTTTTATCAAATTCCATTAAATTCCGACTCTTGAAACCTCACAAAACATGTCAAGGTACACTAGCCTTAATTTTTCTAGTCTCCGGACGTCATGGTCGTTTCTTAACGTTTTGACTCTAACACTTCCTAATTAGATTCATTACATTATTTTAGGCCTAGAAACCGTGTTTCATGTCTTGGTTCATCATGCGAGGCTCTAGTTAGTTCATGGAACTTTTGGAGTGTTAGAAATCTCAAACCACCAAAGTTTTTAAAACGTAAAAGCCAATATATTTTGGGAGTAGTATTGAGCATTAATATGGGAGAGAGTTTGGATAACTCACATCCCCCATAAACTATGTAGACATCATGGGTAGAAAAGAGTCATACTTTTTAGATGAACCATTTTCGTAGTAAACTAGTGGATCCATTAGGCAGTTCAGGTCTTATACCTTTGATCGAGTATAGGATACGCTGGCAGTGTGAGGTAGATCACTATATCATCACTATAGATCTTATTTGATAGTTGTTTGTTAAAGAAACTCCCTTAGCAGTTATTTTATTTTTATATACATTGTTTCATTGTATTTTACATACATCTTAGAGTTTCTTATATCTTTGCATAAACAAAGCGTTTATATAGTGTTTTTAAACATATCTTTTATTTATGTTGCACTTTTTTAAACCTGATTTATAATGAAATGAGTTTAGTAAGTATTCATGAGTTTAGTGTTAGGACCGTAAATAAGCAGGTGTAAACGCGGAAGCTAGCAATACAAACCTCGAAAGACCACGAGTAAGAAGACAACGATAAATATATCAAAAAGACACAAAGATTTAACGTGGTTTGGTCAATCGACCTACGTCCACAAAGGAGATGAGCAATCCACTATAAATATGAGAGTACAAAATACAGAGAGAAACAACCTCAACCAATTCACTCAGAATACATGGGAGGTTCACACAAGTAATAACATATCAAGCTTGTGACCCACAGATTCTCCCTCTAACCAAAACTCTCAAAGCCTTTAAGACTACATTGTGAATGCTGATTAAGTTAGAAGGAACATGCCTCTATTTATAGAGTCCTAAACCTTTTCCTACCAAAAAAAGAATAGTCAATTCAAAACCTTTTCCTAAAAGGAAAACCTATTTATGGTAAGAAATCAGGGCAAATAAAACCCAACAAATCTCCCCCTTGGCCTGAATTTCTGACAAAATAAATTTCTCCACCTTCTTTACTTAATCTTCAACAACTTGCTTCTCCTCTCCATAATCTCCTTTACAAAATTTATGTCTCAGCACAGAGAACCTCTCTGAAACAATTTCTCCAACAAAATCTTCATTACTGTCAAAAAGGTTGCGGCTAGAACTACACCCGTCAAGATGAACACCTCTTTCTAACTTGGTTCAATCATCGATTATCGAACCACTACACCTGACTCCATCATTGAATCTGGCTCTGATACCACTTTGTTGGGAAAGACAAGGCACTAACAAAGAATGCCTGACAGGATAACAGCGGAAGAATACCCAAGTCTATACTTTCCCTTTTCGATTTGAACCAAGAGAAGACAAACAAACACAAGCAATATGATAGTAAGGCAGCAAGTAATTCAACCAAACAAATATAACAAGACAATAATAAACCAATCACACAAGACACCAAGATTTACGTGGAAAACCCTTCGATGTGAAGAGTAAAAAACCACGGGACCAAAAGCTCCACTATAATCACCAAGAGTTACAATATTGTTCTCCAAAATTGGCCACAAAACAAAGTGTCAAACAACGACCAACAACAAAATAAGATTGCACCAAATCTAGAGAATTAAAGGAGCAAAATCACCAATTTATGACTCATCGCTCACGACAAAGAAAGCGAAGTTGCAGAACACCAATTCCAACTCTGTCAGTTCCTAATCAAAGATTGAGATGAATATAATATGCTGTCCAAAAATAGCTCAATCGGACAAGAAACGAAGCGGGAATCGCAATTTGAAGTTGGTTGTTATGGCTGGATTTTTGACTGCGAATTTCTCTCTTTTTCTCTCTTTTGGCTGCTGAAAAACTCTCTTGTGTGTCTGAAAATAAGACCTAAAATTGGCTTATATTTGCCTCATAAGAATGGGCTTATGGACAAAAATGGATTGGTCCAAATTGGGCTTTTATTTATCCACATAGGAAGGGAAAAAGACCCATATCCCAACAATTCTCCCCCTCACGACTATGTGGAGGAGACCGCCATCCCGGCGACCATGCAACAATCTTCAAACTTCCCTCTTGGCAAAGCTTTAGTCATCATATCGGAACCATTGTCATTTGTATGAATCTTTTCAAGCTCAAGCAACTTAGAATCCAACACATCTCGAATCCAATGGTATCTCACATCAATGTGTTTAGACCGACCATGGAACGTAGAATTCTTGCCAAGATGTATAGCACTTTGACTGTCACAATAAAGCACATACCTCTCTTGAGCACAACCAGGTTCCCCCAAAAATCTCTTCATCCAAAGCAATTCTTTACAAGCTTCAACGACAGCAATAAGCTCAGCTTCTGTAGTAGATAGAGCAACACATTTTTGCAACCTAGATTGCCAAGACACAGCTCCCCCTGCAAAAGTAACCAAGTACCCTGAAGTAGACTTGCGAGTATCAACATCACCAGCCATGTATGAATTAGTATAACCACAAAGAATAGGCTTCCCTGTACCAAAACACAAACTCAGACTAGAAGTGCCACAAGGATATCTCATAACCCACTTCACAGCATTCCAATGTTCTCTTCCCGGATTAGAAAGAAAACGACTAACAACTCCAACAGCGTGAGCAATATCCGGTCTTGTACAAACCATCGCATACATCAAACTACCAACAGGTGAAGCATAAGGAACTTTCTTCATATCTTCCTTCTCATCATCACTAGAAGGACACTGTTTCGTGCTCAATTTGAAGTGCATAGCTAAAGGTGTACTGACAACCTTAGCTTTGTCCATGCTAAATCTGCGAAGTACTTTCTGAATGTACTTCTCTTGCGGTAATACCAATTTCTTGGCCTTTCTATCACGGACAATCTACATGCCAAGAATCTGCCTTGCTGGTCCTAAGTCTTTCATAGCAAAAGACTTACTCAACTCTTGCTTCAACTTCTGAATCCTGCAAGTATTATGACCAACAACAAGCATGTCATCAACATAAAGCAACACAATAATAAAGTCACCATCAGAGAACTTTTGCACAAAAACACAATGGTCTGAAGAAGTCTTCTTGAAGCCCTGCTGACTCATAAAACAACCAAACTTCCTGTACCACTGCCTGGGAGCTTGTTTCAAACCATACAAGCTCTTCTTCAATTTGCAAACATAATTCTCTTTTCCCTTGACTTCAAAACCTTCTGGTTGCTCCATATAAATTTCTTCATCTAAGTCACCATGGAGGAAAGCAGTTTTAACATCCATTTGCTCAACCTCTAAATCTAGACTTGCAGCCAAGCCTAGAACCACACGAATGGATGACATCTTCACAACTGGAGAGAATATCTCATCAAAATCAACTCCCTTTTTCTGATTAAATCCCTTGACAACTAATCTAGCTTTGTACCGTGGAACAGGATTACCATCTTCGTGTTTCACCCGAAAAATCCACCTGTTTTTCAAAGCTTTTCTGTCTTTAGGTAACTTAACCAAATCAAAGGTATGATTATCATGCAAGGATTTAATCTCATCTTCCATAGCATCAAATCACCTTTCTTTTTATTCACTTTCCATGGCCTCATCAAGACTCTCAGGTTCTCCCCCGTCAGTCAAGAGTACAAGATGAAGGAACTCTCTCTCTACTAGATCGTCTGAGAGAACTCTCTGGAGCATCTATATTTGGTTGTTGGACAACCACATCATCTTGCACTGGAGCATCAACAACATCATGCCGGTCATTCTGAACATAATCACCATCTTCATTATCAACTTGATTTTTATCATTATGAAGATTTTCTTCCGGTGCAATAGTCAAAGGAACTGGATCAACATCAACTAAGCTCTCACTACTCTGAAAATCAGCCTTGTCAGCTTTGTCAAAATCTTCAATCGTTTGGTCTTCAAAGAACACAACATCACGGCTTCTAACAAGTTTCTTCTCAACAGGATCATAGAAACGATAGCCAAATTCATCTTGACCATAACCAATGAAGATACACTGCCTAGTTTTAACATCCAACTTTGACCTTTCATCCTTAGGAACATATACAAAGGCTTTACACCCAAAGACTCTAAGATGATCATAAGAAACATTCTTACTACCCAAACTCACAAGGACATCACCATCTAAAGCAACAATGGAGATAAATTGATAACATAAGCAGCAGTATAAGTGCTTCGCCTAAAAGGAATCTGACAAATTAGCATCCGAAAGCATACATCTAACCCTCTCAACTAGAGTTCGTTTCATCCTCTCTCGCTAAACCATTAAACCGAGGAGTCTTTGGAGGAGTTTTCGATGCCTAATACCCCGCTCTCTCGCAATATCTATCAAAAGGACCAATATACTCACCACCATTATCCGAGCGGATGCATTTAAATGTCTTCCCTGTTTGTCTTTCAACCAAGGCCTGAAACCCTTGAACACATCAAGTACTTGATCCTTGGACTTCAAAGGAAATACCCGCAGTTTGCGAGAATGATCATCAATAAAAGTCACAAAGTAAAGTGCACCACCATGAGATCTTACCTTAAAAGGACCACACAAATCGAATGTACCAACTCCAAAGAAATCGAGCTTTCTTGAAGGCGGATGACTCAAAAGAAACTCTTTCTCGCTTACCGCTAAGCAATGAACACATTTCTTCAACTTTGCTTGTTTCACTCCGTAAAGAAAATTTTTCTTAGCCAAACTATCAATCCCTTCTCGCTCATATGACTCAAACTTCTATGCCATAACTCGATGAAGTATCATTCTCCACCAAATTTATCGAGTCTCCTGGACATGGAGCCCTCAAATACATACAAGTTAGACAACTTGTCACCACGGCCACAACCATCAAACCTCTAGTAAGCTTCCACCGCCAACACCAAGTGTATTAACATAACCCTCATCATCAAGATATCCCACGTAAATCAAATTCAAGCGAACATCCTGAGCATGCTTGACATTATTGAGAACTAGTTTGGAACCATTGTTACTTTCCAAACAAACTGTCCCAATGCCAATAACTTCAACTTCATGATTATTGCCCATTTTCAACGTTCCAAAATTACCTGGAGTATAAGAAGAAAATAATTCCTTCTTTGGCGTGACATGAGAAGTAGCACCAGAATCCACAAACCAGCTAGACTCATCACGGACAAGATTAATGGCATTTTCATCACAAGAAACAAGAAGATCATTATTAGCAACAACAAAGAACACGATTTTCATTATCGCCTTCTCTCTTTGTTGTCTCATATCTCTCTTGTGCTTGTAACAATATTTCATGATATGCCCATTCTTGTGGCAATAGTCACATGTAGTATTCTTGTATTTAGACTTTGACTTGCTTCTACTTTTACCTCTATCATTTTGACCTCTGGACTTGTTTCTCCCCCTATCTTCAGTAACCAAAACATCGGAGTATGAAGCTGAAGAAGATGAGGCTTGAGATCTTCTTCTCATTTCTTCATTCAAGACACCACTCTTAGTATATTCCATGGTTACAACACCACCGGGAGCAGATTAGTCAAAGAAACTCAAGAGTTTCCCAAGAGTCCGCAGAGTATTAAGAAGCCAATGTCCTCAGATCTCATCATCAAACTTTACACCCATTCCGGACAAATGGTCAAGAACACCACGAAAATCATAAATATGATCAGAAATAGGAGTGCCCTCTTTATACCTGATATTCATTAATTGTTTCAATAGGAACAACTTGTTGTTGCCAGTCTTCGAAGCATAAAGTGTCTCGAGCTTGTCCCACAAACTTTTGGCATGTGTCTCATTCACAATATGATTTCTAACATTATCTTCAACCCATTGTCTAATATAGCCACAAACCTGCAGATGCTCAAATTCCCATTCTTCATCATTCAAAGACTGAGGCTTATTAGAAGCAAACACAGGTAAATGCATCTTCTTGACAAATAGAAGATCTTTCATCTTGCCTTTCCAAATATGATAGTTACTTCCAGTTAAACACACCATTTTGCTCATATTTGCCTCCATCATTCAAAACGACAATCAACAATAACCAATGCTCTGATACCACTTGTTAGGACCGTAAATAAGCAGGTGTAAACGCGAAAGCTAGCAATACAAACCTCGAAAGACCACGAGTAAGAAGACAACGAGAAATATATCAAAAAGACACAAAGATTTAACGTGGTTCGGTCAATCGACCTACGTCCACAAAGGAGATGAGCAATCCACTATAAATATGAGAGTACAAAATACAGAGAGAAACAACCTCAACCAATTCACTCAGAATACATGGGAGGTTCACACAAGTGATAACATATCAAGCTTGTGACCCACAGATTCTCCCTCTAACCAAAACTCTCAAAGCCTTTAAGACTACATTGTGAATGCTGATTAAGTTAGAAGGAACATGCCTCTATTTATAGAGTCCTAAACCTTTTCCTACCAAAAAAAGAATAGTCAATTCAAAACCTTTTTCCTAAAAGGAAAACCTATTTATGGTAAGAAATCGGGGCAAATAAAACCCAACATTTAGATGAGTCAAGGTAAGTGTTTCTTTGATAATATCTTTCTAGTTTATGTTGTATTAACATTCAAACTTGCATACTCATACATTCAATGTACTGATGCCAGCTGGCCTACATCGTATTATGATGCAAACGCAGGTAATTAGGATTGCAATCCAGCATACCGTTGATCCAATGAGCAGTTCACAGTCTGTTGGTGAGCCATTTTTATTGCTTTCAGTATTATTTTAGTTCATTAGGATGTTGTGGGGTCTGTCCCAACATCCATCTCAGTTATAGAGGCTTCATAAATATTCATTCAGATGTTAGTTCATTCATCATCATTTTGTTATTGACTTATGTTCAAATTTGAGTTGCCATTTTGGCTAAGTTAAACATTTATTTTTAAAACATTTTTGTTTCAATTCCAGATAATGGAGTTATTTAGCATTTCAATTTTGTTTGTAATGATTTAAGTATTTCTCTAAGTAAGTAAGCCAATTCAAGGATTCACTTGGGGCCAACAATTGTTCTCGAGTGTCGGTCCCGCCCAGGGTATAGGCTCAAAGCGTGACAACTTATTTCAACACCACCATTAGACCACTACTTCTACTTGTTCTCCTCCCCCTTACCCTTCTCTTTCTTCTCCTCATTCTTCTTATTTATGTTCACCTTCTTCTTTGGCTCCTTCTCCTCTTCCGCTTCTTCTCCTTACAATTCTGCTTCTCTTTCTCCTTCTAATATTTCTACTTCTCCTCCTCCTTCTTTTTCTGCTACTCCTTCTTCTCCTCCTCCTTCTCCTCTTTCTTCTTTGTCCCGACCACCTAATGCACACATGACCATAGAAAATCATAATGAATAAACATTACTAAATATGAAGAAAATAAAACAACTCATTACACCAGCTAACTAAGTATACGTGTTATTGTACTTATACTACTCGTGTTTTATTTTTTATGCATTGCCTAGGCCTATCAAACCGCATGGATTCCATTTATCTGAGATTATGTATATAAAAAGTTAGGGTGCATTTGGAGAAAATCTATCTTCTTCTATCTTTTTTACCTAAATTTTGGGTCTATTTCTTACCTTCACACTTCTATTATATCTATGAAAACTTTGAGTTTTTAGACTCGATTTTTCTAATATTATTATTTCTTTATGATTGTTTGATATTAATTTCGGCGGAGGGTTGGCTTACCTACCAATGGGATAGTGCAAGTGCCATCATGCCTTAGATTTTGAGCCATCATACTTCTTATTTGTGAAAAAGGATTCATTCTTCTTTAGTAATTCTCATCCCATATCTATAAACTTACTTCAATCGGCATATTATTGTCAAATTTTAACAAAAAATATATATTTAATTAGAAGTACTCATATATTTTCCTAGCCATGCTTGACTAAACTTAACATAAACTTTTTTACCTTTCGAAATATTTAAATACGATGCAATTTTTTTCCCTAAGGATATGCTAACATCTTTTGTAATAAAGAATATGTTCTGGAACATTTTCTACCAAATATGCCCATGTAAAAAGTAAATCATTGTGTTTTCTACTTCCAAAAATAATCATGGAATATGACCTATCAATTTCAGTTTGAAAATCAATAATTTTCATCTTTTTAAGGAAAAAGAAATAATTACCTTAAAATCAGATCGCACTAACCAAATTAATAAAAAACTAGAGTAAAATTCTTTTTGGATTAAAAAAAGTAAGATGACAAATTGTTTAGTCAAAAAAGCAAAAGATAGTTTGTGAAAGGAAAATAAATAATCTGCATAGGCATAAAAATAAATAAAATAAGTAGAAAGAGAAGATTTTGATTTTAAACCAAAAATAATATCTCTAAAGGGGAATTGATCCGTAGCATGCGAGACCAAGAAGCAACCTTGAACACCCATTATACCCATCAGATCAACTAAACTATTTATTTCATGGGCGTTCACCTTTTATTTTATATAATTCTTTTTAATTTTTACATAAATATATATAGTTCGATATGAAAATAATGGGTGCTCAAGCACCCAAAAACTTCCATGTGGGTCTGCCCCTGGGGGTATCGAGTTGTCATGTGACCCACTATTTGACTCCTTCAAAGTGAAATGTGCCAAGCATTATTTTGTGACAAATACACACATGCTAGAGGAAATATGGTCCAAATTTACTAATCTGGGAGAACCATATTAACACCTGAAATAGTCTTAACATGTCACCTCTGCATATGAAAATTTTGTGACCACCGTAGTGTCCTACGTGTATTATGTCTTGTAGGATACATGTGTTTACTTGTTCAATGTTATAAAAGTATCAGTGTCTACTTATACACACTTGAAGTTAGAGGACATAGTTTTCCTCTTAAACCAAGTTAAGGGTCATGTTTATACATTATACCTTACGGTAAATATGCACATGATTTGGAGGAAGAGGAACCCATAGCAACTCAATTGGAAACAAGAAAGTATGGTAAGGAGATTCTTAGATATCAAAGAAGCTTACACAAAATATCAAGAGAGTATGCAAATAACATTATGATGCAAGAGGAGGTAAACAACTCAAAGCCTTAAACCGAGAAAGTGTTAGGTAGTGGAGCCTGATTAAATTTAGGTTTTCCTATTTATTCTCTATTTTAGGCTTTCATATTTATTCTCTATTTTAGGCTTTCCTATTCATTCTCTATTTATTCTCTGTAACCAAAAATACTCTGAATTATTAATATAAATATACCTCACCATCGTGGAAGTTTACTCACGGGGTGTTACCACGAAATATTGGGTTTTCTCTTTCTCTCTCTAGATCTCTCATCTCTTTCTCTTGAAAGTTCTTGTGTTCTTCATTCATCTTGTGTGTGTGCGTAAATTCGATCCTAACAGAAAGCTTCTACCAAGATATACATATTCCTCACCTGAAATCATATTTGTATCATATGCTCTTAAAACAAGAACTTGACCATGTATAGAACAAGATGCAGTAAAATAAAGAAACTTGATCCCTTATTAATTAAAGTAATGTCAGCTTGAACATGTGGAATGTGCTCAACCTTCCCCTTGAATGGAGAAAGAGATCCAATAATAAGAAAAACCAAGAAGAGAGAGTTTTGAGTGCATATAAAGGTAGAAACTTATTTCTAGAAAAATATGATAACAAGAACAACTATTAAGAAACCACATAGAAAACGTTTTAAATGAATTGTAGAGCTATGAAACTTGTTTATAAGAAAATGACCCGGATAAAGAAAGAGAGTTGTAAAAAAAATAACCACAACCTAAATAGTCCTTTTTGGACTGAATGTCTATTTGCGGATGAAATGTAATGCTAAGATCAATCCAGGTATCCAATTCACTCTGAATCGACCTCTATAAATATGATGTGAATTAAGTACCACGATCTGTAATGACAGACATCACCTCTTGCAAATTGTTACAATTTCCTGAAGGCAACCTCCTAACCTCTCAAAGAAGTATAAAGTCTAAACTGGTCAAAAGTGAAAAGAGCCGATCAACCTATCAAAAATGACCGAAATATCATCAAATGTACGGAGAGTTTATGGTAATCCTACCATAAAATTCATATCGATCCACTCCCACCTTCACTCAATAATGGATAGCCTTTGAGTCAAATGACCTAACCTCAAGTGCTCATACTTCACCTACTGATAATTCAAGTACTTAGACATAAATTTTGCAATATCTCACTTAATCCAACACCACCATTAGACTATATCTTCTTCTCTTTCTCCTTCTCCTTCCTCTTACCCTTCTCTTTCTCCTCCACCCCCTCCTACTTCTTCTTATTCATCTTCTCCTTCTCCTTATTGTTTTATTTGGAAAAATTAATTTTTTATAAGTTTTTGACTTTTTTGAAACTTTGTTAGAGTCGCCACTTAATTTTTAACAAAAATCAAGAAAATTTAGTTTTCAAAAGATTTAAAAAGAAAATTGATTGAAAACCTTTAAAGGGAGTTTGAGAATTCCTGTTTATATTTTAGGAAGGTGTTTAAGGCACCTAAAATATCCGTTAATATGGTTTTACGTCAACTAAAATATTTGGCTAAAATGATTCTAACTTAAGATTTTAAGGCTTGTTGAAAAATGAAGAATTAATTTATAGCTAAGTAAGTTTTACTATTTGAAAATTTTATGATTTTAAAACCATTTCGACTTAATTGATTTAGCTCGATTTGTTAAACCAAGGCGACGTTTAGCAGGGATTTCAATTTTTTTAACCCTAAACTAACGACAATTACTTATCGAGCAAATAAAATGATAAAGTAAAAGAGGGAAAGAGAGAGCTGGGTCCAAATCTGGTTACTGTCCGCCTGGACCGGTATTTGAACCCATTTATTTTTGGGTCTTAGGCCGCACTGATTTGCACCTGTCTTAAACTAATCAAATAATAATGCAACATAATAAAGGTTTAAACTAAAAAATAAGGGAATACAGTTATTTAAAATAAAGGAGGCTTCTTGGCTCTTCTTTTTCAACTCTCTTCCGCTCAAATTCATTCAACTCCGAGATTTGCTCTTCGAATTTAAGGTTGGGTGACTCGATGATAACTATGAGTCCTTATGGCTCTCTCAAATTTCGGAAAAAGGGGAGTTCTTTGACGAACTTGAGCGGATTTTTAATGCACAAATAAAAAAAAAGAAACATGAGTAAATAATCCATACAAATCCTAATGGAAATTAAAAAAAAAACCTTCTGACAATAGAAACATGACTAAGTGCATGTTGATAAATAAAATCAATCAAATAAAAGTGCATCAACCAAAATTGGACGGTAAACTATATTAAATCAAATCAAGTTTGATAGAATCTGAGTAATTCTACAAGTAATATAAATTTGGTGTTTTGATAATAGACAAGAAATGCAAATAATAAGTCATAGCATAACGCAGCCACAAGCAGTAAATTGACGCATCCACATGTTGGATCAACTGTCACGTAACAAATTGAAGCAGCAGATTGACACAGCCGCCAAAATTAATGCTAAAGATACAAGTTGATAAAAATAAGGAAACCTTAATTGCTAAAGATACAAGTTGATACAAATAAGGAAACCTTAATATATTAAGGAAGAAAGTTGTATATAAAAAGAATTGTACAATATAAGGTAAAATAAGTAATCCTTGTTTAAATACAATTACAATTTCCTTACCTTATTTGATAAGGATTCAAGGTAGAAGAAAATTCTATAAGAAGAGGACAAACGCAGATGAGAAGATCACGACTTCACATAGAGAGAAAAGTGAGAATTATTCATCAAGTAGAAGTCCTCAAGGTCGATAGGTTTGCTAAGTTCAAGAAGTTCTTGAGTTAGAAAGTCTTGAACGTGTAAAACTATTTTCTTGTTTCATTCTTGAGTGTTAGTTACGATTCTTTGTACAAGAAGTGGGTTTGGCTTCTTGTAGAGTTGAGTTTTGGTGAGGTTTGTAACAAAAGGTGGGTTTGAACTTTTGGAGAGTAGAAGTAGTCGATTATAGTTAATCGAGAGTTTTTGTAGTGGTGAGTTTTTTTTTTATTAAGTTGTAATCATAAAATCATCTAGTTGAATTAATAAAACGAGGTTATTCCTTCCTTGATTGAGGAAGGTTTTTAATTTAACAAGTGTTTGTGTTCTGACTTAAAACCAACTTACAAGAACTTGGTTCTTGTTCTAGGGGATAGGTTTCTTCAATTGGTATCAGAGCAGGTCTTTTCGATAAAAGATTCACACCTTGAAAAGACTCAATGGCACTACCACCCACCCCACAAGAGGGAGCTTCACAAACACGACCACCACTATTTAATGGCAAATACTATGGATGGTGGAAAAATCGTATAATGGATCATCTTATTGGCGAAAACCCTGATCTATGGGGTATAATTCTAGATGAACCAACTATACCTATGAAAACTGCAAATGATGGAATCACCGAAATCCCAAAGGAAAGAAAAGAATGGAATGCTAAAGACAAGCTCGCAATCCAAAACAATGCCAAAGCCAAGAAAATTCTGATATGTGGTATAGGACCATACGAATACAATCGAATCTCGTCTTGTGAAGATGCCAAAGCCATATGGGAAACACTACAAACCGCTCATGAAGGAACAACGCAAGTCAAGAGTCCAAAATTGATAACTTGAACAAACAATATGAACTATTCAGGATGGCAGAAGGGGAGACCATACAAGACATGCATACCAGGTTCACTTCAATCATCAATGAGATGTACTCCTTGGGAGAGATAGTTCCTAACGGAAAGGCAGTAAGGAAACTCTTGAGTGTCCTTCCTGAAACTTGGGAATGCAAAGTCGAGGCTATCACTGAAGCCCGCGACCTAGATACACTGGCCATGGATGAGTTAATTGGTAATCTCATCACATATGAACTCAAGAAAAATCAAGAAAAGGAAATTGGAGGAAAAGGAAGGAAAGGAACCCGGTTCTAAAGGCTACTGCATCAGATGATTTTGAGGATGAAAATATTACCCTTATAACCAAAAAGTTCACCAGAATGCTAAAAAGTGGACATGCATTTCAAAAGAAAACTCCTCAAAAATCAAATGAAAACACTAAAGACCAAGTTTGTCATAAGTGTGGAAGTCCGGATCACTTCATCAAATTCAGTCCACTTTGGGCCTTAGAGCAGAAAAAGACAAACTCTGAGAAGGGCAGAGACATCAAGAAAGATAAGTTTGTTCCCTCAAATAGAAGAATAACAACTCAAGAGGAAGATATTTAAATGAAAAGGGACTTTGCAGCAATGGGGGAATTCATCTGATGAAGAATCTGAGGATGATGAGACAGATAACAAATCCCTTCTTGCACTAGAACAAGAAGATGATTATGACTTTCTTGCTCTAGTAGCAGTGGAAACCAAGGAAACCTGCAGATAACAAGAAACCATATTAGCACTCATGGCTGGATCAGATTATGAAGAGGACAAAGAAGAAGAAGATATGAATGAAAAGGTTAGTCTTCATCACATACAAGACAATCTAAACTCATACTCAAAAAGGGAGCTAGAATCCTTACTCTACACTTTCATTGATGCATATAAAACCATAGATTCAAAAAGGAAATTGATAATGGAAGACTATGCATCACTAAGAGAAGAAAACAAGAATCTTGAAAAACAAAATCTTCATCTATTATCCAAGAATACTGAGCTAAGTAAAAACCTAGACTTTGTAAGTAAAAGGAATGAAGAACTAACCAAAGAGCTTCTTGTGACTAAAACTGAAGCTGAAAATTGAATGAGATGGACCAGGTCCTCCATATTGCTTGACAACATTCACAGGAATCGTACTTCTGAGACACATGGGATAGGTTTTAATAGAACTAGCTCTCAAGTAAAAAACCCAACATAGATTGTCTATGCATGCGTTGTGGGCTGGTAGGGCATAAAAGTTATGATTGTCAAAGAAAACAAATTGGTCATAACAAAAACTTGAAATCTCTGAGAAAACTTCATCATGAGAAAACCAATGAACAAAAACAAATCCCTACAGTCAAATCTCTTCCCAGATGGGCCAGAAAAAAATCTTATTCATCCATTCTTTAAGCATAAATCAAAGTGGATCTGGGTACCAAAATCTAACCCCCGAAATTAAACTGCAGGGATCAGTGAGAAGGAAGCAACAACAAAGGTACTTGGATAGTACATGTTCCAGACACATGACTGGAGATTAAAGGAGCTTCCTCTCACTCAAAAACATCAAAGGAGGAAACGTTACCTTTGGTAATGGAAAAAGTGGGGAAATTCAGGGAATTGGAAAGGTTGGGTCCATAGATACTCATGCAATTGAGAACGTATACTATGTGAATGACCTACAACATAATCTATTGAGCGTATCTCAAGTATGCGATAAAGGAAACAAGTTCTCTTTACAGAAAAAGAATGCAGAGTAACAAACTCAGTGACTGGGAACCTGGTTCTACTAGGTAAGAGACACAAGAATGTGTACAAAGCCAAGATTCTTGACTGTAAGGAAGATACTCTTAAATGTCTAAGTGCAGTTTCTGATTGCTCCATGCTCTGGCACAAAAGAATGGGACACATTAGCATGACAACAATAAATAGACTCATTTTTAAAGACCTGGTTAGGGGACTGCCAACCAAAAGTTTCAGGGACAACCAAGTATGTGGAACCTGCATTCAAGGAAAACAGGTTATATCATCCTTCAAACCAAAGTTAATAGTTAGTACTACCAAGCCACTAGAACTGCTCCACATGGATTTGTGTGGACCAATGCGTATACAAAGCTGAGGTGGGAAAAGATACGTGTTTGTAATAGTTGATGAGTATTCAAGATTCACTTGGACATTGTTTCTTGCAACAAAAGATGAAACATTCACTATGTTTGAAATCTTTGCAAAGCTGGTTCTGAAAAAATTCAACAAAGAAATAATTAGCATTAGATCTGATCATGGGCTGGAGTTTGAGAACTCACAATTCCTATAATTTTGTACTACAAATGGGATTGAGCATAACTTTTCAGCACCTAGAACACCACAACAAAATGGTGTAGTTAAGAGGAAAAATAGAACACTGGAAGATATTGCAAGAACAATGTTAATCTCAAGCAAACTTCCAAAATCCTATTGGGCTGAAGCAGTAAACACATGATGCTATCTAATAAAATGATGTATGATCAGATCAGTGTTAAACAAAACACCATATGAGCTGCTAAAAGGAAGAAAACCAAATTTAGCACATCTTAGGGCCTTTGGGTGTGTATGCTTTATACACAACAATGACAAAGACAATTTGGGAAAATTTGATGCCAAGAGTGATGAAGGAATTTTTCTGGGCTATTCGTCACAAAGCAAAGCCTACAAGGTACTGAATAAAAAAACAAACCGTGTAGAAGAAAGTGTTCATGTTGTCTTTAATGAAAATAACAGTGAAGTTGAAGGAAATTCAGAGGATGAACAGAATGAGGAACCTGCTCCAAGCCATCATAACCAAAAATATGGGAAGAAGAATCCATACCCTCTCATAAAACATCTGAAATAAAAGATAAGTCTACTAATGAAACTGGTTCTTCTGCATCTCAAGAGCCAGTAAACATCCAAACTCACAGCTGGAAACGTCAAAGCTCTCATCCTTTACAAAACATTCTTACTCCACTTAACTCAGGCATCTCTACAAGATCCAAATTACATAGCATGTGTGCCTTCTCTGCCTATGTATCCCTGATTGAGCCAAAAAATATAAAGAAAGCACTATTAGACTCTGATTGGATTAGTGCTATGCAAGAAGAACTTAATCAGTTTGAAAGGAACAGAGTATGGAACCTGGTTCCAAAACCTCAAAACAAAACGGTAATAGGAACAAGGTGGGTGTTTAGAAATAAGCTCGATGACAAGGTCAAATAGTACGCAACAAAGCTAGGCTGGTTGTATAGGGATATAACCAAGAATAAGGGATAGACTACGATGAAACTTTTGCACCCGT
Source organism: Solanum arcanum (assembly GCA_027789145.1). Lineage (NCBI taxonomy): Eukaryota > Viridiplantae > Streptophyta > Magnoliopsida > Solanales > Solanaceae > Solanum > Solanum arcanum. The sequence goes on from CM050944.1 coordinate 24,696,656, forward strand.
AGCGAGAATTGAGGCAATCAGAATATTGATTGCATATGCTGCTTACATGGAATTTAAACTCTATCAAATGGATGTCAAAAGTGCCTTCTTAAACGGTTATCTGCAAGAAGAGGTGTATGTGAAACAACCCCCAGGTTTTGAGAATACCATGTATCCTGATCATGTATACAAACTAGACAAAACACTCTATGGGCTAAAGCAAGCACCTAGAGCATGGTATGATCGATTGTCCACCTTTCTTATCACACATGGATACACAAGAGGAAAAATTGATAATACATTGTTTCTTCAAAAATAAGGTGAAGATCTGTTCATAGTCCAAGTATACGTAGATGATATCATATTTAAAGGAACTAATGACTCACTTGGAGTAGAATTTGCTCAACTAATGAATAGTGAATTTGAGATGAGTATGATGGGAGACCTAAACTTCTTTTTAGGACTCCAAATTAAACAAACTCCAGTTGGAACATCAATTCATCAACAAAAATACATCAAGCAATTACTGAATAAATATGAAATGAATGAAGCTAAGTCAAATGACACACCCATTGGGACAACAACAAAGCTTGATAAAGATGAACCAGGTTCACCAGTAAATGACACTAGATATAGAGGTATGATTGGATCACTCATATAACTTACTGCCAGTAGACCTGATATAGTGTTGAGTGTTGGTCTATGTGCACGTTTTCAATCATGTCCCAAGGAATCACATCTAAAAGCTGTCAAAAGAATCTTGAGATATCTAAAAGGCATAATAAACCTGGTTCTTTGGTATCCAACTGGTGACTCATTTGATCTAAAGGGATTTGCTGATGCAGACTGTGCAGGACATATGGTAGATAGAAAAAGTACCTCTGGAATGGCACACTTCTTAGGACCATGTCTAATATCTTGGGCAACTAGAAAATAAAATTCGGTTGCTTTATCCACTGCTGAGGCTGAATATATAGCAGCTGCTTCTTGTTGTGCCTAACTTCTTTGGATAAAACAGCAGCTTAAAGATTTTGGTATAAAAACATGTTGTATTCCCATTCTTTGTGATAATACAAGTGCTATGAACATGGCGAAAAACCCAGTTCAACACAAACGTACCAAACACATAGATGTTAGACATCACTTCCTTCGTGATAATGTTGAAAAGGGAAACAAAGTCATGATATTCTGCAAAACTGAGGATCAAGTTGCTGATATTTTCACCAAAGCACTAGGAAGAGAATCATTTCAGAAAAATCGACTTGCGTTAGGGCTCATCTTTCTAGACTGATTTCTGCCTAACCAAGTTCTCAGGATAAAAGAACCAGGTCCAATCTAGTTGGTTCTACAACTGCTTTACACTAAGCAAGGAAAATCAGTAATAAAAAAAGGGGGGAAATTATTTCTCTTTCTCTCTCCTATGTCACTTCTCTGAAAAGCAGGTACAACCGTCAAAGCACACGTCTCTTCGATGTCAATACCACATGATTACTAAAACCCCTCAAAGATAACACCAAAACCGTTCCCAATAAAGCACTCTCTCTAAACAAGCAACGAACTCTTTCTCATCTTCCATTTTTTCAGAAAAATCCTCAAAAATCACCATGTTTAATCCTCTTGTTGCTTACTCAGATGATGAAAATTCTCCTGACAGTGCATCTTCTCAGGGGGAAGAGAACCCCGTTATTGATACAGTACCTACTTAGGGGGAAGAAAATGTTTTATCGAAAAAAGTTATTTCGAAAAGAGTTTGTTTTATTTTAGACTTTTTAGGAGTCGCCACTTCTGTTTTATCGAAAAAAGTTATTTCGAAAAGAGTTTGTTTTATTTTAGACTTTTTAGGAGTCGCCACTTAATTTTTAAGGAAAATTAAGAAAACATTGTTTCTAAACAACTTAAACAGAAAAAATTGTTTTGAAACTATTTTTAAGGGGTTCGGGATTCATATTAGTGTCTTAGGAAGGTGTAAGGCACCTAAGACACTCCGTTTAAACACGGTTTCCGACGATTAACAATATTTGACTTATTTTTGTTTTAACTTTTACAAATCAAAGTTTAAACTTAACCAAACTTTGCAAATTTTGCAATACGCAAATTTTCCTTAAAATTAAACTCTCTAAACTCAAACGGCCTTATAGAATTTAAATTTTGAACTTCAGAGAGTTTTAGACGAATTTACGAGTTGAAAACATTTATCGTTTTTAATTTTAAATTTAGTAAAACAGAAAAGCGTCTCGACGGGGTTTGGAGTTTTCTAATACTAAGCTAACGACATATAAACAAACGCACAAACAAGAAAAAATAAGAGAGAGAGAGAGAGAGAGAGAGAGATTTGGGTCCAAACTCGGGTTCTGTTCGCCTTGACCGAGTTTTGGACCCACCTGTTTTTTGAGTTTTTTAACCCATTTTCCGCCTGTCCTAGTCTAGACATACAAATATAATTACAAGAAAAAATAAAAAGAACCACAAGGGCTTATGCCCATTACAAATAAAATGCAAAGATATATAAAAATAAAGAAAAGTCTTCTAATCCATTTTTGGATTTCTTCAAGCTTCAGTCCTTGGAACTTCGAATCTATACTCCGGATTTGGGTGGGAGACTCGATAAAAATTTGAGCCTTTACGGCTTAACTAGGGTGTGCAAAAGACGGAAATGAAGTCCATGGGACTCGCCGATAATTTCACATGCAAATAAAATGACAATAGATTAGCATCCGGACAACGGACTAATAGCAAGCATTACGAGCAAAACGGGATAAGGATGAACCACTTAGAGACATGAATTAGAGGGGAAATGAATGACTAAAAAAAAATAAAAAAAAATCCACATGATAAATTTCATCACAAATGAGATAAGAAAAGAAAACAAATAGTGCATATACACATATGGATAAATCTGTCCAAAACACATGAGGGTATACATCACTGCCATTATTAAACACAAGGTGGACATGCCATACTTAATCATATTGGAGACCCAGCGAGAAAACAGGAGCATGTCATTATGCCAAGCCAAGTCCCAAGTTCGCGGGCCGAATTCGTACTAATTTGCGAATTAAATGAAAACAAAACAAGACGGAACGAAGTATATAAAACAAAACGCAATCCTATCCATGTATTTTCGCACAGGAATACAGCATCCAAGATAAACTTTATTAAGAGGTTCAAGTCATGGATATGATACTTAACTTCTCAAACAAATAACAACATGTTTATCGCAGATGGGTCTTCGCTAAGGCATGAGACACTGAAATAAGAAAAACACGAGCATGGTAGAACAAGAAAAACTCATTGCAAAGACAAGAGGACAGCAACAACTAGACTGGAACATTAGCTAACTTCATTAATACAAACTCGAACCAAGGCATGTAACGACAAAAACGTAAACTAAAGCAACTTCCAATGCCACACGAATCATACTCAATATTCGAATAGTTTGATACATTTGATCCGGCACACAACAAAAGACCGGCCAGAAGAATCAAGCAGCGAACCAAAAGCATTGAAGCAACAGAAAAATCCATTTCGAAACAAAAAAACAGGATAGCAAGAGGAGGGGAGGATTACTGGAAATATATCAAACTATATATATATATATATATATATATATATATATATATATATATATATATATATATATATATATATATATATATATCAAAACATACTAGAAATAAAATAACAATGAATGAGCAAAATTCCTCACGCACACACAAAACTTAAAATCGAAAACAAGACACAAATGGAGGATAGATATTACCTTTTAGAGGCAGCGAACAGGGAAAGGAACGAGCAGATACTAGAGAGCTTCCACCCAAACGAAACATGAACACGGAATGTCGAAATGGAGGTCGCGGAATCGAACAACTCGCCGACCCCTTTGAAATTTCTCCAACCTTCCGTAACACTTTTAGTTCTTGCGAAAAGGAAACAAACAGAAAAGACTCAAGGATTTGCTCTCGATTTTTAACTCTCTGTAATCAGATTTCTTCTTCGAACAATCCCAAACTAGACTTTTAGACACAAAATTTCCCCTAAAACAAAATCTTGTTTGGAGTTCTCAGCAAACAACAAAGCAGCCAAGAAAATTTCCCCAACCTCTCTTAAATTTTCAACTCCGAAATTTCTAACAAAAAAAAATCTAACCCAAGTCTTCTATCCCTCCGAATCTCCAACCTAAATTTCCTTCGTTCTCTACAACAGACAGAAAAAATGTAAAGGGGGCAGAATGTTCCTTTCCTTCTCGAAAATTTTCCTCATTTTTTTTTCCAAAAATCCCAACCTAAAATTTGTCAGACACGAAATTTCTAACCCAAAAAATTCCAACCCCTCATCTGAAGAGGGAGGGGGGGTTTAAATAGAAAGAGAGTTTAGGGTTTCGATTCGAGGGCGGGGTTTCAGGCCCATTTCAAATTTTGAAATTCAAAATCTCTCTCCAAAAGCTGAAGAATCGCGGAAAAAGGGAGGTGGAGGGACGAGATTAACCCATCGTCCTTGCCGCGCTTCGTGTCATCATCTCCAAGCGAGCAAGGACGATTTGTGTCGTCTTGTGCGTGGCAGGGGCTGCAGGGATCCGTTGCTGCTCTGATTTGCGCGAAAAGGGAGAGAAGAGGAGAGAGGGACGCGAGGGGAGACGCGTGAGGGAGAGAGAGGGAGCGGCTGCTGGGAATCGAGAGCGAGTGTGGGCGTGAGGGAGACGCGAGCTTCGCGTCTATTTTCTTCCGAGAATTGTCGCGTTTGGGAGGGATTTTTTGTGGGGGTCGCGCGTGGCTGGCTTCTGTTTTTGCTGGGGTCGGGGGAAGAAGGAGATGAGATGGGGTCCGGGTCGGGTCAAACGGGTATTGGGTTGGATCAGGCGTTGGGTCGGGAATTTGGGTAGAGGTGTTGGGCTTGGGAATTCAATTGGGGGGTTGGGAAGAGGGAAATTGGGCCTGGAAAGGAAAGGTGTTGGTTTCTAATATACACAGGATATACCGGCTATATACACAACTATGTAAACATTATATCGTTATATTTTCGCAAAATTATAAAACTAATTAATTTAAGTAATTTGGAAAACTCATGAAGCTCTCCAATTAAATCCTACCGGTGCGGGTCAAAATTGGGTGTCAACAACTGTCCCTCATTTTACTCGGGTTGATGCAAGCAATTCGAGGAAAATGAAATTGACCAAACCAATTTTGACCAACCTCTCTTTTTTTTTTTTAAAGGCTTTGACAAGGAGTTTAGGAATTATGGCCGAACCCTCGAAACAGGTTTCCTACATATCTCAGGCTATATGAGAATTCAGGCCACTTGTAGTTCGATAAGCTTGATTTATCGCACGATTTTGAAAGAATCAAAAGCCATTTCGATACTGGATTATGAAGGTATAGAAATGCTCGAGAATAGAATTTGAGAGCGAATGTTGGAATACAGCCGAGTTTCCAACATTGAATCCGCCTACATACCCTTAAACCTTCGGGATCAGGCTGTGTGTAGTTCGACTCGATTGGTGGGAAAAGGAAATCTATTATGCTAGATAACCTTCGGTTTTGGACGAGTGACCAATTAACGAATAAATTGAAACCTTCGGACGCAAGACTGAAACTGACGGAACTAAGGAAAAACCCGCATGTCTCGAGAGGGTGGTTCGATTGTGGTGGAAGTCGCTCCTCTGTTCGCGTCCTAAGAGTTTGACATTCCTCTTTGGACTGTGTCCCAGTTCGCTGCTAAGAAAAAGTTCCACGCCAGGTCGCATCCTTTTTGATGTCGTCCGCACCTGTGGTTTTTGGAGAATTCATCCTTTTCGGATGCTCTCGACAAAGACTGAGATAAAACTCGTCAGCTTAAAAATGCAATTAGGATGGGAGACAGTGTCTTTTTACCGTGCCGACACTTCATTGATCTCCTCAAATCGACGTCGACTCGATCGGTCTGGCGTCCAGCAAATAAAGCTTATGTCTTGTGTTTTGCAATAAAATCTTGAATGTACTCTTCATTTGATGCTAAAATAAATAAATAAATGTTGATGCGATATTGATGTTTCTTTTGTCGTTATCTTCGACGCTCTTCTTGATGCTTATTTATTATCAAAAATAAAAGATGCAGTTGAGGCTGATGGATAAATGTTGTTCTCGGGATACACAATTTCCCTTTCTTTATCCGTGCATGTCCTTCTGCGGGGCATGAATACCTTCCCGCGATACGTAAATTCCCGAGAGGTATGAATCTTCTCGCAATGCATAACTTCAGCGAGGCACGAAATCTTCTTACGATGTGCAAATTTCAACGAGGCATGGATTCTTCTCGGGATGCACAAATTCCAGCGAGGTATAAATTCTTCTCGCGATGCAGAAATTCCAGCGAGGTATAAATTCTTCTCGCGATATATAAATTTGACGAGGCATGAAATCTTCTCGTCGTGCATAAATTCAAGCGAGGTATAAAGTCTTCTCGCGATATATAAATTTGACGAGGCATGAAATCTTCTCGTCGAGCATAAATTCCAGCGAGGTATAAATTCTTCTCGCGATGTATAAATTTTGACGAGGCATGAAATCTTCTCGTCGTGCATAATTAATGACTCGCGATGCATGATTTCCGCGATGCATGATTTTCGCTATGCATGAATTCTGCGATGCATGATTCTCCGCGATGTATGGATATTTATATTGTCTGTGTTGATGATAACGGCAAGACGACCTCCAGATAATATATCGAGTTGATCGATAACAATAAAATAACTATCTCTTCTGGGGTGATGCGTTGTCTTGATTGACAATAATTATCTTGCCTTGATAATGTAATGCAAATAGCGTCCTTTACGGAAATCGCGAAATCTTTGCTGGGATTTCTGTTTGATTCACCTTTGAATCTGGCCAGACACCTTTGTAAATTTCATATTGTTGGGGAATGGCTTGAAATAAACAACACATTCACAAGTTTACGACATAAGTGATATAAAATGCTTCCTGTTCTCAGTAAAAATACTGATTTTGGGGATAGCTTTCTCCTCTTTGGAGCTCTATGTAACGAGCTAGCTAGCTCAATAATTATCCAACTGTAACGAGGTGGATACTCGTTAATAGTCCGACTGTAACGAGGTGGACGGCTCGATAATATTCCAACTGTAACGAGGTGGATGGCTCGATAATATTCCAACTGTAACGAGGTGGATGCTCGATAATATTCCAACTGTAACGAGGTGGATGGCTCGATAATATTCCAACTGTAACGAGGTGGATGACTCGATAATATTCCAACTGTAACGAGGTGGATGGCTCGATAATATTCCAACTGTAACGAGGTGGATGCTCGATAGTAATCCAACTGTAACGAGGTGGATGGCTCGATAATATTCCAACTGTAACGAGGTGGATGCTCGATAATAGTCCAACTGTAACAAGGTGGATGGCTCGATAATGTTCCAACTGTAACGAGGTGGATGGCTCGATAATATTCCAACTGTAACGAGGTGGATGGCTCGATAATATTCCAACTATAACGAGGTGGATGGCTCGATAATAGTCCAACTGTAACGAGGTGGATGCTCGATAATATTCCAACTGTAACGAGGTGGATGGCTCGATAATAGTCCAACTGTAACGAGGTGGATGCTCGATAATATTCCATATGATTCAAGAATAGAAACCTGAAATGGAAAAGCATATATATGAACCACTTATGGGGTGGATCGCCCAACAAACCATATGCTAAAGTCTTTGATTGGCCAATCAAAACACATAATCCACTTATGGGGTGGATACCCAACAAATTAGAAATATGACTCTGACATATTTAAGAAACAAAGTAAGCCGAAATTACTATGCGACAAACAAACTAAATTGACATTTATGCACGTCGCGACTATGATTCTGTTCTTTAAAAGAAAGAATTATCGAGGTGAACGACTTAATTCATTCACATGAAAAATAAAGACACTCTCGTCTTCCTTGACAAACTCAGCAGAATTTGAGTTTGTTGCAGTCATTTTAAACATTTATCGAAAACTTGTAACAATTCGATAATTTTGACTGTCGAGGAGATATTGGTCATCATCATCTTTCTGATGTGATGGACTCGGCAAATTCCCTTGCAACACTTCTAAGTTAGTGTTACTTTAATCATCTTCAAAACGATGTCGCTTTAATATACGATTGTATCCATCTATCACCTGCAAAGCTCGACACCAAACATTAGTATCGATGATGAAGTAAAGAATAAAAGTAAAATTGAGGAACTAGATTGAGTCACTCGGCTTATCCAGATTAGGCTATGATGAGCCCAACGGTAACTTTGATCATGACTCATAGCTAGCAATCCTCCTGCACCTTGTTTCTTGCAACTTTGGAAGAATGTATCAGTGTTCGGCCTCAATATTCCTGCAAGATAAAAAGAAACTGGTTTATCACTTGAGGCAATATAAAGCAATGGAGATAAAATGAGATTGAAGATTTTTTAGGTTTCATCGATGAGTCCACGATGGGTGCAAGTGACGCCCTTTGTCATTCATGACAGCTTTGTATAGCCATTTTGTGACTTCAATGTTCCTGCATCCAAAGGAAAATTCTTAGTTTGAAGGACTGATCTGTGTTGGTCTTGTCTCCATGCTCTTTCCTGCAGTTGGCTTACCCGCTCGCTTGTCCTTTATATGAGATATTTGATGGAATTTTTTAGGACCCTCCTCAAAATTTGTCCCGGTCTACAATACATAAGAACTCTCCTAACTTGCTCTTTTAACTCTTAGGTTGCTAGTTCTGGAATTTTGAGGCCCCTCCTCAAAATTCGCCCCAACTTACCTCAATAAGTAACAAATGACATTTGTGGAATTTTTGAGATCATCTCAAAAATTCTGTCCCAGTTGCAAACTAGATTGTCGTAGTTTTGAGATCCACCCAAAGCTAACTCCGTAGAATTTTGGTCTTCTGTTTTGACATGTTAAAGAAGTCCAACTTTAAATGAATTTTTGAGATCCTCTCAAAAATTCTGTCCCAGTTTCCATTATGAAGAGAAATGAAAATCTTACTGGGAATATGACCGAGCCGTTGTGGCGCCTACGTATCCCATTGAAGTAGGAATCAGGTCAAACGTAGTTCCCCCTCAGGGATTAACCAAAAATAGGAAGTTTTGATAAAGAAACGACCGAGGCCGACATAGGCCGCCTACGTATCTCATTCTTGAGAATTCAGGTCGAACGTAGTTCCAACACAAAGGAATAATCAAGGGGAATAAATGGGGTGTCCGAAGCCGACATAGGCCGCCTACGTATCTCATTCTTGAGAATTCAGGTCGAACGTAGTTCCAACACAAAGAAATAATTAAGGGGGTAAATGGGGTGATCGAAGCCGACATAGGCCGCCTACGTATCTCGTTCTCGAGAATTCAGGTCAGACGTAGTTCGTTACAAATGTGCGATACATTTTCAAAAGAAAGGTAACAAAACTTCTTATGCAAAATTTGGTCAATGTTGGGTATTCTTCTTCTGGACCTTTGATGATGAATACCTTCAAATGACTTAATTCAGAAATGTCTTGTACTCACTCTCGAGTATCCAATACGCCATCCATTCAGGTGGTTTTCTCAATATTGATCAAGTTGTTGTTGATCATGTTTTGTATCTTGTGCTTCAGAGTTGAACAATTCTCTGTGTCATGTCCGACGGCTCCTGAATGATAAGCGCACCTGTGGGCAGCTTTGTAAAATTTCCCCAAAGGATTTGCTGGTCTTCCTTCTATAGGATAGAGCATACCCATTGCTTTCAACCTTTCATAAAGTTGAGTTTGAGATTCCCTTAATGGTGTAAATACTTTAGGAGCCTTTCTGAACTTTGGGCGAGGAAATTTTTCCTGATTGACATTATGGTTTTGGTATTTCCTTTGATAAGCTGGCCTCATATGAGTAGTCGTGACCACACTTACCTCATCCACTTTTCCTTTTGATTTATCCATATCAGTAATTCTGGCAGATTTTCCATTAGATCGCAATGTGGTAAATTTGGTGAGCTTTCCAGTCTTGAAACCATCTTCCAAAGCTTCTCCCACTTTGACAATCTCGACAAACTTTTGTCCCATCATACACAACATTCTTTCATAGTACTCAGGCTCTTGAGTACGAATGAACATTTCCGTGATCTCACGTTCGGACATTGGTGGTTGAACTCTTGCGGCCTCTTTTCTCCAACGAAAAGCATACTCTCGATAATTTTTTGTAGATTTCTGTTTGATCTTCACCAAGTAGTAGCGATCTGGAGCATCTTCTATGTTATGTCCAAATCTCTCAGTGAAATCCTTTGCGAGTGCATTCCAACTTTTCCATTGTTTCAGCTCCTGTGATGTAAGCCACTCCAGAGCTTCTCCACTTAGACTTCGACCGAAGAGACGCATCAATAATGCTTCATTTTTGCCAACTCCCACGAGTTGATCACAATAAACTTTCAGATGTGCTAGAGGATTTCCTGTTCCGTTAAAAGTGACGAACTTTGGCACTTTGAACCCTTCTGGAAGGTCGAGATTCGGATGGATGCATAAATCCCTATAGCTTAATCCATCGACTTCAGAAATATAGTGCAACTCTTTCATGGCTTTCCTGATCTCTTCTTTCATATTCACCTTGACTACCTCTTCTTTTGACCTCCACTCTCTCTCCTGTTCCTTATAGTGATCAAGCTCGGAACAGTTGGCATAAGGTTCATTTGAAGTTGGGATTTGGAAAGTAGTCTTTTGAGGTATGGGTGGAACAATGGAAGGATTTTGGGTATTTTGAGTGGCTTGATAATTTTGGGGGAAAGTTTGAGGATCAGTATTTTGGTTTTGAAGATGGGGGAAGGTTTGAGCATTGTTCGTATTTTGGTTTTGAGGGAAATGGAGGATTTGAAGGTTAGTATTTTGAGGATGAGGTGGTGCTTGACACGATGTGGTGGCGTGACGGGGATTGGGGATAGTTGAGTCAATGGTTGGAGGATTTTGAGCGGGATTAGAGAGAAGATTCTGAACCTGTTCCGCATTCGAGGGAGGAAAGTGGAGTGGAGGTCTTTCGTCTCTTGGAGGGTTGAAGGACGAAATTGGATTGGGCAAATCTCGCATCCTTTGCATTTCGACCATCATTTCGGCGATTTGTAGCATCAAATGCATAATCAATTCATTTTTATCAGCGGCGGCGGGTTGAGCCACGATAACATCATCAATCTCAATCTCCTCATTGTTATCCCCCATTGCTGTCTTTTCCTTTCGCAAATTTGCGGGGAAGGAATCTTTGGAGCCTTAGACCTCGGATGATAAACCAACTTACCAACACAGATCAGTTTTAAATACCTGTCAGTGAAAAAACTCAAAAGACCAGTATGTTAGTGCCTGGAGGTGGTAAATAATACAAGATATCACATATAGCGTAAACATATAAGAGTTGCTTTATTCGGAGATAAACTTGCTCACCAATATAAAGAAATGGTTAAATAGACAGGAATTTGTCTACTTGACTTTGGGATTAGCGAATACAAATGTCGACTTGAGTCGAGACAAAGTTGGTGGTATCTTTCATTACCGTACTTTGATTTTTGATTGAGATGTAACTCTAATTTCCTTGTAAGAGTCGAAAAAGATAAAAGTTTTCAAAATTCTTTTGATTTGAATCGATGAATCTTTTCTGATATGAGAGTAGTACTGAAGAAAGATTTTTTTTTTGTTTTTTTTTGAAAACTAAAGACTCGAAGAGTATTTGGACGCACTTTTGGTAGTGACTTGATATTTATGCTTATGGGTTCTAAAAGTAATTGAAGAAGAGTGAGCTAGAATGAGTGAGCTAGAATATCTCCGGATAAACAACATATTCACATAAGCAGTTATAACACATAAACAAATATTACGCGTTCTAAACAGATATGTGACCCTTTTGTGCCAAGGGTGGGCCTAGCGATTTAAGGGATGTATACGTCATTTTGAAATATTTCTCGAACACCGTATACATCCTTCAAATTTAAACAGATAAGCATGAACGTCCATTTAGGCCGTGGGCCGTTTTGGACTCAAGGTGGTCTTCTAATGGGCCCAACACGCCATGGGTATTGGGTCATCTTAGGCATATGCGCTATTTTCGGGATTTTGGTTTAGCTCTATCCTAGGTTTACTAGAATTGTTTTCAAATTGACGGTTACCCGAGTCGGACAAACATCGGGGTAGAGCTATCGAACAACGCCGGATGACCGCATTCCGACTATTTGTTCGATACTCCCAAATGATTTCTTGGGTATATCTGATAGAAGTCGCGGTAAGCCGCGTAACTTCCGTTTCCTAATGCAAACTATTTGCCGTTTGGCGGAAGTTATGCCATGAAATGCAATTTTTGAAAACTAAAGTAATCTAAAGAATTAAACAATTAATTACAAGTTAGTCAAATGGAGTTAGTCTTAAGGTTAGAATCCTCCAACTCCCCAGCGGAGTCGCCATTTCTGTTTTATCGAAAAAAGTTATTTCGAAAAGAGTTTGTTTTATTTTAGACTTTTTAGGAGTCGCCACTTCTGTTTTATCGAAAAAAGTTATTTCGAAAAGAGTTTGTTTTATTTTAGACTTTTTAGGAGTCGCCACTTAATTTTTAAGGAAAATTAAGAAAACTTTGTTTCTAAACAACTTAAACAGAAAAAATTGTTTTGAAACTATTTTTAAGGGGTTCGGGATTCATATTAGTGTCTTAGGAAGGTGTAAGGCACCTAAGACACTCCGTTTAAACACGGTTTCTGACGATTAACAATATTTGACTTATTTTTGTTTTAACTTTTACAAATCAAAGTTTAAACTTAACCAAACTTTGCAAATTTTGCAATACGCAAATTTTCCTTAAAATTAAACTCTCTAAACTCAAACGGCCTTATATAATTTAAATTTTGAACTTCAGAGAGTTTTAGACGAATTTACGAGTTGAAAACATTTATCGTTTTTAATCTTAAATTTAGTAAAACAGAAAAGCGTCTCGACGGGGTTTGGAGTTTTCTAATACTAAGCTAACGACATATAAACAAACGCACAAACAAGAAAAAATAAGAGAGAGAGAGAGATTTGGGTCCAAACTCGGGTTCTGTTCGCCTTGACCGAGTTTTGGACCCACCTGTTTTTTGGGTTTTTTAACCCATTTTCCGCCTGTCCTAGTCTAGACATACAAATATAATTACAAGAAAAAATAAATCCTACCGGTGCGGGTCAAAATTGGGTGTCAACAGAAAACCAACCCACAACCAAACCATCTACATCCTCCCCCAAATCAGATCCGTCTACATCTCCACCACCACCAGTTACAGAAACATCTCCATCACCAGTTGCAGAGTCACCACCACCACCTGTCATAGAATCACCATCACCACCAGTCAAAGAAACTCCATTACCACCAAACCCAGAAACACTCATAAGCACTATCCCAAAGAACTCCTCTTCTTCCCCATCTCACAAAACCACTCCTCAAAATCCACCACCATCTCCACATTCTCTAAAAAATGATGACATCCTTCTAAGAACACTTCACCCTAAAAAACCAAGACGGCCAAAAAACACATTGCAGTCAAACAAGTTTGTCCGCACAGGACAGTAACTCGGGGTGTGAACGTAGTCAAACAAACTGATGGTGCGACATCCACTGTGAAGCGTCGTCGTTTGGGTAAGTCTCATGTCCACTCATCTGTTTCTCCAATGGTTCTTGATTTTGAATCTGATGATGACTTTGAGGGTAAACATTCTGAAACCCCTCAGTCAAAGTCAAAATCTGCAAAAAGAAATGTGGATAAATTTCTCAAAGTTGGAAAGAAAAAATATTTTCAAACCAAAATAGTGCTTAGGGGTAGAACTTTTCATCCTGATATTCTGTCAATGGACATAGTCAAGCAGGTTTGTGAGTTACTAAGGTTTCAGGGGTGGGAGGAACTATTTCTGGAACCTAATCTGATTTATGAGCAAGAAGTAGTAGATTTTTATACAAATTTGATAATCTTGGAAGGAGATGTGGTATCTTCTAGTGTGAAGGGAGTTGAAATTGTTTTTGATGCAACTAAGCTTCGGGAAATTTTACATATACCATCTGGGTATTAATGAGTATCATTGGGCTTTTGATGAACATTCTAGTCTTCCAGCTAATTTTTCTCAAGGTAGAGTCAATCCTAGGGCCCAGACTGTGTTGAAAGGTATCATGGGATCAGTTCATAAGCTTCTCTTTGAGATAGTACATAAGGGAATACTGCTCAGAGGTCACCAATGTCACATTGCTTCCATAAGGGACATGAGACTTATGAATGCCCTTAATGTAGAGAACGTATTAACTGGCCCACACTGATCATCAAACACTTTGCTAGAATTGTTGATCCTAAACTAGGTTCTCATCAATTAGCATTTGGGAATCTTTTAACTAGAGTGTTTGATGCATTTGAAGTACCATTGGGAGAAGAAAGGGTTTTGACTCGTGCAGATATGTTTACTCAAACCATTCTTTCTGATTGTGGCATTCCCATGGAGTCGGAGCAGGTTGCTAATGCTTCTCCACGTACATCTGGTCCTGTTGCTCAGTTACTTAGGGAACTCAAAGTGGCAGAAGAAAAGTATGCCACTCTTGAATTGGAAAACCAGAAATTACGTGCTGAACTTCATACTTCAAATGCTGAGATCCACAGGTTAAAAGATCCGTTAATGCAGCAGCAGCTTGCCAACAATGCAAGGGTTGACAGAGTTCTGGACATGCTTGCTTCTGCCTCCGCCAAGCCTAGTCAATCTTCAACTTGAAAAGCATCTTGTTTGCACCTGGTTCTTTTGATTGCTTAAACTCTGTGTTGATATTACTCTTTAGCCAGAACATTTTATTTTGCTCAACTGGCTGAGCATCAATTGTTGCTGTGGATGTTATCTGGTTTTATATTAGCTGTTATTGGATTCTTTTTGATTTGTCAAAAGGGGAAAGATATTATATGTTGCATTACACAGGTTTGTCTTCATCAAAAAGGGGGAATATGATAGAATCTGAGTAATTCTACAAGTAATATAAATTTGGTGTTTTGAAGATAGACAAGAAATGCAAATAATAAGTCATAGCATAACGCAGCCACAAGCAGTAAATTGACGCAGCCACATGTTGGATCAACTGTCACGTAACAAATTGAAGCAGCAGATTGACATAGCCGCCAAAATTAATGCTAAAGATACAAGTTGATACAAATAAGAAAACCTTAATTGCTAAAGATACAAGTTGATACAAATAAGGAAACCTTAATATATTAAGGAAGAAAATTGTATATAAAAAGGATTGTACAATACAAGGTAAAATCAGTAATCCTTGTTTAAATACAATTACAATTTCCTTACCTTATTTAATAAGGATTCAAGGCAGAAGAAAATTCTATAAGAGGAGGACAAACGCAGATGAGAAGATCACGACTTCACATAGAGAGAAAAGTGAGAATTATTCATCAATTAGAAGTCCTCAAGGTCATAGGTTTGCTAAGTTCAAGAAGTTCTTGAGTTAGAAAGTCTTGAACGTGTAAAACTATTTTCTTGTTTCATTCTTGAGTGTTCGTTATGATTCTTTGTACAAGAAGTGGGTTTGGCTTCTTTTAGAGTTGAGTTTTGGTGAGGTTTGTAACAAAAGGTGGGTTTGACCTTTTGGAGAGTAGAAGTAGTCGATTATAGTTAATCGAGAGTTGTTGTAGTGGTGAGGTTTTTGATTATTGAGTTGTAATCATAAAATCATCTAGTTGAATTAATAAAATGGGGTTTTTCCTTCTTTGATTGAGGAAGGTTTTTAATTTAACAAGTGTTTGTGTTCTGACTTAAAACCAACTTACAAGAATCTGGTTCTTGTTCTATGGGGTAGGTTTCTTCAAAGTTCATGTATATACATATAGGAAAGGGGTAACCGATCAATTAATGCAAACAACATTTCGACTAAAACAATGGAATTCTACGTGCACGGGCAAATCACAGAGGCAAACATTTGCTGGAAAAAAAATCAACAAATTTTCATATATTATAACTAATGCAAAACACCAAATAGAATGGGTACATATGCATACGGAGCTTAAGAAAAGTCAGAATTTTGATATCTAATATATAGACTGACCAGAACAACGAGCAAAAAATAAGCAAAAGAAAATGAAACAAGACGGAACGAAAATGAAAACCACAAACGGTTAAAAAGAGTCACCAACTCAGACTGAAAGCAACACTTCTCCAAACAAATGGGAAAATCATGATGGTGAAAACTAATTTAAACATATCAGGTGAAGCGGTAATTAAAACAACAAACATGCTTAAGAAATAAACCTAACTAGATTATTAGAACATATATGCCACCTTTCGTATATGTCGACCATATCGATGGTTTAAACTCACATGAATAACGATATTACACATAAGAAAGCCGTGTTGAATACAATGCCATGCCACTTAAAACCTTATAAATGAAACACTACAGACTCCCATACTATAGCGCAGTAAATTTGAGAAAAAAAGAGAAAGACGAACAATACTCAAAAGTAAACTGAAATCATCAACTTTAGATGCCAGCCTACAAGCTTGATTCGACCAAATAAAGGAGCCGCTAAGAACATGTGTATACCGATGCCAGATGCCAAAGTATAACATATATAACAGCAACGCAAAAATAAAGCGATGGTCTCAACTACACAATAAATGCCATAAATGAAGAATACAAAATCATCGAAAAAGAGGGAATAGACCAATGAACCATTTCAGTTCATACCTAAACGGCACATAGAAATAAAAGACTCGGGATTTCGAATAAATTTACCTTTGATGGTGCAACGAACTGAAACGACAAGTTGAGAGCAGTTCCACAAATGTGAGATTTGAACACAAACGACAATCAAGGTTCTTAGGAAGGAGGTCAAACTCAACACCAAAACTAAATTAGGATCGTATCGTTTTTCAACTATCTGCTGAGCACTGAATTAGAATTAGAGATTTACCACCACATCATTGCATGCAAGAGGAGCTCGCTCCTTCTCTGTTTCCAACGTTTCTAAGCCTCTTACAAGTTTTCACAAGTCTCTTCAATACACTTTTTTTGTAAAAATAAAAAAAACTCCTCCCCGAAATCATCTCTATTTTACACCTTCTTTCTCAAAAGTTCCACCCAAAAATATTCCTTTAAATTTTTTTTCAAAAAAAAAATTCTCCCCCTCACAGAAGATCCAAGGAAGTTTATATAAGAACGAAATTAGGATTTGATAAAGGGAAAAGGTGAGGGCAAAATCGAAAAAAAAACTCAAGACCTAGTTCAAAATTCAAAGCCAACCTTTCACTGTTCAGGAAACAACCATTTTCTTTTGAGAATTTGACTTATTCCCAAAGAGGAAAGGGGTGGACGCTTAGGATTGATCCCACTGTCCTTAGATTCTACGCAACGTTCATTCTCGCGAGCGAAAGGCAAAAATCGCGGAGCAAGGACATTTCCTTTCAGGCGGTTGGCAGGTGCAAGTTGTGCGCCAGAAAAAAGGGAAGGAGACATTGGGAGCTTCGCTCTTCACGCGAGGAGGGCATCGTTGATTTGACGCTCTGCTGTTGCGTCACGATTTCGTCTTCTCTGGGTTTCACGCGCGTTGTCGCTGCTTTCCTTGAAACTTGAGTAATGAATAAACATTACTAAATATGAAGAAAATAAAACAACTCATTACACCAGCCAACTAAGTACACGTGTTACTGTACTTATACTACTCTTGTTTTATTTTTGTATATATTGCCTATCTAGGCCTGTCAAACCCAATCATTCGAGGTTATATTTATAAAAAGTTGTGGTGCATTTGGAGAAAATATATCTTCTCCTATCTTCTTTACCTGTTTTTAATGACTTCGGATAGTCTTATATTTTGAAGTATATGTATTTAGTTTGATGTTCTTGAACTACTATTAACACAAAAATTTGGATTTATTTTTTACCTTCACACTTCTATTATATCTATGAAAGCTTTGAGTTTTTAGACTTGATTTTGCTAATGTTATTATTCTATATGACTGTTTGATATTAATTTTCGTGGAGGGTTGAGTTACCTACCAATGGGATAGTGCAAGTGCCATCATGCCTTAGATATAGATAAGACTGGTCAACGGAACGGGACGTACCGGTACCGTTCCGGTTCGTCTTGTTTCGGTTGCCTACGAGACGGGACGGGATAGTCTGAACCTGTAAACGGAACGGGACGGAACCGTGATTTCTTACCGGTGAACCGGTACCGGTTCATTCCGGTTCCGTTCCAGTCCGGTCCGGTTCCGGTTTGGTTTATTTAATATATATTTTTTATATTTTATATAATTTATATTTAATTTAATTTTTTTAAAATTATAAATTTTTTTATTTAATATTTACAAGATACAAGTTATAATACTTATAAATATAACTTATAAAATAAATATTAATGAATATAAGTAATAACTTATAAAGTTTAAACTTCAAAAGATTTAAATTTTGAAAACTTTATTAGACTTTACTTGCAAACTTAACAACAACAAAAAAATAAGAAAATATCTTTAAAATAAACTAAAGTAAAAATTATAGTATAAATTTAAAAACTATTAATTTTTACTTAAAACATAAAAAAAAATAATTATATTTTCGTAATTCCAAAAAATATTGTCCCGCTAATTCCGTCCTGTTCCATCCCGGTCCGTTCCGGTTCATTCCGGTTCCATCCCGTTATATAGTGGAACGGGACGGAACCGTTGAATTATCCCGATAATTTCGATCCAGTTCATCTCGGTACTGGTCAACATACCGGTCGACGGGTTCTGGTACGGTCCGGTACCGGTACATTCCAGTCCGGTGAACTGGTTCCGGTCCGGTGACCAGTCTTAGATATAGAGTCATCACAGTTCTTATTTGTGAAAAAGGAATCATTCTTCTCTAGTAATTGTCATCTCATATATAAAAACTTACTTCAATTGTTATATTATCGTCAATCTTTAACCAAAAAATTTATAATTAATAAGAAGTACTCATATATTTTTCTACGCCACGCTTGATGTAAACTTATCATAAACTTTTTTATCTATCGAAATATTGAATATGATGCAAATTTTTTTTCTAAGGATATGCTAACGTCTTTTGTAATAAAGCATATTTTCTAAAAAATATTTTCTACCAAATATGCCCATGTAAAATGTTAATTATTGTGTTTTCTACCTCCCAAAAAAATCATGGAATATGACCTGTCAATTTCAATTTTAAAATTAACAAATTTTCATCCTTTTTAGGAAAAAAAATAATAATTTCCTTAAAATCATATTACAGTAATCAAATTATTTAAAATTTGGAACCTAAACTATGAAAGTTCTTGATTTGACTATATTGACAATTCATGTTTGTCACCTATAAAAGTCACACATCTCTTCAAGTTTTATATATTCTACTCCAGAAGAAAGTACTTTTTTTTTGTTTGAGCATCAAATATGGCTACAAAAAGGTTGAGAGATACTGCGAACTACAATGAAAATGTGAGAAATTCCATCTTAGATAAAAGAGTAACAAGTTTGTTCAAGAAAGCAGAAGAGCTATCTATTGTGTGTGACGTAGAAGTTGCCATAATTATTTTTAGGCCAGGAAAAATCCAACCCATTACTTGGAAATCCCCAAGTCTGGCTCAGGATGTCTTGACGAGGTATTTAAGTTTTATTGAATTCAAAAGGCTGTCAAAGTTGGTCACACATGAAGACTATCTTCAAAAGAAAGTTGATAAGAAAGAAGAACAAATTAGTAAATTAGAGAATATGAATGAGGCGAAGGAAATGGAAATTCTCTTCAACCAACTAGTGGAGGGAAAAAGTATTGATGAACTTGATGCTAGAGAAATGAAAGGTTTGTTAAAGGTGTTTGCTGCAAAAATGGCTAAACTTGATGAAAGAAAGAAAGAACTTAACCAGGCTCCAAATCCTCCATCCAACAAAGAAAACATTACCTTATCAGCAAGTCCAATGGAAGAATCATTCAATGATCCGTGGTTTATTCAGACTATAGCTACATTAGGGGATGTGAGCGGTGTAGAGTCTGCACAAAAAGAAGGCTAAGGCGTCAATGTTGAAGATGATGGACATTCCAAGGACCTCGATTGAGAATGTAATAATTATAATGTTCTATCATTGTTTCTTTGTGTTCTCTTTTCATAGTGTGTGTCTTAATTTGTTGCATGTTCTTTCATTTCATCTTATTGTACTTTTTATTTCAATCATATATGAATGTTATTCTATTTTGTTGGAAAAATGAATTAACATTGTTCGGTTAATAAGTTATTTTTATCAAAATTTTTGAACTAAGTTGAATCTTTATTTTTAGCCGTACATATTTTATTGCTTAAGTTTACCTATGTTATTTGATACAAAAGATACTTCATGTGTGTTAACATTTAGAATTTTTACCCTATATATTGTATCCTATTTATATCCATCAAAGAAAAGTCTCAAACTTTATACACTTCCCAAAATCACAAATTTTATATATAGTATATAATCACTGCATACCTGATGAATAATCGATATATAATTATTATATCTTAATTTACAATCTATTAAGTATTTATCATCCCTTAACTATTCTAAAATTTTCCTTTTTTCTTAGCTTTTCGAATAAACAAATAAATTAGATTTTAGATTTTTGTGGAAAAGGAATTGTGATTGGAAAAAGATAAGGATTGACTATGAAGCGACATGAAGGGGCAGGGATTTCCATGGAGGATTTCTTCAATTTCGAGTGATATTTATGTTTAAGTCAATTGGTATGGTGGAGAAAAGACTTAGCACATTATTTGATGATTGACTCAAAGTGTATTTTTAGGATGATAGTATTTTATATATATACCTAGTAACATTATTGTATCAACCAACCTTTTGTGTTATTAATAGTAATCGACAACCATTACAAAAAATGCTTAATTTATGGGGGTTATTTTGTTAATTTATGGCGATTAAAGATTTCAATAATTAAAATGTGGCGGTTTCTAAAATCACTACAATTACCCTTGCCACGAGCATAATTAAAGTGGTTTTAATAACCTCCAAGATACTCTCCGCAAATAGACTTTTAAATTTCTGGAGGTTTTTAAATATAATTTTGTGACATCTTAAACCTTCGAAATATGATTTTAATATTTTAAAAATTAGTTTTGTGTGGATTTAAAATATTCATGGTATGTGATTAATATTTAATATGTAATATTATTTATGTAGTCTTACAAAATTATTATTATTATTTTAATAATAAATGTTAAATTGAATTCTCATCGAGCCTTTAAAATAATGAATAATTTTGTTAAATAACACATTAAAAGCAAATCAAATTACATTAAACAAATTTGTAATAATAAGATTCACATATTTAAATTATGTAAAATAAAAATAACACAGAGTTTTGTATAATAACTTCAACAATCAATTTTAAATCCTTTAAAATCCACATCAAAATATATACCAAAAAAAATTGATAGCTTGTCTTTATTTGGTGATTTAAGTTGTTGTCATTCAATATTTTTATTCAAAGTAAAATAAGCTCGATCTCCTTATCAAACTCAAACAATGAAAATATATATATATTGATATTCAATTGCTGAAAATGTTTTTTCCTAACTTTTCGTTGAGTTTTAGGTATTTACAAATGTATATATTTATATTCAATTGTTGGAAAATATGGGTACTAGAAACAAAGGTAGAGGCATTTTGAAGGAATTGTTTTTTCCATCATATGAAGAGATTGTCTTACACAAGTGCAAATAAGATTAGATTTGTTGTGCACATGAAATACATTTTTATAAAACTGAGATGATATGAGGTAAAAATAATTTCATAGTCTCTATTTAATTATTTATGAATATTTCATTTCTACAAATAAACTATTGTTTTGTGTACAAAATGTGATGAACATATCTTTTGATATCGATAAATCTTATTTACAGTGATGATTTAATTTTAATCTTTTAAATATCTATAAATCTTATTTAATAGTGATGATTTAAATTTAATCTTTTGATATTATAGATCTTATTTAACAATGATGATTTAATTTTAATCTTTTGATATCTATAAATCTTATTTAAAAGTGATGATTTAATTTTAATCTTTTGATATCTATAAATCTTATTTAACAGTGATGATTTAGTTTTAATCTTTTGATATTTATAAATTTTATTTAACAGTGATTGATTTAATTTTAATCTTTTAATATCTATAAATCTTATTTAACAATGATGATTTAATTTTAATTTTTGATATCTATAAATCTTATTTAAAGGTGATGATTGAATTTTAATCTTTTGATATCTCTAAATCTTATTTAAGAGTGATGATTTAATTTTAATCTTTTGATATCTATAAATCTTATTTAACAGTGATGATTGAATTTCAATCTTTTGATATCCATAAATCTTATTTAACAGTGATGATTTAATTTTGATCGTTTGATATCTATAAATCTTGTTTAACAGTGATGATTTAATTTTAATCTTTTGATATCTATAAATCTTATTTAACAATAATAATCTAATTTTAATCTTTTGATATCTATAAATCTTATTTAACAGTGATGATTTAATTTTGATCTTTTGATATTTATAAATCTTATTTAACAATGATGATTTAATTTTAATCTTTTGATATCTATAAATGTTATTTCTCAATGATTGATTTAATTTTAATCTTTTGATATCTGTAAATCTTATTTAACAGTGATGATTTAATTTTAATCTTTTGATATCTGTAAATCTTATTTAACAGTGATGATTTAATTTTAATATTTTGATATCTATAAATCTTATTTAACAGTAATGATTTAATTTTAATCTTTTGAAACCCATAAATCTTATTTAACAGTGATGATTTAATTTTAATCTTTTAATATCTATAAATCTTATTTAACAGTGATGATTTAATTTTAATCTTTTGATATCTATAAATCTTATTTAACATTGATTATTTTTAATCTTTTGATATCTATAAATCTTATTTAACAGTGATTGATTTAATTTTAATCTTTTGATACCTATAAATCTTATTTAACAGTGATTGATTTAATTTTAATTTTTTGATATCTATAAATCTTATTTAACAGATGATTTAATTTAATCTTTTGACATCTTTAAATCTTATGTGACAGTGATGATTTAATTTTAATCTTTTGATATCTATAAATCTTATTTAACAGTGATGATTTAATTTTAATGTTTTGATATCTATAAATGTAACGACCTGTTTAGTCGTTTTGAGTAGCAGACTTCGATTCTGAAAAAACTGGCAAGGACAACGGACCCCACTACGGACCGTCGTAGGAACGACGGACCGTCGCAGGGTCTCGTTTCAAAACACTTAGAAAATCTGAAATAGGGTACTGAAAATCGACTCTCTGAACTTCGTGACGGAGTGGCAGGACGGACCGTCACAGGCTCGACGGCCCGTCACAGGCCATCCACTTAAAAACGAGTCTCTGTAGCATGCGACGGACAGCAGGACGGACCGTCGCAGCGCCGATTTACCCGCCACGCCACGCAATCCCGCCGAGTCGAATTTCTTTATACGTTTTAAGGGACGTTTTTGACTATTCCTGCTTAAATTATAAAGTTAGGGGGTTAATGTTAATAAGTCTAATTACTTGGGGGTTAAAAGAGGTAACCTTAAGTTAATTAGTGGGTTATTATTGTCATCTTTTATTCTTAATTATATACTAATTAGGGTAAAAGAAAGAGGGTTTGACTAAGAAAATAGAAAGAACAAAGAGAGGGAAGGAGAATCGATAGAGGGAGAATCGAACGAGAAGGGAGAAACAAAGCTTTGGGAAAATTCTTGCTTGATTCAATTCTTCGGTGGAGGTAGGTTATGGTTTTCATGCTTTCATAGTAAACTCTTAATAGAGAATGATATGTATTGATAGTATTGTAAACCCTGCTATGTGCTTAATTGTATGCATGCATGAACGTGATTATATAATTGTGATTATATTAAGCATAATGAAGTCATGGAATCCCAAATCTTGATAAAAACCTAATCTCTTGTTAATGATAATGCCTTGGTATAAAAGAAGGCTTGATGAACTAAAGTAATGAGATTGATGATGCCTTGGTGAGAAAGAAGGCTTGATGAATTGATAGAAAGAGATTAGGGGATCGGAGTGTCACGTTCCGACACATAGAATTAAGGGATCGGGTGTCACGAACCGACACGTAGAATTAGGGGATCGGGTGTCACGAACCGACACGTAGATGTAGGGGATCGGGTGTCACGAACCGACACATAGATTTAGGGGATCGGGTGTCAAGAACCGACACGTAGATTTAGGGGATCGGAGTGTCACGTTCCGACACATAGTAGTAGGGGATCGGAGTGTCACGTACCGACACAAGAGGAATATGAATAATGAATCTTGAAAGATGTTAATATACTCAATCTAATGAATCTAATTCCCAAATGAGTATGATATTGAGGCTTGAGTCCTCATGTGTAAACTTGACGGTAATTGTTAATGATATAGTACTTGTTGTTGCTACATGTTGAGTATCATAGTTGAGTTTATGATATTACTTGGTATATACTGTTTTCTATTTTGAGTTGGCCGATGATATCTACTCGAGACCGTGTTTTGCAATCGACCTTACTTTTATGTTTTCTTCTTGTTATCTGTGGAGTGCAGCAAACGTTCCGTCATCTTCAACTCAACAGTGATTCTAGCCAGTCTTCGTCATACCGGATATTCAGGGTGAGCTAATGCTTCTAGCTTGGACTGGGTCTTCTTCTTCAAGTCTTGATGCCTTGAACTTCCGGCATGGACTAGCTTTTACTTGTTTTTGCTTTCTTAGATACTCTTAGTTTAGTAATTTGAAGGTAGATGTTCTTGTGGTGATGACTTTCAGGTTTTGGGGATGATAATAATAGTTTTGAATTGTTTTTATTAATGAGTTTAAGTCTTCCGCATTACTTTCTGTTGATATACGTTGAAATGTTAAGGGTTAGATTGGTTGGTTTGCTCACATAGGAGGGTAAGTGTGGGTGCCAGTCGCGGCCCCGATTTGGGGTCGTGACAAACTTGGTATCAGAGCATTAGGTTCGTTGGTCTCATCACACAAGAACAGGTCTAGTAGAGTCTTAAGGAACGGTAGGGGGACGCCTTTACTTTTCTTTGAGAGGCTATAAGACTTAGGAAAATTCCATTCTTCTTTCTTTCTTTCATGCTATTACTTGGGTCCAATTGGTATCTAGGTGATACAAATTGGTATCTGACCATCTTCACTCTATTTCGCAGATGGTTAGAACTATAGCAACGACTACGCCAACACCAACACCAAAGACCGGTAGACAGGTGCGTCTGAGCCAACACCGGGCTGTGGCTCGAGGAAGAGCAACGGCAAGAGGCCGTGGTAGAGGTCGTGGGAGGACGTCCTCTAGAGGAAGAGGACGAGCACCTAGTCCATCTGATGCTAGGGCGGTGACTCCTCCACCGACTGAGGAAGTGATAAGAGAGGGGGAGGATGGGGTGAATGAGCAAGTACAGAATGAGGAAATGCCACCCCAACCTACCCCAGAGATGATCAATCAGGTTCTGGCTTATCTTAGCGGGTTATCTGATCAGGGCCAGACACCCCCAGTGTTTTCTGCACCAGCACCTCAGGTTCCGGAGGTACAACATGCGACTACTATGGCTCCCCGCATGGATGCCTCATTGGAAATAGGCACGTTTCCACGTCTGACTATGGGGCCCATAATGACAAATGATCAGCATGAACTTTTTAGTAAGTTCTTGAAATTGAAACCTCCAGTCTTCAAGGGTGCTGAATCTGAGGATGCTTACGATTTTCTGGTTGATTGTCATGAGCTACTACACAAGATGGGTATAGTAGAACGGTTTGGTGTTGACTTCGTGAGTTATCAGTTTCAAGGGAACGCCAAAATGTGGTGGCGATCCCATGTTGAGTGTCAACCGACAGAGGCACCACCTATGACTTGGGCCTCATTCTCTAGCTTATTTATGGAGAAGTATATCCCCTGAACTTTGAGGGATAGAAAACGAGACGAGTTCTTGAGCCTAGAGCAAGGTAGGATGTCGGTTAATGCTTACGAGGCTAGGTTTCGCGCACTATCCATATATGCCACGCAACTTTGTTTCAGTCCACAAGAGAGGATTCGCCGGTTTGTGAAGGGGTTGAGATCAGAGTTGCGGATTTCGGCTTTACAGGTAGCGGCTACAGCAAAATCCTTCCAAGAAGTGGTAGACTTCGTGATAGAGGTGGAAGGAGTGAAGACCGATGACTTCGCCTCGACATCGACATCAAAGAGGTTTCGAAAGGGAGGTGAGTTTAATGGTTCTTACTCTAGAGGACAGGGTTCCGGAGGTTACTCAGTTCGACCCATTCAGTCTTCACTACAGACTGTAGTTGGGGGTCCACCTCAGACCGGTCAACACTTCTATGAGAGACTTATGCTTGACTCTAGAGAGTGTTATGGATGTGGGGAGACTGGGCATATTAGGAGGAATTGTCCCAAACAAAGTTATAGACCCCCAATAGCTAGAGGTAGAGGTGGTCATGGTAGAGGCCGTTATTCTGGAGGACGTGGTGGTCGAGGTAATGGTGGTCACCAAAACGGCAGAGGTGATGGGCAAACTGGAGCCACTACAACACAACATGGTAGGGGCAACGGACAGACAAACGATAGGGCCCATTGTTATGCTTTCCCTGGGCGGTCTGAAGCGGAGGCATCTGATGCTGTCATCACAGGTAATCTTCTGGTTTGTGATTGCATGGCTTCTGTATTGTTTGATCCTGGATCCACATTTTCTTATGTATCTTCCACATTTGCTAATGGTCTTAATTTACACTGTGAATTGCTTGACATACCTATTCGTGTTTCTACTCCGGTGGGTGAGTCTGTGATAGTTGAAAAGGTGTATAGGTCTTGTCTTGTAACTTTTGTGGGGAGCAATACTTATGTAGACTTGGTTATCTTAGAAATGGTTGATTTTGATGTAATTATGGGTATGACTTGGCTTTCTCCGAATTTTGCGATCTTGGATTGTAATGGTAAAACGGTGACGTTAGCCAAGCTTGGGACAGATCCGTTAGTGTGGGAGGGTGACTACACTTCCAATCCGGTGTGTATCGTCTCTTTTCTTCGTGCTAAGAAAATGATTAGTAAAGGGTTTTTAGCTTTCTTGGCACATCTCAAGGATGACACTACTCAAGTACCCTCGATTGAGTCGGTTTCGGTAGTCCGTGAGTTTTTGGATGTGTTCCCCGCAGATCTTTCTGGTATGCCACCAGATAGGGATATTGACTTCTGCATTGATCTTGAACCGGGCACTCGCCCCATTTCTATACCCCCTTATAGAATGGCTCCCGCGGAATTAAGAGAGTTAAAGGCCCAACTTCAAGAGTTGTTGAGCAAAGGCTTCATTAGACCAAGTGCATCTCCTTGGGGTGCTCCAGTTTTGTTTGTGAAGAAGAAGGATGGGAGTTTTCGGATGTGCATAGACTACGGACAACTGAATAAGGTAACTATTAAGAACAAGTATCCTCTTCCTCGCATTGATGACTTGTTCGATCAATTACAAGGTGCTTGTGTCTTCTCTAAGATTGACTTGAGATCCGGTTACCATCAATTGAAAATACGGGCAACGGATGTGCCAAAAACTGCTTTTAGAACCAGGTATGGGCATTACGAATTTATAGTGATGTCTTTTGGTCTTACGAATGCCCCTGCTGCGTTCATGAGTTTGATGAACGGGATTTTTAAGCCATATTTGGACCTCTTCGTGATCGTATTTATTGATGATATATTGGTATACTCAAAGAGCAAGAAGGAACATGAAGAGCATTTGAGAATGGTATTGGAAATGTTGAGGGAGAAAAAGCTTTATGCCAAGTTCTCTAAGTGTGTGTTTTGGCTAGATGCAGTGTCCTTCTTGGGGCACGTGGTTTCTAAGGATGGAGTGATGGTGGATCCTTCTAAGATTGAGACAGTAAAGAATTGGGTAA
Organism: Solanum arcanum; assembly: GCA_027789145.1. Lineage (NCBI taxonomy): Eukaryota > Viridiplantae > Streptophyta > Magnoliopsida > Solanales > Solanaceae > Solanum > Solanum arcanum. Next base: position 24,724,593 of record CM050944.1, read on the forward strand.
GACCTACTAATGTGTCAGAAATAAGGAGCTTTGTTGGGTTAGCTAGCTACTACCGCCGATTTGTCAAGGAATTCTCTTCTATTGCTTCCCAACTGACGAACTTGACTAAGCAAAATGTTCCATTTGTATGGTCGGATGAGTGTGAGGAAAGCTTCCAGAAGCTCAAGACTTTGTTGACTACCGCACCCATTCTCACCTTGCCCGTAGAGGGTAAGAACTTCATTGTTTATTGTGATGCATCCTATTCTGGTTTGGGTGCAGTACTAATGCAAGAGAAGAGTGTGATTGCTTATGCTTCAAGGCAATTAAAGGTGCATGAACGTAACTATCCGACCCACGATTTGGAATTGGCTGCGGTGGTGTTCGCATTAAAGAAATGGAGACACTATTTATATGGGGTTAAGTGTGAGGTCTACACGAATCATCGTAGTCTTCAGTATGTCTTTACTCAGAAAGATTTGAACTTAAGACAGAGGAGATGGATGGAGTTACTAAAGGACTACGATATCACTATCTTGTATCATCCGGGAAAAGCGAATGTTGTGGCAGATGCTTTAAGTAGAAAAGCGGGAAGCATGGGAAGTCTAGCCCACTTGCAAGTTTCTAGACGTCCATTGGCTAGAGAGGTTCAGACTCTGGCTAACGACTTCATGAGGTTAGAAGTAAATGAGAAGGGAGGATTGGTGGCTAGTGTGGAGTCAAGATCTTCTTTTCTTGACAAAATTAAGGGAAAACAGTTTGACGATGAGAAACTAAGGCGAATCCAAGATAAAGTATTGCGAGGGGAGGCTAAGGAAGCACAAATAGATGAGTAAGGTGTTTTGAGAATCAAGGGAAGGGTATGTGTACCCCGCGTCGATGATTTGATCAACACTATTCTGACAGAGGCTCATAGTTCAAGGTATTCTATACATCCGGGTGCAACCAAGATGTATCGTGACCTAAAGCAACACTTTTGGTGGAGTAGAATGAAGCGTGATATTGTTGACTTTATCGCCAAGTGTCCAAACTGTCAACAAGTAAAGTATGAACACCAAAGGCCCGGAGGAACACTTCAGAGAATGCCCATTCCGGAATGGAAGTGGGAAAGAATTGCAATGGATTTTGTGGTTGGTCTTCCAAAGACAATGGGTAAGTATGACTCCATTTGGGTGATTGTTGATAGGTTAACTAAATCTGCTCATTTCATTCCGGTAAAGGTGACTTACAACGCAGAGAAGTTAGCCAAGATCTATATCTCAGAAATCGTTCGATTGTATGGGGTCCCACTATCCATCATATCAGATAGAGGTACGCAGTTTACTTCTAAGTTTTGGAAAATATTGCATGCGGAATTGGGTACTAGGTTGGATCTTAGTACTGCGTTCCATCCTCAGACCGATGGTCAGTCTGAGAGAACGATTCAAGTGTTGGAAGATATGCGTCGTGCATGTGTGATAGAGTTTGGTGGCCATTGGGATAGCTTCTTACCCTTAGCAGAGTTTTCATACAATAATAGCTATCACTCAAGCATTGACATGGCTCCATTTGAAGCATTGTATGGTAGGAGATGTAGGTCTCCCATTGGTTGGTTTGATGCATTTGAGGTTAGGCCTTGGGGTACTGACCTTTTGAGGGATTCGATAGAGAAAGTGAAGTCTATTCAAGAAAAGCTTCTAGCGGCGCAAAGTAGACAAAAAGAATATGCAGATCGAAAGGTTAGAGACCTAGAGTTCATGGAAGGTGAACAAGTCTTACTGAAGGTTTCACCAATGAAAGGGGTGATGCGGTTTGGTAAAAGAGGCAAGCTAAGCCCAAGGTACATTGGTCCCTTCGAAATACTTAAGCGAGTAGGGGAGGTGGCTTATGAGTTAGCCTTGCCTCCAGGGCTGTCCGGAGTGCATCCGGTATTCCATGTGTCTATGTTGAAAAGATATCATGGGGATGGAAATTTCATTATCCGTTGGGATTCTGTTTTGCTTGATGAGAACTTGTCTTATGAGGAGGAGCCTGTTGCTATTTTAAATAGAGAAGTTCGCAAGTTGAGGTCAAGAGAGATTGCATCCATCAAGGTGCAATGGAAGAATCGACCGGTTGAAGAAGCCACTTGGGAGAAGGAGGCATATATGCAAGAAAGATACCCACATCTGTTTACAGATTCAGGTACTCCTTTTCTCCCTTGTTTTCCTTCTTGTGATCGTTCGGGGACGAACAATGGGTAAATTGGTATCTATTGTAACGACCTGTTTAGTCGTTTTGAGTAGCAGACTTCGATTCTGAAAAAGCGGCAGGATTAACGGACCCCACGACGGACCGTCGTAGGCACGACGGACCGTCGCAGGGTCTCGTTTCAAAACACTTAGAAAATCTGAAATTGGGTACTGAAAATCGACTCTCTGAACTTCGTGACGGAGTGGCAGGACGGACCGTCGCAGGCTCGACGGCCCGTCACACGCCATCCACTTAAAAACGAGTCTCTGTAGCATGCGACGGACAGCAGGACGGACCGTCGCAGGTGCGACGGCCCGTCACGGGCTACGCAATCCCAGTTCGAGTCGGATTTCTTTATACGTTTAAGGGACGTTTTTGACTATTCCTGCTTAAATTATAAAGTTAGGGGGTTAATGTTAATAAGTCTAATTACTTGGGGGTTAAAAGAGGTAACCTTAAGTTAATTAGTGGGTTATTATTGTCATCTTTTATTCTTAATTATATACTAATTAGGGTAAAAGAAAGAGGGTTTGAATAAGAAAATAGAAAGAACAAAGAGAGGGAAGGAGAATCGATAGAGGGAGAATCGAACGAGAAGGGAGAAACAAAGCTTTGGGAAAATTCTTGCTTGATTCAATTCTTCGGTGGAGGTAGGTTATGGTTTTCATGCTTTCATAGTAAACTCTTAATAGAGAATGATATGTATTGATAGTATTGTAAACCCTGCTATGTGCTTAATTATATGCATGCATGAACGTGATTATATAATTGTGATTATATTAAGCATGATGAAGTCATGGAATCCCAAATCTTGATAAAAACCTAATCTCTTGTTAATGATAATGCCTTGGTATAAAAGAAGGCTTGATGAACTAAAGTAATGAGATTGATGATGCCTTGGTGAGAAAGAAGGCTTGATGAATTGATAGAAAGAGATTAGGGGATCGGAGTGTCACGTTCCGACACATAGAATTAAGGGATCAGGTGTCACGAACCGACACGTAGAATTAGGGGATCGGGTGTCACGAACCGACACGTAGATGTAGGGGATCGGGTGTCACGAACCGACACGTAGATTTAGGGGATCGGGGGTCACGAACCGACACGTAGATTTAGGGGATCGGAGTGTCACGTTTCGACACATAGTAGTAGGGGATCGGAGTGTCACGTACCGACACAAGAGGAATATGAATAATGAATCTTGAAAGATGTTAATATACTCAATCTAATGAATCTAATTCCCAAATGAGTATGATATTGAGGCTTGAGTCCTCATGTGTGAACTTGACGGTAATTGTTAATGATATAGTACTTGTTGTTGCTACTTGTTGAGTATCATAGTTGAGTTTATGATATTACTTGGTATATACTATTTTCTATTTTGAGTTGGCCGATGATATCTACTCAGTACCCGTGTTTTGTACTGACCCCTACTTTTATGTTTTCTTCTTGTTATCTGTGGAGTGCAGCAAACGTTCCGTCATCTTCAACTCAATAGTGATTCTAGCCAGTCTTCGTCATACCGGATATTCAGGGTGAGCTAATGCTTCTAGCTTGGACTGGGTCTTCTTCATCAAGTCTTGATGCCTTGAACTTCCGGCATGGACTAGCTTTTACTTGTTTTTGCTTTCTTAGATACTCTTAGTTTAGTAATTTGAAGGTAGATGTTCTTGTGGTGATGACTTTCAGATTTTGGGGATGATAATAATAGTTTTGAATTGTTTTTATTAATGAGTTTAAGTCTTCCGCATTACTTTCTGTTGATATACGTTGAAATGTTAAGGGTTAGATTGGTTGGTTCGCTCACATAGGAGGGTAAGTGTGGGTGCCAGTCGCGGCCCCGATTTGGGGTCGTGACAATAAATCTTATTTAACAGTGATGATTTAATTTTAATCTGTTGATATCTATAAATCTTATATAACAATGATTATTTAATTTTAATATGTTGATATCTATAAATCTTATTTAAGAGTGATGATTTAATTTTAATCTTTTGATATCTATAGATCTTATTTAAAAGTGATGATTTAATTTTAATCTTTTAATATCTATAGATCTTATTTGACAGTGATGATTTAATTCTAATCTTTTGCTATCTATAAATCTTATTCAATAGTGATGATTTAATTTTAATCTTTTGATATCTATAAATCTTATTGTATAGTGATGATTTAATTTTAATCTATTGATATCTATAAATCTTATTTAACAGTGAAGATTTAATTTTAATCTTTTGATATCTATAAATCTTATTTAATAGTGATGATTTAATTTTAATATTTTAATATCTATAAATCTTAGTTAACAGTGATTGATTAATTTTAATCTTTTGATATCCATAAATCTTATTTAATAGTGATGATTTAATTTTAATCTTTTGATATCTATAAATCTTATTTAATAGTGATGATTTAAATTTAATCTTTTGATATCTATAAATCTTAATTAACAGTGATTGATTTAATTTTAATTTTTTGATATCTATAAATCTTATTTAACAGTGATGATTTAATTTTAATCTTTTGATATCTTTAAATCTTATTTAACAGTGATGATCTAATTTTAATCTTTTGATATCTATAAATCTTATTATACCGTGATGATTTAATTTTAATCTTTTAATATCTATAAATCTTATTTAATCGTGATGTGATATCTATATTTTTTTTAACGAACAAAAATGTTGCATACGGAAATCGAAAAGTTCATGATTATCATGATCACATTCTTTTTTCCAATTTGAATCTCCATGTAATTGTTATTTCAGCATTACGATTTCCCCTTGTTTTTTCATCTCTATTTTATTTTTATTTTTGAGAAAGTGATTAAAAGCCCCCTTAACCTATACTTGAAATCCCAACTACACACTCCAACTTTACGGGTGTCTCATTACCCACCTAAACTATATTTTTATCTATTTTCTACCCACCTAAGTGCTGACCTGTCATGGGAAGTGTTGTCACCGCCTCTAGGCGCGTTTGAAGCAAAATTTGACGAAAAATTTCCCCCTTCTCCTACAGTCATCTTCCTCATTTGTAAATACCCATTACTTCTTCTTCCCCCACCATTAATCCTTGTTTCTTTAGTAAAAAATTCACGAATTTCTCTCAATATCAAGTAGGGTTTAGTTGTTAATGTTCATTTGTACTTCAAATCTTGAATTTAGGGTTTGTAATCTGATCTGATTTCTTATTTAGGTTTCTAATTAAAAGTTTGAATTTTTTTTTGAAATTCATCAAAAATGGCAAATGAAAACTTGAATACGCTTTGTATGGATGAATCAGACCCAATGCTCAACATTGTAGTGAGATGCAAACACAGAATTTTGCTGACTTTGCAAACTTCTTGGTCGAAATTAAATCCGGGAAGAAGATTTTGATGATATCACTTGATAATGCAGAATTGTCTGATGTAAATGCTCTTACCTTTGATGATGCAGAAACGTTGATTATAATCTATAGTGGAGTAGGAGATGAAAAGAGTTTTTTGTTGGAATTTTCTTGGTTCCTTTGTTCTTCTTTCAATTTAGGGAGAAATGGGGGGGGGGGGGGGGGGGGAGGGGAGCAAGAAAAGGGAGAAAAAGAAGAAACGGGAGTTTCTAGGTGTGGGTCCCAGCGCGTGGAATCACGCAGCTTGACTTATTTGGTTTATGTGTTGAGGTCAGCATTTAGGTGGGTAGAAAATAGATAAAAACATGATTTAGGTAGGTAATGAAACACCCGTGAAGTTGGAGTGTGTAGTTGGGATTTCGGGTATAGATTGGAGGCTTTTGATCATTTTCTCTTTATTTTTTGATGAAAATGTTTGAACTCTTCTACCATGAACTTATTATTTCTTATTTGCCTTTTTCTTTTCATATATCGTATGCTTCTTTTAAATTTCTCAACTCTATAAATATAGGTAGTATGAATACTCTTTGCAAAAATAAATAAATATTGTTTACAAAAACAATGACATGAACTTTTTATTTATTGACATATAATTCGTTTCCTTTTAGATCAAGTTATCGTGAAATTTTATTTTAGAATTGTATTTTTTCTAATTCAAGAATCTCTTAATATATTTTCTAATTAGTATTTTCTCTATCCCTTTTTACTTGTCCACTTTTGAATAGGCACATCTATTAAGAAAATAATTAATGACGTAGTGAGTTACCATTTTACCTCTATTAATTATGAAGTGGATGGAAAATTCTACATTTTTCAAAGTAATTAGTCATTTAATTGTGGATATAATAGGTAAAAAAATTATTCTTTCTTAATTTGTCAAAATGGACAAGTAATTAAGAATAACTATAAAAAAAAAAAAGTTGACAAATAATTATGGACGGAGGTAGTACTTATATTTGGATAATTAATACTACACTATATGTAAGAATAAAAGGCTAGAGAATTTATCTAATCTCAAAAGTATCCAATTATTGATATATGTTGTAATAACTATGAGGCAGCTATAGAACATTAATACTATGATAAACACTACTAATAGTGGCATAGCATTATTATTATATCATATCATCTATTATGAAAATTGAAAAACTTCAATAAGTTAGAATTATCATTTTGCTCCTTTAATCTATAAAGTTATATTATCATTTTGTCTCTTCATTAAATTAATTAAACAATAATATTTTAAATAAATAATGTCATGATTAGACGTCCAAAAACTTCACTTTGATTCTATAATAACTTATTAATTATTAACTGAGATAGTAAAGCAATGATTATTAACATATCAAAACCTTCCCTGCTAATAATATTTAGCCCCTTCAAATCTAAATCAGTTACAAAAATTATTTACAATGTCCCATGTATTACTATCATTAAATGATTTATTTGCTCTAATTAATATTTGTGTGACACTTAATGGAAATACCTCTATGTCTCAAAAGATTAATTTACCAAGTTAAATTCTCTTCTTTCTTTTTTTTTTTTTGTGGAAAATTCGAGAAGTTATTCCATAATTTGAAGGGATATATTGTATTATTTAATGTGTACATTAAATGGAATGCCAAAGAAATTAAATGTATGTTAATTAATTTAGAGTATATTTTAAGAATAGCAAACATAAAAATGATATGATTTGTATAAATTGTAGGCATTTGATTTACATGCATCTAATTTGTAGAGAATAGTAACAATTTGTATAAATCATATGTATGTGTATATGAAAATTGAGTTTGTATATGAATATGTTATGTGTGTTAAGATAGAGTGGCGAGCGAGGAGAGAGAGGAGAGATGCGAGCGGAAGAGCGCAAAGAGTGGAGTGCGATATATATAATTTGAATATTTAGAATATAACATTATAACAATAGTTATCGTATATAGAAATAAATTTGATTTTATGATTGTTTTTATTGTTATGGAAGATATAAATCAACTTTTAAATAAATACTTTCAATATTAAAACCAAAATAAATAGAAGTATTTTTATATATATTGAAGACACAATAATAAAATGTATCACAAAATTCACCGACAAAGCAAAATAAAAACACATGATACTCCCTTCGTTTAAAAAAAAAATGTCCCTATTTACTTTTTATTTTGTTTGAAAAAAGAATGACCCCTTTCCTTTTTAGGCAATACTTTAACTTTGATTTTTCACGTGGCATGTTCAAGACCACAAGATTAGAGGACATTTTGGTACATTTGACATAACTTTAATTTACAACTGAAAGATTAAAAAGTCTTCTTGCTTTTTTTAAACTCCGTTCCAAGTCAAACTAGGTCATCCTTTTTGAAACAGAGGGATATTTAAGTTGAAGCTGAAAGGCTTTGAATCGTTCTTTACGAATTGATTGATCAATGATTAGTATTTTATCAGATGCAAAACTTATGGTGCAAATATTACAAAAAGAAGATGATAACATTGTATAAAATATAGATACACTTGCGAAAATATATGAAGATGGATGAACTTTTTCAAAGATATCAACATTTTATATGTTCATCAAATGTGAAATGTTTTAAGTCATAATCTAACGCAATTCTCTATTTCCTTGTTGCATAGAATTTTTTGAAATCCAACTTTCTCAATTTGGATTGTAAACGACTTATTTATGTCATATGAACACTTGAAAAGATTATTAAGTAATATACTGAAGTTGTTTACTGTAAAAAAGTATAAAGTATATATATCTCATATATTAAGAGGCTAATTACATCCTATCGTAGAAGTTTCCTCAATTACAAAAATCTCAATTTTTGTTGTTCTCGAATACATTTCTTGTTTTCTGATACATTACTAATAATGTATATTACTTCATGGGAGGAATGTATCCGAGACGAATAGCTACGTATCCGAGAGGGGATAGATTTACCCGAGAGGGAATAAGAATATACCCGAGAGAGAATTATGATATCTTACGTTGTGAATTTAAAATATGTGAAATGATATTGGACCCGTATCACGGGCCTTAAATTATCGTGTGTATATATATATATATATATATATATATATATATATATATATATATATATATATATATATATATATATATATATATATATATATATAGATAAGTTTAAAAGCATGAACTCCTAACTTGAATGTTAATTATTATAATATCCCTAACTTATCTTGTAACTTTTTCGATGAATTGTGTCTTTTCTGATGAGTTGTCACTTTTTTCAAAGGGTTGTGATTTTTCGATGAGATGTGAATTTTCCAAAGAGTTGTGATTTTTCCAAAGAAATGTGACGTTTTCAAAGAGTTGTGACTTTTTCAAAGAGTTGTTACTTCTAGAAAAGGTCATGAGTTTTCAGATAAGACAAAAAAACACTTGTTCATACTATCCCTTGTTAACTATAAATAGAGAGGTTTTCTCGAATTTTATGCATTAAAAAAAACTAATTTCCTATGAATAGTCACAACAATTTCTACCTTCGTGTTTCTTCAGTCATAAATCACAATCATTCACTCATAAATTCTTGGAGATCTCTTTTTTGTGACAATTTTCATAAATGATTCTTCCCTAATCCATTTATATGTTTCTCCGAAGTTCTTAGCATTGAAATTCAGGTATTGACTTTCTATTAAAGAAGAAAAGAAGAGAACAAAGAAATATGCAACTATTTATGAACATTGCGTAACACATAAATCTTTTATATATAGTTAGATTTTTTATTTATTTTTCTTATTTTATTTTTTGAATATTTACTTTCATTTGGGAGAGAAGTTAAATACACATGTTGTTCATTATTTCTTCTAATAAAATAAAGAGATAAAGATGTTGAAGAGGCAATAATAATAAAAGAATACAAAAAAGCACATAATTAGGGTAAGATATTTCTTTGTATTTTCATTTCTTATTTTTTTAACATCAAATAAAGGAGTTTCTTCCTAATTTGGCAAAAATATTGGGTATCAACGTAGTCCATTGAATTAGAAGTTTTAATGCTAAGTCTATTGTTTCAGAAATATTTTTTTTGTTTTACATATACTATGATACTATAACACTGCTAATAATAATTTTTAATAGATATGTAAGTAAAAAAGAATAGAGAAAGTAAAGTATAGGTGACAAGAGATTTCAATCAAATGAACACTAGGGTGAATATATCATAAATGTTATGAAACTATATAAATTTAGAAAAAGAAGAAATTAGGGAGAAGAGAAAAGACTTCTTATTTCTCTTGAAGTATATTCAGGATTCATAGATCTTTTACAAATCTTCTTTACAATGAAGGAAAACCCTTTATTTATAGGAAAAACCTTACTTGGTCCCCAAGTAGGATTCCTAACCATATCCTACTAGGACTCCACATAATTAGACATTCACTATAACACAAATATGTTTATAACACTCCCCCTTGAATGTCGATAGATTATGTGCCTCGTTAAAACCTTACTAGATAAAACCAGTGGGAAAAAAGATCTAGTGAAGGAAAAAGAGTACACATATCTAATAATACGCATTATGGATGCCTCATAAAAACCTTACAAGGAAAACCCAATGTGACAAAACCTTGTGAGAAAAAAAGAGTACATCGCGTAATTAACTCCCCCTAATGACAACATCAATTCAAAGACTAGAACCTTCATTTTCAAGCTTGTGCACCATATTTTTTAAAGTTGTAGTTGGTAGAGACTTGGTGAATAAATCAACAATGATATTACTTGAACAGACCTCTTGCATGTTGATATCACCATTCTTGGGAGCTTATGAGTGTAGAATAACCTTGACCAAATATGTTTTCTTCTATCTACTTTTATAAATCTTCCCTTCAGGGTCTACGATTTCTGCAAGTTCCTTACTTCAACTTCATAAAGCAAATCATCTATTGCCAAGAGTTTCAATTCTAGTCATCAACTTGCATAATAATACTTGTATATGATCTATGCATTTTGAATCTATTTAATCCTTATGAGAATGATAAACAAGTTTTCCAAAAACTTTTTGTCACGACCCCAAAGCGGGCCGCGAGTGGCACCCACACTTATCCTACTATGTGAGCGAACCAACCAATCTAAACCCCAACATTTCAACCATAAATAACATAATATAATGAAAATCATTAATGAAAATTGATTAAATAACTTCAAAAAAAACTCAAACACTTATTATTATCCCCAAAATCTGGAAGTCATCATCACAAGAATATCTATCCTCAAATTACTAATCCTAAGAGTATCTAGAAAGCTAGAATAAATAAAAAGCTAGTCCATGCCGGAACTTCAAGGCATCAAGACATGAAGAAGAAGATCCAGTCCAAGCTAGAAGCGTTAGCTCACCCTGAAATCCGGTGTAATGAAGACTGGCTAGAGTTGCGGTTGAGTTGAAGACGACCGTACGTTCGCTGTACTCCACAAATAACAAAGAAAGAAACATAAAAGTAGGGGTCAGTACAAACACAAGTACTGAGTAGATATCATCGGCCAACTCAAAATAGAAAACAGTATATATCAGATAATATCATAAAATCAACTACAATACTCAACATGCGGCGTTTACAATTACCATAACCCTTGATCACAACACCAAACACATCAATAAGGACTCACGCCTCCCCATCCTACTCGTTTGGGAATTAGGTTCATTAAATTGAGTATATTAACATCTTTCAAGATTCATTATCTTTATTTCTCTCGTGTCGGTACGTGACACTCCGCTCCATATACTATCCTGGTGCCGGAACGTGATACTCCGATCCTCATATACTATCCTGGTACCGGAACGTGGCACCCGATCCATATACTATCCTGGTGCCGGAACGTGACACCCGATCCTCATCATACTATCCTGGTATAGGAACGTGGCACCCGATCCATATACTATCCTGGTGTCGGAACGTGACACCCGATCCTCATCATACTATTCTTCTTTCCGCTTCGTTTTTTGTCCGATTGAGCTGATTTTTGGACAGCATATTATCTTCATCTCAATCTTTGATTAGGAACTGACAGAGTATGATTTGGTTGCCTGCAGATTCAGTTTTGCTGTCGTGAACAGTAGCTGCGAAATTGGTGATTTTGCTCCTTTAATTCTCTAGATTTGGTGCAATCTTATTTTGTTGTTGCTCGTTGTTTGGCACTTGTTTTGTGGACAATTTTGGAGAACAATATTGTAACTCTTGGTGATTATAGTGAAGCTTTTGGTCCCGTGGTTTTTTACTCTTCACATCGAAGGGTTTTCCACGTAAATCTTGGTGTCTTGTGTGATTGGTTTATTATTGCCTTGTTATATTTATTTGGTTGAATTACTTGCTGCCTTACTATCATATTGCTTGTGGTTGTTTGTCTTCTCTTGGTTCAAATCGAGAAGGGAAAGTATAGACTTGGGTATTCTTCCGCTGTTATCCTGTCAGGCATTCTTTGTTAGTGCCTTGTCTTTTCCAACATCATATGCTCTTAAAACAAGCACTTGACCATGTATAGAACAAGATGCAGTGAAATAAAGAAAGTTGATCCCTCATCAATTAAAGTAATGTCAACTTGAATATATGGAATATGATCAACCTTCCCCTTGAATGGAGAAAGAGATCCAATAATAAGAAAACCCAAGAAGAGAGTTTTGAGTGCATATAAAGAGAAGAAACTTATTTCTTGAAAAATATGCTAACAAGAACAATGATTAAGAAACTGCATAAAAAAAGTTTTAAAGGTTTTGTAGAGCTATGAAACTTGTTTCTCATAAAATGAATCGATTAAAGCAAAAAAGTTGTAAAAAAAAAATCTTCCACAACCTAAATAGTCCTTCTTAGACTAATGTTTGTCTGTGGGTTGTGCTAAGGTCAACCAAGGTATCCAATCCTCTCTGAATCGACCTTCGATAATATGATGTGAATTAAGTACCATGATCTTAAATGATAGATATTGGCACCTCTTGCAAATTGATACAATCTCCTGAATGCAACCTCTCAACCTCTGAGAAAAGTATAATGTCTAAACTGGCCGTAGAAAGTGAGAAGACCCAGTCAACCTATCAAAAATGACCCAAATATCATCAAATGTGTGGAAAGTTTATGGCAATCCTACCATGAAATCCATATCTATATAGTCCCACCTTCACTGGAGAATGGATAGCGTTTGAATCAAATGACCTACCCTCAAGTGCTCATACTTCTAATTTAAGTACTAAGACATAAACTTTGCAATATCTCACTCAATCCAACACCACCATTAGACTATTTCTTCTTCTGTTTCTCTTTCTCCTCTCCTTCCCCCTTCCCTTCTCTTTTTAGTGCACCCCCTCCTCCTTCTTCTTATTCATCTTCTCCTTCTGCTTTTGCTTCTCTTTCTCCTACTACTTTTGCTTGTTCTCCTCTTCCTCCTCCTCCTTCTTCTTTTGCTACTCCTTTTCCTTTTTTTTTTCTTTTCCTCCTCCTCCTCCTCATTTTCTTCCTTCTTTGTCCTGACCACTTAATCCACCTATAACCATGGAAAATCATGTCGTAAAAACATTACAGATAATGATGAAAATAGAACAACACATCACACCAGCCAACTAAGTACACATGTTATTCTAGTTATACTATTGTTTTAATTTTTAATGCATTCCCTAGGCCTATCAAAACCCATGGATTTCATTTAGTTGTGGTTATGTACATAAAATTTATGGTGAGATACCACCATTTGGGGAAAAACTATCTTCTTATATATTTGGTTTACCTATTATTAGCGGCAATCAACATTCTTATGTGTCCCTAAAGTCTTTAATGACACTGGTCCTCATGACACTTAATTAATGTTAGTAAGAATTTCAGCATTCTTAATTGTCTATATTTATTGCCGCTAAAAGTCAATTTTTGTTGTAGTGTGATCAAGCTCAACTAAGTGGGATGAGGATTAGGTCAGCAACCTTTGCTGGTGTGGCAACTCTCTGCACGAGCATTGCAGAACTACCGAAGGAATCCAAGCTCCACAAGAGCTGCTGCAGAAGTAGATCTTACATTTTTGTAAGTCCTCGACCTGTCGTTTAAGATTCATTTAGAGTTCTACAAAAAAACGAATATGCTTTTCAATCAGGAACACACTTTGGCCTTAACATAATTAACTAAACAAACTATGTAAGTTGTCTATAGGAAATTTTGATCAAAGCCAGCACAACAACTAAAACCACTTAAAACAATCAAACAACCAAGCTTCTAGAAACCAAACCAACAATCACAAGACATAAATAAGAGGTTATACCAGACCAAACTAAAATATGAGAGCTAATAACGATAATAAAAATCTCATCCAGTTCATTAAGAATGTTAATCGAACTCAACCCTTTCAACGCAAAAATCCCCAAATGGGAAAAAAACATTCAAAAAACTCTCCCTTAAACCTCAAGTAGAGAGAACCCACCTCAATAAGACATAAATACCTTATAGAAGCAACGAGAAGGGGAAAATAGTAAGAAAAATAAAATTCAAGCAATGGACCGTGATGGTCATTAAAATATCCACTATTAAAACAACTTAAATCTTGAAAGTTAGAAATAAACACAAAGTACCCAAGGTTAAAAAAGGTAAGGATATTTGGTATAGATATCAGGATTGGCTTACCAAGTAACCTACCTCAAAATAACCATAGGCGCCTCTTCGAAAATCAAGGACTCATCATGCCGAACCAAATTCCACTTAAGCATGTGAGACATACTTAAACATATTGTCCCAACATAGATACATAAAAGATAAGGTCAATAAACCAAAGGGTTGAAGGTACGTCTAACTTTTAATAAGCCACCTTCATAACAAACTGCAAAAAATCTCAAAAGTTTGATGAACCTAGGTTGAGCTCGCCCTTTCCATCAAACCTCATCATGCCTTTCATGGTTGACACCAACATAAACACTCGATATCAACTAAACTCTAAGGCGCTCACTCTCTAATCAACAGAAATCTTATGCCTACTCTAAGCAACTATGAGCCTCTCCTTAAATCACCCAAACTTTATCCATAAGTCAGTGACCTAAGGGCCTAATTTCAAAAGCATTAAACTATCACATGAAAGACTGACCTCCAATTATATAATGTCTCAAGTAGATACATTTGAATATTCAATCATTAGCATTATTATGTGCAAACTCTACCAAAGCAAAAAATAGTCCCATATACCTCGAAAATAAATTAAACAAGCCCAAACCTTATCTTCCACATCCTAAATAGTCCTTTTTGGACTGTCTGCTTGTCTACGAATGAAATGTTGTGCTAAGATCAACTCAAGTACCAATTCTTTCTGAGATAACCTCCAAACATATGATGTAAATTAAGTGTCATGATCTGAAATGATAGACACTGGCACCCCTTGCAAATTTATACAATCTCATTAATGCAACCTCTAAACCTATCAGAAAAGTATAAAGTCTAAAGTGGAAGAAAGTGAGAAGACTTGGTAAACCTATCAATGATGACCCCAATGACATCAAATGTACAGAAAGTTGTTGGCAATCCTACCATGAAATTCATATCTATCCACTCCGACCTTTACTCGAGAATGGGTAGACTTTGAGTCGAATAACTTAACCTCAAGTTTTCATACTTCACCTACTGACAATTCAAGTACTTATACATAAACATTGCAATATAACACTTATTCCAACATCACCATTAGACTACTACTTCTACTTCTTCTCTTTTGCCTTATCCTTCCCCTTTCCTTTCTCTTTCTCCTCCAAATTCTTCTAATTCATCTTCTTCTTCTCCTTATACTTTTGCTTCTCTTTCTCCTTCTACTTTTTCTATTTCTCCTCCTCCTTCTTTTTCTGCTACACCTTTTCCTCCTTCTTCTCCTCCTCCTCCTACTTCTTCTTTGTCCCTACACCTACTACACACGCAATCATATAAAATCATAATGAATAAAAATTGCTACATATGAAGAAAATAAAACAACTAATTACACCAAAAATTACTAAATATGAAGAAAATAAAACAACTCATTACACCAACCAACTAAGTACACATGTTCTTTAATTATACTACTCTTGTTTTATTTTATTATGTGTTGCCTAGTTCTATCGAACCGTATGAATTTAATTTATATGAGGTTATGTATATAAAAAATTACGGTGCATTTGGAGAAAATCTATCTTCTTCTATCTTCTTTACCTATTTCTTACAACTTTAGATAGTCCTATATTTTGAAGTATATGTACTTAATTTGATGCTCTTGAACTACTAGTAACACTTGGTTTTTTTTTTTACCTTCACATTTCTATTATATCTATGAAAGCTTTGAGTTTATAGACTTTATTTTGTTAATGTTATTATTTATGTATAATTATTTGATATTAATTTCGGGTGAGGATTGGATTACCTTCTAATGAGATAGTGCAAGTGTCATCATGCCTTAGATTTTGAGTCATAACAGTTCTTAATTGTGAAAAAGAAATCATTCTTCTTTAGTAATTCTCATCCCATATATAAAACTTACTTCAATCGGTATATTATTGTCAATCTTTAAAGAAAAAAAATATTATAATTAATTAGAAGTACTCATATATTTTCCATTGCCATTCTTGACATAAACTTCTCATAAACTTTTTTTATCTATCGAAATTTTGAAATATGAGGCAATTTTTCGAAGGATATGCTCCGTCTTTTGAAATAAAGCATATTTTCTACAAATATTTTCAACCGAATATGCCCATGTAAAATATTGATTACTGTGTTTTCTACCTCCCAAAAAATCATGGAATATGACCTGTCAATTTCATTTTGAAAATTAACAAATTTTCATCCTTTTAAGGAAAAAAATAATAATTCCTTAAAATCATATTACACTAATTAAATTATTTAAATTTTGGAACCTAAACAATGAAAGTTCTTGATTTGACTATATTGACAATTCATGTTTGTCAACTATAAAAGTCACACATCTCTTCAAGTTTTATATATTCTGCTCCAAAAGAAACTACTTTTTTTTTTTTGTTTGAGCATCAAATATGGCTACAAAAAGGTTGAGAGATACTGCAAACTACAATGAAAATGTGAGAATTTCCATCTTAGACAAAAGAGTAACAAGTTTGTTCAAGAAAGCAGAAGAGCTATCTATTGTGTGTGACGTAGAAGTTGCCATAATTATTTTTAGGCCAGGAAAAATCCAACCCATTACTTGGAAATCCCCAAGTCTGGCTCAGGATGTCTTGACGAGGTATTTAAGTTTTATTGAATTCAAAAGGCTGTCAAAGTTGGTCACACATGAAGACTATCTTCAAAAGAAAGTTGATAAGAAAGAAGAACAAATTAGCAAATTAGAGAAAATGAATGAGGCGAAGGAAATGGAAATTCTCTTCAACCAACTAGTGGAGGGAAAAAGTATTGATGAACTTGATGCTAGAGAAATGAAAGGTTTGTTAAAGGTGTTTGCTGCAAAAAGGGCTAAACTTGATGAAAGAAAGAAAGAACTTAACCAGGCTCCAAATCCTTCATCCAACAAAGAAAACATTACCTTATCAGCAAGTCCAATGGAAGAATCATTTAATGATCCGTTGTTTATTCAGACTATAGCTACATTAGGGGATGGGAGCGGTATAGAGTCTACAGAAAAAGAAGGAAATGGCGTCAATGTTGAAGATGATGGACATTCCAAGGACCTCGATTGAGAATGTAATAATTATAATGTTCTATCATTGTCTCTTCGTGTTCTTTGTTCATAGTGTGTGTCTTAATTTGTTGCATTTTTCTTTTCCCATTTTATGTTATTGTACTTTTTATTTCAATCATTTATTAATGTTATTCTATTTTGTTGGAAAAATGAGCTAACATTGTTCGGTTAATAAGTTATTTTTATCAAAATTTGGTCCAAGTTGAATCTTTATTTTTAGTCGTACATTGTTATTTCTCTTACGTTTAGAAACCTATGTTACTTTATAAAAAAGATTCTGCATGTATATAGAATATAATAATTGCATATGTGATGAATAATCGAGATATTATTAGTATATCTTAATTTACGATTTATAAGTATTTATCATCCCATAATTATTTTAGATTTTTCCGATTTTCCTTAGCTTTTGGGATAAATGAATAAATTGGATTTCAGATTTTTTTGTGGGAAAGGAATGGTGATTGGAAACAGATAAGGATTGATAGTGACGCGAAATGAAGGGCAGCGATTCCCATGGAGGATTTCTTCAACTTTACGTGATATTTTATGTTTAAAGTCAATTGGTATAGGTCAGAAAATACTTAGGGCATTATTTGAGGATCGACTCGAAGGGTATTTTTAGGCTTATGATATTTTATGGTTATACCTAGTAATCTTGTTGTGCCAACCAACCATTTGTGTTACAACTAGTAATAGACAACCATTACAAAAAAAAAATTGATTCATGGGGGTTATTTTTTCAATCTATAACGATTTAGGGATTTCACTAATTTAAAACGTCGAGGTTTCTAAATTCGTTACAATTACCATTGTCACGAGCATATTTGTAGCAGTTTTAGTAAACCTTCATGACGCTCCCCACAAAATGACTTTTAAATATTTGGAGGTTTTTTAGTACAAGTTTGTGATAACTTAAACCTTCACAATATGATTTCAAACATTTTAAAAATTAAATTTGTGTGGATATAATATTGTGATGATATGTGATTAATATTTAATATATAATTTGATTTGTGGAGTGTTACCAAATAATACTAATAAATTATTGTTATTATTATTCTAATAATAAACATGGAATTTGATTTTCATCAAGCCTTCAAAATAATGAATAATTTAACCAAAAAACACATTCAAGGCAAATCAAATTACATTAAACAAATTTGTAAATAAGCTTCACAATTTTTAAGTTAGACTTTCTTCCTTAACCTTATTTGTTTCTTTCATTTAGCAAAAAAGTAATGATGACTTCAACAATTTACCATATTGAATAATTAAGTTGTATTGATGTGGATCACAATCTAATATGCAAAATTGTAACGACCTGTTTAGTCGTTTTAGAGCAGCAGAACAAATTCTGGAAAAACTGGCTGAAACCACGGACCCAACGACGGACCGTCGCAGGCTCGACGGACCGTCGTGGGTGTTCCGTCCCATGACACTTAGAATTTTTAATTTGGGTACTGAAAATCGACTCTCTGAACTTCGTAACGAAATGGCAGAACGGACCGTGACACCCACGACGAACCGTCGTGAGTACCCGTTGCAAAACACTTCAACTTTTGAGAAATTGGTGCAAGAAAACGAGTTTCTGACCGTCATGACGGAGGGGCCAGGACGGACCGTCACAGGGGTGGGCCGTCGCAGACCACCTGAAAACTGGGAGGAGGCGACGGCCATCGTGACGGACCGTCGCAGTACGACGACCGCCGCCAGCCGCACAATCCCGGCGCTTTAGGATTTCTCCCACGCTTTAAGGGTCGCTTTTGACTATTCTTTCCTTAATTATAAAGATTGAGGGTTTATATTAATAAGTCTAATTACTTAGGGTTAAAAGAGGTAACCTTAAGTTAATTAGGGGATTTTATTGTCCTCTTTTATTCTTAATTATACAATAATTAGGGTAAAGGAAAGAGGGTTTGAATAAAACAAAGAGAAAGAACAAGAGAGAAAAGGGAGAAACGAATTGAGAGAGCAGTCGATCAAAGGGAAAAAGGGTGTCAACGCTTGGAATTCTTGCTTGTTGATTTCAATTCTTCGGTGGAGGTAGGTTATGGTTTCTCTTACGATATTCGTAGTAAACTCTTAATAGTGAATGATATGTATTGATAGTATTGTGAACCCTTCTATATGCTTAAATTGTATGCTTGCATGAATATGATTATGAAATTGTGAATAAATAAGCATGATGAAGCTATTGAATCCCAAATCTTGATAAAAACCCTAATTCACTTGTTAATGATGATGCCTTAGTGTAAAAGAAGGCTTGATGAATTAGGGGATCGGGTGCCACGTTCCGGTACCAGGATAGAATGAATATGAGGATCGGGTGCCACGTTCGGCACCAGGATAGAATAAATGTGAGGATCGGGTGCCACGTTCGGTACCAGGGTAGAATGAATATGAGGAGCGGAGTGTCACGCTTCGACACCAGGATAGAATATGGATCGGGTGCCACGTACCGGTACCAGGATAGAATGAATATGAGGATGGGGTGCCACGTTCCGGTACCAGGATAGAATAAATATGAGGATCGGGTGCCACGCTCCGGTACCAGGATAGAATGAATATGAGGATCGGAGTGTCACGTTCGACACCAGGATAGAATATGGATCGGGTGCCACGCTCCGGTACCAGGATAGAATGAATATGAGGATCGGGTGCCACGCCCTACCAGGATAGAATAAATATGAGGATCGGGTGCCACGTTCGGTACCAGGATAGAATGAATATGAGGATCGGGTGCCACGCCCGGTACCAGGATAGAATAAATATGAGGATCGGGTGCCACGCTCCTACCAGGATAGAATGAATATGAGGATCGGAGTGTCACGCCCGACACCAGGATAGAATATGGATCGGGTGCCACGCCCGTACCAGGATAGAATGAATATGAGGATCGGGTGCCACGTTCGGTACCAGGATAGAATAAATATGAGGATCGGGTGCCACGTTCCGGTACCAGGATAGAATGAATATGAGGATCGGGTGCCACGTTCGGGTACCAGGATAGTATATGAGGATCGGAGTGCCACGTTCCTGCACCAGGATAGAAATAGAGGAGCGGAGTGTCACGTATCGACACAAGAGGAAGAAAGATAATGAATCTTGAAAGATAATGAATATACTCAATCTAATGAACTTAATTCCCAAATGAGTATGGTATTGAGGCTTGAGTCCTCATGTGTGAACTCGGTTGTAGTTATTGATGAATTTATGTTGTTATTGCTACATGTTGAGTATTGTAGTTGATTTACATTATTATTGATATATCTGTTCCCTATTTTGAGTTGGCCGATGATATCTACTCAAGACTTGTGGTTGTCTTGACCCTACTTTTATGTTTTCTTCTTGTTATTTGTGCAATGCAAAGAAACGCTCCGTCAACTTCAACTCAACAGATCTAGCCGCCTTCACTACCTTCGGAAATTCGGGGTGAGCTAATGCGTCTAGCTTGGACTGCGTCTTCTTCTTCAAGTCTTGATGCCTTGAACTTCCGGCATGGACTAGCTAGTAGTTGTTTTAGCTTCTTAGACAGTTTTAGTTTAGCAATTTGAGATAGATGTTCTTGTGATGATGACTTCCAGATTTTGGGGATATTAATAATAGTTTTGAATTGTTTTATTAATGAGTTAAGTCTTCCGCATTACTTTCTGTTGTTATATATTGAAATGATAAGGGTTAAATTGGTTGGTTCGCTCACATAGGAGGGTAAATGTGGGTGCCAGTCGCGGCCCGGATTTGGGTCGTGACAAACTTGGTATCAGAGCATTAGGTTTGTTGGTCTCATCACACAAGAACAGGTCTAGTAGAGTCTTAAGGAACGGTAGGGGGACGCCTTTACTTTTCCTTGATAGGCTACAAGACTTTAGGAAAATTTCACTCTTTCATTCTTTCTTTCGTGCTACTACTTGAATCCAATTGGTATCTAGGTGATACAAATTGGTATCTGACCATCGTCACTCTATTTCGCGGATGGTTAGAACTAGAGCAACGATTGCGCCAACACCAACATCGGCAAGACAAGAAGCGTCTGAGCCAGCCACTGGGGCTAGCTCGAGGAAGAGTAGCGGCAAGAAGCCGTGGTAGAGGTCGTGGGAGGACGTCCTCTAGAGGAAGAGGACGAGCACCTAGCCCTTCTGATACTAGGGCGGTGACTCCTCCACCGACTGAGCAAGTAGTAAGAGAGGGTGAGGAAGGGGAGAATGAACAAGTGCAGAATGAGGAATTACCACCCCAACCTACCCCAGATATGATTAACCAGGTTCTTGCTTATCTTAGTGGGTTATTTGATCCTGGATCCACATTTTCATATGCATCTTGCTCATTTGCTAATGGTCTAAATTTACATTGTGAATTACTTGACACGCCTATTCGTGTTTCTACTCCGGTGGGTGAGTCTGTGATAGTTAAAAAGGTGTATAGGTCTTGTTTGGTGAATTTTGTGGGGAGCAACACTTTTGTAGATTTGGTTATTCTAGAAATGGGTGATTTTGATGTAATTCTGGGTATGACTTGGCTCTCTCCGAATTTTGCAATTTTGGATTGTAATGCTAAAACGGTGACGTTAGCCAAGCACAGGCGTATCCGTTAGTGTGGGAGGGCGACTACACTTCCAATCCGGTGCGTATTATCTCCTTTCTTGGTGCTCAGAAGATGGTTAGTAAGGGTTGTTTAGCTTTCTTAGCACATCTTAGGGATGACACCATCCAAGTACCCTCAATCGAATCAGTTTCGGTAGTTCGAGAATTTTTGGATGTGTTCCCTGCAGATCTTCCTGGTATGCCACCAGATAGGGATATTGACTTTTGTATCGATCTTGAACCGGGCACACGCCCCATTTCTATACCCCCGTATAGAATGGCTCCCGCCGAATTAAGAGAGTTAAAGGCTCAACTTCAAGAGTTGTTGAGCAAGGGCTTCATTAGACCAAGTGCATCTCCTTGGGGTGCTCCGGTTTTGTTTGTGAAGAAGAAGGATGGGAGTTTTCGGATGTGCATAGACTACAGACAACTGAATAAGGTAACTATCAAGAACAAGTATCCTCTTCCTCGCATTGATGACTTGTTCGATCAACTACAAGGTGCTTGTGTCTTCTCTAAGATTGACTTGAGATCCGGTTATCATCAATTGAAAATACGGGCAACGGATGTACCAAAGACTGCTTTTCGAACTAGATATGGACATTACGAATTTGTGGTGATGTCTTTTGGTCTTACGAATGCCCCTGCTGCGTTCATGAGCTTGATGAACGGGATCTTTAAGCCATATTTGGATCTCTTCGTGATCGTATTTATTGATGATATACTGATATACTCTAAGAGCAAGGAGGAACATGAAGAGCATTTGAGAATGGTATTGGAGACGTTGAGGGAGAAAAAGCTTTATGCAAAATTCTCCAAGTGTGAGTTTTGGCTAGATGCAGTGTCCTTCTTGGGGCACGTAGTTTCTAAGGATGGAGTGATGGTAGATCCATCTAAGATTGAGACAGTGAAGAATTGGGCGAGACCCACTAATGTGTCAGAAATAAGAAGTTTCGTGGGGTTAGCTAGTTACTACCGCCGATTCGTCAAGGGATTCTCTTCTATTGCTTCTCAATTGACGAACTTGACTAAGCAGAATGTTCCCTTTGTATGGTCAGATGAATGTGAGGAAAGCTTTCAAAAGCTCAAGACTTTATTGACTACCGCACCCATTCTCACCTTGCCAGTGGAAGGTAAGGACTTCATTGTGTATTGTGATGCATCCTATTCTGGGTTGGGTGCAGTGCTAATGCAAGAGAAGAGTGTAATTGCTTATGCTTCGAGGCAATTAAAGGTGCATGAACGTAACTATCCGACCCATGATTTGGAGTTGGCCGCGGTAGTATTTGCACTAAAACAATGGAGACACTATTTGTATGGGGTTAAGTGTGAAGTCTACACGGATCATCGTAGCCTTCAAAGACGTCTTTACTCGTAAAGATTTGAACTTGAGACAAAGGAGATGGATGGAACTACTAAAGGACTACGATATCACTATCTTGTATCATCCGGGGAAGGCGAATGTTGTAGCGGATGCTTTGAGTAGAAAGGCGGGAAGCATGGGAAGTCTAGCTCATTTGCAAGCTTCTAGACGCCCATTGGCTAGAGAAGTGCAGATTTTGGCTAATGACCTTATGAGGTTAGAAGTAAATGAGAAGGGAGGATTGTTAGCTAGTGTGGAGTCGAGATCTTCTTTTCTTGACAAGATTAAGGGAAAACAGTTTGATGATGAGAAACTAAGGCGAATCCGAGACAAAGTGTTGCAAGGAGAGGCTAAAGAAGCGACAATCGATGAAGAAGGTGTTTTGAGAATCAAGGGAAGGGTATGTGTACCCCGAGTTGATGATTTGATCAACACTATTCTGACAGAGGCTCATAGTTCAAAGTATTCTATACATCCGGGTGCGACCAAGATGTACCGCGACTTAAAGCAACACTTTTGGTGGAGTAGAATGAAGCGTGATATTGTTGACTTTATTGCTAAATGTCCAAACTGTCAACAAGTAAAGTATGAACACCAAAGGCGCGGAGGAACACTTGAGAGAATGCCGATTCCTGAATGGAAGTGGGAGAGAATCGCAATGGACTTCGTGGTTGGTCTTCCAAAGACATTGGGTAAGTATGACTCCATTTGGGTGATTGTTGATAGGTTAACTAAGTCTGCTCATTTTATTCCGGTCAAGGTGACTTACAATGCAGAGAAGTTAGCCAAGATCTATATCTCAGAAATCGTTCGATTGCATGGGGTTCCACTCTCCATTATATCAGATAGAGGTACGCAGTTTACTTCTAAGTTTTGGAGGACATTACATGCTGAATTGGGTACTAGGTTGGACCTTAGTACTGCATTTCACCCTGCACCGATGGTCACCCGAGCGAACGATTCAAGTCTTGGAGGATATGCTTCGCGCATGTGTGATAGAGTTTGGTGGCCATTGGGATAGCTTCCTACCCTTAGCGGAGTTTTCGTACAATAATAGCTATCACTCAAGCATTGATATGGCCCCATTTGAAGCATTGTATGGGAGGAGATGTATATCTCCCATTGGTTGGTTTGATGCATTCGAGGTTAGACCTTGGGGTACTGATCTTTTGAGGGATTCGATAGAGAAAGTGAAGTCTATTCAAGAAAAGCTTCTAGCGGCGCAAAGTAGACAAAAAGAATATGCAGATCGAAAGGTTAGAGACTTAGAGTTCATGGAGGGTGAACAAGTCTTGTTGAAAGTTTCACCAATGAAAGGGGTGATGCGGTTTGGCAAAAGAGGTAAGTTAAGTCCAAGGTATATTGGACCATTTGAAGTGCTTAAGCGAATAGGGAGGTGGCTTATGAGTTAGCCTTGCCTCGGGCTGTCCTGAGTACATCCCAGATTCCATGTGTCCATGTTGAAGAGATACCATGGAGATGGAAACTACATCATCCGTTGGGATTCAGTTTTGTTGGATGAGAACTTGACTTATGAAGAGGAACCGGTTGCTATATTAGATAGAGAGGTTCGCAAGTTGAGGTCGAGAGAAATTGCATCCATCAAAGTTCAATGGAAGAATCGACCGGTTGAAGAGGCTACTTGGGAGAAGGAGGCGGATATGCAAGAAAAATACCCACATCCGTTTCTGATTCAGGTACTCCTTTTCGCCCTTTGTTCTTCTTCTTTTGATCGCTCGGGACGAACGATGGGTAAATTGGTATCTATTGTAACGACTGTTTAGTCGCTTTAGAGCGGCAGAACAAATTCGGAAAAAGCGGCTGAAACCACGGACCCAACGACGGACCGTCGCAGCTCGACGGACCGTCGTGGGTGTTCCGCCCCATGACACTTAGAATTTTTAATTTGGGTACTGAAAATCGACTCTCTGAACTTCGTAACGAAATGGCGTAACGGATCAGACACCCACGACGAACCGTCGTGAGTACCGCTGCAAAACACTTCAACTTTTGAGAAATTGGTGCAAGAAAACGAAGCCGACCGTCATGACGGAGGGGTTGACGGACCGTCACAGGGTGACGGGCCGTCGCAGACCACCCAAAATCGGGAGGAGGCGACGGCCATCGTGACGGACCGTCGCAGTACGACGGCCCGCCACAGCTGCACAATCCCGGCGGTTAGGATTTCTCCCACGTTTTAAGGGTCGTTTTTGACTATTCTTTCCTTAATTATAAAGATTGAGGGTTTATATTAATAAGTCTAATTACTTAGGGGTTAAAAGAGGTAACCTTAAGTTAATTAGGGGATTTTATTGTCCTCTTTTATTCTTAATTATACAATAATTAGGGTAAAGGAAAGAGGGTTTGAATAAAACAAAGAGAAAGAACAAGAGAGAAAAGGGAGAAACGAAGTGAGAGAGGAGTGGATCAAAGGGAAAAAGTGGTGTCAACGCTTGGAATTCTTGCTTGTTGATTTCAATTCTTCGGTGGAGGTAGGTTATGGTTTCTCTTACGATATTCGTAGTAAACTCTTAATAGTGAATGATATGTATTGATAGTATTGTGAACCCTTCTATATGCTTAAATTGTATGCTTGCATGAATATGATTATGAAATTGTGAATAAATAAGCATGATGAAGCTATTGAATCCCAAATCTTGATAAAAACCCTAATTCACTTGTTAATGATGATGCCTTAGTGTAAAAGAAGGCTTGATGAATTAGGGGATCGGGTGCCACGTTCCGGTACCAGGATAGAATGAATATGAGGATCGGGTGCCACGTTCCGGTACCAGGATAGAATAAATATGAGGATCGGGTGCCACGTTCCGGTACCAGGATAGAATGAATATGAGGATCGGAGTGTCACGCCCGACACCAGGATAGAATATGGATCGGGTGCCACGCCCGGTACCAGGATAGAATGAATATGAGGATCGGGTGCCACGTTCGGCACCAGGATAGAATAAATATGAGGATCGGGTGCCACGCTCCTGTACCAGGATAGAATGAATATGAGGATCGGTGCCACGTTCCGCACCAGGATAGTATATGAGGATCGGAGTGCCACGTTCCGCACCAGGATAGAAATAGAGGAGCGGAGTGTCACGCATCGACACAAGAGGAAGAAAGATAATGAATCTTGAAAGATAATGAATATACTCAATCTAATGAACTTAATTCCCAAATGAGTATGGTATTGAGGCTTGAGTCCTCATGTGTGAACTCGGTTGTAGTTATTGATGAATTTATGTTGTTATTGCTACATGTTGAGTATTGTAGTTGATTTACATTATTATTGATATATCTTGTTCCCTATTTTGAGTTGGCCGATGATATCTACTCAAGACTTGTGGTTGTAATCTTGACCCTACTTTTATGTTTTCTTCTTGTTATTTGTGCAATGCAAAGAACGCCCGTCAACTTCAACTCAACAAGAGATCTAGCCAGTCTTCACTACCTTCGAAATTCAGGGTGAGCTAATGCGTCTAGCTTGACTGGTCTTCTTCTTCAAGTCTTGATGCCTTGAACTTCCGGCATGGACTAGCTAGTAGTTGTTTTAGCTTCTTAGACAGTTTTAGTTTAGCAATTTGAGATAGATGTTCTTGTGATG
The DNA here is from genome assembly GCA_027789145.1 of Solanum arcanum. NCBI lineage: Eukaryota > Viridiplantae > Streptophyta > Magnoliopsida > Solanales > Solanaceae > Solanum > Solanum arcanum. The sequence goes on from CM050944.1 coordinate 24,751,379, forward strand.
ATGACTTCCAGATTTTGGGGATATTAATAATAGTTTTGAATTGTTTTATTAATGAGTTAAGTCTTCCGCATTACTTTCTGTTGTTATATATTGAAATGATAAGGGTTAAATTGGTTGGTTCGCTCACATAGGAGGGTAAATGTGGGTGCCAGTCGCGGCCCGGATTTGGGTCGTGACAAAAATAGTCCTTGAATTCGTTATATTCAAATCCAATCCAGAATAAATGAATACATGATCCTTAACCAAACAAAAAAAATGATGCTTACCATATTTCAATCAAAGATTAGGTACAGATAATTTCACGTGGTGAGAATTTGAAAAAATCCTGCAATACGTAAAAAAATGATACATTACATTTTACAACTTGCAAAATACAAAATTCCTCTAAATTAAATAATAATATTGATTTTAAGTTCTAATAGAGAATTACCTTTATATTTTCTTTAAAAATAGCATTTTCACACACATAAAAACTGAAATGAAAAAAAAAAGTAAAGAAGAGTGAGAGGCAAACGGCTAAAGGAGAGGGGACAAAGAAATGGGTTTACTGGAAGAAGAATGAATAGAATGGGTGGGATTTGGGAAGGAGGGGTGGATATTTTATATTTGATTGGATTTGAAAGGATTTAAGGGGGGAATTAATTATAGTTTTTACTTTTTAGGCTTTTTAAATATTTTGGAAGGAGCGGTATTAAAATTTTGTTGAGTCTTGTTCAAATAAAAGGTAAAAGAATTTTTCTAGTGCGCGCGCGCGCACACACACGCACACACACACGCACACACACGCACACAACACACACACGCACAGAACACACACACACACACAGAGAGAGAGAGAGAGAGAGAGAGAGAATTTTATAGACACACACACACAGAGAGAGAGAGAGAGAGAGAGAGAATTTTATAGATTTTTTTCTTAGATTTCATAGTTAAAAAAAATAAACTTTTGTGTGATGAAATAGCAAATATCACTAAATAATATAAATTAAATTATTACTCCAATGTATAATATTATATATATAAATAACGCATTTAATAAATTTTGTGGAGTCAGATAATCACCAAAAACAATATAAATTATGGCGATTTTCTAACCTCCTTAATATAATCACCATAATTTTTTTATAATGTTGGATCAAAATAAAACGTTACCTCCTTAATAAAATTATCATAATTTTTTTATAATATCGAATCAAAATAAAACGTCGCAAAATGAATTACAAATGAGACTTCTAAATACTCACACAAGTTAACTACCGCAAATTAAACATTTTTTATAGTACCAATTATTATCTAAGAGAACAATATCTAAAATAAAATACATTTATTAATAATGTGTGGATAAAACTAAATAAAGATAAAATACAGAGAAAGCATGTAATCAACGATCAACACGTATACTAGTGGAATGTGATACTAGTGGAGAGGGGGGGGGGGGGTATCGAGTTGTCATGTGACCCGGTATTTGACTCCCTCATAGTGAAATGTGCCAACCATGAAAACACACATGCTAGTGGAAAGAGTCTAAAATTACTAGTCTGGCAGAATCATATTAACACCTTAAATAGTCTTAACATGACACTCTACATATGATAATTTGTCATCTATATGGTGTTCTATGTGTATTATAAAACCTTAAATAGTCTTAACATGACACTCTACATATGATAATTTGTGACCTATATGGTGTTCTATGTGTATTATATCTTGACAATATGTGTGTCTACTCATTAAATATTATACAAGTATAAGTGTCTACTTGTACACACTTGAAATTAGATGACATAATTGTCAGTTGAAATCAACTTAAGAGGCATGTTTATATATTATATCCTACGTTAAATATGCACATGATAAGAAGGAAGAGGAACCCGTAGCAACTCAATTGGAAACAAGAAAGTATTGTAAGGAGATTCTTAGATATCGAAGAAGCTGACACAACATAATCAAAAGAGAATTCTGTGCAAATAACATTGTGATACAAAAAGAGGTAAACAACTCAAAGTCTGAAACCGAGAAAGCTTCTACCAGGATACACATATTCCTCACATGATATCATCTTTGCATCATATACTCTTAAATCAAGCACTTGATCATGTATAGAACAAGATGCAGTAAAATAACTTGATCCCTCATCAATAAAAGTAATGTCAGCTTGAATATGTGAAAGGTGCTCAACCTTCACAATATTGATGTGAGGTTAAAATGCATATTTTTTATTATTATTTGTCTCATATTTATTATTTATCTTTGTCTGTTTTGAGCATAAATTTTATGGATTGTGCTAAACTGTGTACTTTATTTGTAGAATTAATTTGATGAAAAATGAAGAAGTTTGGAGCTAAAACGAATTAAAGATGAAAGGTTGAAGAAGGAAATCAAGCAAGCAGCTTAATGAATAAAAGTGAATAAAATAATATATTTATATATATGGAGAGGCGGCTAAAATCAAATTGATTGATAGTTTTGTTGCCAGGTGCCAATCATCGAAAGGGCTCTTAATTTAGAAGCGGGGGCAGCAATATATTCGAGATACAGAAATAATATACAGAAATCAATTCCTTTTTGGTTTTGATTTCCTAATTTGCTTGGACTCAATTATTTTATTTAGGTTTTTCTTTACCTTTAAGTAGGACATATAAATTATTATGGGCAACTTTCACATATAACAAACAAAAAAATCATATTTGTATAATATATCAAACTTTACATAATTGCGCTCCATAGCAAACATAAAAACTGTATAATTCGCTATACATATAAAAGTGTATAATTCGCTGGCCTAAATTGTATAATTCGCTGGCCTAAATTGTATGATTCGCTGGCCTATATCGCTCCAATTGTATAATTAGCTTTGCATACAGTTGAATCGAATTAAAATGTATGTATATTGCATAATTATAAGTGTATAGCAAGAAGATATATGTTTTTCTCGCTTTATACAAAAACAGAAACACAATATATACACTTCTGTTGTATAAAGCTAGAAAAAATTGTATTTCACTGCAATTGTATAATTCACAATTGTATAATTCTTTGGCCTTTTTCTCTGCAATATTTGAAGTAAAATGTTTGTAAATTATATAATTAAGTGTATAACACGAAGATATACATTTTTGCATGTGTATATACAATTTTCTCTCGCTTTATACAAAACAGAAACAGAAATTATACACTTCTGTGTATAAAGCGAGAGAGGCGAGAATGGGAGAGTGACGAGCGAGACTTCTGGGAGAGAGACGCCTGGTAAATTTTTGCCAACATTTGCTATGGAGCACAATTAAATCAAACCCTAGCTATTCCATTTAATTTAGGTTATTAGTTTGCTATTTTATACAATTTTCCCAATTATTATTTAGGAGGGGGGAGGGGGGGGGGGGGCAAGACCCAAGATACAAGACATAATATGATTTTTTTTACCTTTGGAGTTTTGTAAGAGCCGACGTGGAGGCCGAAGAATTGTGATTTATTTTTTCTTCTCCTTTATTATTTATTTGTATTAATGATTAATAAACAAATAGTTTAGATATTGTTCTAAAATTTTTATGATTAACATAAGCGTATTTATTTTAATAAATTTTGATTGTGTTTTTGAGTTGATGATTAGCTAAGCTCCACAACTAGGTTTGTGGGAACCATGAACAATTAACAATGTATGAATAGTAATTTTAAGCAATTCTCAAATAGGTTATTGCATGAATTGATAATTCTGCTGCTTAGAAGTTTTTTAACGAGTGCATGCATTAGAACTCGCCTTGTTGTTACTTGCCGGACCAAGGAGGTAGTTAATAAGAAAAAAATTATCAACATAGATTAAGTGGGATACTATCTAATAGTCTAGTGTTGATTGATGCGAAGTAATAACTAAGTCATACATTGATTATGATGTTTAGTATGAAGTAAATGTAATGGTTAGTAAATTATATACACGTCGCCGAACCAAAGTACAGGGTGAAATATTTTAGATGTCGGAACAAGGATTTAGAGATATATAACTTATCACTTTGCATGCATAACACTAGGAAGAATTGCTATTAGTAGGATTACCGCATTATGAGCTTATGGGGAACACATTCCTAGTCATTTTTATTAATTTGGATATAAATAAATACTTAGTTCAAAGCTATTTTTATTTCTTTTATTTTTTAAACTTTAAAATCCCCCATTTTTATATAACGACTATCAAGTTAAATATTTGCTATTGATAATATTCTTCCATATTCTCTGTGGGATCGACCCCGACTCATAGTTGGGTAAATATATTACATACGATCATTTATATTTCTTTTCAAGAAGTATATTTTAACGTTATCAAATTTTGGTGCCCTTTCGGTGAATATGAATTAGATTTTGTCTTTAGTATTTATTTTAACTTGTAGTTTTTTTTTACTTATTATTAAAAAAAAATTATTATTATCATCGAGTCATTTGAGCCTATCTTATAGTGTATGGACATGAAAAATTGTGTCTATATTCTTGAATTTTATTGTTCTAACATCAAAAAATTACATTCCTCACTTAGGATTCAAGAAGTGCATAGTGTGATATCTGTTGTTTGGGACCTTTCATTTTGTAACACCACCCATTGAGCGCAACATAAAAGTTGATTCAAAATTGGGGGCTCAATTCATATCTTCAAAGTGGAAAGAAAAATAGTAAAATTGATAGTGTCGTGCCGCGACGTTAAGCGCTTATTTGGAGGCAACCCAATTAGTAGTGTAACTTTTTTATTTTTATTATTTTTATTTTACTTTATTTTATTAGTATCACTTTTTTATCATGTTTTTGCAGATTAGGGGAAGTCTGAGTACCCAAAAAAAAAAAAAAGGAAAGGAGCATGTTTGAGCTTAAGTGTGGGGTGACGACCCTTGATATAAATTTACAGAACGTGCTACTAGCTAGGCCTAAAGGCCTCAGGGAGTTTTCCTAACCTTTGTTTTATATTTTACTTAATGTTTTGGGTATATAACATCTTTTTAAGTGTGGGGTGGAGGAATGAATTCCTAGTTTTCACTGTTTTATTAAGTGTTTTTTTAGAATGGGTTTATTGGCTTTTGTTTTCGGTTCTTTTTCTGAGTATAGTCCCTTTGAACTGACTGTCTTTTTTTAATTTATTTTAGGAATAATTTTTTTAATTATTATTTTTGGAGAGAAAAGAAAAGACCCATTTGAGTTATATGATATTTACTATTTGGGCCTAATTTTAAGCAGTACTTTCTTCTGAATACTTGATTACTACTGAAATTGCAAACCTTTTGACATCTAGGTTCATGGTTGCGACTTCGTATATAGCTTATTTTAATTTATAGTTTGTTAGGATCTTGTCTCTCTTAAAAGTGGAATTGATCCATCATGATTGATACTTGTGTTGTGTGTGGTGAGATTTGATTTATTCCATGTTTTGTATCTTAGTCTAGAACTTGCCCTGCATGTTATTGAAGCGAAAATAAAAAAGTGTTGCCTTGTGTAGGAGATGATAATAGTCTTTCTTTGATTTGTCTAATAAATTTTAGCCTTTTCAGATATTTTATCACTAGTTAGCCCTTTTGAGCTTGTAGCCTTTTGTTGGTAGCCATATTTTTCCCTTGAATATTTTGTTGAATCCCTAGTTTTTGCACCTTGCTTCCTTGAGCATCATAGCATAGACTTATTTTAATTATCAATTCTGAGAAAAAGGAATGGATGAATGAAAATGTGATCAATGATAGATACAAAGTTCTTAAAAGCCCCCTTTGAAAGAATGTATTGGAATGTGACATAAAAAAAAAGTGACCTTGATGATGACCCTGGTCCTTCCAAGGACACGTGCACCTTAACTCATGTCAAATACGCGAGTCGAGGGTGGCTATTATAAAGGAAAATTAAAAAAGAATAGTGACCGAAATATTCTTGTGATGATGAGAATTACTTGTGAAATAATTGTTGAAGATAGGGCTGAAAATAAAGAGAATAAAGTATGGGTGATGAAGTCTAAAAATTACAAAGTGCTTAAGGAAGTGGAAATCACTATTATATAGTTTTCCTACCCATCCCCTAGCCTACATTAAAACATGTTAAAGTCCTACTTGATTCTATTCATGCTTGCTTAATTAGTGGATATGTACATAATGGGCAAGCATATGGTTCTTTGTGCAGACATGTGAATTTTATATGTGAGTGTGAGAGTTCTTCTTGATATGAAGTCCTTATTTTATATTCAATCTTTTGAATTGAGTATGTGGACTATTTTTTTTTGTGAGCGCACTTGTTTCATGATAGATAGGTGATGTTATTAACTTTCTTTGATGAGAGTAGAAGAGCAAACATAAATTTTATTAGTTCAAAGTCCTTCTCGAAGTTAGGAGGTTAGAGGTTTCTTGTTTACTTGGATGTCTTGCATAATGATTGACAAGTCTACTTGATATCTTAATGGGTATATGGCCTAGTCATTTGTATTAATCAAAGTGATGACATTGCTAGTGATCGTCCTCCACTTCACTCTTCTATATAGTAGTAACTAGATATCAAGTGCCTGCGCTAGCGCAGATAGAACGTATGTTAATTTTTTTTCTTTCAATTTATGTGACACAAATGAAATTTGAAAAAATGGACTAATTTTTATGTGTTTTTTTTTTTTAAAAATAACTTATTAATTTATGTACCTTTTGTGTCATTTTCGAATAATATATGTTACTACATCTGTTTTATTTTATGTGATACAAGTGATTTTCGGAAAGACAACAAATTTCTTATATGATTCTCACTGGTGACACCCAATTTTGGATCTCCACCATAAAAATTAATCATTTCGAGCGTCTTCTATTTCAAACGATTTAAAATAACTTGCTTTATAAAATTTAAGAAAAAAAGTTAAGCTTGCAAGTTATTTTAAAATAAGTTGTCACTTTTTATAATTTGAAGTAAAATATATGTTTTAGGCAATTTTTTACATAATTAGTGTATTTTATAAACATTTCAAAAAGTCATCTCGAAAAGATTTTAATTTTAGTAAGTATTTTATTAAATTAGTTTAGTTTAAATTATGGTTATATATTTGAATCACTTGTTTACAATTAAGTTAGTTATTTTATTTTGTTAAGATTAAGAAGCTCATTAATTAATTTATATTAATACGTCTTATTTAATTTTTAGCCGAATCATCAACTAAACCAATTTGACTAAATAGTTAACTCTAAATGGCTACAATTAAAATTTGTATGGTTATTTTCTTAACAACTTCAACTCATTTAATGTAACAACTCTTTTGATCGTTTTGAGTACTAGAGCTTTTTATTTCATAAATATTTTTTTTGATAGATTTAAAATGGGTGTTTTGGACTATTCATAATGATAATTATGAAATTAGTGGGGTAGTTTTAATAATTTACTTAGATGGTGGTTAAAGAAAATAACATTAAAATTAATAGTTAACCACCTTTATTATATTTATTAATAATAAATAAGGAGGGTTTATTAATTTTGAGTCATTAGATAAAAAGAAAATAAAAGGGAGTTCGGGCGATTGTGCATAAGCCGCCCAGGAGGAACGATCAATCAGGTATGAATTCAATTTGGGGAATTTCGCTTTAGGTAAAGATCACATGTTGTGGATTTATAATTAAGGGAGTATTTCATGTTGGATTCTGTTAAACATAGGTTATTAAATTTGCAAGTTACTAAATTTGGTGGGTTTAATTGCATGTAATAATGGTGTAATGATTGACCGAAGAAAAACAAACAATTGGAAGGTTTTAAATTCTTGTACATAATTATTGATTGGAAAATTGAGGCTAAGTATCATGAGCAGTAAGAGATTAAGGTGGGGTAATAAACTTTGATATTTATATGATGAAATTGGGAATATTTGCATATGGGTGTTTTAAATTATATTATATTTTTTTTGGTTTTCCCTGGTAGAAGTTAGTGAACATAGATGTAACCTTAAATTTCCAATTCTTTCTATAGTTATTTCGTTATGAGTCCCTTTAAAGTATTGAGTAAAGTAATAAAATATTAGGTGTATCGGGTTATTTAAATTCCACTAAAGTTATGCTAATTGGAGGAATTAATACTTATCCTTAGGTTTAAATTTTAGAAAAGAAGATTATAAGTTAGATGTGTTCTTGGGTTTAGGATGCACATAAAATAACGTAAGTGTTTATAGACTCGTTAACTTATAAATTATGCATATATACTTGATAGATTGGAAAGATTCAGAGGCATTGAGGAAAGAAAAAGTATTGGAGAAGTAACTTGCTTGACTTCAGTTCTTCGGTAGAGGTAGGTTATCGTTTATTTCTATTTGATAGATAAACTCTAAATAGTGATTGACATGTATTGAGTGATATTGTAAAGTCTTCTACGTACTTGATTGTCTGGTTTTATGTTTTGATTGTGTGGTTTGTGGTTGGCCTAAAATTATGAGACTGTTGAATTTCTAATCTTGAACCCTCTCTATTAAAATGACGCCTTGAATAAGGAAGGCTTGATGAAATAAAATAACGAGATAATTGGATCGGAGTGTCACGTTTCGACACGGTATTATTGGATCGGAGTGTCACGTTCTGACACGGTATTACGGGATCGGAGTGTCACGTTCCGACACAATGACATTAAAGGCAAGGAATCTTGAAGTAACTTAATATACTTGATATTGTGATTGATGGTGTATCTATTATGGTGTTGTTGTCAATGGTTCTTGTGTTTGTTGTTTGCCACCTGTTAAGTATTGTAGTTGATTTTATATTATTATTCAATATATATTGATTTCTATTTTCAGTTGACCGATGATACCTACTCCATATGTGTTCCTTGTACTGACCCCTACTTGTATTTTCTTCTCTGTTCTTTTGTGGAGTGCAGCAAGTGTACCATCGACTTCGACTCGCCCTCAGCTCTAGCCAGTCTCCAGCACATCAGAGTTCAGGGTGAGCTATTAATTCTAGCTCGTGCTGGATTCTCTCATTCACGTTTTGATGTCTTTAAATTTTGGACATGGATCATCTTTTTGATTTTTTTGGTTTCTTAAACACTCTTAGACTTGGTAATTTGAAAATAGGTGTCCTTGACGTGATGACTATCTGATTTTGGGATGATAAGTATTAAACTTTAGAAACTTATTTAAATTGGTTGCTTAGTATCTTTTGGAGCTTCCGCATAATTTATATTTTTTATAGTTGAACTATTGGTATATGTTGGGGTTTAGATGTGTTGGTTCGCCCACGTAAGAAGGTAAGTATGGGTGCCACTCACGAATCATTTTGGGTCGTGACAAATTTGGTATCAGAGCGTTAGGTTCGTTGGTCTCATCACACAAGAACAAGTCTAGTAGAGTCTTAAGGAACGGTGTGGGGACGCCTTTACTTTTTATCGAGAGGCTATAGGACTTTAGGAAAACTCCATTCTTTCTTTCTTTCGTGCTATTACTTGGATCCAATTAGTATCTAGGTGATACAAATTGTTATGTGACATTCTCACTCTATTTCATTCCTCCACCCAACACTTAAAAAAAGATGTTATGTGCCCATAGCATTAAATAAAATATTAAGAAAAGGTTTGGAAAACTCTCTGAGGCCTTTAGGTCTAGCTAGTAGCACGTTCTCTAAATTTATATCAAGGGTCATCACCCCACACTTAAGCTCAAACATGCTCCTTTTAGATTTTCTTTGTTGGGTACTCAGACTTCCCCTAATCTGCAAAAACAAGATAAAGAAAGTGATACTAATAAAATAAAATAAAATAAAAAGTAATAATAAAATTAAAAAAAGGTACACTACTAATTGGGTTGCCTCCCAATAAGCGCTTAATTTAACGTGCGGCACGACACTATCAAATTTACTATTTTTCTTTCCACTTTGAAGATATGAATTTCACCCCCAATTTTGAATAAATTTTTTTTACTACGCTCTGATATACCGTGGTTTCACGGTATAATTAATACTTTTTCCTTAAGTTTAGTGTGTCCGAAAGTCTTTTTGTGCTAGTTTTTATATGAGTTTCTCTTTGTTTTGCAGGAAATCTGTCCAAAGTTGAATGCAGAGATTTTGAGTGAAGAAATGCAGAAGAGACCACCTACAGAGCTTATGACGGTCCGTCGTGCTTATGACGGTCCGTAGATGGCAGCGTAGTGCAGCCGCTGAAGGAAGATGGGGAAGTCTGACCAAGTGTGGGGTTACGAAGCTTGTGACGGTCCGTCGTGGCTCTGTTTGTCCGTCCTGCAGGTTCGTCGTGAAGATCAGAGAAGTGATCCCAGTACCCAGATTCCAAGAGTTGAAGTGTTTTGGAACGAGACCCTCGACGGACCGTTGTGCCTATGATGGTTCGTCATACTTGCCGTCGAGGGGAATGAAGATAGCAGCAGAAGAAATTGCACAAGTATGGGACGACGGAGTCCATGACGGTCCGTCGTGACCATGACGGTCCATCGCGTGGTCCGTCGACCCAGCCGCGTTTTGGCAGATTTCTAGCAATTAGAATCCTTGTTTAATTAGGTTTTTGTTTTTTTATAAATAGTTCGAAAAACCTCGTTTTTGAGGTTAGACTCTATGAGATTAGACATCATATTTTTAGACTTTGTGTGTTAGTGTTGGATTTTGAGATTCTTGCAAGTGATTTTTTGGATATTAATCAAGCAAACTTTGGATTTTATTCTTTCTCATTGAAGTAAGTACATGAATTCGTATTTAATATATTTGAATATTATGTTTATGGCTATGAGTAACTAAACTCCATAACTAGGGTTGTGGGAACCATAGGCAAATAATGAGATAAAACCTAACTAAAATAACAATTCTAGATTAGTGTCTTGCATGTATTAATAATTCTGTCGTTTAGAAGTCTTTTTAACGGATGGCCAACGTTAGAACTCGCCTTAGTGCTACTTGCCGGACCAAGGAGGTAGATAATAGGAAAAGAATTATTAAAATAGATTTAGTGTATACTATCTAATAGGCTCGTATTGATTGGTAGGAGGTAATAATTTAGTTAAATATCGAATACGATGCTTAATATGAGGTAAGGATAAGGGTTAGGATAGCAACACACATAGCCGGACCAAGGTGCGAAGTGAGATTTTCTAGATGCCGGACCAAGGATTTAGAAATACATAACTTATCACTTTGCATGCAAGATACTAGGAAAAAATTGTTATAGTTAGAGTTATCAAGTTATGAACCTGTGGGAAACACGTAAACCCTAGTTACTTTGATTAATTGATTAAAACCCAACATTAAAAGCTGTCAAGTGTCTCTTTCAAGTTCGTTATTTATTTTCACTTATTTAGAGATAGAAACCCCCCTTTTTATGTTTTTACTTTCCAAGGAAGTCATTGACCAAACAATAGTAATAATAGGTTGAAGTTAAGTCTAGACTATTTTCCTCGTGGGAACGATCCCAACCTCATTAATTGGGTTATTTACTTGACACGACCGCTATACTTCTTATTCGAGAAGTAAGTTTGAGCGTATCAAATTTTGGCGCCGCTGTCGGGGATTTTAGCTTTTAGATTAACTTGAACTTATTACTATATTTTAGTTGATATTTTCTTGATTTTACTTTGTTTTATTGTTTTTGATTTCTTTTCAGAACTATCCTCCTTGTATGCCAAATACACGAAGAGGAAGAGAACCATTGTTTTCCTACGATCGTGAGTTAGAGCGTACACTGCACAATATGAATCGAAACTTGGGAATAAATGATGAGGATTCAAACCAGAACATCCCAGCTCCGGTTGATGTTCATGGTCATATGTTACCCGATGCTCCGGGTGAACATCAACAGAGGGGACAAAATCCTGTTCCACGGCCCCAAGCATACTACAGAGGGTATGATAACATAGCAGACTCGGATGGGCCACTTGTCTTGCCCTCTCTACCCACAGGCCACACTTTTGTGGTAACTAGTAGCCTGATGCAAATGCTCACTGCCAGAGGTTTGTTTTCAGGGCTACCTTCTGAGGATCCACATGCCCATATAGCTAAGGTAAGGGCAGTGTGTAAAAGTTGTATGGGGAGGCCTGATTTGGATCTAGATGTAATAAGTCTCAGAGTGTTTCCTCTCTCACTGACAGGAAAGGCTGTTATATGGTACACTGAGCTCCCATACAACTCAATCTTTACTTGGAACCAATTATGAGATGTCTTCTTAGCACGCTACTATCCGGTCTCCAAGAAACTAAACCACAAAGACAGAGTGAACAACTTTGTGGCACTACCAGGAGAGTCAGTTAGAAGTTCTTGGGATAGATTCACCTCATTCTTGAGAAGTGTTCCAAATCACCGTATAGATGATGAGTCACTGAAGGAATACTTCTATCGGGGACAGGATGACTACAACAAAGCGGTGTTGGACACTATAGCAGGTTGATCTTATGGAGAATGCCCTTATACTGAGATTGCTGAAAAATTAGAGAAAATCTCCCGAAATAACAAAGCTTGGAGTACTAGGAAGTCCGATACATGAAGAAACACCTTTGCAGTGCAGTCCACTCACAACCAAGCCACAGATGAGATTCGTGAAGAAATGGCTCAGATGAGAACTGAGCTTGGGTTGGTACTAAAACATGTCACTGGGGGTGCTAAAAAGATAAATGCAGTCAACTACTTGGCTAAACCACCACCTCCAAACGATGAGTGTTATTATGAGGAGGATTCCTATGCAGTAAATGAACTGATGGGGGGTTTCCGACCAAGTGCCCAAGGCTCTAATCAGGAGAATTGGCGCCAAGGTCAAGGGAACTAAGGTCGGAACTATGGTAACAACAATCATGAGGGTCATTATGTCCGAGATGGAAACTACAATCATGACAACAACTTCAACAGGGGTAACTATGGTAATAGAAACGACAGGAATGGACCCTATGTTCCTCCTCAAAATCGTGAATTTACTCCTAGGGATGGTGGAGGTAGTATGTCGCGAGTTGAGGATATTTTGCATAAAATGATGAGGAGGTTCGATGCTAGTGATGAGCACAATAAAGAGTTGAGGAATGATTTAGCGGGTATTGGGCAAAAAGTTGATACACATGCAATATCAATTAAGCAACTTGAGTTACAATTGGCCCAATTATCTGCAACTGTGAACACACGGCAACCAGGCACTCTTCCTAGCAACACTGTCCAAAATTTGAAAAATGATGGACATTGTATGGCAATTACTACTCGCGGTGGCAAGCAAACCATTGACCCACCTATGCCATCTAATAAGAATAAGGTGACAAAAGATACTGATAAAGTGGTAAATGTTGATGCTGAGTTAGAGGATAACATTGCAAAAGATGCTGAAGTGCCTAAAAAGGTAACTCCTATGCCTAGGCCACCACCCCCATTTCCTCAAAGATTATTGAAAAAGACCGAGGATGGCAAATATCGGCGTTTTATAACAATGTTGAAGCAACTTTCTATCAATGTCCCTTTGGTAGAAGCTTTAGAACAAATGCCCGATTACGCCAAGTTTATGAAAGATCTGGTCACAAAGAAAAGATCGGTTACTTTTGAGGATGATGATAGAATGCAACATTGTAGTGCTATTGCTACTAGATCTCTGGTCCAAAAGAAAGAAGATCCGGGTGCGTTCACTATTCCTTGTACAATCGGGCTATTACGTTTTGCGAAAGCATTATGTGATTTGGGGGGCAAGCATAAATCTCATGCCCCTCTCGATTTACAAGAAATTGGGTTTGGGTGACCCAAAGCCCACTGTGATGCGGCTACTGATGGCTGATCGAACAGTAAAATGGCCCATAGGGATACTTCATGATGTGCTAGTAAAAGTGGAGTCATTCATCTTTCCGGCTGATTTTGTTATTCTTGATTGTGAGGTTGATTTTGAAGTGCCTATTATCCTTGGGAGGCCATTCCTAGCTACGTGAAGAGCCTTAGTAGACATGGAAAAAGGGGCAGATGAAATTTCGGTTGAACAATGAGGAAGTGACCTTTAATATTTGTAGGTCCATGAGGCAGATTGGTGAGCTCCAATCGGCATCTGCTATATCCTACAACATGGGTGAGACATCTGAGACACAAATAGAAGAATGTCAAGGTGTCGAAGCATTAGCGGCAGTGATAATGAACTTTGATAGCGATTGCATTGAAGAGTATGAGTCATTAGTCTCGGCTCTTGACCGAGGTGATGTTCGATTTAAACCGAAGAAATTTGAGCTTGATATGAAAATCGCGAGTCCCCACCCGCGAAACCATCGATAGAGGAGGCTCCAAAAGTGGAATTAAAAGCTCTCCCACCTCATCTTAGGTATGAATTCTTAGGAAATGGTGACATTTTGCCGTTAATCATTGCATCAGACCTGTATGAACAACAGGTTCAGACTTTGGTGAAGGTACTAAAAAGGTTCAAAAGAGCTATTGGGTGGACCATTGCGGACATTATTGGGATCCCTCTTGGTATTTGCTCTCATAAAATCCAACTCATGCTAGATCATAAGCCGAGTATTGAGCACCAGAGACGCTTGAATCTTCCTATGCAAGAGGTTGTGAAGAAGGAAATCATCAAGTGGTTGGATGCCGGAGTAATCTATCTAATCGCCGATAATAGTTGGGTATGACGGTTCAGTGTGTACCTAAGAAAGGGGGAATGACTGTGGTCCCCAACGAAAAGAATGAACTTGTTCCAATGAGACCGGTTACTGGATGGAGGGTGTGTATGGATTACCATAAACTGAACTCATGGACTGAAAAAGACCATTTTCCTATGCCCTTCATGGATCAGATGTTGGATAGACTTGCCGGAAAAGGGTGGTATTGTTTTCTTGATGGGTATTCGGGGTATAATCAGATTTCTATTGCACCAGAAGATCAAGAGAAAACCACTTTCACTTGTCCATATGGGACCTTTGCGTTGAGAAGAATGTCGTTTGGGTTGTGCAATGCACCCGCAACCTTTCAGAGATGTATGATGTCAATATTTTCTGACATGGTGGAGGATACTATAGAAGTTTTTATGGATGATTTTTCTGTGGTTGGTGATTCATTCGAGCGGTGTTTGACCAATTTATCTGAGGTTCTTAAGAGATGGGAAGAGTGCAATTTAGTACTAAGCTGGGAAAAGTATCATTTCATGGTGAAAGAGGGTATTGTGTTGGGTCATCGCATTTCAGAAAAGGGCATAGAGGTTGATCGAGCTAAAGTTGAGGTAATAGAGAGACTTCCCCCACCGATCTCTGTGAAAGGTGTGAGAAGCTTTCTTGGGCATGCAGGTTTTTACCGGAGATTCATCAAAGACTTTTCAAAGATTGCACACCCATTGTGCAAATTGCTGGAGAAAGAATGTAAATTTTGTTTTGATGAATCATGTCTTAAAGCATTCGGTGAGCTAAAAGAAAAGTTAGTGTCTGCGCCTATCATTATTTCTCCGGATTGGAACAGTCCTTTTAAGGTAATGTGCAATGCTAGTGGGGTGGCTCTTGGTGTAGTATTGGGACAGAGAAAAAAAAATATCCTTCACCCCATTTACTATGCTAGTAAAGCCCTAAATGAAGCTCAGAAGAACTACACAGTGACTGAGCAAGAACTCCTTGTAGTAGTCTTTGCTTTGGAGAAATTTCGCTCCTATTTGCTAGGTACTAGAGTTATAGTACATACTGACCATTCAGAATTGAGATATTTGATGGCGAAGAAGGATGCGAAACCTAGGCTGATTCGTTGGGTATTACTGCTGCAAGAATTTGACTTTGAAGTGTTGGATAGAAAAGGAACTGAAAATCAAGTTGCTGATCACTTGTCTCGTCTAGAGGATGAAGATATGAGAGAGTTAGGGGATTAGACTGACATTGATGATACTTTCCCCGATGAACATGTATTGGCTTCTTCACAAGACTTGATTCCATGGTTCGCAGATTTTGCGAACTATCTGGCTAGTGATATTGTTCTATCAGACTTGTCCTTTCATCAAAGGAAAAAATTCATGTACGATGTGAAGAAGTTCTTTTGGGATGAACCATACTTGTATAGGAGTTGTGCCGACGGGCTTATTCGGCGTTGTGTTCCAGAATGTGAAATGTTGAGTGTGTTGGAGGCATGCCATTCATCACCCGTTAGCGGACATCACAGAGGTATCCGAACTGCTCATAAGATATTACAATGTAGTTATTATTGGCCAACTCTTCATCAAGATGCTCATGGGTTTGCTAAAGCATGTGACAAATGTCAACGAGATGGTGGTATTTCAAGAAAGCAAGAGCTCCCTCTAAACCCCATTCTTGTGATTGAGTTATTTGATGTTTGGGTATTGACTTTATAGGCCCTTTTGTGAGTTCTCATGGAATGAAGTACATTCTAGTAGCAGTCGATTATATATCTAAATGGGTCGAAGCCATAGCCCTCGCAAACAATGAAGGGAAGAGTGTCACCGCATTCTTGAAAAAGAACATATTCTCTCGTTTTGGCACCCCAAGGGCCATTATTAGTGATGGGGGATCCCACTTCTGCAACAGATTGTTCAAGGGGTTATTGGAGAAATACGGGGTTCGCCATAATGTGGCCACTCCTTACCACCCTCAAACTAGTGGGCAAGTTGAAGTGTCGAATCGGGAAATAAAACAGATATTGTCAAAAACAGTGAATGCTAGTAGAAAAGATTGGTCAAGGAGGCTTGATGATGCTCTTTGGGCCTACCGGACAGCATGTAAGACTCCCATAGGTATGTCTCCATACCAACTTATATATGGGAAAGCTTGTCATCTTTCGGTTGAGTTAGAGCATAAAGCCATGTGGGCTATGAAAAAGTTAAAAATGGATTGAAGCGAAGCTGCAGAGCAACGGTTAAATGGGTTGAATGAACTCGATGAATTTCGCTTAAAAGCCTATGAGAGCTCAGCACTATACAAAGAAAAGATGAAGAAGTACCATGAGAACAAAATTGAAAAGCGAGAAATTATGGTTGGGGATTTGGTGCTTTTATTCAATTCCAGGTTGCGCTTGTTTCCGGGCAAGCTCAAGTCCAAATGGACTGGTCCTTACTTGGTTACCCAACTATTCCCTCATGGAGCAGTTGAGTTGGAAACTAAGGAGGGTGTGCGGTTCAAGGTGAATGGACAGCGCATAAAAATCTATTTTGGGCATGCTGAATCGGCAAATGAAGTGATAGAGGCATACCATCTTGATGAAGTCTGAGTAATTGAGTGTCCCCAGTCGTGCCGCGACATTAAATCAGGCGCTTGTTGGGAGGCAACCCAATACTTATCGTCTTTTTAGTAATGGTAGCATTTTTTTATTAATGGGTTTTAAATTTGCAGGCACATCACCAGGAAATTCTGCAGAAAATTACTCTGCAGCAGTCACTGACGGACACATCAACGGATTGTTGCGCCTGCGACGGACCGTAGTATTCATTCGTCGTACCAGATACGTTTTTCTGTTGTTTTAAAACTAGGGCACACACGACTGAACCAACGACGGGCCGTCACAACTGCGACGGACCGTCGTCGGGGAACCGTCGCGTGATTAATGACGTATACCCGACCTAACCCGGCTGGACCTTTTTCCAAAATCAGACCGTTTAAACTCCGCACCCCTCCATATTTGACCCCATTAATTTCTTATTTCTCCCATTACTCTCTCTTTTCAACTTCCCCATTCCCTCCCACCGATCGTTGCCCTCTCACAATTCTCCAAAACCCTAAAGTGTTATCTACTAGTGGAAACTGCTGCTGTGAGTGTCTACCTTGCCACCGAGTCCTTTTGCATCTGTTTTTCTCCATTTCTATGGTATGTGTCTCTAATTTTTACTCATTTATCTTGCATTTTTGTTACTAGTTAGTACTAAGCTTAGTTCCTCATAGTATTTTGTTTACTTTATACGATTCTGCCTGAGCTAGGTTACAAATATTCGAAATTACCATGTTTACCACCATAGACATAGGTGCTTTTGCATTGCTAGTTTCCTAGGTAGTTGGGTTAGACACATGTAGGTCCAAAACACTACAAGGTTGATGTGGGTTCATCGGGGTTGCTTAGGGTACCTTTAGTCTGTCACTGTCATTCAGAACGAGACCCCGATGACAAACCGTCGTAGCCACGACGGACCGTCGTACGGTCTGTTGCACAAGCCCTAGCACCCCTGTCCTACCGGACACATGTGACGGATCGTTGTCCTTGCAACGGTCCGTCCTGCACAACCGTCATGCTAGACAGAGACTCTGTTTCTAAGGGTCTCTCATTTTTTTCCAAGTGTTCCCCAACTGACACATGTGACGGACTATTGTCTTCACATTGGTCCGTCCTCCACAACCGTTCTTGTTGTCAGAGACCCTGTTTCTAAGGGTCTCTCATTTTTTCCAAGTATCCTTCAACGGACACATGTGACAGACCGTCGTACCCATGACTGTCCGTCCTGCAGGACCGTCATAACGGTTAAAGACCCCTCTCCTAAGGGTCTCCATATTTTTTCCCAAGCGTCCTACGACGGACATCTACAATGGACCATCGTAACTGTGACGGTCCGTCCTGCACACACCGTCATGCTAGTCAGAGACTCTCCTTCAAGGTTCTCTATTTATACAGAGTCTAAGTACAACACGACGGACCTCACGACGGTCCGTCATAGTCACGACGAGCCGTCACCAGGCCCATCATGTGTCACTGTTTCTACAGCAATTACATATTATTTTCACTGTTATATTTCGTATGGTTTCGCTTGTGTTGTTTGCCACTACTCGTACTAATACTGATCCTTTGCAGGTGCTATCTACAATGGCACCCAAGATAGACCGAACCTACACACGTGGGCGATCAAAGTCTGTTGCCCCGTCTACACGCTTGATCATCAGCTCTGATGATGAGCGGGACCCTGAGTATGTGCCCCCAGGCATTTCCACATATTCCCTTGCTGCACGTGCTCCCAGAGCCACACCCAAGACGGTGGCGTCCGGCGTAGTCACTGCCTCCCAGTCTGATGAGGAGTGCACACTGACCGGCACACCCTCTGGGTCAGCCACAAATGAGGAAGGAGCGTCTGGCTCCTTAGGAGTGTCATGGTCCGTGGAAGCTTCTGGCTCTGCTGAGGTTCTCGCACCAGCCACTGCTGCAGCGTCGGCCTCGTCTGATGAGGCTGACAGTTAAGACTCTACATCCGGCGCACCAGCTCAGGTCCCCACCCCAGCCTCTGGCCATCCAAACCGGTGGTGTGTCAACGGCCAGTTTCAAGTTTACTCCGACGCCAAGTTCCTGACTGATAAAGAAGTAATGACTCGAACACTCACCTTGGAGCGGCGGGTACTTACAGGAAGTCTCCCAACGATGTTGGAGATCCACAACCTCTTCACCAGGCATCGCTTAGAGAGGACAACACGTCCGTTGGAACGATACAGCGAGGAAATGGTCCGAGTTCTATGCATCCTACGTAGCAACTCTCCGATCACAGATCGATAGGCTCGCTGCTCCCGTTAAACAGGCCCCACTGGAGCAGGTTCGAGTCCGGGGCATGCAGGTTGACATTTTCCTGCCAGCCATCCTCCGGTTTCTATACGGCGAGAGTGCAGATGCTACTCAGACCCCTATCACTGCCGAGTTTGACTACCGCTGGAAGATAGTAATGGATGGACATTTCTTGCGCGAGCCAGCACTGAGAGAGACCACCAAGAGGTGGATGGCCCTGCACCTGTCACTAGATGGAGAGGGTGCCGATTGGGTCACATAGCCGAAGGGGGCCATCAAGAAGGCCAACCTCACGTTCATAGCAAAGTTTTTCTGGCTGCTCGTCCGTCACTGCCTTTCCCCCACAGCTGCTGATAACATCGTTACCTGGGATCGAGCAGTGTTGATGGCGGCGATGATAGACGGATTCGAGGTGGACTTCGCATGGCTTCTCCAGGCAGTCATGCACGAGAGGGCATTCAAGGTCACTACTAGCTGCCCCTTCCCGTGTATGATCTTTGCCCTTTGCAGGTCCGCAGGTGTGCCCCTATGGCACGTAGATCAGCTTAAGACCCCGCAAGGCACTGTAGACGTCGGCCTCATCATAGACGAGGCCAATGAGTTGGCTCCATGCAGAGGGACCTGTCCAGAGCTTCCCCCACTTACTGATGATCTTGCGGATACGGTAGCCCAGGCCCGCACAGCTACACAGGCATCCACTGACACTACCCCGGTCGAGTCTATCCCGGGTAGTAGCACAACCCCGAGCTTCTCTCGCACAGCCCCTCTACCGGCACTGGTCCCGCTTGCTAGGGTCCAAAAACTAGAGGAACAAATGGCCACTCTTCTGCATCATATCCAGCCGTGGATGCAGAAGTCGATTACTGAGTCTGAAGAGCGTCTAGAGAAGAAAATGCAGCAGTTTACAGAGCGGAAGATTGCTGAGGTTAACCAGCGCCTGGACGCCTTTGAGTTGAGAGTGTTAGCCCGACTAGCCCCTCCGGTGGATGTGTTGACTCTTCGTGCCGGTAAATGACAGTCTTCGTGCGCACATCGACCACGATCCTGTAGGCGAGGGTGCCGAGTCCGCCGAGCCCTGCCGAGGACTCAGATTACGGCTCTGTTTGCTACTTCAGAAATTCCACCACCTCCCCCTCGAGAGAGTGCCAAGAGGCGTAGGAGTCGAGCAGAGGATGAGGCGCGAGCAAGGAAGAAGGAGCGCTGAGAGATGGAGGCTGCGAGGAGAGCCTCACTTGCTGAGGAGGAGGCACACCAGATCAGAGCATCACAGTTAGCGGTCAGCGTCTAGCTCCCCGTGACCGCAGAGATAGCAGAAGTCACTACTGATGGTGCGGATGTTGCTGAGGAAACCACTGAGGGTGTCCAGCTTGCAGAGGACGTGGGTTCCGGGGAACCGGACCCACCAGCTTGCTAATCGACGGCGCTTTGCACCACAGGTTTGCTTCACCTACCACTCTAATATCTAGATTTTTTTATGCATTGGGGACAATTTCATGCTTTTTTGTTGGGGGTGGGGTAAATGGAAAGTGAGTGTTTGGGTGATGTTTGAGTAGCCCAACTCACTATCCTCTTTTGGGGTTTTCTTGCCTGTGTTCTTTTTCCCCAAAAGACTAATTACTTTTTCTGTTGAACCGGCATGTTTATATCTTTTGTACATAGTTTAAATCTGAAGCATGATGGCTAAAATGATATCCTGATAGAACTGGAAAATGTTGCATGACTAGGCATAGTAACTGATAATTGTGTGGCTCTAAGCATGAAATAGAGTTACACCATTGCATTACCCTAAGTCTTCAATTCGAACTAGGTGTCTGATAATATGGTATAGTGATGAGATGTCAAGTGAGTGTGAGGAAATCTGAATAGTCTACTATTGGTACTGAGCTAGAACTTGCCTGGTTAGTTCTGCTAAAAGTAAGCTGTAACAGACCATTAGGAAAAGATCATAGGCCCTTATTCAAGATAGCCCATTTCTAGCCTAATTAAAGAAACCAAATGAAAGTTATCCTTTTTTGATCCAAATAATCTGAGCTTAAAATTAGACCTTTCTTTTTCACCCCAACTGATCTTTTCGGGGAACAATATGTTGGCCCTGGTCCCTGCTTGTACATGTGCACCTCAGCTTATGCCAAAAGCATAAGTTGAGGGTGGCTAATGCATAAACAACCTTCATTATGGCCCTGACCCAACTTTGGGTATTGTGTACCTTGACTCATGGCAAAGCCATGAGTTGAGGGTGGTTGTTTTGAGGAATGCTCTGGAAAGTGGGGTTGAAAGAACAAAGAGAGAGAAAGAACAAAAGTAAAGTGACTCAAGAACTCGTTGAAAGAAAAGTAAAGAAAAAGAGAAATATACAAAAAAAAAAAAGAGTCACTTACACAAATTAAGAAAGAAGGGAAAATAGCAAGGTGAAAGAATAGGAGAAACTGGGCGAGATAAAGGGATAGAAAGTGGAAGGTTTAGCCGATATGTCAAGGAGGGAAAAAAGTCACTAAATTATACCTAAATATACCCTACCTGACTCTGAGCCTATGTTACAAGCTAAGAAAGTCCTATTGTGATCCTAAAGGTTGTATAGCGAACTTAAGGCAGTGAAAATAAGGGCAAGCTTATGGCAATAGGTATGAATGAGTGTGACTTTGTTCTGAGAGCGAGTGTTGAAAAGTAATCCTTATACTCAAACTGAAATCATTGTGTGAAAAATGAGGATTTTGTTTTGAAGTGAGGACACTAGTTGCAATACCGGAATTGTTAGCACCTCGGTGAGAAATTGAAGAGGATAGGTGTTAGTGCATGGTGATTCTGTGTCATGTTATAATCCAAAAAAATTCAAGCATAATAGTGATAGCATGCATAGATTTGATGAGATCAATCGGGATTGATAGCCAAATGATTGCAAAGGATAAAACATGGATACTATTGTACAAAGATTGTGTAGTGAGTCATAGTGCGTCGCTTGAGGACAAACAACGAATTTAAGTTGAGGGTGTTGATATATCGTGGTTTCACGGTATAATTAATACTTTTTCCTTAAGTTTAGTGTGTCCGAAAGTCTTTTTGTGCTAGTTTTTATATGAGTTTCTCTTTGTTTTGCACGAAATCTGTCAAAAGTTGAATGCGGAGATTTTGAGCGAAGAAATGCAGAAGAGACCACCTACGGAGCTTATGACGGTCCGTCGTGCTTGTGACGGTCCGTAGGTGGCAGCGTAGTGCAGCTGCTGAAGGAAGATGGGGAAGTCTGACCAAGTGTGGGATTACGAAGCTTGTGACAGTCGGTCGTGGCTCTGACGGTCCGTCCTGCATGTTCGTCGTGAAGATCAGAGAACTGATCCCAATACCCAGATTCCAAGAGTTGAAGTGTTTTGGAACGAGACCCTCGACGGACCGTTGTGCCTACGACGGTTCGTCATACTTGTCGTCGAGGGGAAAGAAGATAGCAGTAGAAGAAATTGCACAAGTATGGGACGACGGAGTCCATGACGGTCCGTCGTGACCATGACGGTCCGTCGCGTGGTCCGTCGACCCAGCCGCGTTTTGGCAGATTTCTAGCAATTAGAATCCTTGTTTAATTAGGTTTTTGTTTTTTTATAAATAGTTCGAAAAATCTCATTTTTGAGGTTAGACTCTATGAGATTAGACATCAGATTTTTAGACTTTGTGTGTTAGTGTTGGATTTTGAGATTCTTGCAAGTGATTTTTTTGGATATTTATCAAGCAAACTTTGGATTCTATTCTTTCTCATTGAAGTAAGTACATGAATTCGTATTTAATATATTTGAATATTGTGTTTATGGCTATGAGTAACTAAACTCCATAACTAGGGTTGTGGGAACCATAGGCAAATAATGAGATAAAACCTAACTAAAATAACAATTCTAGATTAATGTCTTGCATGTATTAATAATTCTTTCGTTTAGAAGTCTTTTTAACGGATGACCAACATTAGAACTCGCCTTAGTGCTACTTGCCGGACCAAGGAGGTAGATAATAGGAAAAGAATTATTAACATAGATTTAGTGTATACTATCTAATAGGCTCGTATTGATTGGTACGAGGTGATAACTTAGTCAAATACCGAATACGATGCTTAATATGAGGTAAGGATAAGGGTTAGGATAGCAACACACGTAGCCGGACTAAGGTGCGGAGTTAGATTTTCTAGATGCCGGATCAAGGATTTAGAAATACATAACTTTTCACTTTGCATGCAAGATACTCGGAAAGAATTGTTATAGTTGGAGTTACCAAGTTATGAATCTGTGGGGAACACGTAAACCCTAGTTACTTTGATTAATTGATTAAAACCCAACATTAAAAGCTGTCAAGTGTATCTTTCAAGTTCGTTATTTATTTTCACTTATTTAGAGATAGAAACCCCCTTTTTTATGTTTTTAATTTCCAAGGAAGTCATTGACCAAACAATAGTAATAATAGGTTGAAGTTAAGTCTAGACTATTTTCCTCGTGGGAACGATCTCAACCTCACTAGTTGGGTTATTTACTTGACACGACCGCTTTACTTCTTATTCGAGAAGTAAGTTTGAGCGTATCACGCTCAATGGGTGGTGTTACAATATGAAAGGTACCAAACAACAGACATCACACTATGCACTTCTTGAATCCTAAGTGAGGAATGTAATTTTTCAATGTTGGAACAATAAATTCAAGAATATAGAAACAATTTTTCATCTCCATACACTATTCTATAAGCTCAGTTGACTCGATGATAATAATAAAATTTAATAATAAACAAAATACAAAAAAAACTACAAGTTAAAATAAACACTAAAGACAATTTCTAAGTCATATTACCCGACAGCGGCGCCAAAATTTGATAACGTTCAAAATATACTTCTTTAAAAGAAATATAAACGATCGTATGCAATATATTTACCCAACTATTATTCGGGGTCGATCCCACAGAGAATATGGAAGAATATTATCAATAGCAAATATTTAACTTAATAGTCGTTCAATAAAAATGGGGGATTTTAAAGTGAAATAAAAATAAAAGAAATAAAAATAGCTTTGAACTAAGTATTTATTTATATCGAAATTAATAAAAATAACTAGGAATGTGTTACCCATAAGCTCATAATGCATTAATCCTACTAATAGCAATTCATCTTAATGTTATGCATGCAAATTGATAAGTTACGTATCTCTAAATCCTTGGTCCGGCATCTAGAGAATTTCACCCCTACCTTGGTCCCGCTAAGTGAATATAATTTACTAACCCTTACCTTTACTTCATATTAAGCATCACAACCGATGTATGACTAAGTTATTACTTCGCATCAATCGACACTAACCTATTAGATAGTATCCCACTTAATCTATGTTGATAATTCTTTTTTTATTAACTACCTCCTTGGTCCGGCAAGTAGCAAAAAGGAGAGTTCTAACACGTGCACTCGTTAAAAAGACTTTTAAGCGAAAGAATTATCAATACATGCAATAACCTATTTGAGAATTGCTTAATTACTATTCATACTTTCTTAATCGTTTATGGTTCCCAAAAACCTAGTTGTGGAGCTTAGCTAATCATCATCTCAAAAACACAATCAAAAGTTATTAAAATGAATATGCTTGTGTTAATAAAAAAAATTTAAGAACAATAGCTAAACTATCTCTTTATTAATCATGAATACAAATAAATAATGAAGTAGAAGAAAGAATAAACCACAATTTTCCGCCCTCCACGGCGGCTCTTACAAAGCTCCAACGATAAAAGAAAGTTTATATTATGTCATGTATCTGGGTTCTTGGCCACCCCTAAATAATAATTTAAATGTCCTATTTTTAGATAAAGAAAACCCTAAATAAAATAATTGAGTCCAAGCAAATTAGAAAATCAAAATCGAAAAGGAATTGATTTCCGTAAATTATTTATGTACCTCGAATATGTTGTTGCCTCCGCTTCCAAATTAAGAGCCCTTTCAATGATTGACACGTGGCAACAAAACTTTCAATCAATTTGATTTCAGCCGGCTTTCCATATATATATATATATATATATATATATATTATTCACTTTAATCCATTAAGCTTCCTGCTTGATTTCCTTCTTCAACCTTTCATCTTTAATTCATTTTAGCTCCAAACTTCTTCATTTTCTCATCAAATTAATTATACAAATAAAATACACAATTTAGCACAATCCATAAAATTTATGCTCAAAACGGACAAATATAAATAATAAATATGAGGTAAATAAATAATAAAAATGTGTATTTTAACCTCACATCAATGTTATAATGACCCTCACAGTCCATTGCTTGGTTTTTATTTAGCTTACTATTTTCCCCTTCTCGTTGCTTCTATAAGGTATTATGTCTTATTGAGGTGGGTGGTTCTCTGCTTGAGGTTTAAGGGAGAGTTTTTTGTATGTTTTTTCACATTTGGGATTTTTGAGTTGAAAGGGTTGAGTTCGATCAATATTCTTAATGAAATGGATGGGATTTTTATTAGAGTCATTAGCTCTCAAAGTATTAGTTTGGTCTACTAGGACCTCTTTTTTATGTCCTGTGATTGTTGGTTTGGTTTGGGAAGTTTGGTTGTTTGCTTGTTTTTAGTGGTTTTAGTTGTTGTGTTGGCTTTGATCAACATTTTTTTATAGAAAACCTACATAGTTTGTTTTGTTCATTATGTTGAGGCCAAAGTGTAATTTCTGATTGGGAAACATATTCGTTTGTGTCCGCAGAACTCTAAAATGAATCTTAAACGACCAGTCGAAGACTTACAAAAATTTGAGATCTACTTCTTCTGCTCTTGCGGAGCTTGTCTTGCCTTCGTAGCTCTGCTTTGATCATGCAGAGAGTCACCACACCGGCAAAGTCTGCTGATCTAATCCTCCTCCCACTTAGTTGAGATTGATCACACTTCAATAAAAAAAACTTTTAGCGAAATTAAATATCGACAATTAATAATCCTAAAATATTTACCAACATTAATTAAGTGTCATTAGGACCAATGTCACTAAAGACATTAGGGACACATACAAAGAGTGTTAATTGCCTCTTAAAATAGGTTTTCAAGATATAAGAAGATAGATTTTCTCAAAATGGTGGTATCTCACCATAACTTTTTATGTACATAACCACAGATAAATGAAATCCATGGGTTTTGATAAGCCTAGATAATGCATAAAAAAAATAAAACAATAGTATAACTAGAATAACATGTGTACTTAGTTGGCTGATGTGATCAGTTGTTCTATTTTCTTCATTATTTGTAATGTTTTTTCAACATGAGGTTCCATGGTTACAGGTGGAGTAGGTGGTAGGGACAAAGAAGAAAGAGGAGGAGGAGGAGGAGCAAAAAAACAAGAAAAAGAAGGAAAAGGAGTAGCAGGAGAAGGAGGAGGAGGAGGAAGAGGAGAACAAGAAAAAGGAGAAGGAGAAGAGGAATAAGAAGAAATAGGAGGGGGTGCAGGAGAAGAAGATAGGTAGGGGGAGGAGAAGGAGAAAGAGAAATATAAGAAGAAGTATTCTAATGGTGGTGTTGAATTTAGTGAGATATTGCAAAGTATATGTCTAAGTACTTGAATTATCAGTAGGTGAAGTATGAGCACTTAAGATTAGGTCATTTGATTCAAATGCTATCCTTTCTCGAATGAAGGTGGGAGTGGATAGATATGGATTTCATGGTTGGATTGCCCTAAAGTTTTCGTACATTTGATGATATTTGGGTCATTTTTGATAGGTTGACCAGGTCTTCTCACTTTTTACGACCAATATAGACTTTATACTTTTCTTCGAGGTTGAGAGGTTGCATTCAGGAGATTGTATCAATTTGCAAGGGGTTCCAATATCTATCATTTAAGATCATGTTACTTAATTAACTTCATATTTTCGGAGGTCGATTCACAAAATTGGATACCTTGGTTGACCTTAGCACAACCTGCAAACAAATATTCTCTCTAAAAAGGACTATTTAGGTTGTGGAAGATTTTTTTTCATAACTCTCGTTCTTTATCCGAGTCATTTCATGAGAAACAAGTTTCATAGCTCTACAATACCTTTAGAACTTTTTTTATGCAGTTTCTTCATCGTTGTTCTTGTTATCATACTTTTCAAGAAATAAGTTTGTTTTCTCTATATGCACTTGAAATCTCTCTTCTTGGGTTTTCTTATTATTGGATGTCTTTCTCTATTCAAGGGGAAGGTTGAGCACATTCCACATATTCAAGCTGACATTACTTTAACTAATGAGGGATCAAGTTTCTTTATTTTACTGCATCTTTGTTCTATACATGGTCAAGTACTTGTTTTAAGAGCAAATGATGCAAAGATGATTTCATGTGAGGAATATGTGTATCTTGGTAGAAGCTTTCTTGGTTTAAGACTTTGAGTTGTTTAAATCCTTTTACATCACAATGGTTTTGTACAGAATTCTTTTTTGATGATTTTGTGTCAGCTTCTTCGATATTTAAAAACTCCTTACCATACTTTCTTGTTTCCAATTGAGTTGATATAGGTTCCTCTTACTTCATATCATGTGCATATTTAATGTAAGACATAATATATAAACATGACTCTTAACTTGACTTCAGCGACAACTATGTCATTTAACTTTAAGTGTGTACAAGTAGACACTTATACTTTAATAAAATTGAATAAGTAGACACACGTATCATCAAGAAATAATACATGTAGAACACCACATAGGTCAAAAAATTATCATATGTAGAGTGTCATGTTAAGACTATTTCAGGTGTTAATATGGTTTTCCCAGACTAGTAATTTTAGACCCTATTTCCTCTAGCATGTGTGTATTCATGCTTGGCACATTTCACTATGAGGGAGTCAAATACTGGGTCACATGATTGTCACGACCTAAAACAAGTCGTGAGTGACATACACACTTAACCCCCTAGGTGGGAGAACCAACGAATTTAACCCCAACTTATAAACTACAAGCATAATGCGGATGCTTAAAAACTTACTAAATATCTTTTTCAAACCTGAAAGTCATCACAACAAGAACATCTAATCTCCAGTTACTAAGTCTAAGAGTATCAAAGACACCAAAATAAATGAAATAAAGTAATTCGTGTCCTAAAACTAAGGACATCAACTAATGACTGAGAGAATCCAACCCAAGCTTGAATGAATAGCTCACCCTTGAACCTGATATGCCGAGACTTGATAGAGCTAAGGGCGATTCAAATTGGTCGGTACACTTGCTGCACTCCATATAAGGAAAACAAAGAAAAATACAAGTAGGGCTCAGTACGAGGAACAATGTACAGAGTAAGTATCATTGGCCAACCCAAAATATTAACTAATATACAAAGAATAATAGTATAAAATCAACTATAGTACTTAATAGGTGAGAAGCAACAAACAACATGAACAAGTGACAACTGAAGCAAGTACGTATTCAATCACAATATCAAGCACACACGAGGACTCATGCCTCCACACCACATTTGTTGGAAAATGGGTTCCTTGAGATTGAGTACATTAAATTAATTCAATATCCTTTTCCTTTAATGTTACTGTGTCAGAATGTGACACTCCGATCCAAGAATACCGTGTCAGAACGTGACACTCCAATCCAAGAATACCGTGTCGTAATGTGACACTCCGTTCCAAGAATACCGTATCAGAACGTGACACTCCGATCCAAGAATACCGTTAATTTATCCTTTATTATCACCACTTTCAATTCATTGTTATATTATTTCATCAAACCTTCATTATTCAAGGCATCTCTTTGATAAAGAGGGTCCAACGGTCTCAGAATTTCAGACCAACCACAAACCACACCACCAAGTCACACAATCAAACAGTCAAGTACGTAGAGAACTTCACAATATCACTCAATGCATATCAATCACTATTAAGAGTTTACTATCAAATAATATAAACCATAACCTACCTCCACCGAAGAACCGAAATCAAGCAAGCTAGTTCCTCAATGTCTTTCCTTTTATCATTGCCTCAGAATGTTTATCTAACAAGTAGGCATAATTTATAAGTTAACAATTCTATAGGTACCAATATCACTATAATCACTTTCCCATGTTTTGTCAACCAATATGTTAACACTAAGATTTCCCAAGTTGCAAGCCTAGGGTTAAGTCTTAATCCTCTAATTATCATAGCTTTGATGCTGTTCGAATTATATGATACACTTAATAATTAATTACCTATCTCAATGAATTAAAGCTTAAATTATGATATAATATTATAATAAAATTTCCAGCATGTAAACTATATTAGTGAATTATTAGTGTCAATCCACAAGTAAATAAAACTGCAGAATCTAAGACCATCCTACATTCTTACACATTATAATCATACATTACCCACGACCGCTCTTCTACCATATGTTTTTAAGAACCTACCTTTTCAATTGTTTTCTAACAAAAAAAAAAGTACCATAATGTGTATTGCATATTATAGCAACAATTACGCAGGAAAAAAAAAACAAACGAAAAGGGACTTATATGCAGAAACTTTTCCAACTGACAATTCATTCTCTTTGTCCCTCCTTAGCTCAATAATTATTATTATCCTTATTACTAATCATTGACACCATTAATTTCCTATACAAAGATTCCACTAATTTAATAACATACAATTAAAATCATAATGATATAGAAATAGTATGATGCCATTTAACAGAGCACAATTCTCTTACCTGAATGCATTCGGCGGTCCTCGCTCCTAATCTTCCTTACCAGGTAAGTATTCTAACCTAATTTATTATCCCTAAATTATTAATGAATAAAAATTTGCTCAACTTTATTACTTTTATTCCCTCTATGGGATTGACCCATTTATAATCAACTTAAAATTAATTATTTAATACGTACCCATCAACTAAATAAATTACTTTATAATTATTCGTTAACTAAATAATCATAGTTACACGAATAGTCTAAGATACTTATTTAGAATCCATTGAAAGAGTCATTTATGAAATAAAAAGATCTATTACTCAAAACGATCAAATGGGTTGTTACAATGACAACCTGGTACCCTCCCCCCTCCTCTACAAGTATCACATCCCACTAGTATATGTGTTGATCGTTGATTGCATACTTTCTCTGTATTTTATCTTTACTTAGTTTTATCCACACATTATTAATAAATGTATTTTATCTTAGATATTGTTCTCTTAGATAATAATTCGTACTACAAAAAATGCATAATTTATGGTGGTTAACTTGTGTGAGTATTTAGAAGTCTCATTTATAATTCATTTTGTGACAATTTATTTTGATCCGACATTATGAAAATTTATGGTGATTTTATTAAGGAGGTTACATTTTATTTTGATCCAACGTTATAAAAAATTTATGCTGATTTTATTAAAGAGGTTAGAAAATCGCCACAATTTAATATTGTTTTTGGCGATTATCGAACTCCAAAAATTTATCAACTTCGTTATTTATATATATAATATTATACATTCGATTTTGAAAGTTAATTTCTGTTGGGAATTAAAAACACAACACACACAAATAATTTAGAGAAAGAAGAAACGGAACGCAAACGGGACACACAAGAATTTAACGTGGTTCGGTTTCCCTACTCCACGACTGTAACAGGAGGATTTTATTTCACTTGTGCTCCTTCTTAAGAATTACAAATACAAGGATCATATTTATAGGAAAACCAAATGGTTAACCTAGGGTTTCAGTAATGGGTCGGGCCTGCTCACAAGCCTCCACAAAGCCCAACAATCTCCCACTTGGAGGCTTGAAGAATTTCAACTGTCATCCACTTAGAACACTTGTATGTCTAGTAATCTTTTTCAACTCTCTCCTGCTCTGAGCCTTCTCATCACCAATCGAAAGGCCGTTGAAGCTCCCCGGCTTCAACACATCGATCCACGGCCGAATCGCCCTTGACTCGTCCTCGGTCCCTACCGGCTCCCACTTGAGACACGAATCAGCCGGATCCTAGAACTCCCCGAGAACAAACACTCTCCATACTCGGCCAAGA
Source organism: Solanum arcanum (assembly GCA_027789145.1). Lineage (NCBI taxonomy): Eukaryota > Viridiplantae > Streptophyta > Magnoliopsida > Solanales > Solanaceae > Solanum > Solanum arcanum. The sequence continues at coordinate 24,782,702 of CM050944.1, forward strand.
AATTTTACGGAGACGTATCAGCGGTGGAATCTTGGTTCTCTTGACCCATCGCTTTTCTAGGAGCCTTGGTCAAGCACGGCCGTGCTCCCGCCACAAACGCCTCTGACTGGTCTTCCTGAACCTTTCCTTGCTCGTTCATCCTGAATCTGACCTGTGGCTCTGGGTTTCTTTCTTGCAAAGACAACCTTCTTCTGCCCACGAGATTCTGTGAACCGGACTTTGTTTTTCTTTTGAACTGGGACGGTCCCTCCCTCAGACGGTAATCCGACAATATACAACGATCCTCTTTTTGTTCCACGAGCCATGACAAGATTGCCCCTCACGACCTTCCACTGCCCATTTCCGAACTTCACATGATGTCCCTGTTCATCCAACTGCCTAACAGAAATCAAACTTTTCGTCAAGCTTGGAACAACTCTGACATCCTTCAAGGTCCAGAAACCGACTGGCGTCTTCAGCACCATGTCACCCATGCCCGTAACATCAAGAGCTCTATCGTCTGCAAGTCTTACCTTTCCAAAGTCTCCAATAACCAGATTCTGCAATGCTTCACTGCTGTGGGTAGCGTGAAAAAGCACCGTAATCCATGACCGAGAATCCACATTGCTCTCGCGCAATGGATAAACAAATCCTCGTTGACGCTGTCTTCTGCAATGTTGACTTGTTTGTCTTTCTGGCATTGATTCCTGAAATGCCCCACCTCCTTGCAGTTCCAACATGTTACACCTGAGCCATCCCGAGCCTTCGATTGACTCCTTCTTCGGTTCCTGCTCCCACTACCTCTGTTATTTTCTCTGCCTCTGACGACGTTTAACATATCACCTGATGATTCTCCAGAACTCCTTCTTCTGACATCCTCGCCAAGAACGAGATCACGAATCTTCTCAAAGGTGAATCCATTAGGTCCCATTTGGCGGCAATCGCCAGAACCGTTCGGACCAAGCTGTCAGGCAATGATGATAACAAGAGTAAAGCTTGAACTTCATCATCGAACTTAATGCCAACCGACAAAAGTCCGCTAAGATCGAATTCAATGAGTTGATGTGCTCGAATCGAATCGCTTTCCTTCATCTTTGTGTTCACCAACTCTCTAATCAGAAAAATTTTGTTTGCTGCAGATGGCTTCTCGTACATGTTAGACAAGGCTTCCAAGATGCCTTTCGATGTCTTCTCCTTAAGAATGTTGAAAGCAACATTCTTGGTCAACGAGAGTCGGATAACTGACATAGCTTTCCGATCCAAACCTGCCCACTCTGCATCAGACAATTTTCCTTGCTTGTCACCCAACACTACGTCCAAATCTTTCTGAACCAGCAAATCTTCAATCTGCATCTTCCACCAACTGAAATCTGTACCATCGAACTTCTCAATTCGGAACTTCCCATCTTCTACCATCTCAAAGGACTAAATGAGATACTCGGTACAACTAATTTCAGATCTTGGTAATTTCGTCAGAAATATTGCACCACAAAAAAAAAACCGCACCTTCGGCAATTCCCTTAACGGCGTTTTGGACGTGGCGGCCAACTGAACGGGCAGCGACGGACGACACGGACGACGGCTGTTCGCACCTCGGTTCTCCTAGCCACTTTGCTTGAGGTTACCCACACCAGAACTGGCGGCTCTCCTCCTCGCACGATTCTTCACACAAGAACCCTAGGTGACAATTTCTCACAGTTTGTGTTACAGTGTTGTTGAAACCTCGCTCTGATACCAATTGTTGGGAATTAAAAACACAACACACACAAATAATTTAGAGAAAGAAGAAACGGAACGCAAACAGGACACACAAGAATTTAACGTGGTTCGGTTTCCCTACTCCACGACTGTAACAAGAGGATTTTATTTCACTTGTGCTCCTTCTTAAGAATTACAAATACAAGGATCATATTTATAGGAAAACCAAATGGTTAACCTAGGGTTTCAGTAATGGGTCAGGCCTGCTCACAAGCCTCCACAAAGCCCAACAATTTCATCATATATCCACACCCTTCTCCTACTTCATTTTGAATTTCTTTTTTTTACTTTGTAGATGAAATTTCACTTCAACACTTTATGTCACGATCAAAAAATGGACGTGATAGCACTCGTCTTATCCCACCAAGACAAGTCAGCCTAAAACTCAAGCATTACAATAAAGTGCGAAAATAAAATATAAGTAACTTAATAAAAAAAACTCAAAACCTGGTAATCACGTGTACAAGCCTCTAAAATATTACAATTGATTCAAAAGAAAACTTAACTCTCAAATGAACTTGTTTCTAGAATAGAACAAGATCATGATTAAGGAGAAGCAAGTCTGCTGAGATGGAAACAGCTACCTCACAAATCTCCAAAAAGCCTCGGAAAAGAAGAGAATGACAAGTACAACAAAAATCCAGGCTCATAACCTATAATTTTTTTTGTAGAAGTAAGGGGTGAGTACCAAACCACACGGTACTCAGCAAGTAAACCTCTAAACACAAGCTAAGGGGATGAAATACAAGTACTCCTACCACCCCCAACCGAACCTCCACAACTCAAGCTGCATTAAAATCAAGCCAACCTAACAGCTCACAGTTTACATAGCACGTAGCTCAATAACAACACTTAGACAAATTACATATCCTCAACAACAACACTTTAACAAATTATATATCCTCAACAACAATATTTCAACAAATTACATATCCGAAATAACAAGCTCAATATAGATCAATCACAAGTTCCGCAGAAAGGCAATCAGAAGATCAGCAAAACACAATATCAAGTTCACTAATGATAAGTATGTGCAATGCAATGGAATGCAATGTCAAGTATAATGATGCATGTCTGACCTAGTGATACCCACCCGCTGTCTCTCTGTCCGGGACCCATGGGGGACATATCTGTCCATGCATCTGTCGAGGCGCACGACACGACCCTCGATATAGTAACCATCGCGGCACGCGATACGTCCCTCGAAATATAGTATCCATCACGACGCCCGATACGTCCCTCGAAATGGTTCATCCTCTTTAAATTCTCATTCTTTCATAATGCACATAACACTTTTTACAACCATGTCTCAAAATAATGCAAATGACATGTTCATACAAATAAAGAAGATATCACCATTTTCATAACACTGCACAATTCACAAAAACATCAACAATGACTCAACAAGTCTTTCAAACCATTCTTCATTATGAACACATCACACAAAATCAATTATTCACATTGCCTTTTATTACTCTTTGTTTCATCATTAGTATTAATCAATGTGGACAAGTCAACCCATCACCAAATCTCATTACTCCAAAACATATACCATAAGGAAATACACATATTTCATACACTTAGCAAGGGTTTAGAAACCCACTTGCCTCAATTTATCGAAAAATCACTTCGGGACTTTAGCCTTCCACCTTCGTTATACTTTCAAATCAATACAATCTATTCAAATCAATAACCACAATAAGACTTCAAAACTTACAACACTCATATTACTATCTTTTAACTTTGACCCAAAAATTTATCCAAATTTATAATAAAGTATCTCAATCTTGATTCTAACCAATAAGTCAAATCTCATATTTCTTAAATTTCAAGTCAAGAGTTAAGTCATAATTTCTCCAAACACTACAACCCTAAGAGTTTTCATATAATATAATGTAGTCAATATTTAATTACTTATATCAATATACCAAATTTGAATCTATATGATAACCTCAAAAATAATTCTTAAACCATAAATTAATAAAAGAACCAATAACCTTTTACGATGAACAACAGTACTATTCACGTCTACCATGAAATATACAGAATATAAAATAACTCCTTAAAACATACATTTTTCCTATAATTCAATCATCAGGACTTCTCATTCCCAAATTTAATTTTGCCATCATTATTTAATTGTTGACCATTAATAATCTTATAATAATTATAGAAAAATCACGTTAAATTATCTCTAAACTTCAACCCAATTCCCTTATGCTCTGTCAGCATTAATGATATCAACAATTTCCCCTAATCTTTCAATATCTATACTTTATTATATTTAATAATAAGAAAAATGATTCGTACCTTTTTGCGCCTCATTAAAATTTTTCGTCAACTTTTCCTTCTTCTTGTTATATATTTTTTTATTATTGATTTGTTCGTGTGTAATGCTGCTGCTGCGAACAGCGGGAACAACCTTTAACCTATATTTTTTTTAATTATTATTATCATTATTATTTTGGGCTTGACCCATTTATTTTCTTTTCCTTTATTATTAACAACAAATAAATCATTATTAAATTTATAAATTATATCACTCATTGTTACAAGTCATAAATTATTTATAAAAGCTATTTAAAAAAGAGGTTAACTTAGAAAAATGGGTAAATTTTATAAAACGACTAATAGGGTTGTTACACTTTATCTTATATAGTACACCATCTGTCCCATTTAATGTGAGCTAGTTTGACTCTGTACAAAAAAAATTTAAAATGAAGAATTTTAAAATTTGTGGTCCAAAATGAATAATAAATATTTGTGTAGCTCTAAATCATTTCATTAATGGTAAAATAGACATTTCATAATTAAATTGTTATTTAATATAGAAATGTGTCATTTATTTTGGAACACACTAAAATAGAAAATAAGTCACGTAAATTGAGACATAGGAGTAATACTATATTTTGTATTATTTAGTGAGTTTGGCTATTTCATAAAACAAAAGTTTAAATTTTTTAACTATGAAATCTAAGAAAAATATCTCTCTCTCTCTATATCTATCTATCTCTCTCTCTCTCTCTCTCTCTCTCTCTCTCTCTCTCTCTCTATATATATATATATATATATATATATATATATATATATATATATATATATATATATATATGCATTTATATTTATTTTGTTTGTATTTTAACTTTATTTAAGCTATTATAATACTAGTTGACTTTTTAAGATGAAACATTTTAATTATTAGTTAATCAATAAAAATTAAAAATAAGAGCTTTTTCTATGCAGTAGAAAAATTCTTTTACCTTTTATTTGGACGACTCAACAAAATTTTAATACCTCTTCTTCCAAAATATTTAAAAAGCCTATAAAGTAAAAACTATAACTACTTCCCCATAAAACCTTTCAAATCCAATCAAATATAAAATAACCACCCCTCCTTCCCATATACCACCCATTCCATTAATTCTTTTTCCCGTAAACCCATTTCTTTGTCCCCTCTGCTTTATCCCTTTGCCTCTCACTCTTCTTTACTTTTTTTTTTCATTTCATTTTGTGTGTGTGAAAATGCTATTATTTTTAAAAAATATATAAAGGTAATTCTCTACTAGGTGAGTTTGATGATTCATATAAGAACTTAAAATTTATATTATTATTTAATTTATAGGTTTTTTGTATTTTGCAAGTATTAAAATTTAATGTATCAATATTTTTACATATTGCAGGATTTGTTCAAAGTCTCACCACGTCATAAAATCATTTATACCTAAGATCATGTATTTATTTATTTTGGATTCGATTTGAATTTAAAAAAAGGACAATTTTACATATTAGATTGTGATCTACATCAATACAACTTAATTATTCAATACGGTAAATTATTGAAGTCACCATTACTTTTTTGCTAAATGAAAGAAAAAATAAGGTCAAGGAAGAAAGTCTAACTTAAAAATTTGAGAAGCTTATCATTACAAATTTGTTTAATGTAATTTTATTTTATTTAAATGTGTTTTTTAGTTAAATTATTCACTATTTTGAAGTCTTGATGAAAATCAAATTCCACGTTTATTATTAAAATAATAATAATAATAATAATATTGTTGTTGTTGTTGTTGTTGCTGTTGTTGTTTTTGTTGTTGTTATTATTATTATTATTATTATTATTTGGTAACACTCCACAAATAAAATTATTGAAATCATATTGTGAAGGTTTAAGAGGTCACAAACTTATACTAAAAACCTCACATTTTAAAAGTCATTTCGCGGGGAGCGTCGTGAAGGTTTACTAAAACTGCTGCAAATATGATCGTGACAATGGTAATTGTAGCGGTTTTAGAAATTTGCCACGTTTTAATTAGTGAAATCCCTATATTGCCAAAATAAACCCCCATGAATTGAGCATTTTTTTTTGTAGCAGTTGTCTATTACTATTAGTAACACAAATGGTTGGTTGGCATAACAAGATTACTAGGTATAACCATAAAATATCATAAGCCTAAAAATACCCTTTGAGTTGATCCTCAAATAATGCACTAAGTCTTTTCTTCACTATACCTATTGACTTTAAACATAAAATATCACTCAAAATTGAAGAAATCCTCCATAGGAATCCCTGGGCCTTCATATCACGTCACTGTCAACCTTTTTCCAATCACCATTCCTTTCCCACAAAAAAATTTGAAACCAAATTTGTTCATTTATCCCAAAAGCTAAGAAAATTAAGAAAAATCTAGAATAATTATGGGATTGTAAATACTTATAAATAGTTAAATAACATATTCTAATCATATCTCGATTATTCATCAGGTATGCAACGATTATGTACCGTATACATAAAATATCTTTTGTATCAAATAAAACATAGGTTTCTAAATGTAAGAGCAATAAAATATGTACGACTAAAAATAGATTCAACTTGGACCAAAATTTTGATAAAAATAACTTATTAACCGAACAGTGTTAGTTTATTTTTCCAACAAAATAGAATAACATTCATAAATGATTGAAATAAAAAGTATTGTAACATGAAATGGAAAGAAAAATGCAACAAATTAAGACACGCACTATGAAAAAGAACACAAAGAAACAATGATGGAACATTATAAATATTACATTCTCAATCAAGGTCTTTGGAATGTCCATCATCTTCAACATTGACACCATTGCCTTCTTTTAGTACAGACTCTATACCGCTCTCATTCCCTAATTTAGCTATAGTCTGAATAAACCACGGGTCATTGAATGGATCTTCCATTGGACTTGCTGATAAGGTAATGTTTTCTTTGTTGTATGGAGGATTTGAGGCCTGGTTAAGTTCTTAAGTCTAGAATGAAATAGTTAGTCACATAAGAATGTACATAATTAACGTAGAATAACTCTAAATACTCCTTCCATAGTGCTTATATTAAATATGTTCATTCATCTGAGGTTATCTCCTTGATTTTTACCCACCAACAATCAACTAGTCTAGTCTTTATTACATCATACATACATTCGATTTATCAGAACCCCACATAATTATCACAATACTCAATTGAAGTCGACACTATTAATACTAGCAAACACCACAACTACAATGTTCATTTACCTTACTATCAAACTGTCACTCGTATAAAAGTATTCTTATCAAATATATGTTCAAACTATGGCTATGTCTCTTTCGGTTTAAGAATTTCATGACAGATACGAGTATCAAACCATGCTAATATTTCCAAATACTATAGTACTTTTTTATCGAGATAAGACTATAAAGTCACACTCAAAGTCAACTTCACACTACTTTACATACCATGCTTTAGCTACTATTATAAACCATCACTTACCTCATGCCAACACTTACAGAAATTCTTGGTCACTTATATTATTATGTATACTATAAGTTCATAACCTCTATTCACCATAAAATATCTAATTAAGGTATCATAACATTTTATATAGTCCCATCAATAGAGTAGTATTAATACAACACTAAATTTTAATAACCATGTAGAATTATATCTCACCTTGTACATCATTCTTAAGTCATCTATCATAATTTGATCAATCTAAACCCCCGTAAAATTTTGATTTTTCATACCTCATTATTGTCACCCGAACCAAAACTTAATCTCTATAAAGCCGATGATAAACCACCAATAAGTTTGTACCAAACTAGTTCACATCTTACAATCATATTTAGTCTCTTATGCAAAAATCACTTCAACCTTCAACTATTAACCAATGATTTATACGAGAGGTCTTATTCCTTCACTTTTCTCAAAAACTTACCATGATGCAAAATTCTATATATCTCAAAATCGCTTACTGATCTCAACTTTTTACCAACAACCCATGAGGTTTTACGTCACACTCTAAATTAAAACTTTGAGGGAAACTCTTCCTTAGATTCTTTAACAATCAAAAGTAACCAAATTTTTGACTTAAATTATGCACAAGTCCTTCCCAAATACACAATGTGATCAATCATTCCTTATCTTACGAACTCATATCTTAATAATTTTTTAAAATACATCTATATTAAGTTATTATTAATCACCACTTCAGAAATCTTACTATATCCTTTGCTAAAATTCAATAGTACTCATTATTGAACTCAAAAAACACAAAAGAACTCATTGTCACACTCGAGTTGAATGTAAGTACACTTTTCTAAAGTCTTTTTCAATAGTTTTTAATTAATATGATAGACACGTGACACTATTATCATGACCAAAGCAAAATCAATGAAAGTATGCGTCTCTGAATCCAATTCTCAACTCTTATGAAGATACCTCTTTAGCCTTTGCAATAAGAGGAAAAAAATTCATGCTCTCACCTATTTTTGAAAGCTACACATCCCACAAATTCTATCTTATTTTAATAACGACTCTAGCTCCTTTAAATTCTATTTGAGTGGTGCCCAACATCTTCAAAAACTTGTCATACAACCACATTACTCACTGAATTGTAGAAAATCACAACCTTAGATATTCACAAGTCATTATGACCATACAAAACTTATTTAACCAACAATTTGTATTCGATAGTTTCATCTCAATTAGAATTCATCACTAACTTGTATTACTATCATGCTCAGTAGGACCTTTTCATCACTACGAAGTCAACCTTTTCATCAATATGACACCTCAATCTAGTTATATCGATCAGATCCAAGGGACTAACCGAAATTTTGTACACACCCTATAACTAAAATCTTCAATTACATTCACCCAAATATATTTACTGACTTTTTTTATCGACAAGTTTGTCATTTCGATAACAATCTACTCATTTGGAGCTTAAGATAAAAACCACTTGTTCTAAAACCCTCAAGATAGACTTCACTACCTTATACATTATTACCGTACCAAAGATCCACAATTAAGAACTTTCTTAAATTAATGTCCAATCCAAGCGCCCGTAGTTAAGAACTAGTTGGTTTCTTAAATGTGAAAGCAACACCGAATCTCATTATCTAAACATCTCATACAACTAATTACTTCTTAAGTAGTTAGTATTCACACTTGAAATTCGATGTATTCGTTTCTACGTAACACTAGTACCGTACCGTGAAAGGTAATTAACAACATCACTAGAACACATCATACTTTCGAGAAGATCGTACCCAAATAGCCACATATTTCTACCCATTGAATTATTGCAAAATATTATCGAATTTGTTCTCTCTCTAGGCCAAACATTTGCTTTACTTGTTAGATCAATTCAATAACAAAAATAACACACTTCCTAACTCTTACCAATTAAGTATCGATGACTCTTTCTGATATATCCTCACTCTATGAAGTCATAGTAGTGTCGTTATTAATTGACACTCAACATGAAACTACAACACTATTTCATTTTTAATATATGACTCCCTCCTTTTTGATTTTATTTGAACTTATTTTTTATTTCATTTCAAAAAGAAAAGGGAAAATGCACAAGTACCCCCTCAACCTATGCCCGAAATCCCAGAGACACACTTATACTATACTAAGGTCCTATTACCCCCCTGAACTTATTTTATAAGTAATTTTCTACCCCTTTTTAGCCTACGTGGCACTAGTTTGAAAAAAAAGTCAACCATCATCGGGCCCACAAAACAGTGCCACGTAGGCTAAAAAGGGGTAAAAAATTATTAATAAGATAAGTTCAGGGGGGTAATAGGACCTTACTATAGTATAAGTGTGTCTCTGAGATTTCAGGCATAGGTTGAGGGGGTACTTGAGCATCATCCCAAAAGAAAATAACTTCTGAATTTTAATTTTGTTCTATAGCATATTAAAGATCACAAAATTCAAAAATATTTCAATACACAAAATTTAATATACATATAAATTTTAATTTTAATTTTGATTGGTTCCACCTAAAATTATACTTGATATATAATTGGGCAACTTTCACATATAACAAACAAAAAATTCATATTTGTATGCTATAACAAAGTTTGCATAATTGCGCTCCATAGCAAACATAAAACTGTATAATTCGTTATACATATATAATTGTATAATTCGCTGGCCTAAATTGTATAATTCGCTGGCCTATTTCGCTGCAATTGTATAATTTGCTTTGCATACAGTTGAATCGAATTAAAATGTATATATATTGCATAATTATAAGTGTATATCAAGAAGATATATGTTTTTCTCTCGCTTTATAAAAAATAGAAATACAATGTATACACTTCTGTTGTATAAAGCTAGACAAATTTTATCTCACTGCAATTGTATAATTCGCATTTGTATAATTCGTTGGCCTTTTTCTCTGCAATATTTGAAGTAAAATGTTTGTAAATTGTATAATTAAGTGTATGACACGAAGATATATATTTTTGCATGTGTATATATAATTTTCTCTCGCTTTATACAAAACAGAAACGGAATTATACACTTCTCTGTATAACGCGAGTGAGGCGAGTGAGAATGGAGAGTGGCGAGCGAGATTTTTGGGAGAGAGACACTGGCAAATTTTAGCTAACGTTTACTATGGAGCACAATTAAATCAAACCCTAGCTATTATATAATTATGTAATGACCCGTAAGATCATTTTTAGAAATTTGAATAATAGTGTAACTTGAATTAATTAATCTATAGTTAATGGGTTAAAGTGATAATATATTTAAAACCCTATATTACTTAACCCATTTATATTAAAATAAGTAGTAGGTCTTCTCACTTTTAACATATCATTAACTTTAGAAAAGAAAAAACGAGAGAGGCGAATGATATAGTTCGAGGCCACAATATAAGCGACCCATGCTGCAGGTAAATCTCAAAAGTTTATTTTGTTTATGTATTATTATTTTTTTAGGAAAATAACATCATATTAATGGTTGGTGATGAGTTGTATTATTATATTAATATGTAAAATTACAAATTTGAAGGATTATATCGGTCTTGCTTGAATGTTTTAGGGGCATTAATTAATGATATGTTCTTTCAATGGTGAAAATTAAATTGAAATTGGAAAATTCTACTGTCTAGGTGGGTTATACAATTAGATTGGATAGGTTGTTAGTTAATGTGTGGGTATTAAGGGTTAATTAATGGTTACCGCCACTGTTCATAATCGGTTGACTTTCATAAATGAATTTTATTTCATTATCATGTTATAAAGTAAGGTTTGACATATTGAGATAGGTAATTAAATATTTGGTAATATCAATAGATTTACGGTATTGGAGAAAGAAAACTCAACTCTAGACTTAAAATTTGGAAATATGAGGGTTGACATAATAATGGACATCAAAATTTAGGAACTTGATTTCAGGTTGGTGTAGACTTTTCGGTCTAGGCCATATCTATAATAATATGGGTGTGGTTATTTTCAAAATCTTATTGTGACTATGTACTTGAATAGATTGCATTGTTTTGGAAGATCAACATAATGGGAAGACTCAAGTCCCGGAGTAATCATTCGATTGTTTGAGACAAGTGGATTTCTAAACTCTTGTTAAGTGTATGAAGTGAGTGTATTTCCTTGTGGTATATGTTTGAGAGTAACGAGATTGGTGATGGGTTGACTTGTCCACATTGATTAATTATAGTGATGAAAAAAAGGTATAACAAAAGGCAATGTGATTAATTGTTTATGTGTGATTTGTTGAGAAAGGTTTGAAGGCTTGTTGAATCATTGTTGATGTGATTTCATGTTTGTGTGGTTGTGAACTGTGCAATGTTATGAAAATGGTCCATCTTCTCATTATTTGTGTGAACATGTCATTTGCATTATTCTAAGGCATTGGTTGTGACAAGTGTATACATTGAGAAAGAATGAGTACTTAAGAGGATGTACCATTTCGATGGACGTATCGCGCGCTGCAATGGATACTATATATCGAGGGAAGTATCGCGTGCTGCGATAGTTACTATTATCGAGGGCCGTGTCGTGCGCTGCGACAGATGCATGGACAGATATGTCCCCCATGGGTCCTGGACTGAGAGACAGCTGGTGTGTATCACTAGGTCAGACATGCATCATTATACTTGACATTGCATTCCATTGCATTGCACATGCTTATCATTGGTGAACTTGATATTGTGTTTTGCTGATCTTATGAATGCCTTTCTGTGGAACTTGTGATTGATGAATACTGAGTTTGTTCTTGAGGATATAAAATTCGTTATAGTGTTGTTTTTGAGGATATGTAATTTACCAAAGTGTTGTTGTTGAGGATATGTAATTTGTCCAAGTGTCGTTGTTGAGGATATGTAACTTGTCTAGGTGTTGTTGTTGAGTTATATGATATGTAAATTGTGAGTTGTTAGGTTGACTGATTTTTATGCAGGTTGTAGTTTTGAAGGTTTGGTTGGGGTGGTAGGAGTACCCGTATTTCATCCTCTTAGCTTGTGTTTAGAGGTTTACTTGTTGAGTACCATGTGGTTTGGTACTCACCCCTTGCTTCTACAATTTTTTTTAGGTTATTAAGCCTGGATTTTTGTTGTACTTTTCATTCTCTTCTTTTCCGAGGCTTCTTGGAGATTTGTGAGGTAGTTGTTTGTCGTCTCATCGGACTCTCTTTCTTCATAGTTTTGATCTTGTTCTATTCTAGAAACAAGTTCATTTGAGACTTATATTTTCGTTTGATTCAATTGTAATACATTAGAGGCTTGTACACGTGACCACCAGGTTTTGGGGTATAATGTAAGTTGATAGTAAATTTTTTGCATTTTATTGTGATAGTTGAGTTTCAGGCTGACTTGTCTTGGTGGGATAAGACGAGTGCCATCACGTCTATTTTTGGGTCGTGACAAAATGGTATCAGAGCCCCAGGTTCATAGGTCTCACGTGTGTACAAGCCGAGTCTAAGTAGAGTCTCGAGGATCGGTACGGAGGCGTCTGTACTTATCTTCGAGAGGCTATAGTGACTTTTACGAAAAATCTTCACTTCTTGGATCTCTATCGTGCATACTTGGTCTTATTTTGATTGTTATCACTTCATACCATTCACTCTCATTTATGTGATGACTCGTGCGTAATTCCTTATGTGAATAGTTGGCGTGTCGTGTATTGGTTTGATGTTACATCTAGTATTAAGGTGGAAATGATATAATTATGAAATGAATGTGTGATCATATTTGAAGGGGTTGAGTAAGGTTAGTGTGATCATATTTGATGGGGTTGAGTAAAGTTAGTTATCATAGTAAAAACAAATATAGTACATATCTGGTATAAGCAATATCTTGAGTGGTTCGACAATTAAAAGTTAAATGTTTTAAGAGTTGGCTAGATAATAATAGTGTAACCTTGAAAAATACAGTTGATATAGTTTTCAAACCATTAATGGGTTGCTTAGCGAATGATGTTGTACCAGTTTCGGTCAAAATCTATTTTGTGGTTTCATAGATTGAGTGTATACCAAAGAAGGTCATGATACGACTATTACAATGGTAATGATAGGTACTTGGCTAGAATTATGAAGTGTCTTACTTTTGTTATCGACCTTTCCTACAAAAGAATATATATATCTTGGGCTAGCTATGGAGCGAATTTGATAATATTTTAAAGTTTTAAATAGGTTAAAAAAAATGTGTGGGCTACTTGGGTACAATCTTCTCGGTAGGTATGATGTGTTATAGTGGTGAATGTAAAAGACTTTCACAATGTGGTGCTAGTGGTATATTGAAAAAAAATATGTCGACTTTCAAGTGTGAATACTAACTAGTTAAGGAGTTATCTATTGTATTATATGCTCATATGATAAGATTTGGTGTTGAATTTATATTTTTTAAACCAACTAGCTTGTTAGTACGTATAGATGTGTTAAGCATTATTTATAAGGAAGCTTTTAGTGGTGGTTCTTTGGTATTGATATGAATGTGTATAGGTTATAAAGTGTATCCTTAAGATTCTAAATACGCATTTTATCATAAGCTCCAATTGAGTGGATTAATATTGGAATGACAAACATATATGTAAAGAAAATCCCAACGAGTATACTTGGGTGAAGGCAATTGAAAGTTTAGTAAGAAAATGTGTATAAATGTAAGTTAGTCTGTTAAATTTGGATGATATAGTTTGATTTGAGATGTCATGTCGATGACAAGGTTGACTTTGTGGTGATGACAAGGGTTGACTGGATCGTGATAATCAGAGTTTGTGATGGATTGTGATTAGAATATAACTATATGATAAGTTTTGTTGGTTAAAAGACTTTGGTATGATAATGGTGACTTTAGAATGTCTGAGTTATGATTTACTACTATTTTGCGAGTAACACAGTTGTATGGTAATTTTTACGAGGAGTCAGGATGTCACTCGTATAGAACATAAAGGAGCTAAAGTCATAATGGAATGAATTAGTGGGATGTAGTTCAACCTTTGGAAGGAGGCAAGAACAAGGATGTTTACTCAGATTGTAAGGGTCAAAGATGTCAGAAAGAATGGATAATTGCGTTCAGAGATACGTGATTTCATCTGGTTTGCTCAGGTTATGATAATATATTATCACAAGATCATTAGATTGGTTAGAAAAGAATTATTGGATAAAACTTAAGAAAAAGTGTAAGGACGTTAAGCTCGAGTATGATGATTAGTTCATTTGTGATTTTGAGTTTGATAATGAGTATGGTAGAATTTTTAGCAAAAAAATATGACAAGATGGAGAGGCGATCAATAATAAGCTAAGATGTGAGAATTTGTAAATATTTTCAATTTATGAGCTAATGTCAATAGATAAAGGATTAGGTTACACAGTTAGATTCAAAATTCAAGTTTTTCATTGTGAGTTTAGATTTGTTGTACTGTGTTTTGTCAAGGTATGAATTGATAATGGGTAAGAAATGATTGATCACATTAAATATGAAGCATTTGGAAGGACTTACAAATAATTTGAGTTGTAAATTTTGTTACTTTTGATTGTTATGCCTAAATGGGATTTCACGTAATGATTTGATTTAGAGGATGAGGTAAAACTATCATGAGTTGTTGGTCAAAGAATAAGATTGGTAAGCGAGTAAAAAAAAGAACAAGAAGTTTGGTATGTTGAAGATTTCAATATAGTTAAAAGCATCATGGCAGGAATTTAAGAAATGTGAAGAATAAGATCTCTCATATAGATTCTTGGTTAGAAGTTGAAGGATGTATTAATTTTTCATTTATAAGTTCTAATATGACTAAGGATGTGAATTATTCGGTATAGACATATTAGGAATTTATCAACAATTTTTATGAAGATTGGATTTTGATTTATGTGAAAAACAAGGAGGTGTGTACAATTATGAGTTCTTATATGGAGCTAAATTGTTCACATTATGATAGATAATTTATTTATGTTCAACAGTGTGGACCTACAATTATACATAGTTAATGACATTTTTTAGGGGGACTGAAGCTACTATTTTCATGATACAATATAGGTTGTTATGATGTGTTACATAGACATTTGATATGGTGAGTAGAGATTATGCACTTATAGTATATAGAATTATTGGAGTGACCAAATTTTTTTTTTGTGTGTTGATATGAGGCATATGGTGGTGTGACTGATAAAATTGGTATCTGAAGAATTCTGTGGAGTTGAATTGAGTGTTATTCAATTGTTGTGTTTTGATGGTAATGTACTTTTTGATTTAAAATTAGTATTATCAATCTTGGGGGTGACTTGTACTTGTCATGAAATGCTTAAATGAAAAGAAAGGGAGTCATAGTTCAAAATTTTTTTGGAGGCGATAATGTGCTTGCTAAGAAGACTTTGTAACTAGAGACTATTTGAGAGTAAGGTAAATGGTTGGTGTAGTTATGATGTTTATTAGTATTAGGAGTTTTGACTTTAGTGGTGTACTACGAGAAGTATGAGGGGTTTGATAAATTGAGGTTTTGTGAGATTGTAGTGGAGATCAGACTAGTTGATTGTAGGTGGATAAAAATTATATAAATAGAGTACGATGGATAAGAATATTTGATATGGTGAGTATGAAAGAAGTATCAAGTGTTATATCGATTTTGGTTTTGTATATCCTTATGTGACCAAATACTTCAGTCTGGACATGTTTTAAAGTATGATTCACTTTCTATGTTCATGTATGATTTCACTTCTATGGGTGATTTCCTAGTGGTGGATCGGGTGTACCGATCCTGTGGTTGTCCTCTTGCTAGGGTGGTATCCTTGAACATACTTAGTCATTTCAGTTATGATAGATTTGACGTTGTTGAGATTTGAAGTATACCAATAATTCTAGACGCACAACCTTACTTATGAGAACTTATATAAGAGCTATAAAGAGTTACAATTATATAAGAGTGTTGTTAAAGGTTTTGCATACTAGAGTGTACCGCTTATTGAGTGTTTACTTGATCTTGTTCTTCTTTGGGTTTGACTAGTTTGATTCTCTCTTGATGAGTATGCGATTTCTAAATATCAGATTTTTATAGCTTAAGATCGTGAATAGATTATGTTGTGAAAAGGGAATCTTGATAAGATTGGTGATGATTTATGCATCATGAGTGTGTGGTGATTGATTTAAGTTCACTACTGGTTGTAGTCGATGTCGATATAGAAGGTTACCTTGGTTATGTGAGAAAATATTCATCATGATGATTGTGCTATGGTCTAACGAGTTTCACTTTAAGTTGAGTCTCATGGGTTAGTCTGTGGCTTGATTCAAGTCACTTCTGATTAAATTTGTCAAAAATTTTGATTCTAAAGTTCAATTCTTGGTAGTTGATCTTAATGGAATGGTCCTAAAAAAGAGGTTATCACTCGAATGAATGAACACGACTTTGAAAAATCATACCTCAGGCTTTTGATTGTGTTGGTTATTCTTCCTTCTCCTTTCTTATGTTCGAGGACGAACATAGTATTTAGTGATGGATAACGTAATGACCCGTAAGGTCATTTTTGGAAAGTTGAATATTAGTGTAACTTGAATTAATTAATCGATTGTTAATGGGTTAAAGTGATAATTTATTTAAAACCCTATATTACTTAACCCATTTATATTAAAATAAGTAGTAGGTCTTCTCACTTTTAATATATTATTAATTTTAGAAAAGAAAAAAAAAGATCATACGAGAGAGGCGAATGATATAGTTCGAGGCCACAATATAAGCGACCCATGCTGCAGGTAAATCTCAAAAGTTTATTTTGTTTATGTATTATTATTTTTTTTAGGAAAATAACATCATATTAATGGTTGGGGATGAGTTGTATTATTATATTAATATGTAAAATTACAAATTTGAAGGATTATATCGGTCTTGCTCGAATGTTTTAGGGGCATTAATTAATGATATGTTCTTTCAATGGTGAAAATTAAATTGAAATTGGAAAATTCTACTGTCTAGGTGGGTTATACAATTAGATTGGATAGGTTGTTAGTTAATGTGTGGGTATTAAGGGTTAATTAATGGTTGCCGCCACTGTTCATAATCGGTTGACTTACATAAATGAATTTTATTTCATTATCATGTTATAAAGTAAGGTTTGACATATTGAGATAGGTAATTAAATATTTGGTAATATCATTAGATTTACGGTATTGGAGAAAGAAAACTCAACTCTAGACTTAAAATTTGGAAATATGAGGGTTGACATAATAATGGACATCAAAATTTAGGAACTTGATTTCAGGTTGGTGTAGACTTTTCGGTCTAGGTCATATCTATAATAATATAAGTGTGGTTATTTTCGAAATCTTAATGTGACTATGTACTTGAATAGATTGCATTGTTTTGGAAGATCAACATAATGGGAAGACTCAAGTCCCGGAGTAATCATTCGATTTTTTGAGGCAAGTGAATTTCTAAACTCTTGTTAAGTGTATGGAATGCGTGTATTTCCTTGTGGTATATGTTTGAGAGTAACGGGATTGGTGATGGGTTGACTTGTCCACATTGATTATTCTAATGATGAAAAAAAAGGTATAACAAAAGGCAATGTGATTAATTGTTTATGTGTGATGTGTTGAGAAAGGTTTGAAGGCTTGTTGAATCATTGTTGATGTGATTTCATGTTTGTGTGGCTGTGAACTGTGCAATGTTATGAAAATGGTCGATCTCCTCATTATTTGTGTGAACATGTCATTTGCATTATTCTAAGGCATTGGTTGTGACAAGTGTTATATGCATTGAGAAAGAATGAGTACTTAAGAGGATGTACCATTTCGAGGGACGTATCGCGCGCCGCGATGGATACTATATTTCGAGGGACGTATCACGCGTTGCGATGGTTACTATTGTCGTGGGTCGTGTCATACGCCGCGACATATGCATGGACAGATATGTCCCCCATGGGTCCCGGACTGAGAGACAGCGGGTGTGTATCACTAGGTCAGACATGCATCATTATACTTGACATTGCATTCCATTGCATTGCACATGCTTATCATTGGTGAACTTGATATTGTGTTTTGCTGATCTTGTGAATGCCTTTCTGTGGAACTTGTGATTGATGAATACTGAGTTTGTTCTTGAGGATATAAAATTTGTTATAGAATTGTTTTTGAGGATATGTATTTTACCAAAGTGTTGTTGTTGAGGATATGTAATTTGTCCAAGTGTCGTTGTTGAGGATATGTAACTTGTCTAGGTGTTGTTGTTGAGTTATGTGCTATGTAAATTGTGAGTTGTTCGGTGGACTGATTTTTATGCAGGTTGTAGTTTTGAAGGTTCGGTTGGGGTGGTAGGAGTACTTGTATTTCATCCCCTTAGCTTGTGTTTAGAGGTTTACTTGTTGAGTACCGTGTGGTTTGGTACTCACCCCTTGCTTCTACAATTTTTTTTGTAGGTTATTAAGCCTAGATTTTTGTTGTACTTGTCATTCTCTTCTTTTCCGAGGCTTCTTGGAGATTTGTGAGGTAGTTGTTTGTCGTCTCAGCGGACTCTCTTTATTCATAGTTTTGATCTTGTTCTATTCTAGAAACAAGTTCATTTGAGACTTATATTTTCGTTTGATTCAATTGTAATACTTTAGAGGCTTGTACACATGACCACCAAGTTTTGGGGTATAATGTAAGTTGATAGTAAATTTTCCGCATTTTATTGTAATAGTTGAGTTTTAGGCTGACTTGTCTTGGTGGGATAAGACGAGTGCCATCATGTCCATTTTTGGGTCGTGACAAATTATTAAGATATAAGCATAATCATTATTTATTAACTTTCATATAATAAATAGATATCACAATAACTCATAAAAAATGAAGAAATAACAAAAATGAGGTAACATTAATAATAATACCTAAAGATGTTTCTAGAACTATTTAATTTTCTTGTTATCATTCTTGGTAGATTTATCCTTGCATGAGTTACATCTTTACCTTTAGTCATCATTCACTTCATATGTAGAAGATGTTTCTAGAATTTTTAAATTCTTGATAAATTTTTATTTGAACGAAATTACATTTTATTCTTAGTTGTCTTTTATACAAATATATCATCCTATTCATTTTTATTTGTTAAGTTACTTTTTAACATCTTTTTCTTTAATTTCAATCTAATATATATGATTAATTTTGTCACACTTATTTATTTTCAATTATATTAATTAGAGCCAAAATAAAAATGAAAATAATTGATTCATGATAAATTTTTAAATGAAAAGTAGGTATTTTTTTTTATAAGCATAATGAATAGAAAAAATATTAAGAATTAAATTAAAGTGAAGTAATAACAAAATAAGTTAATTGTAATAACAATAACTTAGAATGTTTTTTTTGAACTATTGAACTTTTTTGTGGGCCACACATGAAACAAAATTTTTTGTGTCTTTTGAAAAGGAAAATTGAATTTTCTAGAAAACTATTTTGATCATTAATTATACAATTATAAATTTAAAACTTTGTCCATTGTAATGTTTAGAATTACAAAACTGCCATTGATCGTGCTCAATATGATTCTTCGAGTTGACGGTAGAGAAAGACTCTGCATTTGCATTTCTATTTGTTTTGTTTGTATTTTAACTTTATTTAAGCTTTTATAGTACTACTTGATTTTTTAAGATGAAACATTTTCACTTTTAGTTATTGCAAATCATTAAAAATTAAAAATAAGTGCTTGTTCTATATACTAAAAATTCTTTTAGTTATTCTTTTATTTGAACCAGACTCAACAAAATTTTAATACCTCTCCTTCCAAAATATTTTAAAAGCCTAAAAAGTAAAAACTATAATAAATTCCCCGATAAAACCTTTCAAATCCAATCAAATATAAAATAACCACCCCTCCTTCCCAAATCCCACCCATTCCATTAATTCTTTCTCCCGTAAACCCATTTCTTTGTCTTCTCTCCTTTAGCCCTTTGCCTCTCACTCTACTTTTTTTTTTTTCATTCATATTTTTTTGCATGTGAAAATGCTATTTTAAAAGAAAATATAAAGGTAATTCTCTACTAGGTGAGTTTGATGATTCATATTAGAACTTAAAATTTATATTATTATTTAATTTAGAGGTATTTGGTATTGTGCGAGTTGTAAAATTTAATGTATCAATATTTTTATATATTGAAGGACTTTTTCAAATTCTCACCTAGTCGTAAAATCATCTGTTCCTAATCTTTGATTGAGTTATGGTAAGCATCAATTCTTTTGTTTGGTTAAGGATCATGTATTCATGTAGTCTGGATTGGAATTGAATATAACAAATTAAAGGATAATTTTACATATTAGATTGTGATCTACATCAATACAACTTAATTATTCAATACAACAAATTGTTGAGGTCATCATTACTTTTTTGGAAAATAAAAGAA
This sequence comes from Solanum arcanum, assembly GCA_027789145.1. Classification (NCBI taxonomy): domain Eukaryota; kingdom Viridiplantae; phylum Streptophyta; class Magnoliopsida; order Solanales; family Solanaceae; genus Solanum; species Solanum arcanum. Next base: position 24,803,560 of record CM050944.1, read on the forward strand.
AAAAAATAAGATTAAGGAAGAAATTCTAACTTGAAAATTTGTGAAACTTATTATTACAAATTTGTTTAATGTAATTTGATTTGCTTTGAATGTGTTTTTTAGTTAAATTATTTATTATTTTGAAAGCTTGAAGAAAATCAAATTCCACGGTTATTATTAAAATATTAATAATAATAATAATAATAATAATAATAATAATAATAATAATAATAATAATAACAATAATAATAATTATTATTATTATTATTATTATTATTATTATTATTATTATTATTATTATTATTATTATTATTATTATTATTATTAGGGAAAATGTATAAGTATCCCCTTAACCTATGCCCGAAATTCCAGAGACACACTTATACTATACTAAGATCCTATTACCCCCCTGAACTTATTTTATATGTAATTTTCTACCCCTTTTCGGCCTACATGAGACTAGTTTGAAAAGAAAGTCAACCAGCTTTGGACACACAAGATAGTGTCACGTAGGCCGAAAAGGGGTAGAAAATTATTAATAAAATAAGTTAATGGGGTAATATGACCTTAGTATAGTAAAAGTGTGTCTCTGAGATTTCAGGCATAGGTTGAGAAGGTACTTGTGCATTATCCCTTATTATTATTTGGTAGCACTCCACAAATCAAATTATATATTAAATATTAATCACATATCATCACAATTCAAATCCACACAAATTTAATTTTTTTAATATTGAAATCATATTTTGAAGGCTTAAACCTCCAAATATTTTAAAGTCATTTTGCAGGGAGCGTCGTGAACGTTTACTAAACTGCTACAAATATGCTCGTGACAATGGTAATTGTAACAGTTTTAGAAACCTCCGCGTTTTAATTAGTGAAATCCCTAAATCGCCATAAATTGAAAAAATAACCCCCATGAATCAATTATTTTTTGTAGTGGCTGTCTATTACTAGTCGTAACATAAATGGTTGGTTGGCACAACAAGATTACTTGGTATAACCATAAAATATCACTATACCAATTGACTTTAAATATAAAATATCACTCAAAATTGAAGAAATCCTCCATGGGAATCCCTGCCTTTTTATATCGCGTCACTGTCAATCCTTATCTTTTTTCAATCACCATTCCTTTCCCATAAAAAAAATCTGAAATCCAATTTGTTCATTTATCCCAAAAGCTAAGAAAAATAGGAAAAATCTAAAATAATTATGGGATGACAAATACTTATAAATCGTAAGGTAAGATATACTACATATCTCGATTATTCATCAGGTATGCAATTATTATATTCTATATACATGCAGTATCTTTTGTATCAAATAACATAGGTTTCTAAAAGTAAGAGAAAAAAAATATGTACAACTAAAAATAAAGATTAAACTTGGACCAAAGCTTTGATAAAAATAACTTCTTAACCGAACAATGTTTGTTCATCTTTCATACAAAATAGTATAACAGTCATAAATGATTGAAATAAAAAGTACAATAACATGAAATGGAAAGAAAAATGTAAAAAATTAAGACACACACTATGAAAAAAGAACACGAAGAGACAATGATAGAACATTATAATTATTACATTCTCAATCGAGGTCCTTGGAATGTCCATCATCTTCAACATTGACGCCATTGCCTTCTTTTTGTGCAGACTCTACACTGCTCCCATCCCCTAATGTAGCTATAGTCTGAATAAACCACGGATCATTGAATGATTCTTCCATTATACTTGCTGATAAGGTAATGTTTTCTTTGTTGGACTGACGATTTGGAGCCTGGTTAAGTTCTTTCTTTCTTTCATCAAGTTTACCCCTTTTTGCAGCAAACAACTTTAACAAACCTTTCATTTCTCTAGCATCAAGTTCATCAATACTTTTTCCCTCCACTAGTTGGTTGAAGAGAATTTCCATTTCCTTTGCCTCATTCAGTTTCTCTAATTTGCTAATTTGTTCTTCTTTCTAATCAACTTTCTTTTGAAGATAGTCTTCATGTGTGACCAACTTTGACAGCCTTTTGAATTCAAGAAAACTTAAATACCTCGTCAAGACATCCTGAGCCAGACTTGGGGATTTCCAAGTAATGGGTTGGATTTTTCCTGGCCTAAAAATAATGATGGCAACTTCTACGTCACACACAATAGATAGCTCTTCTGCTTTCTTGAACAAACTTGTTACTCTTTTATCTAAGATGGAATTTCTCACATTTTCATTGTAGTTTGCAGTATCTCTCAACCTTTTTGTAGCCATATTTGATGCTCAAACAAAAAAAAAGTAGTTTCTTTTGGAGTAGAATATATAAAACTTGAAGAGATGTGTGACTTTTATAGTTGACAAACATGAATTGTCAATATATTCAAATCAAGAACTTTCATACTTTAGGTTCCAAAATTTAAATAATTTGATTACTGTAATATGATTTTAAGGAATTATTATTTTTTTTCCTTAAGAGGATGAAAAATTGTTAATTTTCAAATTGAAATTGACAGGTCATATTCCATGATTTATTTGGGAGGTAGAAAACACAATAATTAACATTTTACATGGGCATATTTGGTAGAAAATGTTTGTAGAAAATATGCTTTATTCCAAAAGACGTAGCATATCATTCGAAAAAAATTGCCTCATATTTCAAAATTTCGATAGATAAAAAAAGTTTATGAGAAGTTTATGTCAAGAATGGCATAGGAAAATACATGAGTACTTCTAATTAATTATAATATTTTTTTCTTTAAAGATTGACAATAATATACTGATTGAAGTAAGTTTTAATATATGGGATGAGAATTACTAAAGAAGAATGATTTCTTTTTCACAATTAAGAACTGTGATGACTCAAAATCTAAGGCATGATGGCACTTGCAGTATCCCATTGGAAGGTAATCCAATCCTCAACCGAAATTAATATCAATCAATTATACAGAAATAATAACATTAGCAAAATCAAGTCTATAAACTCAAATCTTTCATAGATATAATCAAAGTGCGAAGGTAAAAAAAAGAAGATCCAAAATTTAGTGTTACTAGTAGTTCAAGGAAAATAAACTGAATTCATATACTTCAAAATATAAGACTATCTAAAGTTGTAAAAAATAGATAAGGAAGATAGAAGAAGATAGATTTTCTCCAAATGCAAATAACTTTTTATATACATAATCTCAAATAAATGGAATTCATGGGGTTTGATAGGCCTAGGCAATGCATCATAAAATAAAACAAGAGTAGTATAAGTAAAGAACATGTGTTCTTAGTTGGTTGGTGTAATGAGTAGTTGGTTGGTGTAATGAGTTGTTTTATTTTCTTCATATTTAGTAATTTTTATTCATTATGATTTTCTATGGTTGCATGTGTAGTCGGTGTAGGGACTAAAAAGAAGGAGGAGGAGGAGGAGAAAAAGGAGGAAAAGGAGTAGCAGAAAAAGCATGAGGAGGAGGAGTAGCAAAAGTAGATGGAGAAAGCAAAGGAAAAGTATAAGGAGAAGAAGCAGAAGGTGCCAAAGGAGAAGGAGAAGATAAATTGGAAGAATTTGGAGGAGCAAGAGAAGGGAAAGGGAAAGGAGAAGGAGAAAGAGAAAGAGAAGAAGTGGAACTAGTACTCTAATGGTGATGTTGGAATAAGTGAGATATTGCAAAGTTTATGTATAAGTTCTTCAATTTTCAATAGGTGAAGTATGATCACTTGAGGTTAAGTTATTTGACTCAAAGGGTACCCATTCTCGAGTAAAGGTCGGAGTGGATAGATATGGATTTCATGATAGGATTGCCATAAACTTTCCGTACATTTGTTGTTATTTGGGTCATCATTGATAGGTTTACCAAGTCTTCTCACTTTCCACCAGTTTATACTTTATACTTTTTTTGATAGGTTTAGAGGTTGCATAAATGAGATTGTATAAATTTGCAAGGGGTGCCAGTGTCTACCATTTCAGATGATGTAACTTAATTTACATCATATATTTGGAAGTTATCTTAGAAAGAATTGGTTCCTGATTTGATCTTAGAACAACATTTTATTCGTAGATAGGCAGACAGTCCAAAAAGGACTATTTAGGATGTGGAAGATAAGATTTGGGCTTGTGTAATGTATTTTCGAGGTATGTGGGACTAGTTTTTGCTTTGGTTGAGTTAGCATATAATAATAGCTAATGTTTGGGCATTCAAATGGCTCTATTTGAGAGATTATATAATTGGAGGTTAGTCTATCATGCGATAGTTTAATGCTTTTGAAATTAGGCCCTTAAATCACTGACTTATGGATAAAGTTTGGACGATTCAGGATAGGATCGTACTGCTTAGAGTAGGCATAAGGGTTATGTTAATTAGAGTTTGAGCGCCTTAGAGTTTAGTTAAGATATCGAGTGTTTATGTTGGTGTCAACCATGAAAGGCATATTTAAACATACTGTCCCAACATAGATACTTAGAGATAAGGTCAATAAACCAAAGGGTTGAAGGTAAATCTAACTCTTAATAAGCCACCTTCATAACAAACTACAAAACTCTCAAAGTTTGATGAAACTAAGGTTGAGCTCGCCCTTTCGATCAAACCTCATCATGCCTTTCATGGTTTACACTAACATTAACACTCGATATTTTAACTAAATTCTAAGGCCCTCACTCTCTAACCAACATAACTCTTATGCCTACTCTAAGCAGTACGAGCTTCTCCTGAATCTCCCAAATTTTATCCATAAGTCAGTGACCTAAAGGCGTAATTTCAAAAGCATTAGGCTATCACATGATAGACTAACCTCCAATTATATAATCTCTCAAATAGAGCCATTGGAATACCAAAACATTAGCTATTATTATATGCTAAATCTACCAAAGCAAAAACTAGTCTCACATACCTAGAAAATAAATTACACAAGCCCAAACCTTATCTTCCACATCCTAAATAGTCCTTTTTGGACTGTCTGCCTTTCTATGAATGAAATGTTGTGCTAAGATCAACCTAAGTACCAATTCTTTCTGAGATAAATTTCAAACATATGATGTAAATTAAGTGTCATGATCTGAATTGATAGACATTGGCACCCCTTGCAAATTTATACAATCTCATTTATGCAACCTCTAAACCTATCAGAAAAGTATAAAGTCTAAAGTGGTAAAAAGTGAGAAGACTTGGTAAACCTATCAATGATGACCCAAATAACATCAAATGTACGGAAAGTTTATGGCGATCCTACCATGAAATCCATATCTATCCATTCCGACCTTTACTCGAGAATGGGTAGCTTTTAAGTAAAATGACTTAACCTCCAGTGATCACACTTTACCTTTTGAAAATTGAAGAACTTATACATAAACTTTGCAATATCTCACTTATTCCAACATCACCATTAGACTACTACTTCTACTTCCTCTCTTTCTCCTTCTCCTTCCCCTTTCCCTTCTCTTTCTCTTTCAAATTCTTCTAATTCATCTTCTTCTTCTCCTTATACTTTTGCTTGTCTTTATCCTTCTACTTTTGTTACTTCTCCTCCTTTTTCTGCTACTCCTTTTTCTCCTCCTCCTCCTCCTTTTTCTTTGTCCCTACACCTACTACACATGCAACCATAGAAAATCATAATGAATAAAAATTGCTACATATGAAGAAAATAAAACAACTCATTACACCAAAAATTACTAAATATGAAGAAAATAAAACAAATCATTACACCAACCGACTAAGTACACATATTCGTTAGTTATACTACTCTTGTTTTATTTATTATGTGTTGCCTAGGCCTACGAACCCCATGAATTTCATTTATCTGAGGTTATGTATATAAAAATTTACGGTGCATTTGGAGAAAATATATATTCTTCTATCTTCGTTACCTATTTTTTACAACTTTAGATAGTTCTATTTTTTTTTAAGTATGTGTACTTAATTTGATGCTCTTAAACTACTAGTAACATTGGGTCTTTTTTTTTACCTTCACACTTCTATTATATCTATGAAAGCTTTGAGTTTATCGACTTGATTTTGCTAATGTTATTATTTCTGTATAATTGTTTGATATTAATTTCGGTTGAGGATTGGATTACCTTCCAATGGGATAGTGCAAGTGACATCATGCCTTAGATTTTGAGTCATCACAGTTCTTAATTGTGAAAAAGAAATCATTCTTCTTTAGTAATTCTTATCCCATATATAAAACTTTTTTCAATTGGTATATTATTGTCAATCTTTAAAGAAAAAATATTATAATTAATTAGAAGTACTCATATATTTTCCTATGCCATTCTTGACATAAACTTTTTTTTATCTATCGAAATTTTGAAATATGAGGCAATTTTTTTAAAAGGATATGCTACGTCATTTGTAATAAAGCTTATATTCTACAAACATTTTCTACCAAATATGCCCACGTAAAATGTTAATTATTGTGTTTTCTACCTCCCAAAAAATCATGGAATATGACCTGTCAATTTCAATTTGAAAATTAACAAATTTTCATCCTTTTAAGGAAAAAAAAATAACAATTTCCTTAAAATCGATTCTGATAATCAAATTATTTAAATTTTGGAACCTAAATTTTGAAAGTTCTTGATTTGACTTTATTGACAATTCATGTTTGTCAACTATAAAAGTCACACATCTCTTCAAGTTTTATATATTCTACTCCAAAAGAAAGTGTTTTTTTGTTTGAGCATCAAATATGGCTACAAAAAGGTTGAGAGATACTCCGAACTACAGTGAAAATGTGAGAAATTCCATCCTAGATAAAAGAGTAACAAGTTTTTTCAAGAAAGCAGAAGAGCTATCTATTCTGTGTGACGTAGAAGTTGCCATAATTATTTTTAGGCCAGGAAAAATCCAGCCCATTACTTGGAACACTGAAATAATTCTAATACAAGTAGGTCCCACATAAAGTCTTACTCACACATGTAACTTGCGATTGAATACACCATATGCAAAAAAAAAAACATTATATAGATTTTCTTTTATTTTAGATAAAGAAAATTATTTTCATACATCGCTCTCTTTGTGTTCTTCTTTTTATCGTGTTCACTTCTCTTCGATTTTTCTTCAAAGATCCAAAGTGGTCTGATAATTGATCGGCATTAGAAAACAAGTAGAGTCATCACATTCTTCATATACCTCATTTCCAAGAATAGAAGTGGTTCATTTTCTTTCTATCTCAATTCAAATCGAGGTAAATTTACTTTTTTCTCTTTGATTTTGCCCTTGATCGTTCATTTTTATGAATATTCTATGGTTTGATTAAAGTTTAACATTGGGTGCTTCCTTTCCATCCGTCCTAGCCCTGGTAAATAGAGTTGCTTGGTACTTGTTGCGGGTAGGAAGTGACAGGTATCCCCTTGAATTAGTCGAAATGCACGCAACTAAGACTGAACACCACTCTTACTAAAAAAAGATTTGAAATTGGAGTAATGTTTTCTCGTCCGTCCTTTTATCATAAGCTTGGCGAGGGGCAAACATGTCTATTCAAGGTTATGGGATGAACAATTCTAGTGGTTCTGGTGCAATGGCAGTGGATAACAGCAGTGTTGGCTCAAATGGTTCTCACACCGATATTCTAAACCAAAGAGGTAATCACATCCACAAGAACTATTCATTCTTTGTTAGCATAGTCGGGAGAGTTTCTAGGTTGAGCGATGATGCCCTTACTCAAGCCTTGGTTTATCCTCAATTCCCCACCACTGGGCTTTTGATTTGTAATGAGTGGACAATTGACTTGAGTAGGCATACCATTGGACAAGCATTTGCTCAAGGCTCTTTTGGGAAGCTCTATAACAGAACTTATAATGGTGAAGATGTTGCCATTAAGCTTTTAGAGAGGCCAGAGCATGCTCTTGAGAAGGTTCACTTTATAGAGAAGCAATTTCAACATGAGGTCAGGATGCTAGCAAATTTAAAGCATCCAAATGTTTTACGATTTGTTGGTGCATGTCGTAAAACCTTGGTGTTATACATTGTGACTGAATATGCAAGTGGAGGATCAGTGCGTCAGTTCCTCGCGAAGCGACAAAACCGAGCTGTGCCATTGAAGTTAGCAGTAAAGCAGGCCTTTGATGTGGCAAAGGGGATGGAGTATGTGCATGTTCTAAATCTTATTCATCGTGATTTAAAATCCGAGAATCTATTAATTGCTGCTGACAAGTCAATCAAGATTGCAGACTTTGGTATTGCTCGGATTGAGGTGCTGACTGAAGGAATGACACCAGAAACTGGAACTTACCGCTGGATGGCTCCATAAGCATCTAGACTCTATAGAAGCCTTATCAAATCTGTTTTCTTGATCTTGTTTGAGCTTATTGCGAAATCCTATATTAGAGCTCTTAAGCTTTTTATCCTATTCTTTTAGGCTATTATTTTCTCTATCTGCTTTACTTTCTGTATTTTATTTTTTTTAAAATTACTTTGTTATGTGTTTCTTTAGCCAAACATCTTCCAGTGACATAGGGTATGTTGTTGTAGCATGTTGGATTCTCTTTATTGAATATTTTTTCTAAAACTGAAGTGAAAAGCATGGAGGTTAAAGAGTTGATTGACCTTACTCTCTTTCAATTCCTTTCCATCCTTTTCCTTTTCCTTCTTGTCCATGACTTGTAACTTGATTCAAGTTAGACACATTTAAGGGTGTCGCTTAGTTGTCAATGAAGATTAGGGTTCAATCATCCCAGTGACAGAAAACACCAAGTGTACTCTTCCCATATGCCTAAACCTGAAACCTTGGTGGGTATAGTTACCTGAAGTCGAGATGTCTTCAAGTTGGATTGGATTCCTTTTTCAAATAGAGTAAAATTGCGTTTATCTGAAAAGGGGTCCAAGACATTAACTACCTCAGTGAGTTCACTTACTGGATGTGTCTGAGAGATATGAACCAAAATTCTATTCTTTTCAAATATGTAAATGGAAATTCTATGGGAAGTTTATTATCTCTTTCTCTCCTTCGTGAGTGTCGATCTTCCTGCATCGTCTTAAGCATTACCTCTTTCTTCAAAGCAGTGAAGCTATTTTAGAATAATGTATGGGTAAGAATGGGTCCCTGGCCTATGCAGTGGTATTAGTTAGGGTTTCTTAGTTAGGGTTTCTGAACTGAATCTGCTGGAAGGGTAAAACTTAAAAATGGAGCTCAAGGATGGCGTTACAAGATTAAAGTAAGTTAGGGAGTAGATCGATTCTTATATGAGTTGTTCGAGCTGTATTGAAAAGTATTCAATGAAATTTGTTTCCATGACATTCATGAGATTTAGAGTGCCTTCTGTGGAAACAACCGAACTCAGCTGGTTGCAGTTGTTGATGAGTCGATTTCACTCTCTTTTTTTTTTCCTTTTGGTTCATTTCTTTAATATGTTTCATATTTGGACAGGCTGTAGGTGTTTTGGGCTAGATCAGGTTATGGTTTGATTTGCTTTTTTTAGACCCAACTTTAATTTTTTCAAAATGAAGTATGCCACTTTTAGTTTCTCTAAGGTGGAAAGAACTTCATTCTTCTACGGATGTTTCTAGATGGAATTCTAGAAGGGCCTTGCAAAAACTAGACGCTACAACAATGATATGATTCTCCGTTGAGTTACTACATAGACTTTTTTCATCATTAGACAATCTCAACGGAAAGGTAGAAGCGGAATATTTGGCTCAATCTTCTATGAATCTAAATTATTTATCTGAACGTTCATAAATTATTTATCTGAACGTTCTAAAATCTACCACAATTATGTGGATTCTGCATTGAGTTGCTACATGGACTTGTTCCATCGACAAGACTATTTCAATCTCTATGGAAAGGTAGAAGTGGAATACTTAGCTTGCTCTCCTCATGTTAAAATCATAAAGTGAACCATGGTGTTTGAAATGAAAAGCTGGGAGTGAAGCATACAAGTTATGAAAAAGTATAATGAAGCACCAATCATATACAAATTTAGTAGTCTTTTAATGAATTCGAATCATTTGTTGAAACTTCCAATTATTAAGAGTAGTCTTATTAGAAGCGAGAAACAATGTTTTGGGAAGCGAGAAGCGGAAAAAAGCGATGATGACTCGCTTCACGGAAGAGAAGCGTGAAGTGAAGCGCTCACTTTTTTTAAAAAAGTGACATTAAGTTATAACATATAAAACAAAATATCAAAAACATAATTAGATCACAAAGACTCAAAGTCCCATTCTTCAACAAGATCCTCAAACTCTTCAAGTGCCATAACCAAGGGTTCTACTTGGTCATCATCAGAAGGCTCATCAATGAGATTTCGACTCGAAGTAGAACCTCCAACTCCTCTTTCCTTGCCCCTTAAAGTACTCTCCCTGAAATTATAAATATTCTCCTCAACACCACTTGCCATAGAAACGTCACCAGAAGTGAGACTTTCTCCTTCGTACACTTCTTCATCTTGGTGATCTTGTGTGATCAAGTTAACCATTCATTTGCCTCATTAATACTATCCAACAAAATTGGATCAATGGTATTACGAGCATTGTCACGACGCGCCAATGTTCTATTATATTTGATGAACACTAGATCATTGAGGCGTGTCAACTCAAGCCTATTTCTCTTTTTATTATGAATCTGCACATAGTAGAAAGTAATTAATAGGAGGACTTGGGATGATTAAGGTATCAATTAAATTACTAATAATGTATTAATGTAATATAGTTTCTCACATGTTCATACACGCTCCAATTTCTCTCACAATAGGATGCGCTACAAGTTAAACTTTACATTCTAATGGCAAAGTGTTGCAAGTTTGGGACATTATGACCAAATTGCATCCACCATTCAACTGTAGAAGAGTAATTTTAAAAGATTAATAACTTAAATTTTGAAGCTTTAAATACAATTAGAAGATGAAATTCTCACCTCGTGACCTCAAGGTTCTAGCTCTAATGGCAGATTCAATTCCAAGTAGGCCATCCGCTTTCATGTACACACCAAAACCGACAAAGTCCATGGAGTAACTTATCCGAAGTGCATGGCTTCAAGTAGTAATCCCATACTTAAAATTTCTTTAAGAGATGGCTTTGAACAAAAATGCGGGAGCTATGTGACACACGAGGATACCAATGCCCGTCCTCAATGCCGGATAAGAAGAATGACTTATTTGGTATTAAGTCCTACAACACATGTTGTTACACCCGATTTGACAAATGCCTTATAAATGTTGAACTAGATCTTTTGAAACAAAAGGAGCATTAAAACCCCATAATGATCAATCAATTAGTATAACTTATTGAGTTACTGAGATCGTAAATGAGGCCGATTATGACTCAGTATTCTGACATCTAAATTTTCGTTCCTCACATGCTATGTTATATCGGTCCTGCGCATTACATACTTATTGCAATGGGTGTGTCATTGTTGTATGTACTCTTCAAAATACACAAATACTTTACAAAAAAAATGTGCATACCTATAATGATACTTAGATCTAATTAAATTCATAGTCACAAACAAGTCCATACGAGAGCGGATTTAGGATTTAAAATTCATCGGTCCCAATGATACGGGGAATTGAGCCTTCAATGAGGAGGGCAATAAAGCTTAAGCAAGTTCCCATTTATCTCGTTTGACCAATAACTTACTTTGTAGATCCCAACAATTCGTTTTTTATATATTTATTGACTGGATTCCACAGAACCTATACCCAATACTCTAGGTCCGCCCTATTTAATAGTAGCAACAACACACTTAGTGAAATCTCACTTGTGGGGTTTGAGAGAGTAGAGTGTATGCGATGTTGCCCTTACCTTGTTGTGATAGAGCTTTCTTCTGAAAAGACCCTAAACTTTAAATAAAATTGCTAATCAAGAAGCAAGAGAATGCTCAATTTCCAACTAACAATTTACCTTTAATAGGCGACCTTTATACTCTCTTATCAAAGGCCATTTTTTCAGTAAGATCTAGATGCACTTCATCTAATCACTCCCTCCCAATACTTCTTCGGCCCGACTTTACCTTTCATGACGTCCTCCACTACCAACATCTCACACCTCTTATAAGGAGTGAGGCGTCTATACTCCTCCTCACATGTCCAAATCATCTTAGTCTCACATCCCTCATCTTGTTCAACATGGAGGCCACTCCTACCTTTTCCAGGATATCTCCATTCTTAATCTTGTCTCTCTTAGTATGCCCACAATATCTACCTCAATATTCTCATCACAACGATTTTCTTCTTATGAACATAAGATTTCTTAATAAGCCAACACTTCGCCCCATACTCGGTGGCATACGCAGGATTTTTCGTAAGTTGTGTCACCTTTTAGTTATTGTATATATATATATATATATATATATATATATATATATATATATAAAAGTGAGAAAGGAGAAAATAATATAAAATGGTAAGTAATACTAAAGTGAGAAAGAAGGAAAGCAAATAGAAAATTTGTATAAAAAATGAGGTTAAGCAGGTTCGCACCCGTGACCTCAGCTTTGGAAAAGCTAAGACTTACCAACTAAGCTACACAAATATGTAGAGTATCACTTTGTACTATATATCTTTTTTATCTGTTTTCCCTTTTAATCACAATTTTTCCAAGTAAGCAAGCAGACTACTCTTAAATCCGCCCCTCCCATACTACAGGGTCGCGGTCTAACCACCACTATGTAGAACCTACCTGTCCATACTCCATATAATATGGATCACATGTTACCTTTAGTTGCTGAAGAATAAGTATATTTGAAACCTTTCGGATTTCTCCACTAGAACTCATCACCTCCAAGAATGATCGGAAAAACAAAAGCATTAAATCTATTTAGGGGGCAGGGGTGTCCACATGGGCTTGATTTTCCAAGTCTGTTCATATGTATTTTGAAACGCCAAACTAATTTTAGAAGTAGGTATATGGTATGTAAGAATATATTTACAGTTTGTGTTATGTGTTACAGTGCTTGTATAGGCGGACTGTTTTATTAATTCATGGATTAGTACCTGATTGTCATACTTTTGAAAATTTATTGATATCTATTGGATGATATCCTTGGTTGGCACAATCTGATTCAGAAAAAGGAAAATGATGTTCAAAGTTGATAGCAATAGCATCTTTGTTTTGTTGTGGATGTCTAAGCGTTTGACTTTGTTTTCTAGGGAGATGCTCCAGCTCCGATCATACACCCAGAAAGTTGATGTTTATAGTTTTGGCATTGTTATGTGGGAGCTCATAGCAGGGTTGCTTCCTTACCCGAGCATGACTGCTGTGCAGGCTGCTTTTGGTGTTGTCAAGAAAGGCGCCCGTCCAATAATCCCCAATGATTGCTTGCCTGTCTTATCTAATATCATGACCCGTTGCTGGGATTTTGACCCTGATAAGCGACCAACTTTCTCTCAGGTGGTCAAGATGCTTGAGGCGGCTGAGATAGAAATCATGACTAATGTCAGAAGGGCACGTTTCAGGTCCTGTCCTCGTCCTACGGCTACTGGGAAAGATTAAACTTGAGGCAAAAGACATTTAATTGAAAAACTGATTGTGAGTCAATAATATCTATCCGGCACAATCTCTTTTCAGATAGAAAAAGGGTTATAGTTATGCGAAAAAACTAAACATTTCTATGTTTTAGTTTGTTCTTTTCTTTAAACTGTGGATTTAAGACAGCGACTAGTTGGCTTGCTAAATTTGTTCAAAGTTGTATCAGGTTCTGAATTATATGAAATATTCATCTATGCTTGCAGCCTCGTTTTCTTTGTTACACTCTGATAGTTTTATCAGTGTAGCACACATATTGTGATATGCTTTACGGCTTATCGGAAACAACCTCTCTACTTTTACAAGGTAGGGGGGTAAGACTGTGTACACAACACCCTCTTCAAACTCAACTGTGATTGGTAGGGTTTCGGCTGGAGAAGACGACGGAGTAAGATGAAGCCGGTATAAGAACAACAGTGTTGAACAAGGCTTACAATCGATATGTCAAACAGACCTATATATTCATGGCTCATGATGAGAAGGATGAATGCAACATCGATAACCGCGTAATATTCTCTTTCTCTCTCTCTCTCTCTATATATATATATATATATATATATATATATATATATATATATATATATATATATATATATATATATACACACACACACACACATACACATAGTTGTTATTAAATCGTTTTTCTCGTCAGTTTGCTGACTATGTTATTTTGATCTTTGATTCTCTGAGAAACTTTAATTATGAGCTTGCTAACTTGCAATTGGCTTCACCATAGTTGTTTGTTTCAATGCAAATCAAAAAAGCACCTAAAATTAAACAGATAGACTCATTGTAGAGATTCATTTCATTTTGTAATTCTTGTCTGTTTGTTGGTACATGAAGTTGGTTAAAAATTAGTTGTTGTTTTTTTCGTGGGAATGTTGTTGTTGATATTATTTTGGTTTCTGATTTCAACTGTTCTAAATTATGAGCTTGTTCACTCGCAACAACACTATAAAATGATTGTCTGTTTCAATGAATAGTAATTAAGCAGCTAAAATTATGCATCCCTAGGCTTGTTTTAGAGTTCCATTTTTTTAATTTAAATTCTTAGTTGGCGATGTGGTTCTATCTTCTGTGCTTGTAATCTGTTTATGAGGACTTGAAATCGGTGAATTCTCCTTATTTTTCAGTTGAAATTTTATTAATGATGTTATTACCAATTCCAACTACGGATAACAAAGGGGTCTATGGTAGGTTATAGTCTGATTATGCTAATCCTATGAAGACTAAGTTAGAGTTGCCATGGTTAAGAGGCTTTCCATTTAGACTGTAATTACTTTGGGATCGTGCGTGGTTGATTCTTTAATGGCATTTCGAATTATTCTACACCTTGAGCTATACATGACAAAAGAAAAGGGTAGACTTTCCTTGTGAATATTTAGAAGTATGATATATGAAATACACTTCTAATCATGAGTTTGAGAAACAAGGCGGGTGGTGTGATATAAGTTTTTAGTGAAGGGGAAGTGTGTCAATTCAAATATAACCGTGATTCGTCCAATCACTAATTTTATTTTGTTTTTCTCTTCTTATTTAGTAGTAATTACTAAAACTCAAAAGTGGAAAAATTTCATTAAATATAGCTTAAGATATTGGATTTGTCCATCCTCTAAATTTGCCTTGTTGACCTTATTTATTAGTGTTTTCCTTACATTAAAAGTGAAAAATTCATCAAATATCACATACGATATTTGATTCGTCCAACCACCAAATTTGCCTTTTTTTTTTCTTTCGTATTTATTAGTATTTTCCTTAAATTCAAGTGGAAAAATTCATTAATTCTAGCTTGCAATATTTGAGTTGTCAAACCACCAAATTCATCTCATGCCTCTTCTTATTTGTTACTACTATCTTTTATTCAAATTGGATTATTAAAACTAGCTTTATTGTGGTAATTATGATTATATTCCTGAAATCAAAAGTGGAAAAATCATTAAATCTAACCAAATACATTCACATTTGTAGTATGACTTTTATCTACACTCGTAAATCTCATTTGTAGTGTGAACTTATTGCCTGATTAACTAGAGTTAAAATAAAGGAAAAATCTCAGGCACATGTATTTTCTTTGATGTTTACTAAGCTTATAAATAATTAAGAACATTTATAATAATTATTATTGCCTGAAAAGTAATTCTTTTTCTTTTAAAATTTGAACTAAAAGTATATAGTAAAAACACAATTTCATGTGTTTGGATGTTCAATTGAAATAGACCATAATTCAAGGGTCAAAATGAAATTTATCGAACAATTCTAATACAAGTAGTCCCTATATAAACTCGTACTCACACATGTAAATCGTACTCATACATTACTCTCTCTATGTGTTCTTTTTTTCTCGTGTTACTTCTCTTAGTTTTTACTTCTATCTTTGGTCAGATCTCTAGTGGTCTGAAAATTGATCGGCGTGGGAAAACAAGTAGAGTCATAATCACAATCGAGGTAAATTAATTTTTACTTTTTTCTTCCTTGATTTTGCCTTTGATCGTTCATTTTTATGAATATTCTGTGTTTTAATTAAAGTTTAATACTAGGTGATTTCTTCCCATCTGTCCTAGCCTTGGTAAAGAGTTGCTTGGTACATGTTGGTGGAGGAAAGTGACTGGTAACCCCCGGAATCAGTCGAGGTGCATGCCAGCTATCTCGTCCTGCACTGTGTTTGATCTTGCGAAGGCTCACTTTATGGATCAGCAATTTCAGCATGAGGTCGCGATGTTGGCAAATTTAAAGCATCCAAATATTATACGATTTATTGGTGCATGTCGTAAAACCAATGTGTCGTGTATTTTGACTGAATATACAAGAGGGGGATCAGTGTGTCAGTTCCTGCAAAACCAAGCTGTGCCATTGAAGTTAGCTGTTAAGTTGGTCTTGGATGTGGAGCATGTGCATGGTCTGAATTTTATTCATCGAGATCTAAAATCCGACAATCTACGGATTGGTGCTGACAAGTCAATCAAGATTGCAGACTTTGGTGTTGCTCGAATTCAAGTGGACAAGATGCTCGAGGCAGCAGGGAGACAGAAATCATGACTAATATCAGAAAGGCGCGTTCAGGTGCTGCCCTCGTCCTACGGCTACAGAGAGAGGCAAAAGACGTTGAATTGGCAAAATCTTTTTTTCGTAGGAGATTACTAATCATACATACAAAAATATGTGAAGTAAAACATGTAAGATCTTGATAGAGTCGTTTTCTTCTATTTATATTGTGAATGAGCATAAGAGATTATATTATGAAATGTGTATAAGAGATTATATTGTGAAATTTGTATAAGTTATTATGCAATCCCTTTTTCATTTATCTAAGCTTTGATGGAGAAAGTTACACGAAATGGCAAATAGCTAATGAAATAGTTGAGGTGTGTACATATTTGCTTAATCAACACTATATTTTACATAAATATCATAGAGTGGTGATTATAAATCAGGCTTTATTTACAATCTGTTCTTAGACATGATTCTAAAATTCGTATTAGATTAATTATTTACTAGCAAGTTATTCATAATAAAGTGAGACCGACCTTCGTGAAGAATAAGATGAGAAAAGTGAGATTGAGATAATTCAAATATATGAAGAAAATATGCACAGGTGCATGCCCCAATGAAGAAGTGCGATAAGTCGGCTATAATGAGTTTAAGGAGAGATATAGGCCAACGAAGTTTTGAGAAAAAAGTGATTACACATGAAAAATAGGGAAATTTGGTCTATTCTTAAAAAAAGGTTTGTAAATACAAAAATGGACGTTAAAAAATGGGGTGAGTATATGTGAATGTTTCCCAACTCATTAAGGAGGTCCTCATAAATTTTTTGACGAAAAAATTTGTGTGCTTCGTGCGCCAGATCCATAGGTATACACACGAAAAATTGCGAAATTTGGACGATTATTCAAAAAGGGCTTGTAATGCGGTAATAATTATTAAAACAATGGTATGAGTGTACTTTAAGGTTTCCTAACTAATTAAGGAGGTCCTCATAATTTTTTTGAGAAAAAAACTTCAGATGCTCAGAATGCCAAATC
Organism: Solanum arcanum; assembly: GCA_027789145.1. Lineage (NCBI taxonomy): Eukaryota > Viridiplantae > Streptophyta > Magnoliopsida > Solanales > Solanaceae > Solanum > Solanum arcanum. The sequence continues at coordinate 24,820,982 of CM050944.1, forward strand.
AATGGGCTAATACACACAGAAAATTGAAAAATTTAGGATATTCTAAAAAGGCCTGCAAAAATGAAAATGGGTGTTAAAAAATAGTGTGAGTATACGTAAAGGTTCCCAACTCATAACAGAGATTCTCATAAAGTTTTTAGAGAAAATTTTTTAGGTGCTCCAGCCGCCAAATTCATGAACTATTAGTGCATAAAAATAGGTAAAATGGGATATACCTACTTCAGGGCTCGTTTGATCTTGAACATGAGTCGTTTTGGCCATCAGGTCCAACTGGATCGATAGTTAACATCTTAACGAACATCCACAAAAAATTTAGGCAAAAAAGACGACGGAATTTCGGATCACCAAAATTTCATGGACTATACACAAAAATCGATCAAATGGGGGGGGGGGGGGGGTTACCCGCTTTGGGGCTCGTTTGACCTTCAAAATTGATCGTTTTGGCCATTTAGGGCCAACTTGCTCCATAGCTAACATCTTAATGGACGTTAACAAAAGCTTTGGGCAAAAAAAGACGTAGGAATTTTGGATCATCAAAAAATCTCGTGGACTATAGCACACAAAAATTGGTAAAATGAGGGGTTTACCTGCTGTGGGGCTTGTTTGACCTTGAAAATAGATTGTTTTGGCCGTCAAGGCCAAGTGACTCCCTAGATAACATCTTAACGAACATGCACAAAAAATTTGGGCAAAAGAGACATCAAATTCTGGATCATCAAAAATTCATGGACTATACCACAAAAAATCGATAAAATCAGGGGTTTACGTGCTTGGGGAGTTGTTTGACTTTCAAAATAGGTCGTTTTGGCCGTCACAGACAACTGGCTCCTTATCAACGTCGTAACAGACGTCCGCAAAAAATAGGGCAAAAAAGACGTCAGAATTTTGGATCACAAAAAAAATATGGACTATAGTACAAGAAAATTGGTAAAATAAGGGGTTTGCCTTCTCGGGGTTCATTTGACTTTAGAAATGAAACCAATTCATCCCACAATGAAAAATAGTGCATTTTCAAGTATAAACGAGTCACAAAGCAGAAAAAGGAAGATTTTATTGATTTTCGTATGCTATAGCCCATGAATTTTTTTAATCCAAAAATCTTATAACAAAAATTCCAAAAATTTTCCAAATCAGGCAAATACAAATTTTACCATTTTCATGTGTTATAGCCTGTCGATTTTTTTAATTTGAAAATCTTGAAACAAAATGGCCGAAATGTTTCAACTACATCTATAATACCTTAGGAATGGAACTAGTTAGTTCCATGAGAAAAAATGATGCATTTTAAAGTTAAAAAACGAGACCAAGCAGGCAAAGGTAGATTTAACTAATTTTCCTGTACTATAGCCCATGATTTTTTTCTGATACAGAAATCCCAAATAAAAATGGCCAAAATTTTTCATGATCTTCCATTAAGATCTTAGAAATGAAACTAGTTCGTCTCACTATGAAAAATGATGTATTTTCAAGTTCAAATGAGCCATAAATTAGGCAAAGGCAAATCTTACCATATTTGTGTGCTATAGCCGATGAATTTTTTTATATCCAGAAATATTAAAACAAAATAGCCGAAGTTTTTCATGGAAGTCCACTAAAACTTTAAAAATGGAACCAATTCGTCCCGCGGAGAAAATTAGTGCATTTTCAAGTTTAAATAATCTCAAAAAATGGTAAAGACAGATTTTACCAATTTTCATGTGTAGCCCATGAATTTTTTTATCTAGAAATTTTGAAATAAAGAGGCCAAAAAATTTTCATGAACGTCCGTCAAGACCTTTGATATGAAACCAGTTCGTCCCGCGAGAAAAATAATGAATTTTCAAGTCCAAAGGAGTCTCAAAGCAGAAAAAGACAAATTTTATCAATTGTTATGTGGTATAACTCATGAATTTTTTAATACAGAAATCCCAAAATAAAATGACCAAAAATTTTCATAGACGTCCGTTAAGAACTTAGAAATGGAACAATTTCGTCCCGTTGGGGTAAATAATGCATTTTCTTGTTCAAACAAATCCCATAACAGACAAAGGCAAATTTTACCATCTTTTGTGTGTTATAGCCCATGAATTTTTTTAATTCGAAAATCTCAAAGAAAATGGCCGAAATTTTTCATGGTTGTCCGTTAAGATCTTAGAAATAAAATCAGTTCATCTTGCGGGAAAAAATGGTGCATTTTCAAATTCAAATGATCCCCAAAGCAGACAAAGACAGATTTTATCGATTTTCGTGTGCTATATCTAATAAATTTTTTTTATTCGGAAATTCCTAAACAAAATGACAAAAATTTTCATGGGCTTCCGTTAAGACTTTAGAAATGGAATCAGTTCGTCCCGCGGGGAAAATGATGCATTTTCAAGTTCAAACGAGCTCCAAAGCTGGCAAAGGCCGATTTTAGCCTATCGATTATTTTGATATGAAAATCTCGAAACAAAATGACCGAAATTTTTCATGGACATTCGTTAAGACCTTAAAAATGAAACTAGTTCATCCCGCGGGGAAAATGGTGCATTTTCAAGTTTAAACGAGTCCTAAAACATGCAAAGGCAGATTATACCAATTTTCGTGTGTTATAGCCTATGAATGTTTTAATCTGGAAATTCGAAAATAAAATAGTCAAAAATTTTCATGGACATCCGTTAAGACATTAGAAATTGAACCAGTTCGTCCAACGGAGAAAAATGGTGCAATTCCATGTTCAAACGAGCCTCAAAGTAGGTTAAAATATATTTTACCAATTTTCATATGTTATAGCCCATGTATTTTTTTATCATGAAATTCTAAAACAACATGGCCGATAATTTTCATGGACGTTCGTTAAAACCTAAGAAATGGAACTAGTTCGCCCCGCGGGAAAAATGAGTGCATTATCAAGTTCAAACGAACCATACAATAGGCAAAGACATATTTTACTGATTCTCGTGTGCTATAGCCCATTTTTTTTATCCAGAAATCCTGAAATAAAATGGTCGAAATTTTTCATGGACGTCCGTTAAAACCTTAGATATGGAAACAGTTCCTCCCCCAAGGATAAATGGTGCATATTAAAATTCAAACGAGTCCCAAGCAGGGAAAGACTGATTTTACCAATTTTCGTGCTAACCATGAATTTTTTTGATACGGAAATCCCTAAATCAAACGGACGAAATTTTTCATGGACGTCCGTTAATACCTTTGAAATGAACAAGTTTCTTCCGCGGGAAAAAATGGTGTATTTTCAAGTACAAACAAGTCCCAAAAAAGGCAAAGACAGATTTTACCGATTTTTGTGTGCTATAAAACCCATTAATTTCTTTAATCTGAATATTTCTAAACAAACTGATGCAGAAATGAACACTAAAAAGTGGTGTGAGTATACGTGAAGGTTCTACTACTCATTAAGGAGGTCTTATAAAGTCTTTTGAGAAAGAAATTTTGAATTCTCCGGGTGTCAGATCATATAGGCTAATACACACGAAAATCAGAAAATTTGGGCGACTCTTAAAAAAGGGCATGTAAATGTCGTAATTGGTGCTAAAAGTTTGTGGGAGTGTTCGTAAATGTTACCTAAATTATTACGGAGGTCCTTATAAAGTTTTTTGATAAAATAATTTTGGGTACTCTGTGCGTCAAATCCATGGGCTAATAATACACATGAAAAATAGGGGAATTTGGGTGATCCTTTAAAAAGAGCCTTTAAATTGTGGAAATGAGCCTTAAAATGGTGCGAGTATATGTGAAGGTTCCTCTACTCATTAAGGAGGTCCTTTTAAAGATTTTTGAGAAAGAAAATTTTAATTCTCCGTATGCCAGATCATGAGTTAATACACACGAAAAATTGAGAAATTTGAACGACTCTTAAAAAAAAGCTTGTAAATACGAAAATGGGTGTTCAAAAAATTGTGTAAGTGTACGTAAAGGTTCTCAACTCATTACGGAGGTCATCATAAAGTTTTTTTTATAAAAATTCAGGTCATTTGGACGTCAAATTCATGTGCTAATATACATAAAAATTAGAAAATTTGGGCGATTCTTAAAAAAATGACTTGAAAATATAAAAATGAGCGTTAAGAACATTTATAATAATAATTATTGCCTGACAAAGTAATTTTTTTTCTTTTATATTTTGAACTAAAAGTATATAATAAAAATACAATTTCATGTGTTTGGATGTTCAATTGAAATAAACCATAATTCAAGGGTCAAAATGAAATTTATCGAACAATTCTAATACAAGTAGTCCCTATATAAACTCGTACTCACACATGTAACTCGTACTCATACATTACTCTCTCTGTGTGTTCTTTTTTTTCTCGTGTTACTTCTCTTAGTTTTTACTTTGATTTTTCTTCAAAGCTCCAGTGGTCTAAAATTGATCGGCATCGGAAAACAAGTAGAGTCATAATCACAATCGAGGTAAATTAATTTTTACTTTTTTTCTTCCTTGATTTTGCCTTTGATCGTTCATTTTTATGAATATTCTGTGTTTTAATTAAAGTTTAATACTAGGTGATTTCTTCCCATCTGTCCTAGCCTTAGTAAAGAGTTGCTTGGTACATGTTGGTGGAGGAAAGTGATAGGTATCCCCCGGAATCAGTCGAGCTGCATGCAAGCTATCTCGTCCTGCACTATGTTTGATCTTGCGAAGGCTCACTTTATGGAGAAGCAATTTCAGCATGAGGTCGCGATGTTGGCAAATTTAAAGCATCCAAATATTATATGATTTATTGGCGCATGTCGTAAAGCCAATGTGTTGTGTATTGTGACTGAAACACAAGAGGGGGATCAGTGTCTCAGTTCCTGCAAAACCAAGTTGTGCCATTGAAGTTAGCTGTTAAGCTGGTCTTGGATGTGGAGCATGTGCATGGTCTGAATCTTATTCATCGAGATCTAAAATCCGACAATCTACTGATTGCTGCTGACAAGTCAATCAAGATTGCAGACTTTGGTGTTGCTCGAATTCAAGTGGACAAGATGCTCAAGGCAGCAGGGAGACAGAAATCATGACTGATATTCAGAAAGGCGCGTTTCAGGTGCTGCCCTCGTCTTACGGGTACAGAGAAAGAGGAAAACTGGAGGCAGAAGATGTTGAATTGGCAAAATCTTTTTTTCATATGAGATTAGTAATCATACATACAAAAATATGTGAAGTAAAACATGTAAGATCTTGAGAGAGTCCTTTCTTCTATTTATATTGTGAATGAGCATAAGAGATTATATTGTGAAATGAGTATACGAGGGAAGGGTAAGGTCTGCTCTCTCTCTACCCACTCAAGACACCATTGAGTGGGAGTTCACTGGGTAATGTTGTTGTTGTTGTAGCATGCTGGATTCCCTTTTTGGAACAAAATTTTTTAGAACTAAAGTGAAAAGTATGGAGGTTGATGGGCTCAAGTCCTGAATGTCCTTTTGATGGCACCTCACTGATTGTGATTATATTTTCTATTGTATACCTGCTGTTGCTAAGAGGAGATATTATTTGTTCCAGTTAGCTTTTTATCATAGTTATGTGCCTGTTAGTGAAGGTTAAAGAGTTGATCAACTTTATTTTTTCTTTCAATTTATTTCAATCCTTTTGATCTTCCTTCTTGTCCGTGATTTGTAACCTGGTTCAAGTTATTCACATCCAAGGATGTGGCTTAGCTTTCAATGAAGTAGGTGCAAATCGCGGAGATTTGAGTTGAATCACACAAGTAGTGCTTTATTCCCATATGCCTAAACCTTACACCATGGTGGGTATCTATTCATGTCTGTTTATTGATCCAAATAAATGGTAAAGTGCCTTAGTTGATAACTCTCAGCATCAGCCACATCATATTCCATGAACTTATCAGCCCAAAGTGATTATTAACAGGAAAAGAACTAATCTTTTTTTTAAAAAAAAGTTCTTTTTCTATTAATAATCACTTTGGGCTGATAAGGTTCATGGAATATGACGTGGCTGGTGCTGGGAATTGTCAACTAAGATACTTAACCATTTATTTGGATGCATTCTCCTGATGAAGATGATAAGTTCCACATTGTGGTGGAAATTTTGGTCTTTTAGAGAAGCATGGGAGACTTTAGTTCAAATCTTAGAAGAGGCACAAAAACACTAGGTGATTTCACCTGATACTTGTGTTAGTGGGATATATTGCAAGTACTCCACAAAATCATCGTCGACATGCACTAGTGATCTTCGAGGATTTCTCGATTATCAAAAAGAAAAATCTAAATAAGTTCTATACTTAGACATAATTAAGTTTAAACACTTCTATCCCTCCGAACTTGTTTATGCAGTTGTTATATTTTAGTTTCTTTGCTAGCTCTGAGTTGGAAAGAAGTTTGTTCTTCTTTGGCTGTTTCCAAAAGGAATTCCAGGAGAAGCCTTACGAAAACTAGACTCTACAATGATAATGTTGATTCTCCACTGAGTTACTACATCATAAGACCATCTCAATCTCTACTAAAATTTCACTCAATCTTTCATTAATCTTAATCATTTGTTGGAACCTTTTGTCATTCTTTACGAAGAGACCTCATTTTAAAAGCATAAAAAGCGTCTAGGTGATGTTTTGTAGAATCTACAATGATTATGTGGATTCTCTATTGAGTTGCTACATAAACTTGTTCCATCCATAAGATTATCTCAATTTCTACGGAAACGTAGAAGTGGAGTACTGACTCTCATGACCCTAAATCATTCGTTGTAACCTCCGAGCATTCTTCGTGGAAAGAAGTCTTTTTAAAAGCAAAAGGCAATTCGTGGAGTTTGGTGACCTAGTGCAGTCGTGAAACACCACATCCCTGAGATGGTGGATGATGTAGCAGTGCAATATAGTTCTTCTCTGTGTGATAATAGGCTAGTATGCATGTTAGACTTTCCTTGACTAAATAGACAGATGAATCTGTTTGCATTTGTTAATTTGATGTGATAATGAATGATCTTGCCAAAAAGAATATGATATTGAATGATCTTTACCAAAACAGGTGGGGAGCGGATCTAAATATCTGGTAAAACTCGTATACGTGCAGAGACTACAGCCAGTCGCTGACACTACGTGCAATTCTAGTATACTCAAATTTTGATTCTGATTAACTGAGAAATGAAGTTACTTTTCAAGTTTACTCTTGAGAAATTAGTCATTCACATTCTGCAGATCCTATCCTGTATAACAATGTGAATTTTCTGGCAATTGTGTCTGGTTTCTTCTCTTTTCAGAAAAAGAAAAACGATGTTCAAAGTTGTTAACAATAGCATCCGTGTTTCGTTGTGGACCGCTAATGTTTGACTTTGTTTTGTAGGGAGATGATCCAGCACCGGTCATACACCCAGAAAGTTGATGTTTATAGTTTTGGCATTGTTCTGTGGGAGCTCATAACTGGGTTGCTTCCTTTCCAGAACATGACTGCTGTGCAGGCTGCTTTTGCTGTTGTCAACAAAGGCGTCCGTCCAACAGTCCCCATTGATTGTTTGCCTGTCTTATCTAATATCATGACTAATAATAGGCCAACTTTCTCTCAGGTTGTCAAGATGCTGAGACAGAAATCATGACTAATATCAGAAATGCACGTTTCAGGTGCTGCATTCATCCTACCGCTACAGGTTGATTCAGGAAAGAGGAAACTGGAGGCAAAAAAAATGTTGAATGGAAAAACTGAGTTTGAGTCTTCCATGTGTATCTATCCGGCACAATTTCTTTTCAGATAGAAAAAGGGTTATAATTATGAGAAAAAACTAAACATTTGTCCTGTATTTTGTGTCTTTTCCTTAAAACGGTGGATTTAAGACAGCGACTCGTTGTTAATACAGGATATCTGATGTGCATCTACGCATGTCAGATTTTGGCTGTGTTTGCTGAATTTGTTCAAATATATCAGGTTCTGAATTACATGAAAGGCTCATCTATGCACGCAGCCTCGGTTTTTTGTGTTACACTCTGATAGTTGTATCAGTACAGCAGATATATAGGTACAGGAGAAATACAAATTGCCTCCAGAGCAGTATGGCATATCTAAGCCTCTGGCAAGTGTGCAAATTTGCTGTATTGAAGTATGGTAGCTTTTCAGATTGTATTGTTTTGATTTTGGAGACCATAACTTCCTCAGAACTCTTTTTGAAGGATGAATGTCACTCTTTTGCCTTGTTATTGAAAAATAGTCACTCTTCTAAATCTTCAATTATCTTATTACTTTTCTTCATTATCCTATTAGTGTATTTTCTTTTCATATCTTTTGTGATATGGTTTCCTAAAGTCGAGGGTCTATCGAAAAAAGTCACACTACTTTCACAAGGTAGGGGTACGACTTTATACACACCACCCTCTTTCTGACTCTACTTTTGAAATTTCACTGGGTATGTTAAAGGCTTGGAAAATAGTTATTTTTACTTGGTATTATACTCATCGAAGATAGTAGATAACTAATAAAATATTTGAGGTACGTACAAATTTGATTGAAGACATAGATTGGTTATCTATGTTTTGGGATTTTCTAGTTCCATACATCATGGCAAGGATCTATTATTTTAGTGTAATGCGGATATGATTAGACTGTAAAATCGGAAAGATAAAATTATGAATGAAGATATTTGAAAAAAAATATTAAGTAATTTTTTATAATAGATGAAACGAAGAAAGTGAGATTAAGATAGTTCAAACATATGAAGAGGAGATGTGCAGATACACACACCATTGATAAAGGGAGAAGTGATTATAGATAGGACGAAATGTATTTTTAACTTATAGATCACATGATCTTAGAAACGAGGTTATGAAGGTCATAGATATTAGATCAATAAAAGGTTAGTATGTAGTTTAACGTCATCTCACTTTCTTACGGAATAAGTTTGGTGGTAATTTGGTGAACCATATATGTTTCCTCGTTCATTGGCAATATCATTATTTTTGTTAATCCTCCTTGTCTCATGCGCTTCAATTATAACATTATTTGACTGTTATTATTGTATTCCTTGTTTCTCAAATACAATGCAATGCTTTTTTAAAAAAATTATTATGTCCTCTTTACTTTCGTAGTTTTTTTTAATCAAATTGCTTTAACATGTATTGTTTGAGTCGAGGGTTTTTTGAAAATGATCTGTCTAATCGGTGTGTGTATATTTTACCCTTTCCGAACCCCCAAATTACGATAGTATGCGTTAATTGAGCCAAAGGTCTTTCGGAAATAACTTTCTACTTAGTATATGTACGTTTTACCTTTTTCAGATCCCATTCGTAAAATTACATTGAATATGTTGTTGATGTTATCGTCATAAAATTTAAGGGGTCAAAATGTATAAGAAAATAACTTAGGTGGATAATACATTAGAATGCAAAGAGGTCTAAAAGCAAACAACGTCGTTGAGGTGAAATGCTTTTGGCTATAAACGGTGGTTTTAGCACGGCGATTCCTAGGGTTTAGGCCGTAGAAGACGACGGAGTAAGATGAAGCCGGTAGTAAGAACAACAATGTCGAACGGACCTCTGATTTCATGGCTGAGGATGATAAGGATGAATGCAACATCGGCGACCGCGTAAATATTCTCTCTCTATATGAAAACTTGTCGATTATGTTATTTTGAGCAATATTAAAAATAGTTGATCTTCGATCTTTGTTTCAATGCAAATTAAAAAAAAGCACCTAAAATCATTGTAGATATTCGTTTCATTTCGTCTGTTTGTTGGTACATGAAGTTAGTTGCTGATGTTATTTTGGTTTCTGAATTCAATTGTTTTAAAATATGGGCGTGTAAACTAGTAATATGACTCCAAAATGGTTGTTTATGTCAATGAAGGATAAAGAAGCAACTAAAATTATGCATCCCTAGACTCGTTCTGATTTCCATTTTTATCTAAATTCTTAGTTGGAAATGTGTTCCTATCTTCTGTGCTTGTAAACTGTTTATGACGATTACATGAATTGGTGAATTCTCCTTATTTTCAGTTGAAATTTTGTTAAAGATGTTATTACCCAGTCTTAACTATGGAGTATGGATATAAAAGGGGTTTATGGTAGGTTATGGTCTATAATTATGGCTAAAATAGGTTGTGGTTGATTCTTTAATTGCATTTCAAATTATATTTGGAAGTATAATATAAGTTATCATGAATTTGAGAAAGAAGGAGAGTGGTGGGATATAAGTTTTCATGGTAGGTGAAGATGTGCCAATTCAAATATAATGGTGATTCGTCCAAATATTAATTATGTTTGTTTTTTTTTCTTATTATTTATTAGTAATGTCTAAAAATCAAAGTGGAAAAATGCATTAAATCTAGCTTAAGATATTTGATTCATCCATCTACCAAAATTCATTAAATATAATTATGGTATTTTGATTCGTCCAACCACCAAATTAGCCTTTTTTGTTCTTCTTATTTATTAGTATTTTCCCTAAATTAAAAGTGGAAAAATTCATTAAATCTATTTTAAAATATTTGATTTATCCAACCACCAAAATTGTCTTATGTTTCTTCTTATTTATTACTTTTTTCTTGGATTCAAAGTGGAAAAATTCATTAAATCTAGCTTACAATATTTGATTCATCCGACCACCAAATTTCTCTTGTGTCTCTTTTTATTTATTTCTACTATCTTTAATTCGGAGTGCAAAAAATTATTAAATCTTGCTTTATTGTAGTAATTATGAGTATATTCCTTGAATGCAAAGTGGAAAAATTTATTAACTCTAACTTGTATCTACAACCAAATCACTTTTTTGGTGTGAACTTATTGGCTGATTAACTATAGTTAAAATAAAGAAAAAATCTCAAGCACATGTATTTTGTTTGATGTTTACTAAGCTTTTAAATAATTAAGGACATTTGTAATTAATAATTGGAGAACATTTTAAAATTTATCCTCATATTTATTAGAGTCAAAATGAAATTTATTGAACACTAAAATAATTTTAATACAAGTAGGTCCCACATAATGTCTTACTCACACATGTAACTTGCGATTGAATACACCATATGCAAAAAAAAAACATTATAGAGATTTTCTTTTATTTTAGCTAAAGAAAATTCTTTTCATACATCAGTCTCTCGTTGTTTTCTTCTTTTTTATCGAGTTTACTTCTCTCAGTTTTACTTCGATTTTTCTTCAAAGATCCAGTGGTCTAATAATTGATCTGAATCATTAAACAAGTAGAGTCATCACATTCTTCATATACCTCATTTCCAAGAATAGAAGTGGTTCATTTTCTTTCAATCTCAATTCAAATCGAGGTAAATTTACTTTTTTCTCTTTGATTTTGCCCCTGATCGTTCATTTTTATGAATATTCTATGGTTTGATGAAAGTTTAACATTGGGTGATTCCTTTCCATCCGTCCTAGCCCTGGTAAATAGAGTTGCTTGGTACTTGTTGCGGGTGGGAAGTGATAGGTATCCCCTTGAATTAGTCGAAATGCATGCAAACTAAGCCTGAACACCACTCTTACTAAAAAAGATTTGAAATTGGAGTAATGTTTTCTCGTTCGTCCTTTTAAATCTATTTTTTTGGGACTAGTTTAGTCTTTTTCTTTATTTCTACAATGTGGAGTTCTGCTGAAAGTTGTACTATGTTTGAATTTTGGATATTTTTTTTGCCTTCGGAAGTTTGATATGGAGATAAAATTGCCGACATTTTTTTCCTCTTGCAAACCCCCCAATAATCGGAAGAAAATTGTAGTGGTGAAAGTTGAAGTTGGAGATAATTGCTTCCTACCTCTAGTATGCTTATCATTAGGTTATTCATCAAAGAGGAAACATGATTACTCAGTTTCACAAGTGTTTGACCTTCTAAGTCTACATAGAAGAATTGATTTTGATGAACCTAACCGTTTCAATTTTTATGTTTTTCAGGGTTGTTGAGGTACGGCTTGATTTTAGAAATCTTCATGCAAAACAAATAAGCGGGATTGAAGCTCTTCTGCTGTACCTTATTTATCAGAAAAACTACCGCAGCTCCGACATTTGTTGGACTTGTAGATTTGAATCAGAACTGTCGCAAATTTTTTATCATAAGCTTGGCGAGGGGCAAACATGTCTATTCAAGGTTATGGGATGAACAATGCTAGTGGTTCTGGTGCAATGGCAGTGGATAACAGCAGTGTTGGTTCAAATGGTTCTCACACTGATATTCTAAACCAGCAGGGTAATCATATCCACAGTAACTATTCTGTCGCTGCTAGCGTAGTCGGGGGGAGAGTTTCTAGGTTGAGCGATGATGCCCTTGCTCAAGCCTTGGTTGATCCTCAATTCCCCACCACTGGGCTTGTGATTTGTGATGAGTGGACAATTGACTTGAGTAGGCTTACCATTGGACAAGCATTTGCTCAAGGCTCTTTTGGGAAGCTCTATAACGGAACTTATAATGGTGAAGATGTTGCCATTAAGCTGCTAGAGAGGCCAGAACATGCTCTTGAGAAGGCTCACTTTATAGAGCAGCAATTTCAACATGAGGTCAGGATGCTAGCAAATTTAAAGCATCCAAACGTTATACGATTTGTGGGTGCATGTCGTAAAACCATGGTGTTATGCATTGTGACTGAATATGCAAGCGGAGGATCAGTGCGTCAGTTCCTCGCGAAGCGACAAAACCGAGCTGTACCATTGAAGATAGCAGTAAAGCAGGCCTTGGATGTGGCAAAGGGGATGGAGTATGTTCATGGTCTAAATCTTATTCATCGTGATTTAAAATCTGACAATCAATTGATTGCTGCTGACAAGTCAATCAAGATTGCAGACTTTGGTATTGCTCGGATTGAGGTGCTGACTGAAGGAATGACACCAGAAACTGGCACTTACCGCTGGATGGCTCCGTAAGCATCTAGACTCTATAGCAGCCTTGTTGTCTTGATCTTGTTTGAGCTTATTGCCAAATCCTATATTAGAGCTCTTAAGCTTTTTATCCTATCCTTTTAGGCTATTATTTTCTCTGTCTGCATTAATTTTTGTATTTTTTTTTAAATTACTTTGTTATGTGTTTCTTTAGCCAAACATCTTCCAGACACAACCTCTCTTCTTCTAGGAGGCAAGGGTAAGGTCTGCTTTCTCTCTACCCAACCCAGACCCCATTGAGTGGGATTTCATAGGGTATGTTGTTGTAGCATGTTGGATTCTCTTTATCGAATATTTTTTCTAAAAACTGTAGTGAAAAGCATGGAGGTTAAAAAGTTGATTGACCTTACTCTCTTTCAATTCCTTTCCATCCTTTTCCTTTTCCTTCTTGTCCATGACTTGGAACTTGATTCAACTTAGACACATTTAAGAGTGTCGCTTAGTTGTCAATGAAGATTAGGGTTCAATCATCCCAGTGACAGAAAACACCAAGTGTACTCTTCCCATATGCCTAAACCTGAAACCTTGGTGGGTATAGTTACCTGAAGTCGAGATGTCTGCAAGTTGGATTGGATTCCATTTTCAAATAGAGTAATGTTTCGTTTGTCTGAAAAGGGGTCTAAGACATTAATTACCTCAGTGAATTTACTTATTGGATGTGTCTGAGAGATATGAACCACAATTCTATTCTTGTCGAATATGTAAAAGGAAATTCTATGGGAAGTATATTAGAATAATGTATGGGTAAGAATGGGTCCCTGGCCTATGCAGTGGTATTAGTTAGGGTTTCTTAGTTAGGGTTTCTGACTAAATTTGCTGGAAAGGGTGAAACTTAAAAATGGAGCTCAAGGATGGCGTTACGAGCATTGTCACGACGCGCTAATGTTCTATTATATTTAATGAACACTAGATCATTAAGGCGTGTCCACTCAAGCCTATTTCTCTTTTTACTATGAATCTGCACATAATAGAAAGTAATTAATAGGAGGACTTGGGATAATTAAGGTATCAATTAAATTAGTAATAATGTATTAATGTAATATGGTTTCTCACATGTTCATACACGCTCCAATTTCTCTCACAATCGGATGCGCTACAAGTTAAACTTTGCATTCTTATAGCAAACTGTTGCAAGTTTGGGACATTATGACCAAATTGCATCCACCATTAACCTATATAAGAGTAATTTTAAAAGATTCATAACTTAAATGTTGAAGCTTTAAATACAATTAAAAGATGAAATTCTCACCTCGTGACCTCAAGGTTCTAGCTCTAATGGCTGATTCAATTCCAAGTAGGCCATCCGCTTTCATGTACACACCAAAACCAACAAAGTTCATGGAGTAATTTGAAGCAAAACGTGAAGCAGAATGGCTATAAGAAGTAAGTGAAGCGGAATGGCTATTAGATCCTTTCTCGCTAAAATCATTTTGCGCGTCATTTTTAAAAGTAGAACTTATCCGAAGTGCATGGCTTCAAGCAGTAATCCCATACTTCAAATTTCTTTAAGAGATGGCTTTGAACAAAAATGCGGGAGCTATGTGACACACGAGGAAATCAATGCCCGTCCTCAATGCCCGATAAGAAGAATGACTTATTTGGTATTAAGTCTTACAACACATGTTGCTACACCCGATTTGACAAATGCCTTATATATGTTGAACTAGATCTTTTGAAACAAAAGGAGCATTAAAACCCCATAATGATCAATGAATTAGTATAACTTGTTGAGTTACCGAGATCGTAAATGAGGCCGATTATGACTCAGTATTCTGACATCTAACTTTTCGTGCCTCACATGCTATGTTATATTGGTCCTTCGCATTACATACTTATTGCAATGGGTGTGTCATTGTTGTATGTACTCTTCAACATACACAAATACTTTACAAAAAAATGTGCATACCTATAATGATACTTAGATCTAATTAAATTCATAGTCAGTCCATACGAGAAGCGGATTTAGGATTTAAAATTTATCGGTCCCAATGATACAGGGGATTAAGCCTTCAATGAGGAGGGCAATAAAGCTTAAGCAAGTTCCCATTTATCTCGTTGGACCAATAACTTACTTTCTAGATCCCAACAACTAGTTTTTATATATTTCTTTACTGGATTTCACATAACCTATACCCAATACTCTAGGCCCGCCTTGTGCAACAACATACTTAGTGCAATCCCACTTGTGGGGTTTGAGAGAGTAGAGTGTATGCAATGTTTCCCTTACCTTGTTGTGATAGAGCTTTCTTCTTAAAAGACCCTGAACTTTAAATAAACTTGCTAATTAGGAAGCAAGAGCATGCTCAATTTCCAACGAACAATTTACCTTAATACGCGACCTTTATACTCTCTTATCAAAGGCCATTTTTTCTGTGAGATCTAGATGCACTTCATCTAATCACTCCCTCACAATACTTCTTCGGCCTGACTTTACCTTTCATGACGCCCTCCACTATAAACATCTCATACCTCCTATGAGGAGTGAGGCTTCTATACTCCTCCTCACATGTGCAAATCATCTTAGTCTCATATTCCTCATCTTGTTTAATATGGAGGCCACTCCTACCTTGTCCAGGGTATCTCCATTCTTAATCTTGTCTCTCTTAGTATGCCCACAATATCTACCTCAATACTCTCATCACAACGATTTTCTTCTTATGAACATAAGATTTCTTAATAAGCCAACACTTCGCCCCATACTCGGTGGCGTACGCAGGACTTTTTCGTAAGTTGTGTCACCTTTTAGTTTTTTTTTATATATATATATAAATAAAAGTGAGAAAGGAGAAAATAATATAAAATGGTAAGTAATACTAATGTAGAGAAAGAAGGAAAGAAAATAGAAAATTTGTATAAAAAATGAGGTTAAGCAGGTTCGCACCCGCGATCTCAGCTTTGGAAAAGCTAAGACTTACCAACTAAGCTACACAAATATGTAGAGTATCACTTTGTACTATATATCTTTTTTATCTGTTTTCCCTTTTAATCACAATTTTTCCAACTAAGCAAGCAGACTACTCTTAAATCCGCCCCTGCCCATACTACAGGGTCGGTCTAACCACCACGCTGTAGAACCTACCTGTCCATACTCCATATAATATGGATCACATGTTACCTTTAGTTGCTGAAGAATAAGTATATTTGAAACCGTTTGGATTTCTCCACTAGAACTCATCACCTCCAAGAATGATAGGAAAAACAAAAGCATTAAATCTATTTAGGGGGCAGGGGTGTCCACATGGGCTTGATTTGCCAAGTCTGTTCATATGTATTATAAAATGCCATCTGTTTATCTGTATTATGATACGCCAAACTAATTTTAGATGTTGGTATATGGTATGTAAGAATATATTTTACAGTTTCTGTTATGTGTAACGGTGCTTGCTTGTATAGGCTGACTGTTTTATTAATTCATGCATTAGTACCTGATTGTCATACTGTTGAAAATTTATTGATATCGATTGGATGATCACCTTGGTTGGCACAATCTGATTCAAAAAAAGGAAAATGATGTTCAAAGTTGTTAGCAATAGCATCTGTGTTTTGTTGTGGATGTCTAAGCGTTTGACTTTGTTTTGTAGGGAGATGCTCCAGCACCGATCATACACCCAGAAAGTTGATGTTTATAGTTTTGGCATTGTTTTGTGGGAGCTCATAACAGGGTTGCTTCCTTACTCGAGCATGATCATGCAGGCCGCTTTTGTCGTTGTCAACAAAGGCGCCGTCCAATAATCCCCAATGATTGCTTGCCTGTCTTATCTAATATCATGACTCTTCTTTGGGATTTTGACCCCGATAAGCGACCAACTTTCTCTCAGGTGGTCAAGATGCTTGAGGCGGCTGAGATAGAAATCATGACTAATGTCAGAAGGGCACGTTTCAGGTCCTGTCCTCGTCCTACGGCTACTGGGAAAGATTAAACAGGAGGCAAAAGACATTGAATTGAAAAACTGATTTTGAGTCGATAATATCTATCCGGCACAATCACTTTTCAGATAGAAAAAGGGTTATAGTTATGCGAAAAAACTAAACATTTCTATGTTGTAGTTTGTTTCTTTTCTTTAAACTGTGGATTTAAGATAGCGACTAGTTGGCTTGCTGAATTTGTTCAAAGTTGTATCAGGTTGTGAATTATATGAAATACTCATCTATGCTTGCAGCCTCGTTTTCTTTGTTACACTCTGATAGTTTTATCAGTGCAGCACACATATTGTGATATGCTTTAGGGCTTATCGGAAGTAACCTCTCTACTTTTACAAGGTGGGGGGGGGGGTAAGACTGTGTGCACAACACCCTCTTCAAACTCAACTCTGATCGGTAGGGTTTCGGCTGGAGAAGACGACGGAGTAAGATGAAGCCGGTATAAGAACAACAGTGTTGAACTAGGCTTACAATCGATATGTCAAATAGACCTATATATTCATGGATCATGATGAGAAGGATGAATGCAACATCGATAACCGCGTAGTATTCTCTTTCTCTTATATATATATATATATATATATATATATATATATATATATATATATATATATATATAATATTAAATCATTTTTCTCGTCAGTTTGCTGACTATGTTATTTTGATCTTTGATTCTCTGAGCAATTTTAATTATGAACATACTAACTTGCAATTGGCTTCAACATAGTTGTTTCTTTCAATGCAAATCAAAAAAGCACCTAAAATTAAACATATAGACTTATTGTAGAGATTCATTTCATTTTGTAATTCTTGTATGTTTGTTGGTACATGAAGTTGGTTAAAAATTAGTTGTTGTCTTTATGTTGGCATGTTGTTTCTGATGTTATTTTGGTTTCTGAATTCAACGGTTCTAAATTATGAGCTTGTTAACTCGCAACAAGACTACACAATGATTGTTTGTTTCAATGAAGAGTAATGAAGCAACTAAAATTATGCATCCCTAGGCTTGTTTTAGAGTTCCACTTTTTTTTTAATCTAAATTCTTAGTTGGCGATGTGTTTCTATCTTCTGTGCTTGTAATCTGTTTATGAGTACTTGATATTGGTGAAGTCTCCCTAATTTCAGTTGAAATTTTATTAATGATGTTATTACCAGTTCCAACTACTGATAACAAAGGGGTCTATGGTAGGTTATAGTCTGATTATGCTAAGCCTATGAAGACTAAGTTAGAGGTTGCCATGGTTAAGAGGCTTTCCATTCAGACTGTAGTTACTTTGGGATCGTGCGTGGTTTATTCTTTAATTGCATTTCGAATTAAACTACACCTTGAGCTATACATTACCAGAGAAAAGGGTAGACTTTCCTTGTGAGTATTTAGAAGTATGATATACGAAATACACCTCTAATCATGAGTTGAGAAACAAGGCGGGTGGTATGATATGAGTTTTTAGTGAAGGGGAAGTGTGTCAATTCAAATATAACCGTGATTCGTCCAATCACTAATTTTATTTTGTTTTTCTCTTCTTATTTATTAGTAATTTCTAAAACTCAAAAGTAGAAAAATTCATTAAATATATCTTAAGATATTTGATTCGTCCATCCTCTAAATTTGCCTTGTTGTTCTTATTTATTAGTGTTTTGCCTTAAATTGAATGTGAAAAATTCATCAAATATCACATACGATATTTGATTCGTCCAACCACCAAATTTGCCTTTTTTCTTTCTTATTTATTAGTATTTTCCTTAAATTCTAGTGGAAAAATTCATTAATTCTATCTTGCAATATTTGAGTTGTCCAACCACCAAATCGGTCTCGTGTTTCTTCTTATTTATTTCTACTTTGTTAGATTCAAAGTGGAAAAACTCATTAAATCTAGCTTATAATAGTCAAACCACCACATTCATCTCATGCCTCTTCTTATTTGTTACTTCTATCTTTTATTCAAAGTGGAAAAAAATATTAAAACTAGCTTTATTGTGGTAATTATGATTATATTCCTTAAATCAAAAGTAGAAAAATCATTAAATCTAACCAAATACATTCACATTTGTAGTATGACTTTTATCTACACTGATAAATCTCATTTGTAGTGTGAACTTATTGCCTGATTAACTAGAGTTAAAATAAAGGAAAAATCTCAGGCACATGTATTTTCTTTGATGTTTACTAAGCTTATAAATAATTAAGAACATTTATAACAATTATTATTGCTTGACAAATTAATTTTTTTCTTTTATAATTTGAACTAAAAGTATATAATAAAAACACAATTTCATGTGTTTGGATGTTCAATTGAAATAAACCATAATTCAAGGGTCAAAATGAAATTTATCGAACAATTCTAATACAAGTAGTCCCTATATAAACTTGTACTCACACATGTAACTCGTACTCATACATTACTCTCTCTATGTGTTCTTTTTTTCTCGTGTTACTTCTCTTAGTTTTTACTTCGATCTTTCTTCAGATCTCCAGTGGTCTGAAAATTGATCGGCGTCGGAAAAAAAGTAGAGTCGTATCACAATCGAGGTAAATTGATTTTTACTTTTTTTCTTCCTTGATTTTGCCTTTTGATCGTTCATTTTAATGAATATTCTGTGTTTTAATTAAAGTTTAATACTAGGTGATTTCTTCCCATCTATCCTAGCCTTGGTAAAGAGTTACTTGGTACATGTTGGTGGAGGAAAGTGACAGGTATCCCCCGGAATCAGTCGAGGTGCATGCCAGCTATCTCGTCCTGCACTATGTTTGATCTTGCGAAGGCTCACTTTATGGAGCAGCAATTTCAGCATGAGGTCGCGATGTTGGCAAATTTAAAGCATCCAAATATAATACGATTTTATTGGTGCATGTCGTAAAGCCAATGAGTTGTGTATTGTGACTGAACATACAAGGGGGGGGGGGGGGGATCAGTGTGTCAGTTCCTGCAAAACCAAGTTGTGCCATTGAAGTTAGCTGTTAAGCTGGTCTTGGATGTGGAGCATGTGCATGGCCTGTATCTTAATCACCGAGATCTAAAATCTGACAATCTACTGATTGTTGCTGACAAGTCAATCAAGATTGCAGACTTTGGTGTTGCTCGAATTCAAGTGGAAAAGATGCTCGAGGTAGCAGGGAGACTGAAATCATGACTGATATCTAGAAAGGCGCGTTTCAGGTGCTGCCCTCATCCTACGGCTTCAGAGAAAGAGGAAAACTGGAGGCAAAAGATGTAGAATTGGCAAAATCATTTTTTCATAGGAGATTAGTAATAATAATACATACAAAAAATATGTGAAGTGAAACATGTAAGATCTTGATAGAGTCATTTTCTTCTATTTATATTGTGAATGAGCATAAGAGATTATATTGTGAAATGAGTATAAGAGATTATGTAATCCCTTTTTCATTTATCGAAGCTTTGATGGAGAAAGTTTCACGAAGATGGCAAATAGCTAATGAAATAGTTGAGGTGTGTACATATTTGCTTTATCAACACTATTATTAAAATATTTTACATAAATATCAGGCTTTATTTACAGTCTGTTGTTAGACATGATTCTAAAATTTGTACTAGATTAATTATTTACTAGCATGTTATTCCCAATAGTTAGGAATATTGAAGTGGATGTTTTAGTATAGTAGAAGAGATAAAATAATTAAGAATAAAGATACTCACAATAAAGTGAGACCAACCTTCGTACCGACCTTCGTGAAGAATAAGACGAGAAAAGTGAGATGGAAATAATTCAAATATATGAAGAAAATATGCACAGATGCATGCGCCAATGAAAAAGTGCGATAAGTTGGCTATAATGAGTTTAAGGAAAGATATAGGCCAAAGAAGTTTTGAGAAAAAGGTGATTACACATGAAAAATAGGGAAATTTGGTCTATTATTAAAAGAGGGCTTGTAAATATGAAAATGGGCGTTAAAAAAATGGGGTAAGTGTACGTGAAGGTTCCTAACTCATTAAGGAGGTCCTTATAAATTTTTTTGATGAAAATTTTTTGTGTGCTTCGTGCGCCAGATCCATGGGTTAATACAGACGAAAAACTGCGAAATTTGGACGATTCTTCAAAAAGGGCTTGTAATGCGGTAATACTTATTAAAACAATGGTGTGAGTGTACTTTAAGGTTTCCTAACTAATTACGGAGGTCCTCATAATTTTTTTTTGAGAAAAAAACTTCAAATGCTCAGAATGTCAAATCCATGGGCTAATACACACAAAAAATTAAAAAAATTAGGAGATTCTAAAAAGGACTGTAAATATGGAAATGGGTGTTAAAAATTAGTGTGAGTATACGTAAAGGTTCCCAACTCATAACAGAATCAGTGGCGGAGCCAGGATTTTCAATAAGGGGTTCAAAATTCATAAAAATAGAGACAGGAGTACCCGAAGGGGGTTCTATACCAAGGTGGCTCCGCCCCTGATTAGAATGATGACCTTTTGTTCTATCATTATTGGAAGAAAGATGTAGATGTAGGGGTGAAAGTTCAATTTGGAGTTGTTTATCTCTTTCATTTTCTATGGTTTTGGGATGTTTATCATATAGTTTGGATTCTTTTGGCTTATGGTGATGTTTTGTTTTATTTGGAAATAAAAAACCCTATATTTCTTTGTGCTGTAGATAAGAATGGTGACCTTTTGTTTACTTGAAATTTGCCCCCTGTAATTGGAAGAAAAATGTAGGGGTGACATTCATGAGGGTCTCAGGTTGAATACCCCAAAGAAAAAAAAACATTAGGTGATTTCTTTCTATCTGTCCTAGTCTTGTTAGATAGAGTTGCTTGGTACTTGTTGCGAGTGGAAAGTTACATTATCTCGTGGAATTAGTTAAAATGCATGCAAGCTGGTACGGACACAAAGTTTATTTAAAAAAGAAGAGTTGAAAGCAGCTGACCCTGTCAGTCTATGTAGAAGAATTGATTTTTGATGTACCTAATCTTTAACATTTTTCATATATTTGCAGGGTCTGTGGAGGTGTGGTTTGATTCTAGAAATCCCCGTGCAAAAGAAATAAGTTGGACTGAAACTTTTCTGCTGTAGCTGCCTCATCAGAAAAAATGATGGAGGCTCCAAAATCTGTTGGACTTACAGACTTGAATCAAAACCTGTCGCAGAACTTTTACTATAAGCTTGGCGAGGGGTCAAACATGTCTATGGAGAGTTATGGGATGAGCAATGCTGGAGGTTCTGTTACAATGTCGGTTGATAACAGCAGTATTGGATCAAATGATTCTCACACTCATATTTTAAACCACCTGTTATTTGTAGATTTGATGATTTGACAAACGTAGGGACCTTGTAAAGGTACTAGTTTTCTTACTTGAGTATTGCAGGTTCTTACTTGAGTATTGCAGATGAAAAAAACGCAAGGACCTAGTAGTGGTACCAGGCTCTCATGATGATGAGCTAGTTGACTGCCAGCTGGAGACGGTACAGAAAGTAGGTGCACACTTTCCGATGGCGTTAGAAAGTGTGTCTTTTCCAGCCAATGGCAAAGAGGTTTAGGAAAGTGACTTGTCCATATAAAAGGCACTTTCCTAAACATTTTTTGCAGTTTTTGCAACTTGATAAAAACTTTTCAAGAACTCTTCCAAAGGCTACTACAAAGCAAAGGCAGAATTATTCCAAGAACAACAACAATCTCTGGAGCTTTTCGTCTAGTTGTTTAGGAATACATTCTCTTGTTCTTAAATTGTAAACATTTCCTGAATCTATAAAGGAATCGGTGTGTAGTGTTAAAAGTCTAGGTTGTCCAGGTGGGATATCTTAGTGGGTAGATTGTTTTCTACTTAGGCTTGTTAAGCAATAGAGGACTATTGCTTAACTGTGAGATTGATAACTCTTACTTACATTTGGTGTAATCGTGTTTTACTTTTGCTTTTGAAGATTAGTGAAAACTATTGAAAATCCTGTGAGACAGGTCGTCGTTTTACTCCCTTAAGCAAGGAGGTTTACACGTAAAATCATCGTGTTGATTTTACTGCATTTAACTTTCTGTTTTTATTCATTAGTGTAGTAAGGGACCTGGTCCATTACTTGTTAAGTGAAGGCATATATTCTATCACCACCAGTACAACCACATCCACAATAACTATTCTGTTGCTGCTAGCGTAGTCAGGGGGAGAGTTTCTAGATTGAGCGATGATGCCCTCGCTCAAGCCTTGGTTGATCCTCAGTGCAATACCGAGCTGTGCCATTGAAGTTAGCAATTAAGTAGGCCTTGCATGTGGCAAGAGGGATGGAGTATGTGCATGGCCTGAATCTGATTCACTGGGATCTGAAATCGGACAATCTATTGATTGCTGTTGACAAGTCAATCAAAATTGCAGATTTTGGTGTTGCTCGAATTGAGGTGCTGACCGAAGGAATGACACCAGAAACTGGCACTTACCGCTGGATGGCTCCGTAAGCATCTAGATCCTTTAGCAGCCTTGTTAAATCCACTCTTGATCCAGTTTGGGCTTATCGCCAAACCCAATATTAGATTTCTCTCCGTCTTCATTACTTTC
This sequence comes from Solanum arcanum, assembly GCA_027789145.1. Taxonomy (NCBI): domain Eukaryota; kingdom Viridiplantae; phylum Streptophyta; class Magnoliopsida; order Solanales; family Solanaceae; genus Solanum; species Solanum arcanum. Next base: position 24,844,178 of record CM050944.1, read on the forward strand.
TGAGTTTTATTTCTTTTTTAAAACTCCTTTGATATGTGTTACTTGAGCCAAAAATCTTTCATAAAGAACCTATCTACCTCCACGAGGGAAGGGTAAGGTCTGCTCTCTCTCTACCCACCCAAGACACCACTGAGTGGGAGTTCACTGGGTATGTTGTTGTTGTTGTAGCATGCTGGATTCCCTTTATGGAACAAAATTTTTTAGAACTAAAGTGAAAAGTATGGAGGTTGATGGGTTCAAGTCCTGAATGTCCTTTTGATGGCACCTCACTGATTGTGATTATATTTTCTATTGTATACCTGCTGTTGCTAAGAGGAGAAATTATTTGTTCCAGTTAGCTTTTTAACATAGTTATGTGCCTGTTAGTGAAGGTTAAAGAGTTGATCGACTTTATTTTCTCTTACAATTTATTTCCCTCCTTTTGATCTTCCTTCTTGTCCGTGATTTGTAACTTGATTCAAGTTATTCACATCCAAGGATGTGGCTTAGATTTCAATGAAGTAGGTGCAAATCGCGGAGATTTGAGTTGAATCACACAAGTAGTGCTTTATTCCCATATGCCTAAACCTTACACTTTGGTGGGTATCTATTCATGTCTGTTTATTGATCCAAATAAATGGTAAAGTGCCTTAGTTGATAACTCTCAGCACCAGCCACATCATATTCCATGAATTTATCAGCCCAAAGTGATTATTAGCAGGAAAAGAACTAATCTTTAAAAAAGAAGAAGTTCTTTTTCTGTTAATATCACTTTGGGCTGATAAGATTCATGGAATATGACGTGGCTGGTGCTGGGAATTGTCAACTAAGACACTTAACCATTTATTTGGATACATTCTCCCGATAAAGATGATAAGTTCTTCATTTTGGTTGAAATTTTGGTCTTTTAGCGGGCATCTTAGAGAAGCATGGGAGACTTTAGTTCAAATCTTAGAAGAGGCACCAAAACACTAGGTGATTTCACCTGATACTTGTGTTAGTGGGGTATATTGCAAGTACTTCACAAAATCATCATCGGCATAAACTAGTGCTCTTCGAGGATTTCTCGATTATCAAAAAGGAAAATCTAAATAAGTTCTATTCTTAGACATAATTAAGTGTCAACACTTCTATCCCTCCAAACTTATTTATGCAGTTGTTATATTTAAGTGACTTATTAATGAATTCAAAAACAAAACTGGTTACACCATAACTCAATTATGGCTCTTTTCGTTTCTTTGCTAGCTCTGAGTTGGAAAGAAGTTTGTTCTTCTTTGGCTGTTTCCAAAAGGAATTACAGGAGAGGCCTTATAAAAACTAGACTCTACAATGATAATGTGATTCTCCACTGAGTTACTACATCATAAGACCATCTCAATCTCTACTAAAATTTCACTCAATCTTTCATGAATCTTAATCATTTGTTGGAACCTTCGGTCATTCTTTACGAAGAGACCTCATTTTACAAGCATAAAAAGCGTCTAGGTGATGTTTTGTATAATCTACAATGATTATGTGGATTCTCCATTGTGTTGCTACATAAACTTGTTCCATCCATAAGATTATCTCAATTTCTACGGAAACGTAGAAGTGGAGTACTGACTCTCATGACCCTAAATCATTCGTTGTAACCTCCGAGCATTCTTCCTAGAAAGAAGTCTTTTTAAAAGCAAAAGGCGATTCGTGGAGTTTGAAGTGTAAAGCTAGGAGTGAAGCATACAAGTTATGGTAATTAAATAGAAGTACCAAACACATACAAATTTAGTTGTCTTCTCATGAAACTGAATCATTTTTGAAACCTCCAATTACCGAGAGTAGTGTTTTTAGAATCGAGAAATGCAAAATATGACAAGGTCCATGATTTTGAATCAAAAAGAGAGAAGTGAAGCGCACTAGCTACAGGAAGTAAGTAATGCCAGACATAGAAGGATTTACTACTATAAAGATGCAATGAAATGTTGTTGAAATGCTTATGATCAGAAAGGATTTAGGAGGTTGACCTTGTGAGTGGTGATAATTTTGGTGACCTAGTGCAGTCGTGAAACACCACATCCCTGCGATGGTGGATGATGTAGACTTTCTTCTCTGTGTGATAATAGGCTAGTATGCATGTTAGACTTTCCTTGGAGAAATAGACAGATGAATCTGTTTGCATTTGTTAATTTGATGTGATAATGAATGATCTTGCCAAAAAAGTGTTATGTGGAATTCGAGATAATACGAGAAAATTTAAACGCGAAAAACAAGACAACAGATTTACGTGGTTCACCAATAAATTGGCTACGTCCACGGGAAGAGGGGGAACAGTTTTATTATGGAGAGGCAAGAACAGAATACAGAATAGGGTTTGCCATAGCGTCTATATATAGTGTTAATCTAGGCCCTAACAGGTTTGCCATAGCGTTCTTTCTGTTGTAACGGGTCCGATTCAAGGCATTCAACAAAAAGAATATGATATTGAATGATCTTTGCCAAAGTAGGTGGGGACCGGATCTAAATATCTAGTAAAACTTATATACGTGCAGAGACTACAGCCAGTCTCTGACACTACGTGCAATTCTAGTATACTCAAATTTTGATTCTAATTAACTGAGAAATGAAGTTACTTTTCAAGTTTACCCTTGAGAAATTAGTCATTCACATTCTGCAGATCCTATCCTGTTTAACAATGTGAATTTTCTGGCAAGTGTGTCTGGTTTCTTCTCTTTTCAGAAAAAAAAACGATGTTCAAAGTTGTTAACAATAGCATCCGAGTTTCGTTGTGGACCGCCAATGTTTGACTTTGTTTTGTAGGGAGATGATCCAGCACCGGTCATACACCCAGAAAGTTGATGTTTATAGTTTTGGCATTGTTCTGTGGGAGCTCATAACTAGGTTGCTTCCTTTCCAGAACATGACTGCTGTGCAGGCTGCTTTTGCTGTTGTCAACAAAGGCGTCCGTCCAACAATCCCCATTGATTGTTTGCCTATCTTATCTGATATCATGACCTGCTGCTGGGATTCTGACCCCAATAATAGGCCAACTTTCTCTCAGGTTGTCAAGATGCTTGAGGCAGCTGAGACAGAAATCATGACTAATATCATAAAGGCACGTTTCAGGTGCTGCATTCATCCTACCGCTACAGGTTGATTCAGGAAAGAGGAAACTGGAGGCAAAAAAAATGTTGAATGGCAAAAATGATTTTGAGTCTGCCATGTGTATCTATCCGGCACAATTTCTTTTCAGATAGAAAAAGGGCTATAATTATGAGAAAAAACTAAACATTTGTCCTGTATTTTGTATCTTTTCCTTAAAACCGTGGATTTAAGACAGCTACTCGTTGTTAATACAGGATATCTGATGTGCATCTATGCATGTCAGATTTTGGCTGTGTTTGCTGAATTTGTTCAAATATATATCAGGTTCTGAATTACATGAAATGCTCATCTATGTACGCAGCCTCGGTTTTTTGTGTTGCACTCTGATAGTTGTATCAGTACAGCAGATATATAGGTACAAATTGCCTGTAACTAAGCCTCTGGCAAGTGTGCAAATTTGCTGTATTGAAGTATGGTAGCTTTTCAGATTGTATCACTCTTTTGCCTTGTTATTGAAAAATAGTCGCTCATCTAAATCTTCATTTATCTTATTACTTTTCTTCATTATCCTATTAGTGTATTTTCTTTTTATATCTTTTGTGATATGGTTTCCTAAAGCCGAGGGTCTATTGAAAAAAGTCACAATACTTTCACAAGGTAGGGGTACGACTTTATACACACCACCCTCTTTCTGACTCCACTTTTGAAATTTCACTGAGTATGTTGAGGGCTTGGAAAATAGTTATTTTTACTTGGTATTATACTCATCGAAGATAGTAGATAACCAACAAAATATTTGAGGTACGTACAAATTTGATCGAAGACATAGATTGGTTATCTATGTTTTGGGATTTTCTAGTTCCATAAATCATGGCAAGGATCCATTATTTTAGTGTAATGAAGATATGATTAGACTGTAAAATCGGAAAGATAAAATTATGAATGAAGATATTTAAAAAAAAGTAAGTGATTTTTCATAATAGACGAAATGAAGGAAGTGAGATTAAGATAGTTCAAACATATGAAGAGGAGATGTGCAAATACACACACCATTGATAAAGGGAGATGTGATTATAGATCAATAAAAGGTTAGTATGTAGTTCAATGTCATTTCACTTTCTTACGGAATAAGCTTGGTGGTAATTTGGTGCACCGTATATGTTCCCTCTTTTATTGGCAGTATCAATATTTTTGTAAATCCTCGTTGTCTCCTCAATTATCACATTATTTGATTGTTGTTATTGTATTCCTTGTTTCTCAAATACAATGCAATGCTTTTTTTTTAAAAAAATATTATGTCCTCTTTACTTTCGTATGTTTTCTTAATCAAATTGCTTTAACATATGTTGTTTGAGTCGAGGGTCTTTCGAAAATGACCTGTCTATCTGGTGTGCGTATATTTTACCCTTTCCAAACCCCCAAATTACGATAGTATGCGTTAGTTCAACCAAAGGTGTTTCGAAATAACTTTCTACTTGGTATATGTACGTTTTACCTTTTTTTTGGATTCCATTCGTAAAATTACATCGAATATGTTGTTGATGTTATCGTCATAAAATTTAAGGGGTCAAAATGTATAAAAAAATAACTTAGCAGTAAAGAGGTCTAAAAGCAAACGACGTGGTTGAAGTAAAATGCTTTTGGCTGTAAACGGTGATTTTAGCACGGCGATTCCTAGGGTTTAGGCCGTAGAAAACGATGGAGTAAGATGAAGCCGGTAGTAAGAACAGCAATGTCGAACGGACCTCTAATTTCATGGCTCAGGATGAGAAGGATGAATGCAACATCGGCGACCGCGTAAATATTTTCTCTATATATGAAAACTTGTCGACTATGTTATTTTGAGAAATTTTAAAAATAGTTGATCTTTGACTTTTGTTTCAATGCAAATTAAAAAAAGCACCTAAAATCATTGTAGATATTCATTTCATTTTGTCTGTTTATTGGTACATGAAGTTAGTTAAAAATTAGATTTTTTTCATGGGAATGTTGTTGCTGATGCTATTTTGGTTTCTGAATTCAATTGTTTTAAAATATAGGCGTGTAAACTAGTAATATGACTCCAAAATGGTTGTTTATGTGAATGAAGAATAAAGAAGCGGCTAAAATGATGCATCCCTAGACTCGTTCTGAGTTCCATTTTTATCTGAATTCTTAGTTGGCAATGTGTTCCTATCTTCTGTGCTTGTAATCTGTTTATGACGATTGCATGAAATTGGTGAATTCTCTTTATTTTCAGTTGAAATTTTGTGAATGATGTTATTACCCAGTCTCAACTATGGAGTATGGATATAAAAGGGGTTTATGGTAGGTTATGGTCTAATTATTCTAATCCTATGAAGACTAAATTATAGTGACACTGCTTAAGAGGATTTCCATTATGGACTCTAATTACTTTGGGATCGTGTTGTGGTTGATCCCAAAGTAATTATATGAAATACACTTCTTATCATGAATTTGAGAAAGAAGGAGAGTGGTGGGATATAAGTTTTCATGGAAGGTGAAGATGTGCCGATTCAAATATAATGGTGATTCGTCCAAATACTAATTTTTTTTTCTTATTATTTATTAGTAATGTCTAAATATCAAAATGAAAAAATGTATTAAATCTAGCTTAAGATATTTGATTCATCCATCTACCAAATTTTCTTTGTTGTTCTTATTTATAAGTGGAAAAATTCATTAAATATAATTATGGTATTTTGATTCGTCCAACCACCAAATTTGCCTTTTTCTTCTTCTTATTTATTAGTATTTTCCTCAAATTAAAAGTGGAAAACTTCATTAAATCTATTTTACAATATTTGATTTATCCAACCACCAAAATTGTCTTATGTTTCTTCTTATTTATTACTTTTTTCTTAGATTCAAAGTGAAAAAATTCATTAAATCTAGCTTACAATATTTGATTCATCTGACCACCAAATTTCTCTTGTGTCTCTTCTTATTTATTTCTACTATCTTTAATTCGGAGTGGAAAAAATTATTAAATCTAGCTTTATTGTAGTAATTATAAGTATATTCCTTGAATGCAAAGTGGAAAAATTCATTAAATCTAACTTGTATCTACAACCAAATACATTCACTTTCAAATCGCATTTGTAATCCACACTCCAAAATCACTTTTTTAGTGTGAACTTATTGGCTGATTAACTATAGTTAAAATAAAGAAAAAATCTCAAGCACATGTATTTTGTTTGATGTTTACTAAGCTTTTAAATAATTAAGGAAATTTATAGTTAATAATTGGAGAACATTTTAAAGTTTATCCTCATATTTATTAGAGTCAAAATGAAATTTATTGAACACTAAAATAATTCTAATACAAGAAGGCCCCACATAAAGTCTTACTCACACATGTAACTTGCGATTGAATACACCATATGCAAAAAAAAAAACATTATAGAGATCTTCTTTTATTTTAGCTAAAGAAATTCTTTTTATACATCAGTCTCTCTTTGTGTTCTTCTTTTTTATCGTGTTCACTTCTCTCAGTTTTTACTTCGATTTTTCTTCAAAGATCCAGTGGTCTTATAATTGATCGGCATCAGAAAACAAGTAGAGTCATCACATTCTTCATATACCTCATTTTCAAGAATAGAAGTGGTTAATTTTATTTCTATCTCGATTCAAATCGAGGTAAATTTACTTTTTTCTCTTTGATTTTGCCCTTGATCGTTCATTTTTATGAATATTCTATGGTTTGATTTAAGTTTAACACTGGGTGCTTCCTTTCCATCCGTCCTAGCCCTGGTAAGTAGAGTTGCTTGGTACTTGTTGCGGGTGGGAAGTGATAGGTATCCCCTTGAATTAGTCGAAATGCACGCAAACTAAGCCTGAACACCACTCTTACTAAAAAAAGATTTGAAATTGGAGTAATGTTTTCTCGTTCGTCATTTTAGATCTATTTTTTGGGGACAAGTTTAGCCTTTTTCTTAAATTTCTATAATGTAGAGTTCTGCTGAAATTTGTACTATGTTTGAATTTTGGTTTTTGTTTTTTTGCCTTCGGAAGTTTGATATGGACATAAAATTGCCGACATTTTTTTCCTCTTGGAAGAAAATTGTAGTGGTGAAAGTTGAAGTTGGAGATAATTGCTTCCTACCTCTAGTATGCTTATCATTAGGTTATTCATCAAAGAGGAAACATGATTACTCAATTTCACAAGCGTTTGACCTTCTAAGTCTACATAGAAGAATTGATTTTGATGAACCTAACCGTTTCAATTTTTATGTTTTTCAGGGTTGTTGAAGTACGGCTTGATTTTAGAAATCTTCATGCAAAACAAATAAGCCGGATTGAAGCTCTTCTGCTGTACCTGCTTTATCAGAAAAACTACCGGGGCTCCGACATTTGTTGGACTTGTAGATTTGAATCAAAACTGTCGCAAATTTTTTATCATAAGCTTGGCGAGGGGCAAACATGTCTATTCAAGGTTATGGGATGAACAATGCTAGTGGTTCTGGTGCAATGGAAGTGGATAACAGCAGTGTTGGTTCAAATGGTTCTCACACTGATATTCTAAGCCAGCAGGGTAATCACATCCACAGTAACTATTCTGTTGCTACTAGCGTAGTCGGGGGGAGAGTTTCTAGGTTGAGCGATGATGCCCTTAGTCAAGCCTTGGTTGATCGTCAATTCCCCACCACTGGGCTTGTGATTTGTGATTAGTAGACAATTGACTTGAGTAGGCTTACCATTGGACAAGCATTTGCTCAACGCACTTTTGGGAATCTCTATAATGGAACTTATAATGGTGAAGATGTTGCCATTAAGCTTCTAGAGAGGCGAAAACATGCTCTTGAGAAGGTTCACTTTATAGAGCAGCAATTTCAACATGAGGTCAGGATGCTAGCAAATTTAAAACATCCAAATGTTATACGATTTGTTGGTGCATGTCGTTAAACCATGGTGTTATGCATTGTGACTGAATATGCAAGCGGAGGATCAGTGCGTCAGTTCCTCACGAAGTGACAAAACCAAGTTGTGCCATTGAAGTTAGCAGTTAAGCAGACCTTGGATATGGCAAAAGGGATGGAGTATGTGCATGGTCTGAATCTTATTCATCGAGATTTAAAATCCGACAATCTATTGATTGCTGCTGACAAGTCAATCAAGATTGCAGACTTTGGTATTGCTCAGATTGAGGTGCTGACTGAAGGAATGACACCAGAAACTGGCACTTACCGCTGGATGGCTCCGTAAGCATCTAGACTCTATAGCAGCCTTGTCAAATCTGTTGTCTTGATCCTGTTTGAGCTTATTGCCAAATCCTATATTAGAGCTCTTAAGCTTTTTATCCTATTCTTTTAGGCTATTATTTTCTCTGTCTGCATTACTTTCTGTATTTTATTTTTAAAAAAATTACTTTGTTATGTGTTTCTTTAGCCAAACATCTTCCGGACACAACCTCTCTTCTTCTAGGAGGCAAGGGTAAGGTCTGCTTTCTCTCTACCCAACCTAGACCCCATTGAGTGGGATTTCATATGATATGTTGTTGTAGCATGTTGGATTCTCTTTATCGAATAATTGTTCTAAAAACTGTAGTGAAAAGCATGGAGGTTAAAGAGTTGATTGACCTTACTCTCTTTCAATTCCTTTCCATCCTTTTCCTTTTCCTTCTTGTCCATGACTTGTTCCATCAATAAGACTATATCAATCTCTATGGAAAGGTAGAAGTGGAATACTTAGCTTACTCTTCTCATGTTAAAATCATAAAGCGAACCATGGTGTTTGAAATGAAAAGCTGGGAGTGAAGCATACAAGTAATGGAAAAGTATAATGAAGTACCAATCATATACAAATTTAGTAGTCTTTTCATGAAGTCGAATCATTTGTTGAAACCTCCAATTATTAAGGGTAGTCTTATTAGAAGCGAGAAACACTGTTTTGGGAAGTGAGAAGCGGAAAAAAGAGATGAGGACTCGCTTCACGGAAGAGAAGTGTGAAGTGAAGCGCACACTTTTTTAAAAAAAGTTATATTTAGTATAAAAATAAAAAAATATTAAATAACTCTATAGATAGATAATCAATAATACTCATAAGTCATAACATATAAAACAAAAAATCAAAAACATAATTAGATCACAAAAACTCAAACTCCCATTCTTCAACAAGATCCTCAAACTCTTCAAGTGCCATAACCAAGGGTTCTACTTGGTCATCATCTTCTTCATCATCAGAAGTCTCATCAACGACGTTTCGACTCGAACTAGAACCTCCAACTCCTCTTTGCTTGCCCCTTAAAGTACTCTCCCTAAAATTATAAATATTCTCCTCAACACCACTTGCCATAGAAACGTCACCATAAGTGAGACTCTCCTTCGTACACTTCTTCATCTTGGTGATCTTGTGGTGCTTCAGTTAACCATTCATTTGCCTCATCAATACTATCCAACAAAATTGGATCAATGGTAGTACGAACATTGTCACAACGCGCCAATGTTCTATTATATTTGATGAACACTAGATCATTGAGGCGTGTCAACTCAAGCCAATTTCTCTTTTTACTATGAATCTGCACATAGTAGAAAGTAATTAATAGGAGGACTTGGGATGATTAAGGTATCAATTAAATTAGTAATAATGTATTAATGTAATATAGTTTCTCACATGTTCATACACGCTCCAATTTCTCTCACAACCGGATGCGCTACAAGTTAAACTTTGCATTCTAATAGCAAACCGTTGCAAGTTTGGGACATTATGACCAAATTGCATCCACCATTCAACTGTAGAAGAGTAATTTTAAAAGATTAATAACTTAAATGTTGAAGCTTTAAATACAATAAAAAGATGAAATTCTCACCTCGTGACTTCAAGGTTCTAGCTCTAATGGATGATTCAATTCCAAGTAGGCCATCCGATTTCATGTACACACCAAAACCTACAAAGTCCATGGAGTAATTTGAAGCAAAAAGTGAAGCAGAATGGCTATAAGAATTAAGTGAAGCAGAATGGCTATTAGATCCTTTCTCGCTAAAATCATTTTGCGCGTCATTTTTTAAAGCACAACTTATCCGAAGTGCATGGCGTCAAGCATTAATCCCATACTTCAAATTTCTTTAAGAGATGGCTTTGAACAAAACTGCGGGAGCTATGTGACACACGAGGAAATCAATGCCCATCCTCAATGCCCGATAAGAAGAATTGACTTATTTGACAACACATGTTGCTACACCCGATTTGACAAATGCCTTATATATATTAAACTAGATCTTTTGAAACAAAAGGAGAATTAAAACCCCATAATGATCAATCAATTAGTATAACTTGTTGAGTTACTGAGATCTTAAATGAGGCCGATTATGACTCAGTATTCTGACATCTAACTCTTTGTGCCTCACATGCTATGTTATATCGGTCCTTCGCATTACATACTTATTGCAATGGGTGTGTCATTGTTGTATGTACTCTTCAAAATACACAAATACTTTACAAAAAAATGTGCATACCTTTAATGATACTTAGATCTAATCAAAATTCATAGTCACAAACAAGTCCATACGAGAAGCGGATTTAGGATTTAAAATTTATCGGTCCCAATGATACGGGGGATTGAGCCTTCAATGAGGAGGGCAATAAAGCTTAAGCAAGTTCCCATTTATCTCGTTGGACCAATAACTTACTTTGTCGATCCCAACAAATAGTTTTTATATATTTATTGACTGGATTCCACAGTATCTATACCCAATACTCTAGGTCCGCCCTGTTTAATAGTAGCAACAACGTACTTAGTGCAATCCCACTTGTGGGGTTTGAGAGAGTAGAGTGTATGCAATGTTGCCCTTACCTTGTTGTGATAGAGCTTTCTTCTGAAAAGACCCTGAACTTTAAATAAACTTGCTAATCAGGAAGCAAGAGAATGCTCAATTTCCAACGAACAATTTACCTTAATACGCGACCTTTATACTCTCTTATCAAAGGCCATTTTTTCAGTAAGATCTAGATGCACTTCATCTAATTACTCCCTCCCAATACTTCTTCGGCCCGACTTTACCTTTCATGACGTCCTCCACTACCAACATCTCACACCTCCTCTGAGGATTAATGCGTCTATACTCCTCCTCACATGTCCAAATCATCTTAGTCTCACATCCCTCATCTTGTTCAACATGGAGTCCACTCCTACCTTGTCCAGGATATCTCCATTCTTAATCTTGTATCTCTTAGTATGCCCACAATATCTACCTCAATATTCTCATCACAACGATTTTCTTCTTATGAACATAAGATTTCTTAATAAGCCAACACTTCGCCCCATACTCGGTGGCGGACGCAGGATTTTTCGTAAGTTGTGTCACCTTTTAGGTTTTTTTTTTAAATATATGTATAAAAATAAAAGTGAGAAAGGAGAAAATAATATAAAATGGTAAGTAATACTAAAGTAGAGAAAGAAGGAAAGAAAATAGAAAATTTGTATAAAAAATGAGGTTAAGTAGGTTCGCACCCGCGACCTCAGCTTTGGAAAAGCTAAGAATTACCAACTAAGCTACACAAATATGTAGATTATCACTTTGTACTATATATCTTTTTTATCTGTTTTCCCTTTTAATCACAATTTTTCCAAGTAAGCAAGCAGACTACTCTTAAATCCGCCCCTGCCCACACTACAGGGTGGGTCTAACCACCACTCTATAGAACCTACCTGTCCATACTCCATATAATATGGGTCACATGTTACCTTTAGTTGCTGAAGAATAAGTATATATGAAACCGTTTGGATTTCTCCACTAGAAATCATCACCTCCAAGAATGATAGGAAAAACAAAAGCATTAAATCTATTTAGTGTTACGGTGCTTGTATAGGCTGACTGTTTTATTAATTCATGCATTAGTACCTGATTGTCATACTGTTGAAAATTTATTGATATCTATAGGATGATCTCCTTGGTTGGCACAATCTGATTCAGAAAATGGAAAATGATGTTCAAAGTTGTTAGCAATAGCATCTGTGTTTTGTTGTGGATGTCTAAGCGTTTGACTTTGTTTTGTAGGGAGATGCTCCAGCACTGATCATATACCCATAAAGTTGATGTTTATAGTTTTGGCATTGTTCTGTGGAAGCTCATAACAGGGTTGCTTCCTTACCCGAGCATGACTGCTGTGCAGGCCGCTTTTGCTGTTGTCAACAAAGGCGCCCGTCCAATAATCCCCAATGATTGCTTGCCTGTCTTATCTAATATCATGACCTGCTGCTGGGATTTTGACCCCGATAAGCGACCAACTTTCTCTCAGGTGGTCAAGATGCTTGAGGCGGCTGAGATAGAAATCATGACTAATGTCAAAAGGGCACATTTCAGGTCCTGTCCTCGTCCTACGGCTACTGGGAAAGATTAAACTGGCGGCAAAAGACATTGAATTGAAAAACTGATTTTGAGTCAATAATATCTATCCGGCACTATCTCTTTTCAGATAGAAAAAGGGTTATAGTTATGCAAAAAAACTAAATATTTCTATGTTGTAGTTTGTTTCTTTTCTTTAAACTGTGGATTAAAACTAGTTGGCCTGTTGAATTTGTTCAAAGTTGTATCAGGTTCTGAATTATATGAGATACTCATCTATGCTTGCAGCCTCGTTTTCTTTGTAACACTCTGATAGTTTTATCAGTGCAGCACACATATTGTGATATGCTTTAGGGCCTATTGGAAACAACCTATCTACTTTTACAAGGTGGGGGGGGGGGGGGGTAAGACTGTGTACACAACACCCTCTTCAAACTCAACTGTGATTGGTAGGGTTTCGGCTGGAGAAGACGACGGAGTAAGATGAAGCCGGTATAAGAACAACAGTGTTGAACAAGGGTTACAATCGATAACCGCGTGATATTCTCTTTCTCTTTTATAAATATATATATATATATATATATTTATATATATATATATATATATATATATATATATATATATATATATATATATATATATATATAGTTGTTATTAAATCGTTTTTCTCGTCAGTTTGCTGACTATGTTATTTTGATCTTTGATTCTCTAAGCAATTTTAATTATGAGCTTGCTAACTTGCAATGGGCTTCAACATAGTTGTTTGTTTCAATGCAAATTAAAAAAGCACCTAAAATTAAACATATAGACTAATTGTAGAGATTCATTTCATTTTGTAATTCTTGTATGTTTGTTGGTACATGAAGTTGGTTAAAAATTAGTTGTTGTTTTTTCGTGGGAATGTTTTTTGTTTCTAATTTCAACGGTTCTAAATTATGAGCTTGTTAACTCGCAACAAGACTACAAAATGATTGTTTGTTTCAATGAATAGTAATTAGAGTTCTTAGTTGGCGATGTGTTTCTATCTTCTGTGCTTGTAATCTGTTTATGAGTACTTGAAATCGGTGAATTCTCCTTAATTTTCAGTTGAAATTTTATTAATGATGTTATTACCAGTTTCAACTACTGATAACAAAGGGGACTATGGTAGGTTATAGTTTGATTATGCTAAGTCTATGAAGACTAAGTTAGAGTTGCCATGGTTAAGAGGCTTTCCATTCAGACTGTAATTACTTTGGGATCGTGCGTGGTTGATTCTTTAATGGCATTTCGAAATATACTACACCTTGAGCTATACATGACCAGAGAAAAGAGTAGACTTTCCTTGTGAATATTTAGAAGTATGATATATAAAATACACTTCTAATCATGAGTTTGAGAAAGAAGGCGGGTGGTATGATATAAGTTGCTAGTGAAGGGGGAAGTGTGTCATTCAAATATAACCGTTATTCGTCCAATCACTAATTTTATTTTGTTTGTCTCTTCTTATTTATTAGTAATTTCTAAAACTCAAAAGTGGAAAAATTCACTAAATATAGCTTAAGATATTTGATTTGTCCATCCACTAAATTTGCCTTGTTGTTCTTATTTATTAGTGTTTTGCCTTAAATTGAAAGTGAAAAATTCATCAAATATCACATACGATATTTGACTCGTCCAACCACCAAATTTGCCTTTTTTTTTCTTTCGTATTTATTAGTATTTTCCTTAAATTCAAGTGGAAAAATTCATTAATTCTAGCTTGCAATATTTGAGTTGTCCAACCACCAAATTTGTCTTGTGTTTCTTCTTATTTATTTCTACTTTCTTAGATTCAAAGTGGAAAAACTCATTAAATCTAGCTTACAATAGTCAAACCACCAAATTCATCTCATTCCTCTTCTTATATATTACTACTATATTTTATTCAAGTGGAAAATTATTAAAAAATCATTAAATCTAACCAAATACATCACATTTGTAGTATGACTTTTATCTACACTCATAAATCTCATTTGTAGTGTGAACTTATTGCCTGATTAACTAGAGTTAAAATAAAGGAAAAATCTCAGGCACATGTATTTTGATGTTTACTAAGCTTATAAACAATTAAGAACATTTATAATAATTATTATTGCCTGAAAAAGTAATTTTTTTTTTCTTTTAAAATTTGAACTAAAAGTATATAATAGAAACACAATTTCATATGTTTGGATGTTCAATTGAAATAAACCATAATTCAAGGGTCAAAATGAAATTTATCGAACAATTCTAATACAAGTAGTCCCTATATAAACTCGTGCTCACACACATAACTCGTACTCATACATAACTCTCTCCGTGTGTTCTTTTTTTCTTATGTTACTTCTCTTAGTTTTTACTTCAATTTTTCTTCAAAGCTCCAGTAGTCTGAAAATTGATCAGCGTCGGAAAAGAAGTAGAGTCATAATCACAATCGAGGTAAATTAATTTACTTTTTTTCTTCCTTGATTTTGCCTTTGATCGTTCATTTTTATGAATATTTTGTGTTTTTAATAAAGTTTAATACTAGGTGATTTCTTCCCATCTGTCCTAGCCTTGGTAAAGAGTTGTTTGGTACTTGTTGGTGGAGGAAAGTGACAGGTATCCCCCGGAATCAGTCGAGGTGCATGCGAGCTAACTTGGACAACACATTTATTAAAAAAAGAGTTGAAATTAGAGTAATTTTTCCTCGTCCTTCCTCTTAGATCTATTTTTATTTTTGACAAGTTTAGCCTTTTTTATTTATTTCTGTAATTTGAAGTTCTTCTGATAGTGTTATCTTCCTGCACTATGTTTCATCTTGCGAAGGCTCACTTTATGGAGCAGCAATTTCAGCATGAGGTCGCGATGTTGGCAAATTTAAAGCATCCAAATATTATATGATTTATTGGTGCATGTCGTAAAGCCAATATGTCGTGTATTGTGACTGAACATACAAGAGGGGGATCCATGTGTCACTTCCTGCAAAACCAAGCTGTGCCATTGAAGTTAGTAGTTAAGCTGGTTTTGGATGTGGAGCATGTGCATGGTCTGAATCTTATTCACCAAGATCTAAAATCCGACAATCCACTGATTGCTGCTAACAAGTCAATCAAGATTGCAGACTTTGGTGTTGCTCGAATTCAAGTGGACAAGACGCTCTAGGCAGCAGGGAGACAGAAATCATGACTGATATTCAGAAAGGCGCGTTTCAGGTGCTGCCCTCGTCCTACGGCTACAGAGAAAGAGGAAAACTGGAGGCAAAAGATGTTGAATTGGCAAATCTTTTTTTACATAGGAGATTAGTAATCATACATACAAAAAATATGTGAAGTAAAACATGTAAGATCTTGGTAGAGTCGTTTTCTTCTATTTATATTGTGAATGAGCGTAAGAGATTACATTGTGAAATGAGTATAAGAGATTATGTAATCCCTTTTTCATTTATCGAAGCTTTGATGCAGAAAGAAGGAAAATAGCTAATGAAATAGTTGAGGTGTGTACATATTTGCTTAATCAACACTATTATTAAAATATTTTACATAAATATCATAGAGTAGCGATTATAAATCAGGCTTTATTTACAATCTGTTGTTAGACATTATTCTAAAATTTGTACTAGATTAATTATTTACTAGCAAGTTATTCCCAATAGTTAGGAATATTGAAGTGGATGTTTTAGTTTAGTAGAAGAGATAAAATAATTAAGAATAAAGATATTCACAATAAAGTGAGACCGACCTTCGTGAAGAATAAGATGAGAAAAGTGAGATTGAAATAATTCAGATATATGAAGAAAATATGCACAGATGCATGCCCCAATGAAAAAGTGTGATAAGTTGGCTATAATGAGTTTAAGGAGAGATATAGGCCAAAGAAGTTTTGAGAAAAAGGTTATTACACGTGAAAAATAGGGAAATTTGGTCTATTCTTAAAAAAGGGCTTGTAAATACGAAAAATGGGCGTGAAAAAATGGGGTGAGTATACGTGAAGATTCCCCAACTCATTAGTGAGGTCCTCATAAGTTTTTTTGACGAAAAAATTTTGTGTGCTTCATGCGCTAGATCCATTGGTTAATACACACGAAAAATTGTGAAATTTGGACGATTCTTCAAAAAGAGCTTGTAATGCGGTAGTAATTATTAAAACAATGGTGTGAGTGTACTTAAAGGTTTCCTAACAAATTACGGAGGTCTTCATCATTTTTTTTGAGAAAAAAACTTCAGATGCTCAGAATGCCAAATCCATGGGCTAATACAAACAAAAAATCAAAAAATTTAAGAAAAGGCCTGTAAATATGGAAATGGGCATTAAATAATAGTGTGAGTATACGTAAAGGTTCCCAACTCATAACACAGATCCTCATAAAGTTTTTAGAGAAAAAAAATTTTCGGTGCTCCAACCGCCAAATCCATGAACTATAGTGCATGAAAATCGGCAAAATGGGATATGCCTGCTTCAGGGCTCGTTTGATCTTGAACATGGGTCTTTTTGGCCATGAGGTCCAACTGGCTCCATAGTTAGCATCTTAACGAACATTTGCTAAAAATTTAGGCAAAAAAGACGACGGAATTCCGGATCACCACAATTTCATGGACAATAACACACGAAAATCGGTCAAATGGGGGGGGGGGGGGGGTTCCCTGCTTTGGGGCTCGTTTGCCCTTCAAAATGGATCGTTTTGGCCGTTTGGGGCCAACTTTCTCCATAGCTAACATCTGAACGGACATCAACAAAAACTTTGGGCAAAAAAAGACGTCGAAATTTTGGATCATCAAAATAGATCGTGGACTATAGCACACAAAAATTGGTAAAATGAGGGGTTTACCTGCTCCGGGGCTCGTTTAACCTTCAAAATAGTTTGTTTTGACCGTCAAGTACAATTGACTCCCTAGATAACGTCTTAGCGGACGTGCACAAAAAATTTGGGCAAAAGAGACTTCAAAATTGTGGATCATCAAAAATTCATGGATGATAGTACACAAAAATTGACAAAATGGGGTATACCTGCTTCGAGAATCTTTGACCTTGAAAATAGATTGTTTTGGCGTCAGGGCCAACTAGTTTCATAGCTAACGTCTTAACAGACGTCCAAGAAAAAATTGGGCAAAAAAAACATCAAAATTCTGAATCAAAAAAAATCCATGTACTATACCACAAAAAAATCGATAAAATCAGGGGTTTATGTGCTTGCGGACTTTTTTGACTTTCAAAATAGGTCGTTTTGGCCGTCACAGACAACTGACTCTTTATCTAACGTCTTAACAGACGTCCAAAAAAAAAGGGCAAAAAAGATGTTGGAATTTCGGATCACCAAAAAAATATGGACTATAGTACAAGAAAATTGGTAAAATGAGGGGTTTGCCTTCTCGGGATTCATTTGACTTTAGAAATGGAACCAATTCATCCCGCAATGAAAAATAGTGCAGTTTCAAGTTCAAACAAGTCACAAAGCAGACAAAGGAAGATTTTATTGATTTTTGTATGCTATAGCCCATGAATTTTGTTAATCCAAAAATCTCATACCAAAAATACCAAAGTTTTTCCAAATCAGGCAAATACAAATTTTACCATTTTCATGTGTTATAGCCTGTCGATTTTTTTAATTTGAAAATATTGAAACAAAATGGCCGAAATGTTTCAACTACGTCTATAATACCTTAGGAATGGAACTAGTTAGTTCCATGAGAAAAAATGATGCATTTTAAAGTTAAAAAACGAGATCAAGCAGGCAAAGGTAGATTTTACTAATTTTCATGTACTATAGCCCATGATTTTTTTCTGATACGGAAATCCCTAATAAAAATGGCCAAAATTTTTCATGGTCTTCCATTAAGACCTTAGAAATGAAACTAGTTCGTCTCACTATGAAAAATGATGTATTTTCAAGTTCAAATGAGCCACAAATTAGGCAAAGGAAGATCTTACCATATTTGTGTGCTATAGCTGATGAATTTTTTTATATCTAGAAATATTAAAACAAAATGGCCGAAGTTTTTCATGGATGTCCACTAAAATTTTAAAAATGGAACCAATTCATCCCGCGGAGAAAATTAGTGCATTTTCAAGTTTAAATAATCTCCAAATATGACAAAGACAGATTTTACCAATTTTCATGTGTAGCCAATGAATTTTTTTATCTAGAAATTTTGAAATAAAGAGGCCAAAAAAATTTCATGAACGTCCGTCAAGAACTTAGAAATGGAAAAATTTGTCCCGTTGGGGAAAATAATGCATTTTCTTGTTCAAACGAATCCCATAATTGACAAAGGCAAATTTTACCATCTTTTGTGTGTTATAGCCCATGAATTTTTTTAATTCGAAAATCTCAAAGAAAATGGCCGAATTTTTTCATGGTTGTCCGTTAAGATCTTTATAAATAAAATCATTTCATCTTGCAGGGAAAAATGGTGCATTTTCAATTTCAAATGAGACCCAAAGCAGACAAAGACATATTTTATCGATTTTCGTGTGCTATATCCAATGAAGTTTTTTATTCAGAAATTCCTAAACAAAATGACAAAAATTTTCATGGGCTTCCCTTAAGATTTTAGAAATGGAATCAGTTCGTCCCGCGGGGAAAATGATGCATTTTCAAGTTCAAACGAGCTCCAAAGCTGGCAAAGGACGATTTAAGCCTATCGATTATTTTGATATGAAAATCTCGAAACAAAATGACCGAAATTTTTCATGAACGTTTGTTAAGACCTTAAAAATGAAACTAGTTCATTCTACGGGGAAATGGTGCATTTTCAAGTTTAAACGAGTCCTAAAACATGCAAAGGCATATTTTACTAATTTTCGTGTGTTATAGACTATGAATTTTTTAATCTGGAAGTTCCAAAATAAAATAGTAAAAAATTTTCATGGACATCCGTTAAGACATTAGAAATTGAACCAGTTCGTCCAGCGGAGAAAAATGGTGCAATTCCATGTTCAAACGAGCCTCAAAGTAGGTTAATATATATTTTACCAATTTTCATATGTTATAGCTCATGTATTTTTTTTATCATTAAATTCTAAAACAACATGGCCGATATTTTTCATGGACGTTCGTTAAGACCTAAGAAATGGAACTAGTTCGTCCCGCGGCAAAGACATATTTTACTGATTCTCGTGTGCTATAGCCCATTATTTTTTTTTATCCAGAAATCCTGAAATAAAATGGTCGAAGTTTTTCATGGACGTCCGTGAAAACCTTAGAAATGGAAACAGTTCATCCCCCAAGGATAAATGGTGCATTTTAAAATTCAAACGAGTCCCAAGCAGGGAAAGAATGATTTTACCAATTTTCGTGCTAACCATGAATTTTTTTGATACGGAAATCCCTAAATAAAATGGACGAAATTTTTCATGGTCATCCGTTAATACCTTTGAAATGAACAAGTTTCTTCCATGGGAAAAATGGTGTATTTTGAAGTACAAACGAGCCCCATAGCCCATGGATATTTTAATTTGAAAATTCTGAAACAAAATGGCCAAAATTTTTCATGGATGTCCGTTAAGACCTAGCAATGGAACTAGTTCATCCCGCGGGAAAAATGATGCATTTTCAAGTTCAAACGAGTTCAAAAGTAGACAAAGTCAAATTTACCCATTTTTGTGTAATATATCCCATGGATCTTTTTTATATGGAAATCCCGGAAAAATATTGCTGAAATTTTTCATGGACGTCGGTTAAGACTTTAGATATGGAACCAGTTTGTCGCGCGGGAAAAAATGGTGCGTTTTCAAGTTCAAACAAGTCTATAAAAAAGCAAAGGCAGATTTTACTGATTTTCGTGTGCTATAAAACCCATTAATTTCTTAAATCTGAATATTTCTAAACAAAATGATGCAGAAATGAACACTAAAAAGTGGTGTGAGTATACGTGAAGGTTCTACTACTTATTAAGGAGGTCTTATAAAGTCTTTTGAGAAAGAAATTTTGAATTCTCTGGGTGTCGGATCATATTGGCTAATACACAAGAAAATCAGAAAATTTGGGTGACTCTTAAAAAAGGGCATGTAAAGGTCGTAATTGGTGCTAAACGTTCGTGGGAGTGCACGTAAATGTTACCTAACTCATTATGGAGGTCCTCATAAAGTTTTTTGATAAAATAATTTTGCGTACTCTGTGCGTCAGATCCATGGGCTAATACACATGAAAAATAGGGGAATTTGGGTGATCCTTTAGAAAGAGCCTTTAAATTGCGGAAATGATCCTTAATAATGGTGCGAATATATGTGAAGGTTCCTCTACTCATTAAGGAGTTCCTTATAAAGTTTTTTGAGAAAGATAATTTTAATTCTCCGTATGCCAGATCATAACACACGAAAAATTGAGGAATTTGAACGACTCTTAAAAAAAAAGCTTGTAAATACGAAAATGGGTGTCTGTCCGTGCAAAACCAAGTTGTGCCATTGAAATTAGCTGTTAAGCTGGTCTTGGATGTGGAGCATGTGCATGATCTGAATCTTATTCATCGAGATCTAAAATCCGACAATCTACTGATTGCTGCTGACAAGTCAATCAAGATTGCAGACTTTGGTGTTGCTCGAATTGAGGTGTTGACCGAAGGAATGACACCAGAAACTTGCACTTACCGCTGGATGGCTCCGTAAGCATCTAGACCCTTTAGCAGCCTTGTTAAATCCGCACTTGATCCAGTTTGGGCTTATTGCCAAACCCTATATTAGAGCTCTCTCTGTCTTCATTACTTTCTGAATTTTATTTCTTTTTTAAAACTCCTTTGATATGTGTTACTTGAGCCAAACATCTTTCAAAAAGAACCTATTTACCTCCACGAGGGAAGGGTAAGGTCTCCTCTCTCTCTACCCACCAAAAACACCACTTAGTGGGAGTTCACTGGATATGTTGTTGTTGTTGTAGCATGCTGGATTCCCTTTATGGAACAAAATTTTTTAGAACTAAAGTGAAAAGTATGGAGGTTGATGGGTTCAAGTCCTGAATGTCCTTTTGATGGCACCTCACTGATTGTGATTATATTTTCTATTGTATAGTTTTGCTGTTGCTAAGAGGAGAAATTATTTGTTCCTGTTAGCTTTTTAACATAGTTATATGCCTGTTAGTGAAGGTTAAAGAGTTGATCGACTTTATTTTCTCTTTCAATTTATTTCCCTCCTTTTGATCTTCCTTCTTGTCCGTGATTTGTAACTTGATTCAAGTTATTCACATCCAAGGATGTGGCTTAGCTTTCAATGAAGTAGGTGCAAATCGGAGATTTGGGTTGAATCACACAAGTAGTGCTTTATTCCCATATGCCTAAACCGTACACCTTGGTGGGTATCTATTCATGTCTGTTTATTGATCCAAATAAATGGTAAAGTGCCTTAGTTGATAACTCTCAGCACCAGCCACATCATATTCCATGAACTTATCAGCCCAAAGGGATTATTAACAGGAAAAGAACTAAGACACTTAACCATTTATTTGGATGCATTCTCCCGATGAAGATGATAAGTTCTACATTGTGGTGGAAATTTTGGTCTTTTAGCAGGCATCTTAGAGAAGCCTGGGAGACTTTAGTTCAAATCTTAGAAGAGGAACAAAAACACTAGGTGATTTCACCTGATACTTGTGTTAGTGGGGTATATTGCAAGTACATCACAAAATCATCGTCGACATTCACTAGTGATCTTCGAGGATTTCTCGATTATCAAAAAGGAAAATCTAAATAAGTTCTATTCTTAGACATAATTAAGTTTCAACACTTCTATCCCTCCAAACTTATTTATGCAGTTGTTATATTTAAGTGACTTATTAATGAATTCAAAAACAAAAACTGGTTACACCATAACTCAAGTATGGCTCTTTTAGTTTACTTGGTAGCTCTGAGTTGGAAAGAAGTTCGCTCTTCTTTGGCTGTTTCCAAAAGGAATTCCAGGAGAGGCCTTACAAAAACTAGAGTCTACAACGATAATGTGATTCTCCACTGAGTTACTACATCATAAGACCATCTCAATCTCTACGGAAAGGTAGAAGTGGAATATTTCGCTCAATCTTTCATGAATCTTAATCATTTGTTGGAACCTTCATTCATTCTTTACGAAGAGACCTCATTTTAAAAGCATCTAAGCCTCCAGAGCAGTGTGGCACATCTAAGCCTCTGGAAAGTGTGGAAATTTGCCGTATTGAAGTATGGTAGCTTTTCAGATTGTATTGTTTTGATTTTGGAGACCATAACTTCCTCAGAACTCTTTTTGAAGGATGAATGTCACTCTTTTGCCTTGTTATTAAAAAATAGTCACTCTTCTAAATCTTCAATTATCTTGTTACTTTTCTTCATTATCCTATTAGTGTATTTTCTTTTCATATCTTTTTGTGATATGGTTTCCTAAAGTCGAAGGTCTATATAAAAAAGTTACAATACTTTCACAAGGTAGGGGTACGACTTTATACACACCACCCTCTTTCTGACTCCACTTTTGAAATTTCACTGGGTATGTTGAAGGCTTGGAAAATAGTTATTTTTACTTGGTATTATACTCATCGAAGATAGTAGATAATTAATAAAATATTTGAGGTACGTACAAATTTAATCAAAGACATAGATTGGTTATCTATGTTTTGGGATTTTCTAGTTCCATACATCATGGCAAGGATCCATTATTTTAGTGTAATGCGGATATGATTAGACTGTAAAATCGGAAAGATAAAATTATGAATGAAGATATTTGAAAAAAGGTATTAAGTGATTTTTTATAATAGATGATAGGAAGTGAGATTAAGATAGGTCAAACATATGAAGGGGAGATGTGCAAATACACACGCCATTGATTGGAGGAGAAGTGATTATAGATAGGATAAAATGCATTTTTAGCTTATAGAGGACATGATCTTAGAAACGAAGTTATGAAGGTAATAAATATTAGGGCAATAAAAGGTTAGTATATAGTTCAACGTTATCTCACTTTCTTACGAAATAAGCTTGGTGGTAATTTGGTGCACCATATATGTTTCCTCGTTCATTGGCAATATCATTATTTTTGTTAATCCTCCTTGTCTCATGCGCTTCAATTATCACATTATTTGACTGCTATTACTGTATTCCTTATTACTCAAATACAATGCAATGCTTTTTTTTATATAATTATTATGTCCTTTTTACTTCCGTAGGTTTTTTAATCAAATTTATTTAACATGTGTTGTTTGAGTCGAGGGTCTTTCGAAAATGACCTGTCTAAATGGTTTGCGTATATTTTACCCTTTTCAAACCCCCAAATTATGATAGTATGCGTTAATTGAGCCAAAGGTCTTTCTAAAATAACTTTCTACTTGGTATATGAACGTTGTACCTTTTTCGAATCCCATTTCTAAGATTACACCGAATATATTGTTGATGTTATTGTCACAAAATTTAGAGGGTCAAAATGTATAAGAAAATAACTTAGGTAGGTGCAAAAGCCATCAGATAACTCATATATTATACATTAGAATGCATAGAGGTCTAAAAGCAAACGACGTCGTTGAAGTGAAATGCTTTTGGCTGTAAACGGTGGTATTAGCACGGCGATTCCTAGTGTTTAGGCCATAGAAGACGACGGAGTAAGATGAAGCCGGTAGTAAGACCAGCAGTGTCGAACGGACCTCTGATTTCATGGCTGAGGATGATAAGGATGAATGCAACATCAGCGACCACGTAAATATTCTCTCTCTATATGAAAACTTGTTGATTATGTTATTTTGAGCAATTTTAAAAATAGTAGATCTTCGATCTTTGTTCCAATGCAAATTAAAAAAAAGCACCTAAAATCATTGTAGATATTCAATTCATTTCGTCTGTTTGTTGGTACATGAAGTTAGTGAAAGATTAAATTTTTTTTTTTTCATGGGAATGTTGTTGCTGATGCTATTTTGGTTTCTGAATTCAATTGTTTTAAAATATGGGCGTGTAAACTAGTAATATGACTCCAAAATGGTAGTTTATGTCAATGAAGAATAAAGAAGCAGCTAAAATTATGCATCCCTAGACTCGTTCTGAGTTCCATTTTTATCTAAATTCTTAGTTGGCAATGTGTTCCTATCTTCTGTGCTTGTAATTTGTTTATGACAATTACATGAAATTGGTGAATTCTACTTATTTTCAGTTGAAATTTTGTTAATGATGTTATTACCCAGTCTCAACTATGGAGTATGGATATAAAAGGGGTTTATGGTAGGTTATGGTCTAATTATTCTAATCCTATGAAGACTAAATTAGAGTAACACTGCTTAAGAGGATTTACATTATGGACTGTAATTACTTTGGGATCGTGTTGTGGTTGATTCTTTAATTGCATTTCAAATTATATTACACTTTGAGCCATACAACACGGGAGAAAAGGGTAGAGAGTCCCTGTGAATATTTGGAAGTGTAGTATATGAAATACACTTCTTATCATGAATTTGAGAAAGAAGGAGAGTGGGTGGGATATAAGTTTTCATGGAAGGTGAAGATGTGCCGATTCAAATATAATGGTGATTCGTCCAAATACTAATTTTGTTTGTTTTTTTTCTTATTATTTATTAGTAATGTCTAAAATTCAAAGTGCAAAAATGCATTAAATCTAGCTTAAGATATTTGATTCATCCATCTACCAAATTTTCCTTGTTGTTCTTATTTATAAGTGGAAAAATTCATTAAATATAATTATGGTATTTTAATTCGTCCAACCACCAAATTTGCCTTTATTCTTTTTCTTATTTATTTGTATTTTCCTTAAGTTAAAAGTGGAAAAATTCATTAAATCTATTTTACAATATTTGATTTATCCAACCACCAAAATTCTCTTATGTTTCTTCTTATTTATTACTTTTTTCTTGGATTCAAAGTGGAAAAATTCATTAAATCCAGCTTAGCATATTTGATTCATCCGACCACCAAATTTCTCTTGTGTCTCTTCTTATTTATTTCTACTATCTTTAATTCGGAGTGGAAAAAATTATTAAATCTTGCTTTATTGTAGTAATTATGAGTATATTCCTTGAATGCAAAGTGGAAAAATTCATTAAATCTAACTTGTATCTACAACCAAATACATTCACTTTCAAAATCGCATTTGTAATCCACACTCAAAAATCACTTTTTTTGGTGTGAACTTATTGGCTGATTAACTATAGTTAAAATAAAGAAAAATTTCAAGCACATGTATTTTGTTTGATGTTTACTAAGTTTTTAATTAATTAAGGACATTTATAATTAATAATTGGAGAACATTTTAAAATTTATCCTCATATTTATTAGAGTCAAAATTAAATTTATTGAACACTAAAATAATTCTAATACAAGTAGGTCCCACATAAAGTCTTACTCACACATGTAACTTGCGATTGAATACACCATATGCAAAAAAAAAAAGCATTATAGAGATTTTCTTTTATTTTAGCTAAAGAAAATTCTTTTCATACATCAGACTCTCTTTGTTTTCTTCTTTTTTATCGTGTTCACTTCTCTCAGTTTTTACTTCAATTTTTCTTCAAAGATCCAGTGGTCTGATAATTGATCGGCATCAGAAAACAAGTAGAGTCATCACATTCTTCATATACCTCATTTCCGAGAATATAAGTGGTTCATTTTCTTTCTATCTCAATTCAAATAGAGGTAAATTTACTTTTTTCTCTTTGATTTTGCCCTTGATCGTTTATTTTTATGAATATTCTATGGTTTGATTAAAGTTTAACATTGGGTGCTTCCTTTCCATCCGTCCTAGCCCTGGTAAATAGAGTTGCTTGGTACTTGTTGCAGGTGGGAAGTGATAGGTATCCCCTTGAATTAGTCGAAATGCACGCAAACTAAGCCTGAACACCACTCTTACTAAAAAAAGATTTGAAATTGGAGTAATGTTTTCTCGTTCGTCCTTTTAGATCTACTTTTTTGGGACAAGTTTAGCCTTTTTCTTTATTTCTATAAGGGAAAAGGGTCTGATATACCCCTCAACTTTGTCATTTGGAGCTGGTATACCCCTCGTTATAAAAGTGGCTCATATATGCCCTTACCGTCATACAAACGGCTCACATATGCCCCTGCCGTTACAAAATAGCTCATATATACCCTTCATTTAACGGAAGTTAAAAAATTAGTTTTAAATTTATATTTATACTTGTAATTTTCTTTAAAAAAATTATTTAGGGGTATATATGATTCTTCTATCAAAGTTCAAGGTATATTTTAATTTTTTTCATACATAAATTATTTTTTGACTTTTTTTATTATAATTATTGAGTTTCTTATTCTTATTTTGTTTTTTTCTTTCATTCTTTAGTTTAAAGAAAAAAATTTAAAATATTATTTTTGTGTGTATTGTATTTTAATTTCGTATTCGAAGAAAAAATTTGATCATCTACAATAAGTTTTACAAGAATATTAGTGAAACATAAATAAATTTGATTATCAAAATAATAATTATAAATTAGTCATTGAAACAAAAAAAGGTCAAAAAAAATATGTTTGACGAGGATTAAATTTACTCATATGGGATTATATTTTTTAGAAAAAAAATAAAAATTTAGATTAAAATTATTATTATTTTCATTTCCGTTAGAGGAAAAGGGTATATGTGAGTCATTTGTTTACAAGTAGGGGTATATATGAGCGAATTTCATAACAAGGGGTATATCAGCTCTAAATGACAAAGTTGAGGGGTATATCAGACCCTTTTCCCTTTCTATAATGTGGAGTTCTGCTGAAAGTTGTATTATGTTTGAATTTTGGAATTTTTTTTTTGCCTTCAGAAGTTTGATATGGAGATAAAATTGCCGACATCTTTTTCCTCTTGCAAAACCCCCAATAATCGGAAGTTTGATATGGAGATAATTGCTTCCTACCTCTAGTATGCTTATCATTAGGTTATTCATCCAAGAGGAAACATGATTACTCAGTTTCACAAGCGTTTGACCTTCTAAGTCTACATAGAAGAATTGATTTTGATGAACCTAACCGTTTCAATTTTTATGTTTTTCAGGGTTGTTGAGGTACGACTTGATTTTTGATATCTTCATGCAAAACAAATAAGCCGGATTGAAGCTCTTCTGTTGTATCTGCTTTATCAGAAAACTACCGGGGCTCCGACATTTGTTGGACTTGTAGATTTGAATCAAAACTATCGCAAATTTTTATCATAAGCTTGGCGAGGGGCAAACATGTCTATTCAAGGTTATGGGATGAACAATGCTAGTGGTTATGGTGCAATGGCAGTGGATAACAGAAGTGTTGGTTAAAATGGTTCTCACACTGATATTCTAAGCCAGCAGGGTAATCACATCCACAGTAACTATTCTATTGCTACTAGCGTAGTCGGGGGGAGAGTTTCTAGGTTGAGCGATGATGCCCTTGCTCAAGCCTTGGTTGATCCTCAATTCCCCACCACTGGGCTTGTGATTTGTGATGAGTGGACAATTGACTTGAGTAGGCTTACCATTGGACAAGCATTTGCTCAAGGCTCTTTTAGGAAGCTCTATAACGGAACTTATAATGGTGAAGATGTTGCCATTAAGCTTCTAGAGAGGCCAGAACATGCTCTTGAGAAGGCTCACTTTATAGAGCAGCAATTTCAACATGAGGTCAAGATGCTAGAAAATTTAAAGCATCCAAATGTTATACGATTTGTTGGTGCATGTCGTAAAACCATGGTGTTATGCATTGTGACTGAATATGCAAGCGGAGGATCAGCTACGTCGCCTCGCGGTTTAAAAACCGAGCTGTGCCATTGAAGTTAGCAGTTAAGCAGGCCTTGGATGTGGCAAAGGGGATGGAGTATGTGCATGGTCTGAATCTTATTCATCGAGACTTAAAATCCAACAATCTATTGATTGCTGCTGACAAGTCAATCAAGATTGTAGACTTTGGTATTGCTCGGATTGAGGTGCTGACTTAAGGAATGACACTAGAAACTGGCACTTACCGCTGGATGGCGCCGTAGGCATCTAAACTCTATAGCAGCCTTATCAAATCTGTTGTCTTAATCCTGTTTGAGCTTATTGCCATATCCTATATTAGAGCTCTTAAGCTTTTTATCCTATTCTTTTAGGCTATTATTTTCTCTATCTGCATTACTTTCTGTATTTTATTTTTTTTAATATTACTTTGTTATGTGTTTCTTTAGCCAAACATCTTCCGGACACAACCTCTCTTCTTCTAGGAGGCAAGGGTAAGGTCTGCTTCCTCTCTACCCAACCCAGAGCCCATTGAGTGGGATTTCATAGGGGATGCGTCTGAGAGATATGAACCACAATTCTATTCTTGTCGATTATGTAAATGGAACTTCTATGGGAAGTATATTATCTCTTTCTCTCTTTCGTGAGTGTCGAACTTCCTGCATCGTCTTTAGCATTACCTCTTTCTTCAAAGCAGTGAAGCTATTTTAGAATAATGTATGGGTAAGAATGGGTCCCTGGCCTATGCAGTGGTATTAGTTAGGGTTTCTTAGTTAGGGTTTCTGACTGAATCTGCTGGAAAGGGTAAAACTTAAAAATGGAGCTCAAGGGTTTCTGACCGAACTCAGCTAGTTGCAGTTGTCGATGAGTCAATTTCACTCCAAGGCAATCGCTACGTGTTCGTCCTCCATGGCAGATGGAAGCTCAAGCTGGAAGGCAACCATCTCTCTTTTTGTTTTTCCTTTTGGTTAATTTCTTTAATTTCTTTCATATTTGGACAGGCTGTAGGTGTTTTGGGCTAGATCACGTTATGGTTTGTTTGCTTTTTTTAGACCCAACTTTAATTTTTTCAAAACGAAGTATGCCACTTTTAGTTTCTGTGAGGTGGAAAGAAGTTCATTCTTCTTCGGATGTTTCTAGATTGAATTCTAGAAGTTCCTTGCAAAAACAAGACGCTACAACAATGATATGACTCCCGTTGAGTTACTACATAGACTTTTTTCATCATTAGACAATCTCTACAGAGAGGTAGAAGCGGAATATTTGGCTCAATCTTCTATGAATCTAAATTATTTTTCAGAACGTACATAATTTTTACGGAGAGACCTCTTTAAAAGCATAATAAGCGACAAGGTGATGTTTCTAAAATCTACCACATTTATGTGGATTCTGCATTGTGTTGCTACATGGACTTGTTCCATCGAAAAGACCATTGCAATCTCTATGGAAAGGTAGAAGTGGGATACTTAGCTTACTCTCCTCATGTTAAAATCATAAAGCGAACAAATTATGGAAAAGTATAATGCAGTACCAATCATATACAAATTTAGTAGTCTTTTCATGAAGTCGAATCATTTGTTGAAACCTCCAATTATTAAGAGTAGTCTTATTAGAAGCGAGAAACACTGTTTTGGGAGGCGAGAAGAGAAAAAAGCGATGAGGACTCACTTCACGGAAGAGAAGCGCGAAGTGAAGTTTACACTTTTTTTTTAAAAAAAAAACGACATTTAGTATAAAAATAAAAAAAGTGGGAGCTATGTGACACACGAGGAAATCAATGCCCGATAAGAAGAATGACTTATTTGGTATTAAGTCTTACAACACATGTTGCTACACCCGATTTAACAAATGCCTTATATATGTTGAACTAGATCTTTTGAAACAAAAGGAGCATTAAAACCCCATAATGATCAATCAATTAGTATAACCTGTTGAGTTACTGAGATCGTAAATGAGGCCGATTATGACTCAGTATTCTGACATCTAACTTTTCGTGCCTCACATGCTATGTTATATCGGTCCTTCGCATTACATACTTATTGCAATGGGTGTGTCATTGATGTATGTACTCTTCAAAATACACAAATACTTTACAAAAAAAATGTGCATACCTATAATGATACTTAGATCTAATTAAATTCATAGTCACAAACAAGTCCATATGAGAAGCGGATTTAGAATTTAAAATTTATCGGTCCCAATGATACGGGGGATTGAGCCTTCAATGAGGAGGGCAATAAAGCTTAAGCAAGTTCCCATTTATCTCGTTGGACCAATGACTTACTTTGTAGATCCCAACAAATAGTTTTTATATATTTATTGACTGGATTCCACAGAACCTATACCCAATACTCTAGGTCCGCCCTGTTTAATAGTAGCAGCAACATACTTAGTGCAATCCCACTTGTGGGGTTTGAGAGAGTAGAGTGTATGCAATGTTGCCCTTACCTTGTTGTGATAGATCTTTCTTCTGAAAAGACCCTGAACTTTAAATAAACTTGCTAATAAGGAAGCAAGAGAATGCTCAATTTCCAACGAACAATTTACCTTAATACGCGACCTTTATACTCTCTTATCAAAGGCCATTTTTTCAGTAAGATCTAGAATCACTTCATCTAATCACTCCCTCCCAATACTTCTTCGGCCCGACTTTACCTTTCATGACGTCCTCCACTACCAACATCTCACACCTCCTATGAGGAGTGAGGCGTCTATACTCCTCCTCACATGTCCAAATCATCTTAGTCTCACATCCCTCATCTTGTTCAACATGGAGGCCACTCCTACATTGTCTAGGATATCTCCATTCTTAATCTTGTCTCTCTTAGTATGCCCACAATATCTACCTCAATATTCTCATCACAACAATTTTCTTCTTATGAACATAAGATTTCTTAATAAGCCAACACTTCGCCCCATACTCGGTGGCGAACGCATGATTTTTCGTAAGTTATGTCACCTTTTAGTTTATATATATATATATATATATATATATATATATATATATATATATATATATATATATATATATATATATTCCGCCCCTGCCCATACTACAGGGTCGATCTAACCACCACTCTGTAGAACCTACCTGTCCATACTCCATATAATATAAATCATATGTTACCTTTATTTGCTGAAGAATAAGTATATTTGAAACTTTTCGGATTTCTCCACTAGAACTCATCACCTTCAAGAATGATAGGAAAAACAAAAGCATTAAATCTATTTAGTGGGCAGGGGTGTCCACATGGGCTTAATTTTCCAAGTCTATTCATATGTATTATGAAACGCCATCTGTTTATATGTATTATGATATGCAAAACTAATTTGAGATTTAGGTATATGGTATGTAAGAATATATTTTACAGTTTGTGTTATGTGTTACGATGCTTGTATAGGCTGACTGTTTTATTAATTCATGCATTAGTACCTGATTGTCATACTGTTGAAAATTTATTGATATCTATTGGATGATCTCCTTGGTTGGCACAATCTGATTCAGAAAAAGGAAAATTAAGTTCAAAGTTGTTAGCAATAGCATCTGTGTTTTGTTGTGGATGTCTAAGCGTTTGACTTTGTTTTGTAGGGAGATGCTCCAGCACCGATCATACACCCAGAAAGTTGATTTTTATAGTTTTGGCATTGATCTGTGGGAGCTCGTAACAGGGTTGCTTCCTTAGCCGAGCATGACTGTTGTGGCAGGCTGCTTTTGCTGTTGTCAACAAAGGCGCCCGTCCAGTAATCCCCAATGATTGCTTGCCTGTCTTATCTAATATCATGACCTGCTGCTGGGATTTTGACCCCGATAAGCGACCGACTTTCTCTCAGGTGGTCAAGATGCTTGAGGCTGCTGAGATAGAAATCATGACTAATGTCAGAAGAGCACGTTTCAGGTCCTGTCCTCGTCCTACGGCTATTGGGAAAGATTAAATTGGAGGCAAAAGACATTGAATTGAAAAACTGATTTTGAGTCAATAATATCTATCCGGCACTATCTCTTTTCAGATAGAAAAAGGGTTATAGTTATGTGAAAAAACTAAACATTTCGATGTTGTAGTTTGTTTCTTTTCTTTAAACTGTGGATTTAAGACAGCGACTAGTTGGCTTGCTGAATTTGTTCAAAGTTGTATCAGGTTCTGAATTATATGAAATACTCATCTATGCTTGCAGCCTCGTTTTCTTTGTAACACTCTGATAGTTTTATCAGTGCAGCACACATATTGTGATATGCTTTAGGGCCTATCGGAAACCTCTCTACTTTAACAAGGTAGGAGGGGTAAGACTGTGTACACAACACCCTCTTCAAACTCAACTCTGATTGGTAGGGTTTCGGCTGGAGAAGACGACGGAGTAAGATGAAGCCGGTATAAGAACAGCAGTGTTGAACAAGGGTTACAATCGATATGTCAAACGGACCTACATATTCATGGCTCATGATGAGAAGGATGAATGCAACATCAATAACCGCGTAATATTCTCTTTCTCTTATATATATATATATATATATATATATATATATATATATATATATATATATATATATATATATATATGTAGTTGTTATTAAATCATTTTTCTCGTCAGTTTGCTGACTATGTTATTTTGATCTTTGATTCTCTCAGCAATTTTAATTATGAGCTTGCTAACTTGCAATTGGCTTCAACATAGTTGTTTGTTTCAATGCAAATTAAAAAAACACCTAAAATTAAACATATAGACTCATTGTAGAGATTCATTTCATTTTGTAATTCTTGTATGTTTGTTGGTACATGAAGTTGGTTAAAAATTAGTTGTTGTTTTTTCGTGGGAATGTTGTTGTTGATGTTATTTTTGTTTCTGATTTCAACGGTTCTAAATTATGAGCTTGTTAACTCGCAACAAGACTACAAAACGCTAAAATTATGCATCCCTAGGCTTGTTTTTGAGTTCCATTTATTTAAAATCTAAATTCTTAGTTGGCGATGTGTTTCTATCTTCTGTGCTTGTAATCTGTTCATGAGTACTTGAAATTGGTGAATTCTCCTTAATTTTCAGTTGAAATTTTATTAATGATGTTATTACCAGTTCCAACTACTGATAACAAAGGGGTCTATGGTAGGTTATAGCCTAATTTTATTTTGTTTTCCTCTTCTTATTTATTAGTAATTTCTAAAACTCAAAAGTGGAAAATTCATTAAATATAGCTTAAGATATTTGGTTCGTCCATCCTCTAAATTTGCCTTGTTGTTCTTATTTATTAGTGTTTTGACTTAAATTGAAAGTGAAAAATTCATCAAATATCACATACGATATTTGATTCGTCCAACCACCAAATTTGCCTTTTTTTTCTTTCGTATTTATTAGTATTTTCCTTAAATTCAAGTGGAAAAATTCATTAATTTTAGCTTGCAATATTTGAGTTGTCCAACCACCAAATTTGTCTCGTGTTTCTTCTTATTTATTTCTACTTTCTTAGATTCAAAGTGGAAAAATTCATTAAATCTAGCTTACAATAGTCAAACCACCAAATTCATCTCATGCTTCTTCTTATTTGTTACTACTATCTTTTATTCAAAGTGGAAAAAATTATTAAAACTAGCTTTATTGTGGTAATTATGATTATATTCCTTAAATCAAAAGTGGAAAAATCATTAAATCTAACCAAATACATTCACATTTGTAGTATGACTTTTATCTACACTCATAAATCTCATTTGTAGTGTGAACTTATTGCCTGATTAACTAGAGTTAAAATAAAGGAAAAATCTCAGGCACATGTATTTTCTTTGATCTTTACTAAGCTTATAAATAATTAAGAACATTTATCATAATTATTATTGCCTGACAAAGTAATTCTTTTTCTTTTAAAATTTGAGCTAAAAGTATATAATAAAAACACAATTTCATGTGTTTGGATGTTCAATTGAAATAAACCATAATTCAAGGGTCAAAATGACATTTATCGAACAATTCTAATACAAGTAGTCCCTATATAAACTCGTACTCACACATGTAACTCGTACTCATACATTACTCTCTCAATGTGTTCTTTTTTTCTCGTGTTACTTCTCTTAGTTTTTACTTCGATCTTTCTTCAGATCTCCAATAGTCTGAAAATTGATCGGCGTCGGAAAACAAGTAGAGTCATAATCACAATCGAGGTAAATTAATTTTTACTTTTTTTCTTCCTTGATTTTGCCTTTGATCGTTCATTTTTTTGAATATTCTGTGTTTTAATTAAAGTTTAATACCAGGTGATTTCTTTCCATCTGTCCTAGCCTTGGTAAAGAGTTGCTTGGTACATGTTGGTGGAGGAAAGTGACAGGTATCCCCCGGAATCAGTCGAGGTGCATGCCAGCTATCTCGTCCTGCACTATGTTTGATCTTGCGACAGGCTCACTTTATGGAGCAGCAATTTCAGCATGAGGTCGCGATGTTGGAAAATTTAAAGCATCCAAATATTATACGATTTGTTGGTGCATGTCGTAAAGCCAATGTGTCGTGTATTGTGACTGAATATACAAGAGGGGGATCAGTGTGTCAGTTCCTGCAAAACCAAGTTGTGCCATTGAAGTTAGCTGTTAAGATGGTCTTGGATGTGGAGCATGTGCATGGTCTGAATCTTATTCACCGAGATCTGAAATCCGACAATCTACTGATTGCTACTGACAAGTCAATCAAGATTGCAGACTGTGGTGTTGCTCGAATTCAAGTGGAAAAGATGCTCGAGGCAGCAGGGAGACAGAAATCATGACTGATATCCAGAAAGGTGCGTTTCAGGTGCTGCCCTCGTCCTACGGCTACAGAGAAAGAGGAAAACTGGAGGCAAAAGATGTTGAATTGGCAAAATCTTTTTTTCATAGGAGATTAGTAATAATAATACATACAAAAAATATGTGAAGTGAAACATGTAAGATCTTGATAGAGTCGTTTTCTTCTGTTTATATTGTGAATAAGCATAAGAGATTATATTGTGAAATGAGTATAAGAGATTATGTAATCCCTTTTTCATTTATCGAAGCTTTGATGGAGAAAATTACACGAAGATGGCAAATAGCTAATGAAATTTTCTATAGTAGAAGAGACAAAATAATTAAGAATGAAGATATTCATAATAAAGTGAGACCGACCTTCGTGAAGAATAAGATGAGAAAAGTGAGATTGAGATAATTCAGATATATGAAGAAAATATGCACAGGTGCATGCCCCAATGAAAAAGTGCGATAAGTTGGCTATAATAAGTTTAAGGAGAGATATAGGCCAAAGAAGTTTTGAGAAAAAGGTGGATTACACATGAAAAATAGGGAAATTTGGTCTATTCTTAAAAAAGGGTTTGTAAAGACGGAAATGGGCGTTAAAAAATGGAGTGAGTATACGTGAATTTTTCCCAACTCATTAAGGAGGTCCTCATAAATTTTTTGACGAAAAAATTTTGTGTGCTTCGTGCGCCAGATCCATGGGTATACACACGAAAAATTGTGAAATTTGGACGATTCTTCAAAAAGGGCTTGTAATGCCATAATAATTATTAAAACAATGGTGTGAGTGTACTTTAAGGTTTCCTAACTAATTAAGGAGGTCCTCATAATTTTTTTGAGAAAAAAACTTCAGATGCTCAGAATGCCAAATCCATGGGCTAAAACACACAGAAAATTGAAAAATTTAGGAGATTCTAAAAAGGCCTGCAAAAATGAAAATGGACGTTAAAAAATAGTGTGAGTATACGTAAAGGTTCCCAACTCATAACAAAGATCCTCATAAAGTTTTTAGAGAAAAAATTTTAGGTGCTCCAGCCGCCAAATTCATGAACTATAGTGCATGAAAATCGGTAAAATGGCATATACCTGCTTCAGGGCTCGTTTGATCTTGAACATGAGTCGTTTTGGCC
Source organism: Solanum arcanum (assembly GCA_027789145.1). Taxonomy (NCBI): domain Eukaryota; kingdom Viridiplantae; phylum Streptophyta; class Magnoliopsida; order Solanales; family Solanaceae; genus Solanum; species Solanum arcanum. Next base: position 24,880,002 of record CM050944.1, read on the forward strand.
ATCAGGTCCAACTGGCTCCATAGTTAACATCTTAACGAACATCCACAAAAATTTAGGCAAAAAAGACGACGGAATTTTGGATCACCATAATTTCATGAACTATAACACACAAAAATCGATCAAATGGGGGGGGGGGGGGTTACCTGCTTTGGGGCTCGTTTGACCTTCAAAATGGATCATTTTGGCCGTTTAGGGCCAACTTGCTCCATAGCTAAAATCTTAATGGACGTTAACAAAAGCTTTTTGGGCAAAAAAAGACGTAGGAATTTTGGATCATCAAAAAGATCGTGGACTATATAGCACACAAAAATTTGTAAAATGAGGGGTTTACCTGCTTCGGGGCTCGTTTGACCTTGAAAATAGATTGTTTTGGCCGTCAAGTCCAAGTGACTCCCTAGATAATGTCTTAACGAACATGCACAAAAAATTTGGGCAAAAGAGACATCAAAATTCTGGATCATCAAAAATTCATGGACTATACCACAAAAAATCGATAAAATCAGGGATTTACATGCTTGGGGAGTTGTTTGACTTTCAAAATAGGTCGTTTTAGCCGTCACTGACAACTGACTCCTTATCAACTTCGTAACAGACGTCCACAAAAAAATAGGGCAAAAAAAACGTCAGAATTTTGGATCACCAAAAAAAATATGGACTATAGTACAAGAAAATTGGTAAAATGAGGGGTTTTCCTTCTCGGGGTTCATTTGACTTTAGAAATGGAACCAATTCATCCCGCAATAAAAAATAGTGCATTTTCAAGTTCAAACGAGTCACAAAGAAGACAAAGGAAGATTTTATTGATTTTCGTATGCTATATCCCATGAATTTTTTTAATCCAAAAATCCCATAACAAAAATACCAAAAATTTTCCAAATCAGGCAAATACAAAATTTACCATTTTCATGTGTTATAGCCTGTCGATTTTTTTAATTTGAAAATCTTGAAAATAAATGGCCGAAATGTTTCAACTACGTCTATAATACCTTAGGAATGGAACTAGTTAATTCCATGAGAAAAAATAATGCATTGAAGTTGAAAAAACCGAGACCAAGCAGGCAAAGGTAGATTTTACTAATTTTCATGTACTATAGCCCATGATTTTTTTTCTGATACGGAAATCCCAAATAAAAATGGTCAAAAATTTTCATGGTCTTCCATTAAGACCTTAGAAATGAAACTAATTCGTCTCACTATGAAAAATGATGTATTTTCAAGTTCAAATGAGCCACAAATTAGGCAAAGGCAGATCTTACCACATTTGTGTGCTATAGCCGATGAATTTTTTTATATCCAGAAATATTAAAACAAAATGGACGAAGTTTTTCATGGACGTCCACTAAGACTTTAAAAATGGAACCAATTCATCCCGCGGAGAAAATTAGTGCATTTTCAAATTTAAATAATCTCCAAATATGGCAAAGACAGATTTTACCAATTTTCATGTGTAGCCCATGAATTTTTTTATCTAGAAATTTTGAAATAAAGAGGCTAAAAAATTTTCATGAACGTCCGTCAAGACCTTTGATATGAAACCAGTTCGTCCCGCGAGAAAAATAATGAATTTTCAAGTTCAAAGGAGTCCCAAAGCAGACAAGGACAAAGTTTATCAATTGTTATGTGGTATAACTCATGAATTTTTTAATCCAGAAATCCCAAAATAAAATGACCAAAAATTTTCATAGACGTCCGTTAAGAACATAGAAATGGAACAATTTCGTCCCGTTAGGGAAAATAATGCATTTTCTTGTTCAAACGAATCCCATAACAGAAAAAGGCTAATTTTACCATCTTTTATGTGTTATAGCCCATGAATTTTTTTAATTAGAAAATCTCAAAGAAAATGGCCGAAAATTTTCATGGTTGTCCGTTAAGATCGTAGAAATAAAATCAGTTCATCTTGCGGGGAAAAATGGTGCATTTTCAATTTCAAATGAGCCCCAAAGCAGACAAAGACAGATTTTATCGATTTTCGTGTGCTATATCCAATGAATTTTTTTATTCGGAAATTCCTAAACAAAAAGACAAAAATTTTCATGGGCTTCCGTTAAGACTTTAGAACTGGAATCAGTTCGTCCCGCGGGGAAAATGATGCATTTTCAAGTTCAAACGAGCTCCAAAGCTGGCAAAGGCCGATTTTAGCCTATCGATTATTTTGATATGAAAATCTCGAAACAAAATGACCGAATTTTTTAATGGACGTTCGTTAAGGCCTTAAAAATGAAACTAGTTCATCCCACGGGGAAATGGTGCATTTTCAAGTTTAAACGAGTCCTAAAACATGCAAAGGCAGATTTCACCAATTTTCGTGTGTTATAGCCTATGAATTCTTTAATCTTGAAATTCCAAAATAAAATAGTCAAAAATTTTCATGGACATCCGTTAAGACATTAGAAATTGAACCAGTTCGTCCAGCGGAGAAAAATTGTGCAATTACATGTTCAAACGAGCCTCAAAATAGGTTAAAATATATTTTACCGATTTTCATATGTTATAGCCCATGTATTTTTTTATCATGAAATTCTAAAACAACATGGCCGCTATTTTTCATGGACGTTCGTTAAGACCTAAGAAATGGAACTAGTTCGTCCCGCGGGAAAAATGAGTGCATTTTCAAGTCCAAACGAACCATACAATAGGCAAAGACATATTTTACTGATTCTCGTGTGCTATAGCCCATTATTTTTTTTTATCCAGAAATCCTGAAATAAAATGGTCGAAATTTTTCAAGGACATCCATTAAAACCTTAGAATTGGAAACAGTTCGTCCCCCAATGATAAATGGTGCATTTTAAAATTCAAACGAGTCCCAAGCAGGGAAAGACTGATTTTACCAATTTTCGTGCTAACCATGAATTTTTTTGATATGGAAATCCCTAAATAAAATGGACAAAATTTTTCATGGACATCCGTTAATACCTTTGAAATGAACAAGTTTCTTCCGCGGGAAAAAATGGTGTATTTTCAAGTACAAACGAGCCCCATAGCCCATGGATTTTTTTAATTCGAAAGTTCGGAAACAAAATGGCCAAAATTTTTCATGGATGTCCGTTAAGACAAAGCAATGGAATCAGTTCATCCCGCGGAAAAAATGATGCATTTTCAAGTTCAAACGAGTTCAAAAGTAGACAAAGTCAAATTTACCTATTTTTGTGTAATATATCCCATGGATCTTTTTTATATGGATATCTCGGAAGAATATTGCTGAAATTATTTATGGACGTCGGTTAAGACTTTAGAAATGGAACCAGTTTTTCCCGCGGGAAGAAATGGTGCATTTTAAAGTTCAAACAAGTCCCAAAAAAGGCAAAGGAAAATTTTACCGATTTTCGTGTGCTATAAAACCCATTAATTTCTTTAATCTGAATATTTCTAAACAAAATGATGCAGAAATGAACACTAAAAAGTGGTGTGAGTATACGTGAAGGTTCTACTACTCATTAAGGAGGTCTTATAAAGTCTTGAGAAAGAAATTTTGAATTCTCTGGGTGTCAGATCATATGGGCTAATACACACGAAAATCAGAAAATTTGGGCGACTCTTAAAAAAGGGCATGTAAATGTCGTAATTGGTGCTAAAAGTTTATGGGAGTGTAAGTAAATGTTACCTAACTCATTACGGAGGTCCTCATAAAGTTTTTTGATAAAATAATTTTGGGTACTCTGTGCGTCAGATCCATGGGCTAATAATACACATGAAAAATAGGGGAATTTGGGTGATCCTTTAAAAAGAGCCTTTAAATTGCGGAAATGAGCCTTAAAATGGTGCGAGTATATGTGAAGGTTCCTCTACTCATTAAGGAGGTCCTTATAAAGTTTTTTGAGAAAGAAAATTTTAATTCTCCGTATGCCAGATCATGAGTTAATACACACGAAAAATTATGGAATTTGAACGACTCTTAAAAAAAGCTTGTAAATACGAAAATGGGTGTTCAAAATATTGTGTGAGTGTACTTAAAGGTTCTCATCTCATTACGGAGCTCCTCATAATGTTTTTTTTTTAATAAAAATTCAGGTAATTTGGACGTCAAATTCTTGATGTGCTAATATACATAAAAAAATCAGAAAATTTGGGTGATTCTTTAAAAAATGACTTGAAAATATAAAAATGAGCGTTAAGAACATTTATAATAATTATTATTGTATGAAAAAGTAATTTTTTTCTTTTACAATTTGAACTAAAAATATATAATAAAAGCACAATTTCACGTGTTTGGATGTTCAATTGAAATAAACCATAATTCAAGGGTCAAAATGAAATTTATCGAACATTTCTAATACAAGTAGTCTCTATAAACTTGTACTCACACATGTAAATCGTACTCATACATTACTCTCTCTATGTGTTCTTTTTTTTTCTTGTGTTACTTCTCTTAGTTTTTACTTCGATCTTTCTTCAGATCTCCAATAGTCTGAAAAATTGATCGGCGTCGGAAAACAAGTAGAGTCATAATCACAATCGAGATAATTAATTTTTACTTTTTTTCTTCCTTGATTTTGCCTTTGATCGTTCATTTTTATGAATATTCTGTGTTTTAATTAATGTTTAATATCCCATCTATCCTAGCCTTGGTAAAGAGTTGTTTGGTACATGTTGGTGGAGGAAAGTGACAGGTATCCCCCGAAATCAGTCAAGGTGCATGCCAGCTATCTCGTCCTGCACTATGTTTGATCTTGCGAAGGCTCACTTTATGGAGCAGCAATTTCAGCATGAGGTCGCGATGTTGGCAAATTTAAAGCATCCAAATATTATACGATTTATTGGTGCATGTCGTAAAGCCAATGTGTCGTGTATTGTGACTGAATATACAAGAGGGGGATTAGTGTGTCAGTTCCTGCAAAACCAAGTTGTGCCATTGAAGTTAGCTGTTTAGCTGGTCTTGGATGTGGAGAATGTGCATGGTCTGAATCTTAATCATCGAGATCAAAAATCCGACAATCTACTGATTGCTGCTGACAAGTCAATCAAGATTGCAGACTTTGGTGTTGCTCGAATTCAAGTGGACAAGATGCTCGAGGCAGCAGGGAGATAGAAATCATGACTGATATTCAGAAAGGCGCGTTTCAGGTGCTGCCCTCGTCCTACGGCTACAGAGAAAGAGGAAAACTGGAGGCAAAAGATGTTGAATTGGCAAAATCTTTTTTTCATAGGAGATGAGTAATCATCATATATTATTATAAGTGTGAAGCTCCAAACCTCAAAGTTGAATTACCATTTTGTCCTTTATTTAAATATTCTCTTTTTATGTACGAAATAAAAAATATATTCTAATAACTAAATACAAAACTAGATATAAATGGGAGCAATTTTAAGGTATTCAAATGTGCATTATATTATGTATTAAAGGTATTGGAAGATAGAGAGTTATTTAGCGGAAGTCCAAGCATTTTAGAACTGAAGAAATATCTTGATGACACTTATTTCACATTATTATTGTCAACTTTAATGTAATTGTTAACAATTATATATATGAGGATGTTTATGGATTATTTGATAAGCATAACTTGTGAATCAGTGAATGCAAAGATGGAGTCAAGCCAGTCAAGAATTATTTTTCCATTCTCTCTTTTATCGGTCAGTTAAATCAAACAAATATATGTTGCTTCTATTTTCTTAAATTAATATTTCATATTTATAAGCATTTTCGCATGTATTCACCATCTTGAAATGTGTATGCATGTTTACTTATGAATCATGATTTGAAATATGTAGGTTAAATTATCTCATTATTTTATATCATTTCATGAATTCATATAAAAGAATTTTAAATCCTTTAAAATAAATTTTACACATTTATAAATTACAATCAAAAGTGAAAGAAAATTCACTTTTAGTTATTTTGTGTTTGTAGATAATCTTTTTATTTATTTATTTTTTATGAATGAAAATGTGAGATGTAAAAAACAAAACAACAAAAACAAAATGGATGGAACATATATAAACGAAAGGGGAAGACAAGAATTAAGTCAAAGGATACAAAATAGTAATGTTAGAGAAAACAATAATAAAGTAAGAAAAAAAAGGATAAAAAAAATTAAAAAATGACAAAAAATATAAAAAATAACCATGATCAAACTATTGAAATTTTTGTTCATGATACAAAGAAGAATAAACACACTATGTCATGTGAATATAATATGAAGACAATTTATATACTTGTTACAAGTACATAGGTTTATTCAAACTTTGGTACAAATTGAGAAGGTATGTTATGTTTGTATTGTCCCTTTCTTAGAGAGAAATAAAAAACTAATATATTGTAGGTTTCAACCTAATAACATCAAAATGTAAATTATTTATTACATTAAATTTTGTTGTCCAAATTTAACAGGTTACCAAAATATTTAATTATTTGACATTTACATTTTACGACAAAAAAGTCATTTATAAAGGTTGATTGTTCATTTATTTCATTTATATATTTTTTCGTTAAATCATTTGTGAAATTCATCACAATGTGATTTGAATGTGACTTTTACAACATATTATATTTTTGTGGGACTCACGTGCAAAGCACGTGTTCGGGACTAGTACATACAAAAATATGTGAAATAAAACATGTAAGATCTTGATAGAGTCGTTTTCTTCTATTTATATTGTGAATGAGCATACGAGATTATATTGTGAAATGAGTGTAAGAGATTATGTAATCCTTTTTTCATTTATCGAAGCCTTGATGGAGAAAGTTACACGAAGATGACAAATAGCTAATGAAATAGTTGAGGTGTGTACATATTTGCTTAATCAACACTATTATTAAAATATTTTACATAAATATCATAGAGTAGCAATTATAAATTATGCTTTATTTACAATCTGTTGTTAGACATGATTCTAAAATTTGTACTAGATTAATTATTTACTAGCAAGTTATTCCCAATAGGTAGGAATATTTGAGTGGATGTTTTAGTATATTAGAAGAGATAATATAATTAAGAATAAAGATATTCACAATAAAGTGAGACCGACCTTCGTACCAACCTTCGTGAAAACTAAAATGAGAAAAGTGAGATTGAAATAATTCAGATATATGAAGAAAATATGCACAGATGCATGCCCCAATGAAAAGGTGCAATAAGTTGGCTATAATGAGTTTAAGGAGAGATATAGGCCAAAGAAGTTTTGAGAAAACGGTGATTACACATGAAAATAGGGAAATTTTGTCTATTATTAAAAAAGGGCTTGTAAATATGAAATTGGGCGTTAAAAAAATGGGGTAAGTATACGTGAAGGTTCCCTAACTCATTAAGGAGGTCCTTATAAAGTTATTTGAGGAAATTTTTTTGTGTGCTTCGTACGCCAGATCCATGGGTTTTACAGACGAAAAACTGTGAAATTTGGACGATTCTTCAAAAAGGTCTTGTAATGCGGTAATAATTATTAAAACAATGGTGTGAGTGTACTTTAAGGTTTCCTAACTAATTACGGAGGTCATCATAATTTTTTTTTAGAAAAAAACTTCAGATGATCAGAATGTCAAATCCATGGGCTAATACACACAAAAAAATAAAAAAATTAGGAGATTCAAAAAAGGACTGTAAATATGGAAGTGGGTGTTAAATATTAGTGTGAGTATACGTAAAGGTTCCCAACTCATAACAGAAACAGTGGCGGAGCCAGGATTTTCAATAAGGGGTTCAAAATTCATTAAAATAGACACAGGAGTAGCCGAAGGGGGTTTGATACCAAGGTGGCTCCGCCCCTGATTAGAATGATGACCTTTTGTTCTATCATTATTGGAAGAAAGATGTAGATGTAGGGATGAAAGTTTAATTTGGATTTGTTTATCTCTTTCATTTTCTATGGTTTTGGGAAGTTTATCATATTGGTTTATGCTTATAGTTTGGATTCTTTTGGCTTATGGTGATGTTTTGTTTTATTTTTGGAAATAAAAAACCCTATATTTTGAAGAAAAACAAAAGGTCACCGTTCTTATCTTTGTGCTGTATATAAGAATGGTTACCTTTTGTTTACTTTAAATTTACTCCCTGTAATTGGAAGAAAAATGTAGGGGTGAAATCCATGAGGTCTCAGGTTGAATACCCCAAAGAAAAAAAACATTAGGTGATTTCTTTCCATCTGTCCTAGCCTTGTTAGATAGAGTTGCTTGGTTCTTGTTGCGAGTGGAAAGTTACATTATCTCGTGGAATTAGTTGAGGTGCATGCAAGCTGCGGACACCAAGTTTATATAAAAAAGAAGAGTTGAAAGTAGCTGACCCTGTCAGTCTATGTAGAAGAATTGATTTTTGATGTACCTAACCTTTTACATTTTTCATATTTTGCAGGGTCTGTGGAGGTGTGGTTTGATTCTAGAAATCCCCGTGCAAAAGAAATAAGTCGGATTGAATCTTTTCTGCTGTAGCTGCCTCATCAGAAAATATGATGGAGGCTCCAAAATCTGTTGGACTTACAAACTTGAATCAAAACCTGTCGCATTTTTACTATAAGCTTGGCGAGGGGTCAAACATGTCTATGGAGAGTTATGGGATGAGCAATGCTGGAGGTTCTGTTACAATGTCGGTTGATAACAGCAGTATTGGATCAAATGATTCTCACACTCATATTTTAAACCACCAATACAACCAGATCCACAATAACTATTTTGTTGCTGCTAGCATAGTCAGGGGGAGAGTTTCTAGATTGAGCGATAATGCCCTCGCTCAAGCCTTGGTTGATCCTCAGTTCCCCACCATTGGGCTTGAGATTTATGATGAGTTAGTATATAGTTCAGCGTTATCTCACTTTCTTACGGAATAAGCTTGGTGGTAATTTGGTGCACCATATATATTTCCTCGTTCATTGGCAATATCATTATTTTTTTTAATCTTCCTTGTCTCACGCGCTTCAATTATTACATTATTTGACTGTTATTACTGTATTCCTTGTTTCTCAAATACAATGCAATGCTTTTTTTCTTTTAATTATTATGTCCTCTTTACTTCCGTAGATTTTTTAATCAAATTACTTTAACACGTGTTGTTTGAGTCGAGGTCTTTCTAAAATGACCTGTCTAACTGGTGTGCGTATATTTTACCCTTTCAAAACCCCCAAATTACGATAGTATTCATTAATTGAGCCAAAGGTCTTTCGGAAATAACTTTCTACTTGGTATATGTACGATTTACCTTTTTCGGATCCCATTCGTAAAATTACATTGAATATGTTGTTGATGTTATCGTCATAAAATTTAAGGGGTCAAAATGTATAAGAAAATAACTTAGGTGGGTCTAAAAGCAAACGACGTCGTTGAGTTGAAATGCTTTTGGCTGTAAACGGTGATTTTAGCATGGCGATTCCTAGGGTTTAGGCCGTAGAAGACGACGGAGTAAGATGAAGCCGGTAGTAAGGGGTCAAAATGCATAAGAAAATAACTTGAGAGTCGAACGGACCTCTGATGTCATGGCTGAGGATGATAAGGATGAATGCAACATCGGCGACCGCGTAAATATTCTCTCTCTATATGAAAACTTGTCGATTATGTTATTTTGAGCAATATTAAAAATAGTTGATCTTCGATCTTTGTTTCAATGAGAATTAAAAAAAAGCACCTAAAATCATTGTAGATATTCATTTCATTTTGTCTGTTTGTTGGTACATGAAGTTAGTTAAAAATTAGAATTTTTTTTCATGGGAATGTTGTTGCTGATGTTATTTTGGTTTCTGAATTCAATTGTTTTAAAATATGGGCGTGTAAACTAGTAATATGACTTCAAAATGGTTGTTTATGTCAATGAAGAATAAAGAAGCAGCTAAAATTATGCATCCCTAGACTCGTTCTGAGTTCCATTTTTATCTAAATTCATAATTGGCAATGTGTTCCTATCTTATGTGCTTGTAAATTGTTTATGACGATTACATGAAATTGGTGAATTCTCCTTATTTTCAGTTGAAATTTTGTTAATGATGTTATTACCCAGTCTCAACTATGGAGTATGGATATAAAAGGGGTTTATGGTAGGTTATGGTCTAATTATTCTAACCTATGAAGACTATATTAGAGTGGCATTGGTTAAGAGGATTTCCATTATGGACTGTAATTACTTTGGGATCGTGTTGTGGTTGATTCTTTAATTGCATTTCAAATTATATTACACTTTTAGCCATACAACACGAGAGAAAACGGTAGAGAGTTCCTGTGAATATTTTGATTCGTCCAACCACCAAATTTGCCGTTTTTCTTCTTATTATTTATTAGTATATTCCTTGAATGCAAAGTGGTAAAATTCATTAAATCTATTTTACTATATTTGATTTATCCAACCACCAAAATTGTCTTATGTTTCTTCTTATTTATTACTTTTTTCTTGGATTCAAAGTGGAAAAATTCATTAAATCCAGCTTACCATATTTAATTCATCCGACCACCAAATTTCTCTTGTGTCTCTTCTTATTTATTTATACTATCTTTAATTTGGAGTGAAAAAAATTATTAAATCTTGCTTTATTGTAGTAATTATGAGTATATTCCTTGAATTCAAAGTGGAAAAATTCATTAAATCTAACTTGTATCTACAACCAAATACATTCACTTTCAAAATCGCATTTGTAATCCACACTCCAAAATCACTTTTTTGGTGTGAACTTATTGGCTGATTAACTATAGTAAAAATAAAGAAAAAATCTCAAGCACATGTATTTTGTTTGATGTTTACTATGCTTTTAAATAATTAAGGACATTTATAGTTAATAATTGGAGAACATTTTAAAATTTATCCACATATTTATTAGATCTATTTTTTTGGGACAAATTTAGCCTTTTTCTTTATTTCTATAATGTGGAGTTCTGTCGAAAGTTGTACTATGTTTGAATTTTGGATTATTTTTTTTGCCTTCGAAAGTTTGATATGGAGATAAAATTGCCGACATTTTTTTTGCCTTCGAAAGTTTGCCGACAATAATCGGAAGAAAATTGTAGTGGTGAAAGTTAAAGTTTGAGATAATTGCTTCCTACCTCTAGTATGCTTATCATTAGGTTATTCATCAAAGAGGAAACATGATTACTCAGTTTCACAAGCGTTTGACCTTCTAAGTCTACATAGAAGAATTGATTTTGATAAACCTAATCGTTTCAAATTTTATGTTTTTCAGGGTTGTTGAGGTACGACTTGATTTTAGAAATCTTCATGCAAAACAAATAAGCCGGATTGAAGCTCTTCTGCTGTACCTACTTTATCAGAAAAACTATCGGAGCTCCGACATTTGTTGGACTTGTAGATTTGAATCAAAACTGTCGCAATTTTTTTATCATAAGCTTGGCGAGGGGCAAACATGTCTATTCAAGGTTATGGGATGAACAATGCTAGTGGTTCTGGTGCAATGGCAGTGGATAACAGAAGTGTTGGTTCAAATGGTTCTCACACTGATATTCTAAACCAGCAGGGTAATCACATCCACAGTAACTATTTTGTTGCTGCTAGCGTAGTTGGGGGGAGAGTTTCTAGGTTGAGCGATGATGCCCTTGCTCAAGCCTTGGTTGATCCTCAATTCCCCACCACTGGGCTTGTGATTTGTGATGAGTGGACAATTGACTTGAGTAGGCTTACCATTGGACAAGCATTTGCTCAAGGCTCTTTTGGGAAGCTCTATAACGGAACTTAAAATGGTGAAGATGTTGCCATTAAGCTTCTAGAGAGGCCAGAACATGCTCTTGAGCAGGCTCACTTTATAGAGCAGCAATTTCAACATGAGGTCAAGATGCTAGCAAATTTAAAGCATCCAAATGTTATACGATTTGTTGGTGCATGTCGTAAAACCATGGTGTTATGCATTGTGACTGAATATGCAAGCAGAGGATCAGTGCGTCAAATCCTCGCGAAGCGACAAAACCGAGCTGTGCCATTGAAGTTAGTAGTAAAGCATGCCTTGGATGTGGCAAAGGGGATGGAGTATGTGCATGGTCTAAATCTTATTCATCGTGATTTAAAATCCGAAAATCTATTGATTGATGCTGACAAGTCAATCAAGATTTCAGACTTTGGTATTGCTCGGATTGAGGTGCTGACTGAAGGAATGACACCAGAAACTGGCACTTACCGCTGGATGGCTCCGTAAGCATCTAGACTCTATAGCAGCCTTGTCTTTTAGGCTATTATTTTCTCTGTATGCTTTACTTTTTGTATTTTATTTTTTTGAATGGGATTTCATAGGGTATGTTGTTGTAGCATGTTGGATTCTCTTTATCGAATATTTTTTCTAAAAACTGTAGTGAAAAGCATGGAGGTTAAAGAGTTGATTGACCTTACTCTCTTTCAATTCCTTTCCATCCTTTTCCTTCATGTCCATGACTTGTAACTTGATTCAAGTTAGACACATTTAAGGGTGTCGCTTAGTTGTTAATGAAGATTAGGATTCAATCATCCCAGTGACAGAAAACACCAAGTGTACTCTTCCCATAGAGTTACATGAAGTCGAGATGTCTGCAAGTTGGATTGGATTCCATTTTCAAATAGAGTAAAGTTGCGTTTATCTGAAAAGCGGTCCAAGACATTAACTACCTCAGTGAGTTCACTTACTGGATGTGTCTGACAGATATGAACCACAATTGTATTCTTGTCGAATATGTAAATGGAAATTCTATGGGAAGTATATTATCTCTTTCTCTCCTTCGTGAGTGACGATCAACCTGCATCGTCTTTCGCATTACCTCTTTCTTCAAAGCAGTGAAGCTATTTTAGAATAATGTATGGGTAAGAATGGGTCCCTGGCCTATGCAGTGGTATTAGTTAGGGTTTCTTAGTTAGGGTTTCTGACTGAATCTGCTGGAAAGGGTAAAACTTAAAAATGGAGCTCAAGGATGGCGTTACAAGATTAAAGTAAGTTAGGGAGTAGATCGATTCTTATATGAGTTGTTCGATCTGTATTGAAAAGTACTCAATGAAATTTGTTTCCATGACATTCATGAGATTTAGAGTGCCTTCTGTGGAAACAACCGAACTCAGCTGGTTGCAGTTGTTGATGAGTCGATTTCAATCCAAGGCAATCGCTTCGTCTTCGTCCTCCATGGAAGATGGAAGCTCAAGCTGGAAGACAACCATCTCTCTTTTTGTTTTTTCCTTTTGGTTCATTTCTTTAATTTCTTTCATTTTTGGACAGGCTATAGGTGTTTTGGGCTAGATCAGGTTATGGTTTGGTTTGCTTTTTTTCGACCCAACTTTAATTTTTTCAAAACGAAGTATGCCACTTTTAGTTTCTCTGAGGTGGAATGAAGTTCATTCTTCTTCGGATGTTTCTAGATGGAATTCTAGAAGGGCCTTGCAAAAACAAGACGCTACAACAATGATATGATTCTCTGTTGAGTTACTACATAGACTTTTTTCATGATTGGACAATCTCTACGGAAAGGTAGAAGCGGAATATTTGGCTCAATCTTCTATGAATCTAAAATATTTATCGGAACATTCATAATTTTTACGGAGAGACCTCTTTAAAAGCATAATAAGCGACAAGGTGATGTTTCTAAAATCTACCACAATTATGTGGATTCTGCATTGAGTTGCTATGGAAAGGTAGAAGTGGAATACTTAGCTTACTCTCCTCATGTTAAAATCATAAAGCAAACCATGGTGTTTGAAATGAAAAGCTGGGAGTAAATCATACAAGTTATGGAAAAGTATAATGAAGTACCAATCATATACAAATTTAGTAGTCTTTTCATGAAGTTGAATCATTTGTTGAAACCTCCAATTATTAAGAGTAGTCTTATTAGAAGCGAGAAACACTATTTTGGGAAGCGAGAAGCGAAAAAAAGCGATGAGGACTCGCTTCACGGAAAAGCGTGAAGTGAAGCGCACACTTTTTTAAAAAAAGTGACATTTAATATAAAAATAAAAAAAATATTAAATAACTCCATAGATAGATAATAAATAATACTCATAAGTCATAACATATAAAATAAAAAATAAAAAATAAAAGCATAATTAGATCACAAAGACTTAAACTCTCATTCTTCAAAATAACCTAGGGTTTTACTTGGTCATCATCTTCTTCATCATCAGAAGGCTCATCAACGAGGTTTCGACTCGAACTAGAACCTCCAACTCCTCTTTCCTTGCCCCTTAAAGTACTCTCCCTAAAATTATAAATATTCTCCTCAACACCACTTGCCATAGAAACGTCACCATAAGTGAGACTTTCTCCTTCGTACACTTCTTCATCTTGGTGATCTTGTGGTGCTCCAGTTAACCATTAATTTACCTCATCAATACTATCAAACAAAATGGGATCAATGGTATTACCAGCATTGTCACGATGCGCCAATGTTCTATTATATTTGATGAACACTAGATCATTGAGGCGTATCAACTCAAGCCTATTTCTCTTTTTACTATGAATCTGCACATACTAGAAAGTAATTAATAGGAGGACTTGGGATGATTAAGGTATCAATTAAATTAGTAATAATGTATTAATGTAATATGGTTTCTCACATGTTCATACACACTCCAATTTCTCTCACAATCGGATGCACTACAAGTTAAACTTTGCATTCTTATAGCAAACTGTTGCAAGTTTGGGACATTATGACCAAATTGCATCCACCATTCAACTATATAAGAGTAATTTTAAAAGATTCGTAACTTAAATATTGAAGCTTTAAATACAATTAAAAGATGAAATTCTCACCTCGTGACCTCAAGGTTCTAGCTCTAATGGCTGATTGAATTCCAAGTAGGCCATCCGCTTTCATGTACACACCAAAACCAACAAAGTTCATGGAGTAATTTGAAGCAAAACGTGAAGCAGAATGGCTATTAGATCCTTTCTCGCTAAAATCATTTTGCGCGTCATTTTTTAAAGCACAACTTATCTGAAGTGCAAGGCTTCAAGCAGTAATCCCATACTTCAAATTTCTTTAAGAAATGGCTTTGAACAAAAATGCGGGAGCTATGTGACACACGAGGAAATCAATGCCCGTCCTCAATGCATGATAAGAAGAATGACTTATTTGGTATTAAGTCTTACAACACATGTTGCTACACCCGATTTGACAAATGCCTTATATATGTTGAACTAGATCTTTTGAAACAAAAGGAGCATTAAAACCCCATAATGATCAATCAATTAGTATAACTTGTTGAGTTACTGAGATCGCAAAAGAGGTCGATTATGACTCAGTATTTTGACATCTAACTTTTCGTGCCTCACATGCTATGTTATATCGGTCCTTCGGATTACATCTCGTTGGACCAATAACTTACTTAGTAGATCCCAACAAATAGTTTTTATATATTTATTGACTGGATTCCACAGAACCTATACTTAATACTCTAGGTCCGCCCTGTTTAATAGTAGCAACAACATACTTAGTGCAATCCCACTTGTGGGGTTTGAGAGAGTAGAGTGTATGCAATGTTGCCCTTACCTTGTTGTGATAGAGCTTTCTTCTGAAAAGACCCTAAACTTTAAAGAAACTTGCTAATCAGGAAGCAAGAGAATGCTCAATTTCCAACGAACAATTTACCTTAATACGCGACCTTTATACTCTCTTATCAAAGGCCATTTTTTCAGTAAGATCTAGATGCACTTCATCTAATCACTCTCTCCCAATACTTCTTCAGCTCGACTTTACCTTTCATGACGTCAACCACTACCAACATCTCACACCTCCTATGAGGAGTGAGGCGTCTATACTCCTCCTCACATGTCCAAATCATCTTAGTCTCACATCCCTCATCTTGTTCAACATGGAGGCCACTCCTACCTTGTCCAGGATATCTCCATTCTTAATCTTGTCTCTCTTAGTATGCCCACAATATCTACCTCAATATTCTCATCACAACGATTTTCTTCTTATGAACATAAGATTTCTTAATAAGCTAACACTTCAGCCATACTCTATAGTGGCGTCTGAGATTTTAAGTAAGTTGTGTCACCTTTTAGTTTGTTTAAATATATATACATACATACATATATATATATATATATATATATATATATATATATATATATATATATATATATATATATATATATATATATATATATATATATATATATATATATATATATATATATATATATATATATATATATATATATATATATATATATATATATATATATATATATATATATATATATATATATATATATATATATATATATATATATATATATAAGTGAGAAAGGAGAAAATGATATAAAATGGTAAGTAATACTAAAGTGAGAAAGAAGGAAATAAAATAGAAAATTTGTATAAAAAAAGAGGTTAACTTTTACAATTACTTTAATTTAATTCTTAATATTTTTTCTATTCATTATGCTTATAAAAAAATCTACTTTTTATATAAAAATTTATCATGAATTAATTATTTTATCTTTATTTTGGATCTTAATATACTTGAAAATAAATAAGTGTGATATAATAAATAATATATACTAGATTGAAATTTAAAAAAAAAGATGTTAAAAAGTAACTTAACAAATAAAAATGAATAGGATGATATATTTGTATCAAAGACACCTAAGAATAAAAATGTAATTTCGTTGTAATAAAAATCTATCAAGAATAAATAATTCTAGAAACATCTTTCTATATATGAAGTGAATGATGATCAAAGGTAAAAAAAAAATGTAATTTCATGCAAGTAAGAATCTACCACGAATGATAACAAGAAAATTAAATAATTCTAGAAACATCTTAAGTTATTATTATTAGTATTACCTGTTTTTGTTATTTCTTCATTTTTTATTTATTATTGTGATATCTATTTATTATATGAAAGTATAAATAATGATTACGCTTAGCTCTTAATAATTATATATGAAATATAATATTAGGTGGAATCAATCAAAATTAAAATCAAAATTTATGTGTATATTAAATTTTGTGTATTGAAATACTTTTTAATTTTGTGATCTTAATTATGCTATATAAAAAAATTAAAACTCAAGAGTCATTTTCTTTTTGAAATAAAATAAAAAATAAGTTCATATAAATCGAAAAGGATGGATTCATATATTAAACTGAAATATATATGTGTTATTATTAAAATAAGCTTTCATATATTTTTATTTACAAAAATTGTTTGGCTTCCTTATTAATTTGGGCATATATGTGGAGTTTTAAAGATTTGAACATTTTAATATAGAAATATAATGATTTGAAAAATTTAATTCTTCGTTTTAATTTTTAATTTGTTACATATTTAAAAATTACATTTAAAAAATAAACTTAAAAACGCAATGTAACAATTTAAGATATTTTTAGTGAAAAACATAATGAAATTAGGTCGACTCTCTTATTCTTATCGAAACAAAAAAAAGCTGCATATATTGTTTGAAAATAAAGTAAGAACTTAAAAGTACTATGAATTACACTAAAATGACAACTAAAAATATGTGAGACTTATATAAGAAATTTTGATTGACTTTCCTAAAATCACTTGTACCACATAAAATAAAACAGATGTAATAACATATATTATTTGAAAATGACACAAAAGGTATATAAATTAATAGTTTAAAATAATTTTAAAAAACACATATAAAAATTTTAGTTCGCTTTTTCAAATTTCTTTTTTATCATATAAATTGTAAGAAAAAAAAATCAACATATGTAGGCCTGTGCTAGCACGGGCACCTAATATCTAGTACTATATAGAAGAGTGAAGTGAGGGATGACCAATAGCAAATTGTAAATAATCTCATTTTCGAGGTTAATATAAAATTGTAATTATGATTATCATGTATCTATCTAAAATTGTGGGACCCCATTTTTTAGAAAAGTAATTATTTTTTTTATGTTTCATTAACACCTTTTCAAATGTATCAAATGACGGTAAAAATATTTTAATTAGGGAGCATTAAAATAAAAAATAACAAATAATATAGATAGATAAACTAAACGAAAGTAAAGTAAATTAAGTCTTATTAAATTTACGGTAATAGTACTTTTTTTAGGGTTTTAAAATTTTACGACTCAAATATTGAAGAGAAATAATGATATTTTTCTTGTTTAATTTAGTAGATTGATAATAAGAATATTTTGATGATAAAATTTTTTATATTTTAAAATTAACCAAATTAAAATTTATTTAATTATAGTAGATTATTTACTTAATATTTCTATTCTTGTGTCTCAAATAAGAAGTTAAGAATCGAAACCCATGAAATCAATACATTTGTTAGAGAAGTAAAAAATTTAAGTTGGTTACTATTTAGAAAGAGATGAAAAAAAATAGCAAATTCTTAATAGTAATTTTAATAATTATGTAATATTCATATGGAAATTCGATTAATTATACATTGTGTCTAAATAAGGATTATTCGGATATAGCGATCGCTATTAAGTTTTTTTTTTCATATCCAAAACTCAAAATCAAGATTTGGTAAAGAGAGAAGCAATATTACTTAATGTTGATGCACTATATTCTTTGATGGTTGTGTATATATATATATATATATATATATATATATATATATATATATATATATATATATATATATATATATATATATATATATATATATATATATATATATATATATATATATATATATATATATATATATATATGTAATGATAGATTTATCCCTAATACATTAAAGAACAGAATAATTTTTTTGTATATAAAATATAGTCATTAGTGGTAAAATTAGATTTTCTTCAACTACGAAATACATTTAACTATAGAGACAATTGATTTTGTCACTGGTAGAAGTAAAATAACTAGCGACAACATAATTTTATCGGTAGTAATAATCTTTTTAGTGACAAAACATACTATTTATTACAAAAAAATATATATGTACTTTGCACAACAATTAAATTTGTCACAACTGTTTAAGGATTTGGGGACAATTTTTCTTTTTGTAGTTAATACAATATTTCTAGTGGCGAAACACTAAATCGTCTTTATATACTTTTGGTGACGAATTATTTTTCGTCTCACAAGATTTTTATTGACAAAATATGATTTATAAATGACGAAATTATTTGTTCCTGACAATCGAATTTGTTGTAGTCTATAGGCATGAATTTTCAAGTCAAGGACCTCCGTGGGTAACATGTAGTATCCCCATTATTAGGAATATAATCCCTAAATGATTAGGAACCCAATACTCAAGAATTAGATCTTGAAGATAATACTACTCTGAAAGATACTCAACTTATGAAGTTCATGCAAAATTTATGTGGATGAACGATTCGACTTGAGGGTCTAAATAACAATATGAAATTCATGTATATGATTTTTCTCATTTTCATACTTACTTCATCAAAACTTGGCCTAAATCAATAGTTGATCTCAAAGGATTTACAATTGAACTCAAAGACTTTCTTGAACTCTACTCTTAGCTCTTTCTTGAATTTGAATTATGAATTAAAGATTTATGATTCATGATATTAAGGATCTCGATGATAATTTAGACTCAAGAATACATTTTCATCATTCTCATACTCACTTACTCGAGTCTTGAAAAACGTTATTAGAAATTAAAGAAGACTCCTCAAAAGAATCTAAGGAACTTTCTAAAAAAGATTCGAAAAGAACTCTCAAGACTTAACTCTTAGTTCTACCTTGAATTTGAATTATGAATTCAAGGTTATTATTTGTGGTAGGAAAGATATCGTTACGATTAAATGAGTTTTAGATAGAAAATCATGATGAACAGTCAAGAAAACACTGTATGGGAGTAAGTCCGCGACACAAATATGCATTTTAATATTTAATCACAAAATGATAAATTTAAGATTGAAATATTGGGTCCGTTAACGGGCCCTTTCATATCTAGTTTCTATTATATAGAAAAGTGAAGTGGTAGGAAGACCAAGGGTAAAAATGTAATTTTATACAAATAAAAATTTATTAATAAAGACATCAAGAGAAAAAAAAAATTCTAAAAAAACATCTCTTTGTATATGAAAGTGAATGGTGATCAAGGGTAAAAATGTAATTTCATACTTACAAAAATCTACCAAGAATAACAAGAAAATTAAATAGTTCTAGAAACATCTTTGATTAATTTTATTTCTATCAACACATTTTGTTATAACTTCACATTTTTTATGAATTATTGTTATATCTATTCATTACTCTATTTAATTATATTTTAATTAATTCCTAATATTTTTATTTTCACTATGCTTACTATAAATGCCTACTTTAACATAAAAATTCATTACTTAAAAATATATTAATTATTTTCACATTTATTTTGACTAATTAATGTGCCTGGAAAAAAAAAACAAGTATGATAAAATTAATAATATATATTAAATTAAAATTAAAGAATAAATCAAATTACAGAAAAGGGCTTAAAATACCCTTAACGTATTGGAAATAGTACAAAATTACCTTCCATCCACCTATTGGTTCCAAAATACCCTTCCAACAACCTATTGGGTCCAAAATACCCTTGTCATCCACCTTTTGGTTCTAAATTGACCACTTATTTAACAGTCTTATATTTAAACTATTTAAATATTTTTTTTAAATACGTGGAGCTCAACTATTTGTTATAATTTAACTTATTAATATAATTTATAAATCAATCCACTACTCACCCATTACTAATTAAACCCCTCTAAATTAATAAATCCGTCACATTATTAATGCAACAACAGATTAGCTACTACCAATTGAGTGTTTTTAAAAATTTGAGGCGAAAAAATCTATACAAGTAGATTATCATACATTCAAGTGTTTAAATAAAATTATCGATAAAATTTAAAGTCTGACTATGTTTATCTTAATTATTCTTACATCTCAATTATGTGATGTTACTTCATAGGTAACTTATTTTAAAATAATATATTAAAGATTATAAAACAAATTATAAATATTTATAAAATTATATTTTAAAAAAATGCATGAATTAATTCGGGATATATTACTTCTTTACCTTTAATCATAAATTTCTCATTCAATCTATAAAAAAAGTGTCCTCCTAAATAAGTGCCTCAACCTAAATTTAATTGGGGTTTCGATTCGGACTCGAATAATTTTAAATGTTATTTCAGGAATCTATAATTTCATCGTGTTTTAGTAGTGTTTATGATGATTTTGATATTATAATTGGATTATTAATTGGGTGAGGTTTAGTTAGTAATTAGTGGGTAGTGGGTTGGTTTATATATTATATTAATAAATTAAATTATAACCAATAGTTGAACGTCAAGTCTTTTTAAAAAATATTTAAAGAGTTTGATTTTAAAACAATTGAAAAAGTGGTCAATTTTGAATTCAAAGGTGGATGACAAGGGTATTTTGGAGCCAATAGGTGCATGAAAAGGGCATTTTGGAGCCAATAGGTGGATGAATGCTAATTTTGTACCATTTTCAATACTTCAAGGGTATTTTAGGCCATTTTCTGAATTAATTTCAATATTTTAAAAATATATATTTAAAAGATGTTAAAAAGTAACTTTAAATGAATAGGATGACATATTTGTATTTAAAGTAAACTAAAAATGTTTACTAGATTATAAAAGTGTAGTTCTTTATTAAAATATATAATCAAATATGTACTTTTACTTGATTTCAAACATATTAATCTAAATATGTGTTTGATTTAAGAAGTTGAGGACACTCTACGGTAATATGATCATTTCATATATTTCATTTTAAAAACTATAAATTGTATTTTTAAACTTCATTAAAATATTTTTTTTCAAGTGGTAAATTTCCTCTACAAGTTACATGACTTTTCTAAAAACTATAAATTATAAGATTTTTCTAACACTAAGCCTGTGACACAAATAAATAGACATTAATTCATCCTTCATTTCATCACTCTGTAATTCTCTTCCCTCTCATGTCTTATACCAATAAATTTTTCGTCCTTTTTTTTTATTTGTGTCCTAAATATTATACACTCTGATACAATTCTCTCTTATTAGGAAAACCAATCTGTAATTTCTTTTTCAACATTAAGAACTACATATCGATCAATTTTCTTTATAATGACTCAACTTTCAGCAAAATTCAACTAATCCGCATTTTCAAACACCCTAATAAATCAGTCAACATGTTAAATTCAATACGAATCATAATTACTCATTTTGTTATTACTTCACTTTTTTTAAGACTTATTGTGATATTTACTCATTATTCTATTTTACTATCACTTTAATTTAATTATTGACATTTTTCTATTCATTATACTTACTACAAGTGCCAACTTTAATATAAAAATTCATTATTTAAAAAATGTAGTTAATTACATTTAATTTTATTTTTGTTCTAATTAATATAGCTAAAAAGAAACAATTAAATGTAATAAATTAATAATATATATTAGATTGAAATTAAAAAATAAATAAAATTAGTTGTTATATTAGAAAAATAATATTTAAAAAAATGTCAAAAAGTAATTGTACAAATAAAATGAATAGGATGATATATTTGCATTTAAAGTAAACTAAAAATGTTTACTAGATTATAAATAAGTAGTTCTTCATTAAAATATATAATCAAATTTTAACTTTTATTTGATTTCAAACATATTAACCTCAAGAGTGAACTAACGTAAGTTTGATTTAAATTTAAAAGTTGATGGGTCAAAATTTGATATCTTTCTATTATATAAAAATATGAAGTTGAGGTAATCAAGGATAATATGGTCATTTCACATATATTTCATTTTAAAATTCTATTTTTAATGTGTCAAAATATTTTTTCAAGTGACTAAATTTCCTGCATAAGTTACATGATTATTCTAGAAATTATAAATTTTAAGATTTTTTTAAAACTAAGTTCGTGACTCAAGTAAATAGACACTAACACATTCTTCATTTCATTCTTTCCTCAATTATCTCACCTCTAATGTCATATACTAATAAAATTGTCACCCTTTATTTGTAATATGCATCCTAAATAATACATATTTCGATATAGATCTCTTAATAGGAAGATCAATAACACAATTTTTTTTCTAACATTAAGAATATTATTTTTAATTAATTCCCTACATGATGTTCCTACTTTTGTAAAACAATTATAAGACAAAAGTAAAATTCACTATTTCTTAGTATGAGCACATCATTTTTAGACTTGTCTATGTAACAAATTTTGAACAAAATTCAATTGATCCACATTTTTCAAACATTCTTATGGACCAGTTAACATGTTAAATCCAACATCAATCAGAATTGCAATTTTCAAAAGGCCTAATTCATAAGGAATGCATCCAGTGAGCAAGCTCTTCAAGAATAAAATTTTCAAAAATTTCAAAGCATGTTATGACCTTTCCTTTTGTTCTCTTTAGACTTTTAAATTTCATAGTGTTGCTTTTGTCTTTGGATTGCAAAATTAATTTTTGAAGTATTTAATTTATTTGATTTCTCCTTTTATGTATAATTACAAAACGTATATGTCATTGTCTAATTAATTGAGAAATATTTATTTATTTATTATTATTATTTTATTATCAGTTAAAATCATTTTAAGCAAGTTATATAAATTATTATTTTAACTACCTTATGTTAAATTACTATACTAAACTGTTCTCCTAATTTTAATGAATATAAAGACAAAATGTAAAGTCATAAAATATTTTTAATTCTTTTATCATTTTGTAAAGAATGAGATGATTCATTCTAATTTTTATCAAGTAGGTCATTGCTTTTGTTTGCCAAACACCTATAAAACAAATTTATAAGTGCACTCAAAATTAATCTACAAATGGATCAGTACGAAAATTTTTAATATATTGAGACTCATAATTTTAATCTATTTTCTTGAATGATTTTCATATAAAATAGAAAAAGAATATCATTTAAATTAATTATTTAATTCGAATATATATGTTTGACATGTGTTAAAATAATCACCGGAACATCTGATATTTTATTATTATTACTAATCATGTTATTTGAAAATGTCAAAAATAAATTTTATATTTAAATTTTTGAGAAAGAATTAAATTTTTGATGTATCCTTAGATTGTAGAAATAGTTTTTCGTCTTTATTAACTTTGTGCCCTCCTTGACCCCTCTCTAAAGGAGTATAACTTGAAGTCTTCACTATTAAGTATAATACTCATAAGTAGATTTTTCTCACTGTTCCTAGATTTGGTCGAATACGTTGTCTTGCTTTATCTCTCTCTCAGACATATTCTCCATAGTAATTTATTAAATGTGGCTATGGATTTTTATTGGTTTAGCGCTTTCTATTTTGAAATGTTTAATTTCATTTTTTCTTTTTGGAATAGAAAGCAACTCTATGAAAAGTACGAAGCAACGAAATATTCTGGCCATGGACAATATTTTCCATATCCCTATGTGATTTATGTGTTCATGGTGCAAACTTCGAAGTACCAACACTGGTAGAAAAGTGATTGTGTCAATGGCGTAGCCAGAAATTTCATTAAGAATGTCCAGACTTATAATAGTATATTTTAAAATATAAAATAATAATTTAAGCTACGAAAATAAATAATCAAGTTAAGCAATATTTAATTAAATATAATAATATTTTAATAGAATTGCAAGTGTATAATTCAAAACTAACATAGAGAAAATAAACTACTATTGAAAACATAATTAAAAAATGAGGTATGCCCTTCTTATTTCATTATGAAGTTTTAGATTATGATTTAACATTGAAGTTCTTTTTGCTGGATTAATTTCTAGAGTATTTAAATCAATATTTTGTTTTTAGAAGAATGTGACAATATCTGTAGTTGATCTGTCGTTGTTTCTTTATTTGGTTGACCTAAAGAGGTCGAACTTTTTTTTGGTACTCTGTTATAATACTTCCTCGTGTGCATTTAAATTTGAAACTAAAATATTCAGTTGGTTATATTGATATAAAATAAAAGAACGAGAAGAAGAAAAAAAGAGAGAGAATTATTGAATTCTATTCTCAATAATATTGTGATATTATTTGGGTAATTGGCGTCTCCTATTTATAGAGAAAGAAAACCTTATTCCATAAAAAACAATTATTTTTTTAAGGAAATCTTATTCTACAAGGAAAATATATTAAATATAAGGAAATAATTCAATTTTAATTGAAAAAAAATCTACAAGGAATAATTATTAAATTTTAGGAAATCGTATTCCATAGTAAAAAGATATTAAAATTTAAGGAAGCTATTCAATTTTAATTGGGAAAAAATAATTAGTGTTAGAGGGAATTCGACCTTGGGTCTGTGGAGGGATTCATGACACAATTGACCATCTCAACAAAAATGAAACACCCTACGGGAAATCAAACCCGGGCAAAGTGTAGGGATGCGCAGCTATTGTCAACTACACTGCGTCTCACTTAGTTATTTCATGGGGCCCACCTTTTATATATACCAATATTGAATCAAAATTTTGCGTGTATATATAACATTTTTTTCGACGAATGGTGTCCAATTGAACACCCTGGAGCCTACGTGGCTCTGCCCCTGGATAGTGTAATGAGTCAATGACAGACGCTTGGGTTTGATTTTGCAAGTATATTAAAGGAAGTAATAGATAAGTGTGATATATATGATCGTATGTAGGGGTGTAAAAAGAATATCAAAGATCAACCGAACCAATGGAACAAAATGGTATCGAACTGATTTATTAAATAAATATTATGATTCAATAAATTAATATTTAATAAAATTGTGGATTATTGTATAAGTGTATACCGGATGAAATAAGTAGGATGACTTTTTTATTTGTAAAAGAAAATCAAAACTTTTCCGAATCGAACAATCTTACATGTGTGTCAGTATATTTATATATAAATAAAAATACTTATATTTTATATTTTTTTTTCTAACATTTTTTCAAATATAAGTACAACTTAGGTCCTAAATCTCTGGTGACAATTCAAATTAGACATCAGAATTTACGTTACGGCCAAGGGCAAAAAAGTCATTTTGCTTGATAAAAAATCTTACTTACTTTTCCATAATACTTCTAGAAGAATCAAGTCTCCTCTGTTCCAAAAAAAATAAATAGAAAGACATATTTTCTGTCCCAACTTAGAATAGAATTCTGTTCGAGATTTTGGTAAGTTTTTATGCTATCATTTTTTTTCTGTTCTCTTTCAAACTTAAATTTGTGTTTGTGCTTTCTTCAACATTGAATTCCTTTATTTTGTGTACCTTTTCAGTCTTTTTTAAGGAATACGTCTTCAATTTTCTCATACAAGCGATCTAAAATGTTAGGTATCAATTGATGAATTCAACAGTTCTCAAACACCATTTTTAGCCATTTGAGAAATCTAAGTAATGAAAAAACACTGAAACTTTTTATTACTAAAGAATGAGTTGTCTTATAAAGACAAACTACATAGTATATATACTTATACACAGCTGGTAACTAACTACACCTTCCAACAACTTTATCAAAATATATCCAGCTAGGACAATGAGTCCACTATCCTTAATATCTACTCTTCAAGTAATTCCCATTTCATCATCAATTTGTATAAATTTTGTTCCGTGTGTGTAATGTTTATGATTTCTGCTTTTGGTTATCATGTGCAAGATCATAAGTAGCTATGTTTTACCATGTTATTACACTGTTGTGATTGTATTCAATAAAATCAAGGAGTTGCTTCTAATATAGTGTTGGAAGTTGTTAAAAAGTCTTCGTTTATGGAAAGGGAACTGTTGTTTGTTGTTTCACATCAAAGCTATTCTTTTATTTGCACGCTTATATCCATTATTCCTCGAGATACTTATCACCTCCTCCAATACACAAGTTTCAGCTAATTCTGTCCATCATTTATTGTCTCGGACCATTATTTACCTGTGGTATATTCAATAAAAAATTCCGTCTGTTCTTGATCATTAATATGATGGCGTAAATTAATAATAGCTTATATTAGCTCTACTAAACTTAATTGTTTTTGATGAATATTGTTATTGTGCTATTTGAGAGACTTGAGAGTAATTTTTTTGTTGCATTGATAACAAGTAACAAAAATTACATCCTTAAGTCCACACTTATGTTTACAGATCATGACTGAGGACTATTGTATATCTGATTCTCTCACCATCAATTCATGTAAAGAATATCTGTGTGAATTGCTTTTGCGAAGTGTTTCAATATGTCGGTTCATTCTTAAAGAGTGTGATCGTTGATTGTTACAACAACTGATTCCCAGTAATTTGCCAATGAGGTGAAACCCATTTTAACTAATATAAGAATTCTATGATGTGTTGTCTATACTTAATTGTTATGTCTTTTGAGGAACTTTTTCTTAGTTGTAGGCCTATATTTAGTATTATAGTTCTTTTAAATCTGCAAAAAAAATTATAGACTTCCTAATTTATACATTTGTTTTGTAAGGACTCCAACCCTTCGTTATATTTGTGTTTAAGTGGGAAAATAAAATATACCTTTGACTGATAAGAGAAAAGAGTCTATTACATTCAATGTTTTTCATGTTTACTTAAAATCACACCATATCTGATGTTCTTGATACTATTAAGATTAGAACACTCGTGAAATAGAACCTTAAAGATGTACTAAGAATACAGATTAAATGTTATCTTTTGTGCAGCGAAAAGGGAAAAGACAGTGAGAAATTTTAATCCATTTCTATCACGTAACTTCAACATTTTGTATGGTTTTCAAATTCATGATTTTCAAAATGACACCCTCCATATATTATTTCCACTCTTCCACAACTCTGTCCGGCTATCTAATCTTTATTGTGATTATGAGTAACATGTAATTATTCATGGCTTTGGGTATACTCCTCCTTCCTCATTGAATTTCGTAGACGACATTTCATACTTCTAAATTCTAATAAATCTAGAATGTATTACCCTCCTCACCCCCAACCCCAAGGTTATAATTTGAGATTATATATAATGCTCATCATATTGGACAGTCGTTAAATTACACAAAGAGAGTTAAACATGATTTGTATTCCAAGAAAACAGAGGAGTACTTTCAAGAATATCTTACTATTTTGAGGTATGATTTCCTCTCAACTTTTGCTCAAATCTTTCTTATTTCCCTCTATTTTCATCTTAAATTTTCTTATTTGTTCTGTTCATTCTATAGTGAGTGGTAACATATCTCCTTCTTCAAATGGAAAGCTAAAATTTTAGGTTGAAGAGAACTTTGATTAAATACGATTGTCCTTAAAAAAGTTATTGTCACAGTGAAAAGTGCAAGATCAAAACTAATAATAAAAGCAAAAAAGGGAAATTTAAATATCAAAAATGGCATCTAAATTTAAGACATGCTTAGCTATGATTTTGTTTTGGTTTTGTAACCATAACTGTTGTTCATTTAAAAAACTCTTTTGATTCAGACTCTCAATTACTGTCTAATCTCTACTCAAAAATGTCCCAAACGAATTTAATTCAAATTACTCTGCACTGCTGAGGTAGAATTCTGACTACTGAATGTTGTTGCTGCTTGAGATGTAGGCGAAAGTGTTGATGAGAACATTCTTGTGATTGTTTTAGTATCCATGTTTGGCATTACAGGCTATTCTGTCGATGGGTCTGGTAAAAATGGATTTTAATGGTTAGTTGGATATTAGTTTTAGGACACTATTTGAAAATAGTGTCTGTGAATTCTTATTATACAATTCGTTTAAGTAGAAAGAATTGAAGTTACTAACGTTTTTAGAGGTGGTAAGCGATGCTTTCGTTTGTGGGGTTGCTTCAATTAATACCATATTCCAACCACTATTTGGACCATTTCTTGATACTGTTCTAGATCTTGCCTTTCTTGGAATGCATTGTAAGATGGCAATAACGTTGACAATGTGAAAGTGTAATAGTTAATGTTTTTAGCAGCAGTATTAGACATGGGTTGTACTGACTTTGTCTGTTGAGTTGCTTAAAATTCTAAACTCCAACCATTTCTTGAAGAATCCTTAGCAGGTAAAACATTCGTTCCATTTCTCAACACCTCTTTTGGTTCTTGATGTTTTGAAAAGGTGTTAAAAGAAGTTCATGATAGTATTAAAGATTCATCTAGTACAACTTTTCATCCTTTGGCTCAACTTGACTCCAATGTATGTTTTACTTTCATCAATTCTTGTTTTGCTTCTTTATAGTTATGTTCTTTCGCTTTCTATGCAATAGGATTTTAATTATGATCCGACTGTCTTGCCTTTTGCCTTCTGTAAGGCCAAACTGGTAATTTTACACAAACAAATGCAACATCTCCACAACACTAGAATCATTTGATGCTAGATATTTAACACAACTTTAGAATAATTTGATGTAAGGAATTGAACCCACGATAAATCATCTTGTCTTTATCCTTTCAGTCTTCAGAATTTCAGGCATATTTTATCATGGATGACTAATTGCAGTTCAATTCAAGGTTATCTGGAGAGGAAAAGATGAAAGTATGTAGTGGGCTGAGCAACGATATTATGAAATCAAATGGCAGATCATTATCTAGATTATATTCTTGATTGAAATGATGAAATCCAATCATTTTAATTCACTTTATTAATATTACTTTTGAAATGTTGCATCAATGTAATTAAATTAAAAAAATTAGTGCTTTGCTTAATGCTAAGGTAAATCTCTTTCCATATCGGACAGAAAAATGTTTCTTTTTTACCTTATAGAAAATCTAATTCTCTATGATAAACATGTTTCTTTAGTGCTGACTTTCATTCATTTACATAAAAGTAACAACATCACGGACCAAAAATTTCTTTTTTGTATCATTTGGCATTGACAAATATGTTGAATCACGGCTATAGCATAACATTTTCGATCATATTCTGTAAAAATGTCATTGTAAAAACTGTGTTATCGAGCACATTGACCTTTTCCTCTATCCAACAATTCCGATTCTTAATTACTACGGGAGTTTGATGGTGCGGGAATTGATATACTTTACTAATAAATGGATTTAATTAACTGTAATTGTAGAGCATGAAATTCAAAATAAAATCTCTACATTCAATATTCAATAGTATTTTTTGCAAATGTAGTATTAACATGCTTTATATTCAGAGTGTATTTTCAAATAATCAAAAAAGTAACAACTTTGTTGGGCTCATGATATAACGGGCCATACTCATCTAGTATATTTCTATGGAAAAATAACTTGAATACACAACTATAAGTTTTATATTCTCTAATTTTCCCTTCTTTTTTTAAATATTACATAATTCTTTTTTTTTTTAAATTTAGTGTAAGTTTATAGATACATAACATTCTCTCTCCTATAATACACAATTACCCATTTTAATGCGTATTTTTTCTCCATTAAAACACTTAACCTTTTAAATCAGTTTTTGGATTTTGAATTTTATCCATTTAAACACTTAACCTTTTTATTAATTTTAATTAATTTTAAATAAAAGATCCAATTTTGAAATTTTGAATTTCAAAATTCAAAAAATTTGAAATTTCAAAAATCAGGACAATTCTCTCCCGTTCAGTTCTTACTCCGTCATGTTTTCAGTTCTTCTTTCTCCATAATCGTCTTTCTTCTTCTTAACCCATATTTTATTGGTTTCTTCTTTTTCTTCTTAATCCATCATCGTCTTTTTCTAATTAATCCATCATCGTCTTAACCCAACATCTTTTTATTCTTAATCCATCATCAGTTCGTCTTTTCTTCTCTTTTTTTGTTTTTGTTAATTGTTCTATTAAATCATAGTAATGGATCCGTTAATTAATAGAAGGATATATGATTCCGACGATGAAAATTGGAAAGAAAATAGGAAAAAGTCTTTGCATGATCCTATGAATCTTCAGAAGGATACAAACAAAGACTCTGGCGAAACATCAAAGTCAAAGGTTGTCTCGGGTTAGTATTTTGGTACTTAAAACTGTTGTTGAAATTAGTAAAATTTTTAAAGAATCAAGTGTGCTTGCTGATACATTTTGAATAAGTGTGTATAGTGTTTTAGATGATGAATTGATACATGATTTTGTTGTGTATCATAATATTTTATATGTATCATGAAGTTTTGAAAATTATTAAAATGTATCATTCAATAAGTTTAATAACTGCGTCATCAACTGTGCTTGATGATACATATAGAATCAGTGTGTACAGTGTTTAGTCGATGTACTGATACATGTATTACATATGTACCACATGTTATAATGTTTAGTCAATGCACTGATACATGTAGTAGATATGTATCACATGTTTTTCATGTAGTATGAATTTCTGAAAACTGATATCATGTATCAGTAAGGTATTAGTTGTTTAGTTGATGTACTGATACATGTTTTGAAAATTGTTATAATGTATCATTCACTAAGTTTAATAACTGCGTCATCAAATGTGCTTGATGATACATATAGAATCAGTGTGCATAGTGTTTAGTCAATTTTGTAACTTTCATACTGTAATTCGTTCACCCAAATTCCGGAATGTCTCATCAAAATCGAAGTATTCATCTTGAAAAATCCACTGTAACAACAATAAAATTACTATAGTTCGAAATTTAATAGATTGTTCATAAAAAATATTTTCAAAATAGATGATATAATCTTTGATTTTCAAAATTTGAAATTAATATCCAATTACGTGCTGATTTTACGCTGATTAATGATCTGTTACCGTAAATTAAGCTGTTTTAGTAACAACATTAAATGTACCATTTTTTCCCCATTTTTTTCTTAACAGTTTAAAATTGCCATGTATCATTTACCATGTATCACTAGAGTCTAAAGTTGTCACGACCCAAATCGGGGCCGCGACTGGCACCCACATCTACCCTCCTATGTGAGCGAACCAACCAATTTAACCCTTAACATTTCAATATATAACAACAGAAAATAATGCGGAAGACTTAACTCATTAATAAAACAATTCAAAACTATTATTAATATCCCCAAAATCTGGAAGTCATCATCACAAGAACATCTATCTCAAATTACTAAACTAGGAATGTCTAAGAAGCTAAAACAAATACTAGCTAGTCCATGCCGGAAGTTCAAGGCATCAAGACTTGAAGAAGAAGACCCAGTCCAAGCTAGACGCATTAGCTCACTCTGAATTTCCGATGAAGTGAAGACGGCTAGATCTCTTTGTTGAGTTGAAGTTGACGGAACGTTCTTTGCATTGCACAAATAACAAAGGAGAAAACATAAAAGTAGGGGTCAAGACAACCACAAGTAATCTTGAGTAGATATCATCGGCCAACTCAAAATAGGGAACATTATATATCAATAATAATGTAAATCAACTACAATACTCAACATGTAGCAATAACAACATGAGTTCATCAATAATTACAACCGAAGTTCACACATGCGGACTCAAGCCTCAATACCATACTCATTTGGGAATTAAGTTCATTAGATTGAGTATATTCCTTATCTTTCAAGATTCATTATCTTTCTTCCTCTTGTGTCGCTACGTGACACTCCGCTCCTCTATTTCTATCCTGGTGCCTAACGTGGCACTCCGATCCTCATATACTATCCTGGTACCGGAACGTGGCACCCGATCCATATTCTATCCTGGTGTCGGAACGTGACACTCCGATCCTCATATTCATTCTATCCTGGTACCGAAACGTGGCACCCGATCCTCATATTCATTCTATCCTGGTACCGGAACGTGGCACCCGATCCATATTCTATCCTGGTGTCGGAACGTGACACTCCGATCCTCATATTCATTCTATCCTGGTACCGGAACGTGGCACCCGATCCTCATATTCATTCTATCCTGGTACCGGAACATGGCACCCGATCCATATTCTATCCTGGTGTCGGAACGTGACACTCCGATCCTTATATTCATTCTATCCTGGTACCGGAACGTGGCACCCGATCCCCTAATTCATCAAGCCTTCTTTTACACTAAGGCATCATCATTCTCATTATATAATATATCAAGCCTTCTTTCATACTAAGGCATCATCATTCTCATTATATAATATATCAAGCGAATTAGGGTTCTTTCAAGATTTGGGATTCAATAGCTTCATCATGCTTTGTTAATTCATCACAATTTCACATTCATATTCATGCAAGCATACAACTTAAGCACATAGTAGGGTTTACAATAATATCAACACATAATATTCACTATTAAGAGTTCACTACGAATATCGTAACATAAACCATAACCTACCTCCACCGAAGAATTGAAATCAACAAGCAAGAATTCCAAGCGTTGACACCCTTTTTCCCTTTGATCGACTGCTCTCTCAATTCGTTTCTCCCTTTTCTCTCTTGTTCTTTCTCTTTGTTTTATTCAAACCCTCTTTCCTTTACCCTAATTATTGTATAATTAAGAATAAAAGAGGACAATAAAACCCGTCTAATTAACTTAAGGTTACCTCTTTTAACCCCTAAGTAATTAGACTTATTAATATAAACCCTCAATCTTTATAATTAAGGAAAGAATAGTCAAAAGCGACCCTTAAAAGCGTGGGAGAAATCCTAAACCGCCCGGGATTGTGCGGCTGTGGGCCGTCGTACTGCGACGGTCCGTCACGATGGCCGCCGCCTCCTCCCGATTTTTCAGGTGGTTCTGCGACGGCGTCACCCCTGTGACGGTCCGTCTGCCCCTCCGTCATGACGGTCGAAACTTCGTTTTCTTGCACCAATTTCTCAAAAGTTGAAGTGTTTTGCAGCGGGACTCACGACGGTTAAATCGTGAATGTGACGATCCGTTACGCCATTTCGTTCTGAAGTTGAGTCGATTTTCAGTACCCGATTTCAGAATTCTAAGTGTCGTGGAACGAAACCTCCTCGACGACGTCGTGACCACGACGGTCCGTCGGGACACACGCCGTCTCGGCCGCTTTTCCGTATTTATTCTCACGCTCTAAAACGACTAAACAGGTCGTTACAATAGATACCAATTTACCCATCGTTCGTCCCCGAACGATCAAAAGAAGAAAAACTGTGGCGAAGAGGAGTACCTGAATCTGTAAACAGATGTGGGTATTTCTCTTGCATATCCGCCTCCTTCTCCCAAGTAGCCTCTTCAACCGTTCGATTCTTCCATTGAACTTTGATGGATGCAATTTCTCTCGACCTCAACTTACGAACCTCTCTATCTAATATAGCAACCGGTTCCTCTTCATAAGTCAAGTTCTCATCCAACAAAACTGAATCCCAACGGATGATGTAGTTCCCATCTCCATGGTATCTTTTCAACATGGACACATGGAATACCGGATGTACTCCGGACAGCCCCGGGCAAGGCTAACTCATAAGCCACCTCCCTATTCGCTTAAGCACTTCAAATGGTCCAATATACCTTGGACTTAACTTACCTCTTTTGCCAAACCGCATCACCCCTTTCATAGGTGAAACCTTCAACAAGACTTGTTCACCCTCCATGAACTCCAAGTCTCTAACCTTTCGGTCTGCATACTCCTTTTGTCTACTTTGCGCCGCTAGAAGCTTTTCTTGAATAGCTTTCACCTTCTCCATAGAATCCCTCAAAAGATCGGTACCCCAAGGTCTAACCTCGAATGCATCAAACCAACCAATGGGAGACCTACATCTCCTACCATACAATGCTTCAAATGGAGCCATGTCAATGCTTGAGTGATAGCTATTATTGTATGAAAACTCCGCTAAGGGTAGGAAGCTATCCCAATGGCCACCAAACTCTATCACACATGCGCGAAGCATATCCTCCAAGACTTGAATCGTTTCGCTCAGATCGACCATCGGTCCGAGGGTGAAATGCGATACTAAGGTCCAACCTAGTACCCAATTCGGCATGTAATGTCCTCCAAAACTTAGAAGTAAATCACAGACTCTATCCGATATGATGGAGAGTGGAACTCCATGCAATCGAACAATCTCTCGAGATATAGATCTTGGCTAACTTCTCTGCGTTGTAAGTTACCTTGACCAGGAATAAAATGAGCGGACTTAGTTAACCTATCGACAACCACCCAAATGTAGTCATACTTACCCAATGTCTTTGGAAGACCAACCACAAAGTCCATTGCAATTCTCTCCCACTTCCATTCAGGAATGGGCATTCTCTGAAGTGTTCCTCCGGGCCTTTGGTGTTCATACTTTACTTGTTGACAGTTTGGACACTTGGCAATAAAGTCAACAATATCACGCTTCATTCTACTCCACCAAAAGTGTTGCTTTAGGTCACGGTACATCTTGGTCGCACCCGGATGTATATAATACTTTGAACTATGAGCCTCTGTCAGAATAGTGTTGATCAAATCATCAACTCGGGGTACACATACCCTTCCCTTAATCCTCAAAACACCTTCCTCATCAATTGTTGCTTCTTTAGCCTCTCCTTGCAACACTTTGTCTCGGATTCGCCTTAGTCTCTCATCATCAAACTGTTTTCCCTTAATCTTGTCAAGAAAAGAAGACCTCGACTCCACACTAGCTAACAATCCTCCCTTCTCATTTACTTCTAACCTCATCAAATCGTTAGCCAAAATCTGCACTTCTCTAGCCAATGGGCGCCTAGAAGCTTGCAAATGAGCTAGACTTCCCATGCTTCCCGCCTTTCTACTTAAAGCATCCGCTACAACATTCGCTTTTCCCGGATGATACAAGATAGTGATATCGTAGTCCTTTAGTAGTTCCATCCATCTCCTTTGTCTCAAGTTCAAATCTTTCTGAGTAAAGACGTACTGAAGGCTACGATGATCCGTGTAGACTTCACACTTAACCCCATACAAATAGTGTCTCCATTGTTTTAGTGCAAACACTACCGCGGCCAACTCCAAATCATGGGTCGGATAGTTACGTTCATGCACCTTTAATTGCCTCGAAGCATAAGCAATCACATTTTTCTCTTGCATTAACACTGCACCCAACCCAGAATAGGATGCATCACAATAAACAATGAAGTTTTTACCCTCTACTGGCAAAGTAAGAATTGGTGCGGTAGTCAACAAAGTCTTAAGCTTCTGAAAGCTTTCCTCACATTCATCTGACCATACAAATGGAACATTCTGTTTAGTCAAGTTCGTCAATTGGGAAGCAATAGAAGAGAATCCCTTGACAAATCTGCGGTAGTAGCTAGCTAACCCAACAAAGCTCCTTATTTCTGATACATTAGTGGGTCTTACCCAATTCTTCACTGTCTCAATCTTAGATGGATCTACCATCACTCCATCCTTAGAAACTACGTGCCCCAAGAAGGACACCGCATCTAGCCAAAACTCGCACTTAGAGAATTTGGCGTAAAGCTTTTTCTCCCTCAACATTTCCAATACCATTCTCAAATGCTCTTCATGTTCCTTCTTGCTCTTCGAGTATACCAATATATCATCAATAAATACGATCACGAAAAGGTCCAAATATGGCTTAAAGATCCCGTTCATCAAGCTCATGAACGCAATGGGGCATTCGTAAGACCAAAAGACATCACTACGAATTCATAATGCCCATATCTAGTTCGAAAGTCTTTGGCACGTCCGTCGCCCGTATTTTCAATTGATGATAACCGGATCTCAAGTCAATCTTAGAGAAGACACAAGCACCTTGTAATCGATCGAACAAGTCATCAATGCGAGGAAGAGGATACTTGTTCTTTATAGTTACCTTGTTTAGTTGTGCGTAGTCTATGCACATCCGAAAACTCCCATCCTTCTTCTTCACAAACAAAACCGGAGCACCCCAAGGGGATGCACTTGGTCTAATGAAGCCTTTGTTCAATAACTCTTGAAGTTGTGCCTTTAACTCTCTTAACTCCGCGGGAGCCATTCTATAAGGGGGTATAGAAATGGGGCGAGTACCCGGTTCAAGATCAATGCAGAAGTCAATATCCCTATCTGGTGGCATACAAGGAAGATCTGCGGGGAACACATCCAAAAACTCACGGACTACCGAAACCGACTCAATTGAGGGTACTTGGATAGTGTCATCCTTAAGATGTGCCAAGAAAGCTAAACACCCTTTACTAACCATTTTCTGAGCACCAAGAAAGGAGATAATACGCATTGGATTGGAAGTGTAGTCGCCCTCCCACACTAACGGATCTGCCCCAGGCTTGGCTAACGTCACCGTTTTAGCATTACAATCCAAGATCGCAAAATTCGGAGAAAGCCAAGTCATACCCAGAATTACATCAAAGTCACCCATTTCTAAGATAACCAAATCTACGTAAGTGTTGCTCCCCACAAAATTCACCAAACAAGACCTATACACTTTTTCAACTACCACAGACTCACCCACCGGAGTAGAAACACGAATAGGCATATCAAGTAATTCACAATGTAGATTTAGACCATTAGCAAATGATGAAGATATATATGAAAACGTGGAGCCAGGGTCAAATAATATAGATGCCATGCAATCACAAACCAAAAGATTACCTGTGATAACAAAGATCGACGCCTCCGCTTCAGATCTCCCAGAGAAAGCGTAACAATGGGCCCTATCGTTTGTCTGTCCATTGCCCCTACCATGTTGCGTAGTAGTGGCTCCGTTTTGCCCTTCACCTCTGCCGTTTTGGTGACCACCATTACCTCGGCCACCACGCCCTCCAGAATAACGACCTGTACCATTACCACCTCTACCTCTAGCTATTGGGGTTCTGTAACTCTGGTTTGGACAATACCTCTTAATGTGTCCAACCTCCCCACATCCATAACACTCTCGAGGTTCATGCATAGGCCTCTCAGAGAAGTGTTGACTGTTACGAGGTGGACCCCAACTACGTGCAGTAGTGAAGACTGTATTGGTCGATTGGAGTGACCTCCGGAGTTACGTCCTCTAGAATAAGAACCATTAAACTCACCTCTCCTTCAAACCTCTTTGATGTCGGTTGTGGTGAAGTCGCCTGGCTTCACTCCTTCCACTTCTAACACAAAGACTCCCACCTCTTGGAAGGATTTTGCGCTTGCCGCTTCCTGTAAGGCCGAAGTCCGCAACTCTGATCTCAACCCCTTTACAAAACGGCGGATCCGTTCTTGTCCACTGAAACAGACTTGAGTGGCATACCTTGATAAAGCACGAAACTCAGCCTCATATCCGTTCACCGTCATCCCACCTTGCTCGAGACTCAAGACCTCATCCCTCTTCCTATCCCTCAAGGTCCGGGGCGTATACTTTTCCATGAACAAACTCGAGAATGATTCCCAAGTCATAGGTGGTGCCTCTGTTGGTCTACACTCAACATGTGAACGCCACCACATTTTGGCGTTCCCTTGAAACTGATAGCTCACGAACTCGACACCATACCTCTCTACTATACCCATCTTGTGTAGTAGCTCATGACAATCAACCAGAAAATCGTAGGCATCCTCTGATTCTGCACTTTAAAGACTGGAGGTTTCAATTTCAAGAACTTACTGAAAAGTTCATGTTGATCGTTTGTCAAAATAGGCCCAGTAGTCAGACGTGGAAATGTGCCCATTCCCAATGGTGCATCCATGCGGGGAGCCATAGTAGCCGCATGTCGTACCTCTGAAACCGGAGGTGTTGGTGCGTAAACCCTGGAGGTGCTGGCCGTGATCGGATAACCCGCTAAGATAAGCGAGAACCCGATTGATCATATCTGGGGTAGGTTGAGGTGGCATTTCCTCATTCTGTCTTGCTCATTCACCCCATCCTCCCCTTCTCTTATCACCTCTTGATCGGTGGAGGAGTCACTGCCCTAGCATCAGATNGGCTAGGTGCTCGTCCTTTTCCTCTAGAGGACGTCCTCCCACGACCTCTACCACGGCCTCTTGCCGTTGTTCTCCCTCGAGCCCACGGCCCGGTGGTGGCTCGGATATTTCTTCTTTGTCGTTGTTCTTTCTTTGGTGCGGTCGTTGCTCTAGTTCTAACCATCTGCGAAATAGAGTGAAGATGGTCGATACCACCAGATCGCCTAGATACCAATTGGACTCAAGTAGTAGCACGAAAGAAAGAATGAAAGAGTGGAATTTTCCTAAACTCTCATAGCCTCTCAAGGAAAAGTAAAGGCGTCCCCCTACCGCTCCTTCAGACTCTNCTAGACCTGTTCTTGTGTGATGAGCCCAACGAACCTAATGCTCACGATACCAAGTTTGTCACGACCCAAATCGGGCCGCGACCGCACCCACATCTACCCTCCTATGTGAGCGAACCAACCAATTTAACCCTTAACATTTCAATATATAACAACGAGAAAATAATGCGGAAGACTTAACTCATTAATAAAACAATTCAAAACTATTATTAATATCCCCAAAATCTGGAAGTCATCATCACAAGAACATCTATCTCAAATTACTAAACTAGGAATGT
The DNA here is from genome assembly GCA_027789145.1 of Solanum arcanum. Taxonomy (NCBI): domain Eukaryota; kingdom Viridiplantae; phylum Streptophyta; class Magnoliopsida; order Solanales; family Solanaceae; genus Solanum; species Solanum arcanum. The sequence goes on from CM050944.1 coordinate 24,919,053, forward strand.
CTAAGAAGCTAAAACAAATACTAGCTAGTCCATGCCGGAAGTTCAAGGCATCAAGACTTGAAGAAGAAGACCCAGTCCAAGCTAAACGCATTAGCTCACCCTGAATTTCCGATGAAGTGAAGACTGGCTAGATCTACTGTTGAGTTGAAGTTGACGGAACGCTTCTTTGCATTGCACAAATAACAAAGGAGAAAACATAAAAGTAGGGGTCAAGACAACCACAAGTACTGAGTAGATATCATCGGCCAACTCAAAATAGGGAACAGTATATATCAATAATAATGTAAATCAACTACAATACTCAACATGTAGCAATAACAACATGAGTTCATCAATAATTACAACCGAGTTCACACATGAGGACTCAAGCCTCAATACCATATTCATTTGGGAATTAAGTTCATTAGATTGAGTATATTCCTTATCTTTCAAGATTCATTATCTTTCTTCCTCTTGTGTCGGTACGTGACACTCCGCTCCTCTATTTCTATCCTGGTGCCGGAACGTGGCACTCCGATCCTCATATACTATCCTGGTACCGGAACGTGGCACCCGATCCATATTCTATCCTGGTGTCGGAACGTGACACTCCGATCCTCATATTCATTCTATCCTGGTACCGGAACGTGGCACCCGATCCTCATATTCATTCTATCCTGGTACCTAACGTGGCACCCGATCCATATTCTATCCTGGTGTCGGGCGTGACACTCCGATCCTCATATTCATTCTATCCTGGTACCGAACGTGGCACCCGATCCTCATATTCATTCTATCCTGGTACCGAACGTGGCACCCGATCCATATTCTATCCTGGTGTCGGAACGTGACACTCCGATCCTTATATTCATTCTATCCTGGTAGGAACGTGGCACCCGATCCCCTAATTCATCAAGCCTTCTTTTACACTAAGGCATCATCATTCTCATTATATAATATATCAAGCCTTCTTTCATACTAAGGCATCATCATTCTCATTATATAATATATCAAGCGAATTAGGGTTCTTTCAAGATTTGGGATTCAATAGCTTCATCATGCTTTGTTAATTCATCACAATTTCACATTCATATTCATGCAAGCATACAACTTAAGCACATAGTAGGGTTTACAATAATATCAACACATAATATTCACTATTAAGAGTTCACTACGAATATCGTAACATAAACCATAACCTACCTCCAATCAAGAATTGAAATCAACAAGCAAGAATTCCAAGCGNAGACACCCTTTTTCCCTTTGATCGATTGCTCTCTCAATTCGTTTCTCCCTTTTCTCTCTTGTTCTTTCTCTTTGTTTTATTCAAACCCTCTTTCCTTTACCCTAATTATTGTATAATTAAGAATAAAAGAGGACAATAAAACCCCCTAATTAACTTAAGGTTACCTCTTTTAACCCCTAAGTAATTAGACTTATTAATATAAACCCTCAATCTTTATAATTAAGGAAAGAATAGTCAAAAACGACCCTTAAAACGTGGGGAGAAATCCTAAACCGCCGGGATTGTGCAGCGTGACGGGCCGTCGTGCCTGCGACGGTCCGTCCACGATGGCCGCCGCCTCCTCCCGCTTTTTCAGGGTGCGACGGCCGTCACCTGTGACGGTCCGTCCCGCCCTCCGTCATGACGGTCGAAACTTCGTTTTCTTGCACCAATTTCTCAAAAGTTGAAGTGTTTTGCAGCGGGACTCACGACGGTTCGTCGTGAATGTGACGGTCCGTTACGCCATTTCGCTACGGTTCGTAGAGTCGATTTTCGCACCCAATTTGTAATTCTAAGTGTCGTGGAACGGAACCTCCTCGACGGGCCGTCGTGACCACGACGGTCCGTCGGGACACACGTCGTCTCAGCCAGTTTTCCCCGTATTTATTCTGCTGCTCTAAAACGACTAAACAGGTCGTTACAAAAGTATCACGGCACAACAAATTTAAGGGATTTTTTGTAAATACTAAATTTGTCGGGACATAATGTAATTATTGAATTACATTATGGGATTCCTTAAATTTTTACTATTTCTATTATATATAAGAGTGAAGTGGGAGGACGAGTAAGGGCAAAAATATAATTTCACTCTAACAAAAATCTATGAAGAAAGATAATAAATAATTCTAGAATTATCTTTCTATGTATGAAGCGAATAATGATCAAGGAAAAATCATAATTTCACGCTAACAAAAATTTACCAAGAATGATAACAGAAAAATTAAATAGTTCTAAAAACATCTTAAGTTATTGTTATTAGCATTAACTTATTTTGATGTTACTTCATTTCCTTTTTATTTCTTTTGCGAGTTATTGTGATATCTATTTTATTATTACACTATTTTACTATTATTTTAATTTAATTCTTAATACTTTTTTCTATTTATTATGCTTATAAAAAAGCCTATTTTTTATATAAAAGTATCATGAATTAATTATTTCAATCTTTATTTTGGCTCTAATCAATATACTTGAAAATAAATTAGTGTGATAAAATTAATAACATATATTAGATTGAAATTAAAGAAAAAGATGTTAAAAGTAACTTTACAAATAAAAATGAATGAGATGATATATTTGTATTAAGGATGACCAAGAATAAAAATGTAATTTCATTCTAACAAAAATCTATCAAGATAAATAATTTTAGAAATATCTTTCTATATATGAAGTGAATGATGATCAAAGCTAAAAATGTAACTCATGCAAGAAAAAATCTACCAAGAATGATAACAAGAAAATTAAATAGTTCTAGAAACATCTTTAGGTATTATTATTAGTATTACCTCATTTTTGTTATTTTTTATGAGTTATTGTGATATCTATTTATTATATGAAAGTTAATAAATAATGATTACGCTTAGTGTTAATTTATATATCAAGTATAATATTAGGTGGAACCAATAAAATTAAAACTAAAATTTTTATGCATATTAAATTTTGTGTATTGAAATATGTTTTAATTTTGTGATCTTTAATATACTACATAAAAAAATTAAAATTCAGAAGTTATTTCTTTTTGAAGTGAAATAAAAAATAAGTTCATATAAAATCAAAAAGGAGGGAGTCATATATTAAAAATGAAATCTATATGTGTTATTATTGAAATGAACTTTCATATATTATTTTTTTTTTAAAAAAAAATTGTTGGCTTCCTTCTATTAATTTGTGCATATATGTGGAGTTTTAAATATTTGAACATTTTAATATAGAAATATAATGATTTGAAAACTTTAATTATTCGTTTTAATTTCTAATTTGATATATATTTGAAAATTACATTTAAAGAAAGAAGTTTAAAAATGCAACATAACAATTTAAGATATTTTTAGAAAAACATAGTTAAAAAACACAATGAAATTTAGTAAACTCCCTTATTTTTATCGAAACAAAAAATTTCATATATTGTTTGAAAATAACGTATGAACTAAAAAGTATTATGAATCACAGTAAAATGACAACTAAAAATATGTGATAATCATATAAGAAATTTCGTTTGCTATGCTAAAATCACTTGTATCACATAAAATCAAACATATAGAGTGACATATATTATTCAAAAATAACTTAAAAGGTACTCCATAAATTAACAATAAAGAATATTTTTTTAGAAAACACATAAAAAAATTTAGTTCACATTTTCAAATTTCATTTGTGTCACATAAATTGAAAGGAAAAAAAACTAACATACGTTCGGCCTGCGCTGGCGCAGGCACATGATATCTAGTTTTATATAGAAGAGTGAAGTGGGAAAATGACCAAGGGCAAAAATGTGATTTCATTCTAACAAAAATCTATTAAGAAAAATAATAAATAATCTAGAAATCTCTTTCTATATATAAAGTGAATAATGATCAAGGGCAAAAATATAATTTCACACAAACAAAAATTTACCAATAATGAAAACAAGAAAATTAAATATTTTAAAAACATCTTAAGTTATTATTATTACCATTAATTTATTTTGTTATTACTTCACTTTCTTTTCTTTTGTGAGTTATTGTAATATCTATTTTATTATTACTCTATTTTACTAATGCTCTATTTTACTTTAGTTTAACTCTTAATATTTTTTCTATTCATTATGCTTATAAAAAATACCTACTTTTTATATACAAAAGTTATCATTAATTAATTGTTTTCATCTTTATTTTGGCTCTAATTAATATACTTGAAAATAAATAAGTGTGATAAAATTAATAATATATATTAGATTGAAATTAAAGAAAAAAGAATATTAAAGTAACTTTACAAATAAAAATGAATAGGAAGATATATTTGTATTAAAGACAACTAAGAATAAAAATGTAATTTCTTAATAACAAAAATATATGAAGAATAGGTAATTCTAGAAACATCTTTCTATATACAAAGTGAATGATGATCAAAGGTAAAAAAAAATGTAACTTCATGCAAATAAAATCTACCAAGAATGATTACAAGAAAATTAAATACTTGTAGAAAAATCTTTAGTTATTATTCTTAGTATTACCTCATTTTTGTTATTTCTCCAATTTTTTAGGAATTATTGCGATATCTATTTATTATATGAAAGTAAGTAAATTATGATTACAATTATCTCTTAATAAATAAATATCAAGTATAATATTATGTGGAATCAATCAAAAATAAAATTAAAATTTATATGTATATTTAAATTTTGTGCATTAAATTATTTTTTGATTTTGTGATCTTAAATATGCTGTATAAAAAAAAATTAAAATTTAGAAGTTATTTTCTTTTTGAGATGAAATAAAAAAATAAGTTCATATAAATCGATAAAGAGGAATCATATATTAAAAATGAAATATATATGTGTTATTATTAAAATGAGTTTCCATATAATTTTTTTATAAAAAAAATTCCGGTTTCCTTTTTTAATTTGTGCATATATATGGTTTTTTAAAGATTTGAATATTTTAATATAAAAATATAATGATTTGAAAACTTTAATTTTTTGTTTTAATTTCTAATTTGTTACATATATAATAATTACATTAAAAAGGCTTAAAATTTCAATATAACAATTCAATATATTTTTAGAAAAACAGAGTTTAAAATCATAATGAAAATTTTGGTTGAATCCCTTATTTTTATCGAAACAAAAGAAAATTGTGTATATTGTTTGAAAATGACATAATAACTAAAAAGTATTATGAATCACAGTAAAATGACAACTAAAAATATGTAAGAATCATATAAGAAATTCTGTTGACTTCATAAAATCACTTGTATCATATAATAAAATGAAATAAATGGAGTAACATATATCATTTGAAAATTGACATAAAAGGTACATAAATTAACAATTCAAAATATTTTTAAAAAAACATATATAACAAATTTAGTTCACTTTTTTAAATTTCTTTTGTGTCACATAAATTGAAAGAAAAAAATTAACATACGTTGGGCCCGCATTGACGCGAGCACCTAATATCTAGTATTTTATTTCTATTGTAAAGAAGAGTAATGAGAAGGACGACCAATGACATTTAGTAATTTTAACATCACTTAAGGGTAAAATAATAATTGTATAATTAATGATCAAAATGAAAATCTAGAAGAATCCATCATGTCTTAACTTTTGTTATGGCCCATAAGGATATTATTGTAATTTTGTTTAAATGAAGAGTTTCTATTACTTGATTAACTTCTTATAAACAATAATAAATGTGCTTTGACATATTTTAGAAAGCTAATTTTTAACTAACTAATATAAAATGTGTTTGAATAGTTAATATTTTATTCCTAGAAATACTTTAAAGGAATATTGCGTAAACATATTTTTAATATTATGTTACATAATATGATCACTAAATTCATTTTTTTGATTATTAAAATAGTCTTTAAAATGACGTTAGTAATTTAAATAATTTGAAGAAAATATCAAATTTCATGACTAAAAGAATGAACAGTGTTTGACTATCAAGAAATCAATAATTTGATAATGTATTCATCGAAAGATTATAAAATATTAAATTTTCATTTTTATATTTTCTTAATATCAAATATGATAAACTATTTAACAAGGGAAATGATAAGGTCAATGTTTGACATTCAAATCCTCATGAATATTGAAATTCAAAATAAAGTAAATGAGTAGTTAAAAACTAAAGAAGAACAACAAAAGAAAATGTCAATAGAAAAAAAACTTTGTTTAGAAATATAGAGGAAGAAAAAACTAAAAAATAAATAAATTAGAAAAAAAACCCTGAAAAAAGTAATGTAATTATTTTCTAATAATTCATCTATATGTATTTTAAATTCTTTTAAATCATCAAAGTTATATTTTAATGGTTTCTGTGTTATTATGCTATTTTCATCTATTAATTCAATTTTTACTTTTGTCTTATGTTTTTCCCATCCTCGTAATGGATCTTCACTATATAATTGTTCTAGTTGTTCATTAATTAATTTAACTTTGTCTATAGCAAATATAATAATTTCTAATTGTGTTATTTGTTTATTATTTATATTTTCTATTTCTTGGTTTATCTTTTCACTTCCTTTTATCCATTCCATAGGTTTTCTTTGTTTATTATTTACTCTTTTTGCTCCTATCTTATTTCCGCATGGTGTAGTAAGCCACCAATGTGTTTTTGTTATTATATGTGGATAAAATCTATCTAGAAATGGCATTCCTAATAACATATCTTTTGTAGTAAATTCAAAATTATACATTTCTTCTATTGTTAGTATCTTATCCCATATTTGTATTTTTATATTTTTTGCTTTGTATTTAATCATACTTCCTTCATTGTTAAATCCGTTACTACCATAGGTGTTTTTAATTTTTCCCATTTATCTTCCTCGCAAGCAATTATATTTACATATATTCGCTTCTGCTCCTGTATCTATCATAGGTGTATAATATCTGTTGTGATATCCTTCTACAATAATTTTTGCAAGTATAAATATTTTCATTAATCATTTTGTCCTTTTTATAATTATTTTCTTATTTTGACAAGTTATTGTTAATTGTTCATCTTCTATGTTGTATGGCTTAACTTTTTCTAACCATTTTATTCCTAATGTAATATTATGATCTCCTTGGTATATTTTGAATTGTATTATTAAGGGTATTCCTCCTATAATTATTTCTTTTACATTGTTTCTTCATTCGTGTTCACTATCTCACTAGGTAGTCCAGGCATGTATGTCCTGTTCTTATAATTTCTTCTTACATTACTAACTCTCTTGTTATATAATTTTCTTCTTGTCCTGTATTTATTAAGATTTTATATTTTCTTTGATCCATTATTCTGTTATGAAATAATGATATGGTGTTATTTCTTCTTTATCTAACAAACTTTGTGGAATTTCATATTTTCTTTTAGATGTACTCATTCTTGATGATGTAGCTCTTGTCAATGTATTTGGTACGCTTGAAGTACTTAATCTTTCTTTTACTATTTCTAAATCTTCTTCTATATCAATTTCTTTATAGCTATAGTCATTGTTATCTATTACAGTAATTATTTTTTCAAAAGGATTTTCTATTTTTATTTTATTAATTTTATTTCTTGCTGTTATCTTATGCTTTGTTGTTAATATATATAAATTTTTACATCTTGCTGTAAATAATTTACTTCCTGGTGCTAGTTCTATTCCGGATATTTTCCAATATAGAACTAATGATCTATCTATGTTTTTATCTGTTAATGATACTGTATAATTAGCACTTATTGTAAATTTAAATTTTTGATATATTAAGTTTCCTTTTACTGCACTAATTATGCTTTTTTCTATAGGGTGTACAATTCTATCATCTGCTAAATATATTTCTATAGGTGTATCTATTCCTTCTCTAAAGCAGGCTTTTATTAATATTTCTGTTCCTCCTAAATGCACATATTTTATTGGTGTTTTAGCTTTTATATCTTGTATTTCTTTGTTTATCATTCTTTTATTTATTATAGGTATATATGCTTTTCCTCTTGTGTATTTACAATCTATGATATGTTCTTTTTGACTAACTACATAGTATTCTTCTTTTTGTCTTTTAAACCAATTTCTTAAAATAGGTATTTCTAGTACTTTTTCAACACTTAAATCTAATTCTTTTCCTTTTATTTGTTCAAATATCGTGTTATCAAATATAATTTTCTGCTCGATGATTCTTCATCTTGATATTCTTCCCTAGATATTATTTTTATTTCATTTTCAGACATTATATTTCTTCATCTGTTTCATTATTATCTAGATTAATATTTTCTTCTTCATTCTCAGTTTCTATATCTGATACTTCATATATACTATCATTTTCACTTAATTCATAATCTATGTATTTTATTTGCATATATTTTTCATCATCTATAATTAATTCTGCTATTTGTTTTCTTTTTGGATTTTTGGGTAATTTACAATCTTTAGCTATGTGTCCTATCTTTCCACAATTATAACAAGTACATTGGGATATCTTTCTTTTTGGTCTGTGTGGTCTTTTTATTTTATAGTTATTTACATAATACCTTCGTCTTGGTTGTTTATATTTATATATAGATTTCTTTTTTCTGTAATTTTTATATCTTTTAGATTTTTGTTTTTAGTTGTGCTTCCAAATTGTGGTGCCATTTTATTTTTGCAACATGATAAATTTTTATTTAGTACTTTTTCCATTTTTAATTTTTCTTTTTGGTTTTCACATAGTTGTATGAACCATTGATTTAAAAATTTTATTCTAGATCCTAAAGTATCTACCATTCCTTCATTATTCCAATCCTTTATTACGTTTGTACTAAATGGTTCTCGTAATTTTGTATAATATTGTTTTCTTATTTCTTTTGCTTCGTCTAAATTGTATTTAGCTTTGTAATAATATTCTTTAAATGCTAAGTATATTCTTCTAAATAACACATTTTACATATAGCTAACTTTGTCATTAGTTGTCTATTTATTATTCTTTCTCTATTTTGTTCTCTTATATCCTGTAGTCATACCTCCAAATTCACTTCTTATTGCTGATTCATATTTATCTAGTATATCTATATTTGTTCTTTGATGCGGATCCATCTATTTTCTTATCATTCCTAAGTACTTCTAAACTTTCTCGGGGTAGATTTTCTATCCATAATCTTGTCGTTCCTACAAATGTTCTTTCTATGTATCTTGGTGTTTTTCTTTGTTTCTATTTTGTTATCTATTAACCTGCTTAGACATATTTCCTATCCATAATAATATTGCTTTATTTGTATCTGCTACACAATCTAAATCTAAGAAATTGTATTGTTCATTTGTCAGTTTAGGTGTCCAATTTTTATTTAGTCTACTGCTCCATATTGCATTATTTCTATCTGATTGTTGATAGCTTTCTGTATAATAAGTTGGTGGTGTCCTCCTAGGACTAACTCTAGGACTATTTCTGGGACTATTATCTGGGGTTTTAACTCTTGACGTACTAGGTCTGTTCATATCTCCTGTGTTTATTTCTAATTTTTTCGGTTTATTTATTTGTGCTAAAATTTCTGTATATGTTTCACTTATATCGCTTATTTCTGATTGTTGGTCATTTTCATTTCCATCTATTTCATTTACTTCAATATCTTCTTTTAGATCTTCATTTAATTTTTGTTCCATTTGTTTTATTTCATTTGTTAATTCTAGCTCTTTATCTTTTTCTTTTTGTTTATTTTCATATAATAATTTTAACCTAGCTAATTCTTTTTCTAATTCACTTATTCTTGTATTTTTATTTCTTCTAGATGTTGTACTTCTTGTTTTGCTTATGCGTTTTATTTTTTCAATTTCTCTTGATTTATCTATTTCTTCATTTTCTTTTGTTATTCTTACCATAGTCAAGTTAGACTATCTTCTAATTTTCTTTGTTTCTTTTCTAGCATTAAGTATTAGTTATTTCCTATTTTCTTGTTTCTTCTTCCTAAATTTGAAAATACTATTTTTATTATCATTCCATCTTGGTTTTCATATGTTTTTTCGCTTCATCGCAAATTCTTCTTTGTTCATTATGATCTATGTATTATATTATGTTGTAATTCATATTCAAGACAATCTAATTCTAATTCTAACATTAATATATCTTTTCTTTGTGCTAGTATTGATTTATTACATACTCCTGCTAATATATTTTCTTCTAACCTTCTTTTTCTATGTTGTAACTCTTGTTCTTTTTCGGTTATTTGTTCCTTAATTTTTACTATTATTTGTTGTTTATATTTTTCTTCGTTCATATTGTTTCTTTAAATAGCAAACATATTTGTATTCTGTTTTTGAAATTATATTTATCAAATGGTCTTTTTTATCATTATCTGTTTTGACTAGTTGTGATAATTGATATTCTATATATAAGGATTTTAATTTTTTCCATATTTTTCGTACTTTTTTGTCTATCTTAGTTTTTGTTATTTTAGTATTTTTATTTTTATCTATCATAATTTTTTATATAATATTTTAAAAAGCCTACTTAATTTATCTGGATATCTAATCCTTTTTAACCTGTAATTTTTTCCATATCGTCTTAGCCAGTGTTCAGTCATATTTAATCTCCAATATCTAAATCATCATATAAATCATATATGTCAAAATAAAGTTCATCTTCTATACTTTGTATGGTTAATTCAGTCCAACTTTGGGTTGTTATTTCTATTATTTCATATGTTACTAATTTATTATAAATTTCTCTTTTATATCAAGATTTAGACTTTTTAATATATAGAATAGTAGTATCTTATAATCAACATCATCATCCAATAGGTAAGTTTCCATTTTTATCATTTTCATTTTTCACTAAAATTTTATTCCTTCCAACCTCTTAATAAATTATACTTGCTTATTATGCAAAAATAATGATTTAATAATCATCTCGTCTGGTCACTACTACGCCTTTCTTCTTTGATTAGTTACCCTAACAAATACTCAACTTTGTCTACTCCTTAAACGGCCTTCTCTCGCCACCTACGGTTTCAACCTTAGGATGGCATAGTCTGGGCATACTTATTCAAGAATATTTCTGTAGCAAACTTGCTAAAGATGGTTATTAGAACATTATTCGGACATGATAAACAATTATAATTAACAAGAGATTTTCAGGAATAAACTAATTTAGCTACTCATGAATATAAAATAGTATACCTGTTTTTGTAGATCTTCCGACATAGTTGATTTGTTTTCCATATGTATTTAATTAACTAGCTCTGATACCAATGTGGGGTGGAAGCGTTTATATTGTAAGAGAGGAAGAGAATTGAGAGTTGGGAGAAGGATGTTTTTTTTTAATGAAGGCAAATGCCCTTTATATCGACATACATAATGACCTTTCATCCTTGCTAAAGGACGATTGGTTTTTGTAAAATTTTACACAGCACCAGCTGAGATACTTTATGATGAGATAAAACCAATAATTCAGATAGTAAAAATTGGATTAACGCGAGAAATGATAATACCAGAAGACATAGGGCAACAGCCAGAGATACCAAAAGTTGAGATATCCAGTTTTTATGCAAATAAAAGAATAATTGGGTTATCAACTATCATACAAGAACTAGCTAACAACTATCTACAAGGAAATGCTATATGGAGTTATTATTCAAGAGATCACTTAATGATATACGCCAATTCACGGATAAAATCCATTTCTGGACTTCTTCCATATCTGTTTGTCTTATCTCTCGTGAATTGGCGTATATCATTAAGTGATCTCTTGAATAATAACTCCATATAGCATTTCCTTGTAGATAGTCATTAGCTCTTCGGAGATGAATCCCTGTCTTAGTGCTCTAGTTGTTGGAGTAGCTTCTGGTTTTAATAAAGATAAAATCCATTTCTGGACTTCTTCCATATCTGTTTGTCTTATCTCTCGTGAATTGGCGTATATCATTAAGTGATCTCTGACACTATTTACTTTATGACTTTTTTACAAAAAACAAAATGAACTTTGGCCAAATGGCCGACATACTATTTTCTACTTTATTTAGTGGCCTTTACTTTTTTACATGTGGCCGACAATAATTATGACTAATTTACATATATTTTTATCTCTATCTTTTCCCTATCTTCTTCAGCTTACTCCAGTTGTACGTCTGGGATTATATCATCACCTTGGTTGCATTTGGAACATATATGGTCTGGATATTTGTGACCAATTAGCTTGCAATATCTTGTCATTAGCTCTTCGGAGATGAATCCCTGTCTTAGTGCTCTAGTTGTTGGAGTAGCTTCTGGTTTTAATAAAGATAAAATCCATTTCTGGACTTCTTCCATATCTGTTTGTCTTATCTCTCGTGAATTGGCGTATATCATTAAGTGATCTCTTGAATAATAACTCCATATAGCATTTCCTTGTAGATAGTTGTTAGCTAGTTCTTGTATGATAGTTGATAACCCAATTATTCTTTTATTTGCATAAAAGCGGGTATCTCAACTTTTGGTATCTCTGTCAAGGTTGCCCTATGTCTTCTGGTATTATCATTTCTCGCGTTAATCCAATTTTACTATCTCAATTATTGGTTTTATCTCATCATAAAGTATCTCATTTGGTCTTGTGTAAAATTTTACAAAAATAAATTTCCTTTTGTAATTCTTTTGTATATTAAAAAGCTTTGTGGACCTCTGGGATTCCACTTATCTCTTCACTGTATATGTATAGATCGTATTTAATAATCCATAGTTATAACAAGTTTTAACTAGGTTTGGATTAGTTTTTGGTTGTGCAATTAACTTGTTATAGCCTTGTAGTTTTGGGTTAGGTAGTCTTGGGTTTTTCTAATGTTGTGGTAGATTTGGGTTTTGATTTAAAAGTTTTGTATCTTGTATAGGTTTTCAATGTATGTTTGGGATATATAGTTGTATGTTTTCTTCTCTTTATGCAGACTATTTGCATAGGTAGATGTTTGTGGTGTTGAAGCATCTATTATCTGTATCTTTGGAGTAAATGGTTTGGTAAATAAAATTTGTTTAAGTTTGTATTTTTGGTGTAGTTTTTTCCATAGTCGCTGTACTTGTACCGCAATACTAGTAATGTTATGGGTTTTAGGAGTTTCCCAACGTCTCCTTCTAGCTCGGAATTTTAGCGTCTTCCGATCGGCGTAGTTACGTATGTTGGCGTAGCTCCGCATATTTATAGTCATCTTTCTTGACTTATCTTTTGTAGCTCTTTATCCATACTTCCTACTTTCGCATGAAAGTGTAGTAATAGCTTTGAGTATCTCTTCCATTGTATCTGGTTCGATTTGGGTTCCTTTTTCTTGATAGGTAGTCTGCAACAAGATTTTTGTCGATTTAATTACTTCAATTGTAAATGTAAAATTTAATATATTCAATACTAATCTCCTTATTTCTTTCGTTGTAATCAATCTTCTAATTTTTTGTTATCCACCATTTTACCTGTATTATCTCGTTTACAATAAATTTATTGTAAACAATATATGGTTCAAATGCTAATAAACATTTATATAATGCGAATAATTCTTTTCTATTTATTTCCCATTTTATTTGTGGTTCTGTATAAGATCCTGAATAATATCTACAATGGTGTTCTATTTTTTCTTTTTCATATCTGTATTTTAAAACTCCTCCATAACTATGATCACTAGAATCTGTTTCAACAATATAAATAAACGTTTTATTTTCATCATGAAAATATAATTTTGGTAATTTTTTACATAAATTCTTGATCTTTCTTATATGTTCTTTATCTTTGTCGTCAAAATGGTATTCTACATCTTTTTTAAGTTTTTTATGTAATGGTTTTAGATGTTCTGCTAATTTTGGTATATATTCTCTTACCTGATTTACTAATCCTAGAAAGGATTGTAATTTCTTTTTTGTATCTATATTTTCATCAATAGTAATTATTTTTTGTACTATATGTGTTTGCATTTTTATTCCATTTTTATCTATTTGTATTCCTAGAAATTCTATCTGTGATTTCATAATTTACCTTTTCTTTTACTCAAACTTATACCTGCATTTTTTACTATATGTATAAATTTTTCTAATAATCTTATATGTTCATCTTGTGTTCTAGAATATAACAATATGTCATCTATATATATAATACAGTTTTCTAGCTGGTTAAAACAGTTATCCATAAAATGTTGGAATCTACCTGGTGCATTTTTATATCCAAAAGGTAAAACATTCCATTCATAGAAACCTTGTGGTACTGTGAATCTTTGTTAATTGTTTAGATTCTTCTTCTAGTTTTAGGTGGTAAAATCTGATTCTGATCAAATTCTTGAAATAATTATATCCTTGTATTTGTCTTATTTTGAGTATTTTATTTGGTATTGGGTAATTGTATGTTTTAGTTTTAGCGTTTAGATTTACGTAGTCAATAACCATTCTACTTTTACCTCTTTTTGTTCACTATGTTTTATAACTATAAATGCTTTGGACTTGTGTAACGACTGTTTAGTCGTTTGAGCAAAGAAATTGAATTACGAGGAAAAAGCGGCCGAGACGACGTGGGTCCCGACGGACCGTCGTGGTCACGACGCCCGTCGAGGGTGTCGTCCATGGCACTTAGAAATTTGAAATTGGGTACCAAAATCGACTCTCAGAATTGTGACGGACTGCGGGGCGTGCCGTCACATCCACGACGAACCGTCGTGAGTCCCGCTGCAAAACACTTCAACTTTTGAGAAATTGGTGCAAGAAAACGAGTTTCGACCGTCATGACGGAGGGCGGGACGGACCGTCACAGGTGACGGCCGTCGCAGACCACTGAAACTGGGAGGCGCGACGGCCGGCGTGACGGACCGTCGCACTCACGACGGCCGTCACACGGGTTCTGCGCGATCCCAGGCGATTTAGGATTTCTTTCCTCGTTTTAAGGGACGTTTTGGACTATTCTTTCCTTAATTATAAAGATTGAGGTTTATATTAATAAATCTAATTACTTGGGGGTTAAAATAGGTAACCTTAAGTTAATTAGTGGGTCATTATTACCATCTTTTATTCTTAATTATATATGAATTAGGGTAAAAGAAAGAGGGTTTGAATAAAGAAAATAAGAAAGAACAAAGAGAGACAGAAAGAGAAAGAGAACGAGTAGAGAGAGAGGGAAACGAAGAGGATAGCAAGGATTTTGAGGAGATAGCTTGTTGATCCAATTCTTCGGTGGAGGTAGGTTATGGTTTCTCTTACGATATTCGTAGTAAACTCTTAATAGTGAATGATATGTATTGATAGTGTTGTGAACCCTTCTATATGCTTAAAGTGTAGGCTTGGATGAATATGATTATGAAATTGTGAATAAGTAAGCATGATGTAGCTATTGAATTCCAAATCTTGAGAAGAACCCTATTTCAGTTGTTAATGATGATGCCTTAGTATGAAAGAAGGCTTGATGAATTAGGGATCGGGTGCCACGTTAGGTACCAGGATAGAATGAATATGAGGATCGGGTGCCACGTTAGGCACCAGGATAGAATGAATATGAGGATCGGGTGCCACGTTCGGTACCAGGATAGAATGAATATGAGGATCGGGTGCCACGTTCGGTACCAGGATAGAATGAATATGAGGATCGGGTGCCACGTTCGGTACCAGGATAGAATGAATATGAGGATCGGAGTGTCACGTTAGACACCAGGATAGAATATGGATCGGGTGCCACGTTCGGTACCAGGATAGTATATGAGGATCGGAGTGCCACGTTAAGGCACCAGGATAGAAATAGAGGAGCGGAGTGTCACGCATCGACACAAGAGGAAGAAAGATAATGAATCTTGAAAGATAATGAATATACTCAATCTAATGAACTTAATTCCCAAATGAGTATGGTATTGAGGCTTGAGTCCTCATGTGTGAACTTCGGTTGTAGTTATTGATGAATTTATGTGGTTATTGCTACATGTTGAGTATTGTAGTTGATTTACATCATTATTGATATATCTTGCTTCCCTATTTTGAGTTGGCCGATGATATCTACTCAAGACTTGTGGTTGTATCGACCCCCTACTTTTATGTTTTCTCCTTTGTTATTTGTGCAATGCAAAGAAGCGTTCCATCAACTTCAACTCAACAAGAGATCTAGCCGCCTTCACTACCTTCGAAATTCAGGGTGAGTTAATGCGTCTAGCTTGGACTGAGTCTTCTTCTTCAAGTCTTGATGCCTTGAACTTCCGGCATGGACTAGCTAGTAGTTGTTTTAGCTTCTTAGACAGTTTTAGTTTAGCAATTTGAGATAGATGTTCTTGTGATGATGACTTCCAGATTTTGGGGATAATAATAGTTATTGATTTTATTAATGAGTTTAAGTCTTCCGCATTACTTTATGATGATATTTCATTGAAAAGTTAAGGTTTAGATTGGTTGGTTCGCTCACATAGGAGGGTAAATGTGGGTGCCAGTCGCGACCCCGATTTGGGTCGTGACAAACTTGGTATCAGAGCATTAGGTTCGTTGGTCTCATCACACAAGAACAGGTCTAGTAGAGTCTTAAGGAACGGTAGGGGGACGCCTTTACTTTTCCTTGAGAGGCTATAAGACTTTAGGAAAATTTCACTCTTTCATTCTTTCTTTCGTGCTACTACTTGAGTCCAATTGGTATCTAGGCGATACGAATTGGTATCTGACCATCTTCACTCTATTTCGCAGATGGTTAGAACTAGAGCCACGATCGCGCCAACAACAACACCGGCAAGACAAGAAACGTCTGAGCCAGCCACTGGGCCGTGGCTCGAGGAGAACAACGGCAAGAGGCCGTGGTAGAGGTCGTGGGAGGACGCCCTCTAGAGGAAGAGGACGAGCACCTAGCCCATCCGATACTAGGCGGTGACTCCTCCACCGATCAAGAGGTGATAAGAGAAGGGGAGGATGGGGTGAATGAGCAAGTGCACACGAGGAAATGCCACCTCAACCTACCCCGGAGATGATCAATCGTTCTCGCTTATCTTAGCGGGTTATCCGATCACGGTCGAGCACCTCCAGGGGTTTCTGCACCAACACCTCCGGTTTCAGAGGTACGACATGCGGCTACTATGGCTCTCGCATGGATGCACCATTGGGAATGGGCACATTTCCACGTCGACCATCGGGCCTATTATGACAAACGATCAACATGAACTTTTCAGTAAGTTCTTGAAATTGAAACCTCCAGTCTTCAAGGGTGCAGAATCTGAAGATGCTTATGATTTCCTGGTTGATTGTCATGAGCTACTACACAAGATGGGGATAGTAGAACGGTTTGGCGTTGAGTTCGTAAGCTATCAGTTTCAAGGGAACGCCAAAATGTGGTGGCGTTCACATGTTGAGTGTCAACCAACAGAGGCACCACCTATGACTTGGGAATCATTCTCGAGTTTGTTCATGGAAAAGTATATCCCCCGGACCTTGAGGGATAGGAAGAGGGATGAGTTCTTGAGTCTGGAGCAAGGTAGAATGACGGTTAATGCATACGAGGCTAAATTTTGCGCACTATCCGGATACGCCACCCAACTCTGTTTGATCCACAAGAACGGATCCGCTTTTGTGAAGGGATTGAGGCGAGTGCGGATTTCACCTTGCAGTATAGCGGCAACAAAGAACATCCTTCCAAGAGGTGGTAGACTTTGTGATAGAGGTGGAAGGAGTGAAACCGATGACTTCACCACCACGCCTACATCAAGAGGTTTGAAGGGGGTGAGTTTAATGGTTCTTATTCTAGAGGACGTAACTCGGAGGTCACTCCAATCGACCAACACAGTCTTCACTACAGACTGTAGTTGGGGGTCCACCTCAGAACGGTCAACACTTCTCTGAGAGGCCGATGCGTGAACCCAGAGAATGTTATGGGTGTGGAGAGATTGGACACATTAAGAGGTATTGTCCAAACCAGAGTTCCAGAACCCCACTGGCTAGAGGTAGGGGTGGTAATGGTAGAGGTCGTTATTCTGGAGGGCGTGGTGGCCGAGGTAATGGTGGTCACCAAAACGGCCGAGGAGATGGGCAAACTGGAGCCACTACTACGCAACATGGTAGGGGCAACGGACGCAGCAGTAATGGGGCCCATTGTTACGCTTTCCTGGGAGATCCGAGCGAGGCGTCGATCTTTGTCATCACAGGTAACCTTTTGATTTGTGATTGCATGGCTTCCGTATTGTTTGATCCTGGATCCACGTTTTCTTATGTATCTTCCTCATTTGCTAATGGACTAAATCTACATTGTGAATTACTTGATATGCCTATTCGTGTTTCTACTCCGGTGGGTGAGTCTGTGGTAGTTAAAAAAGTGTATAGGTCTTGTTTGGTGAATTTTGTGGGGAGCAACACTTACGTAGATTTGGTTATCTTAGAAATGGGTGATTTTGATGTAATTCTGGGTATGACTTGGCTCTCTCCGAATTTTGTAATTTTGGATTGTAATGCTAAAACGGTGACGTTAGCCAAGCCTGGGGCAGATCCGTTAGTGTGGGAGGGCGACTACACTTCCAATCCGGTGCGTATTATCTCCTTTCTTGGTGCTCAGAAGATGGTTAGTAAGGGTTGTTTAGCTTTCTTAGCACATATTAGGGATGACACCATCCAAGTACCCTCAATCGAATCGGCCGTAGTTCGAGAATTTTTGGATGTGTTCCTGCAGATCTTCCCTGGTATGCCACCAGATAGGGATATTGACTTTTGTATCGATCTTGAACCGGGCACACGCCCCATTTCTATACCCCCGTATAGAATGGCTCCCGCCGAATTAAGAGAGTTAAAGGCTCAACTTCAAGAGTTGTTGAGCAAAGGCTTCATTAGACCAAGTGCATCCCCTTGGGGTGCTCCGATTTTGTTTGTGAAGAAGAAGGATGGGAGTTTTCGGATGTGCATAGACTACAGACAACTGAATAAGGTAACTATCAAGAACAAGTATCCTCTTCCTCGCATTGATGACTTGTTCGATCAACTACAAGGTGCTTGTGTCTTCTCTAAGATTGACTTGAGATCCGGTTATCATCAATTGAAAATACGGGCAACGGATGTACCAAAGACTGCTTTTCGAACTAGATATGGACATTACAAATTTGTGGTGATGTCTTTTGGTCTTACGAATGCCCCCTGCTGCTCATGAGCTTGATGAACGGGATCTTTAAGCCATATTTGGACCTTTTCGTGATCGTATTTATTGATGATATATTGGTATACTCCAAGAGCAAGAAGGAACATGAAGAGCATTTGAGAATGGTATTGGAAATGTTGAGGGAGAAAAAGCTTTACGCCAAATTCTCTAAGTGTGAGTTTTGGCTAGATGCGGTGTCCTTCTTGGGGCACGTAGTTTCTAAGGATGGAGTGATGGTAGATCCATCTAAGATTGAGACAGTGAAGAATTGGGTGAGACCCACTAATGTGTCAGAAATAAGAAGTTTTGTTGGGTTAGCTAGCTACTACCGCAGATTTGTCAAGGGATTCTCTTCTATTGCTTCCCAATTGACGAACTTGACTAAGCAGAATGTTCCATTTGTATGGTCAGATGAATGTGAGGAAAGCTTTCAGAAGCTTAAGACTTTGTTGACTACCGCACCAATTCTTACCTTGCCAATAGAGGGTAAAGACTTCATTGTTTACTGTGATGCATCCTATTCTGGGTTGGGTGCAGTGTTAATGCAAGAGAAGAGTGTGATTGCTTATGCTTCAAGGCAATTAAAGGTGCATGAACGTAACTATCCGACCCACGATTTGGAATTGGCCGCGGTAGTGTTCGCATTAAAGCAATGGAGACACTATTTATATGGGGTTAAGTGTGAGGTTTACACGGATCATCGTAGCCTTCAAAGATGTCTTTACTCGTAAAGATTTGAACTTAAGACAGAGGAGATGGATGGAGTTACTAAAGGACTACGATATCACTATCTTGTATCATCCGGGAAAGGCGAATGTTGTAGCGGATGCTTTGAGTAGAAAGGCGGGAAGCATGGGAAGTCTAGCTCATTTGCAAGCTTCTAGACGCCCATTGGCTAGAGAAGTGCAGATTTTGGCTAATGACCTTATGAGGTTAGAAGTAAATGAGAAGGGAGGATTGTTAGCTAGTGTGGAGTCGAGATCTTCTTTCCTTGACAAGATTAAGGGAAAACAGTTTGATGATGAGAAACTAAGGCGAATCCGAGACAAAGTGTTGCAAGGAGAGGCTAAAGAAGCAACAATTGATGAGGAAGGTGTTTTGAGGATTAAGGGAAGGGTATGTGTACCCCGAGTTGATGATTTGATCAACACTATTTTGGCAGAAGCTCATAGCTCAAGGTATTCTATACATCCGGGTGCAACCAAGATGTATCGTGACCTAAAGCAACACTTTTGGTGGAGTAGAATGAAGCGCGATATTGTTGACTTTATTGCCAAGTGTCCAAACTGTCAACAAGTGAAATATGAACACCAAAGGCCTGGAGGAACACTTCAGAGAATGCCCATTCCTGAATGGAAGTGGGAGAGAATCGCAATGGACTTCGTGGTTGGTCTTCCAAAGACATTGGGTAAGTATGACTCCATTTGGGTGATTGTTGATAGGTTAACTAAGTCTGCTCATTTTATTCCGGTCAAGGTAACTTACAACGCAGAAGTTAGCCAAGATCTATATCTCAGAGATTGTTCGATTGCATGGAGTTCCACTCTCCATCATATCGGATAGAGGTACGCAGTTTACTTCTAAGTTTTGGAGGACATTACATGCTGAATTGGGTACTAGGTTGGACCTTAGTACTGCATTTCACCCTCGCACCGATGGTCGATCTGAGCGAACGATTCAAGTCTTGGAGGATATGCTTGGCGGATGTGTGATAGAGTTTGGTGGCCATTGGGATAGTTTCTTACCTTTGGCAGAGTTTTCATACAATAATAGCTATCACTCTAGTATCGACATGGCTCCATTTGAAGCATTGTATGGGAGGAGATGTAGGTCTCCCATTGGTTGGTTTGATGTATTTGAGGTTAGACCTTGGGGTACCGATCTTTTGAGGGATTCGATAGAGAAAGTGAAGTCTATTCAAGAAAAGCTTCTAGCGGCGCAAAGTAGACAAAAAGAATATGCAGATCGAAAGGTGAGAGACTTAGAGTTCATGGAGGGTGAACAAGTCTTGTTGAAAGTTTCACCAATGAAAGGGGTGATGCGGTTTGGAAAAAGAGGTAAGCTAAGCCCAAGGTATATTGGACCATTTGAGGTACTTAAGCGAATAGGGGAGGTGGCTTATGAGTTAGCCTTGCCCCCGGGGCTGTCCGGAGTACATCCGGTATTCCATGTGTCCATGTTGAAAAGATACCATGGAGATGGAAACTACATCATCCGCTGGGATTCATCTTGCTTGATGAGAACTTGTCATATGAGGAGGAGCCTGTTGCTATTCTAGATAGAGAAGTTCGCAAGTTGAGGTCAAGGGAGATTGCATCCATCAAAGTCCAATGGAAGAATCGACCGGTTGAAGAGGCTACTTGGGAGAAGGAGGCGGATATGCAAGAGAAATACCCACATCCGCTTCTGATTCAGGTACTCCTCTTCGCCATCGTTTCTTCTTTTGATCGTTCGGGACGAACGATGGGTAAATTGGTATCTATTGTAACGACTGTTTAGTCGCTTGAGCAAAGAAATTGAATTACGGGAAAAAGCTGGCTGAGACGACGTGGGTCCTGACGGACCGTCGTGGTCACGACGGCCCGTCAAGGGGGTGGCGTCCCATGGCACTTAGAAATTTGAAATAGGGTACCGAAAATCGACTCTCTGTAAATTGGGACGGACCTGCAGGACGTGCCGTCACATCCACGACCAACCGACGTGACTCCCGTTGCAAAACACTTCAACTTTTGAGAAATTGGTGCAAGAAAACGAAGCTTCGATCATTGACGGAGGGGCCAGGACGGACCGTCACAGGTGACGGCCGTCAGACCACCTGAAACCTGGGAGGCGACGACCGGCGTGACGGACCCTCGCACTCACGACGGCCCGTCACGGGTTGCGCAGTCCCAGGCAGTTTAGGATTTCTTTCCTCGTTTTAAGGGACGTTTTGGACTATTCTTTCCTTAATTATAAAGATTGAGGTTTATATTAATAAATCTAATTACTTGGGGGTTAAAATAGGTAACCTTAAGTTAATTAGTGGGTCATTATTACCATCTTTTATTCTTAATTATATATGAATTAGGGTAAAAGAAAGAGGGTTTGAATAAAGAAAATAAGAAAGAACAAAGAGAGACAGAAAGAGAAAGAGAACGAGTAGAGAGAGAGGGAAACGAAGAGGATAGCAAGGATTTTGAGGAGATAGCTTGTTGATCCAATTCTTCGGTGGAGGTAGGTTATGGTTTCTCTTACGATATTCGTAGTAAACTCTTAATAGTGAATGATATGTATTGATAGTGTTGTGAACCCTTCTATATGCTTAAACTGTATGCTTGCATGAATATGATTATGAAATTGTGAATAAATAAGCATGATGAAGCTATTGAATCCCAAATCTTGATAAAAACCCTAATTCACTTGTTAATGATGATGCCTTAGTATGAAAGAAGGCTTGATGAATTAGGGGATCGGGTGCCACGTTCCGGTACCAGGATAGAATGAATATGAGGATCGGGTGCCACGCGTTTACCAGGATAGAATGAATATGAGGATCGGGTGCCACGTTCGGTACTCAGGATAGAATGAATATGAGGATCGGGTGCCACGTTCGGTACCAGGATAGAATGAATATGAGGATCGGGTGCCACGTTCCTACCAGGATAGAATGAATATGAGGATCGGAGTGTCACGTTCGACACCAGGATAGAATATGGATCGGTGCCACGCTCCGGTACCAGGATAGTATATGAGGATCGGAGTGCCACGTTAACACCAGGATAGAAATAGAGGAGCGGAGTGTCACGTACCGACACAAGAGGAAGAAAGATAATGAATCTTGAAAGATAATGAATATACTCAATCTAATGAACTTAATTCCCAAATGAGTATGGTATTGAGGCTTGAGTCCTCATGTGTGAACTCGGTTGTAGTTATTGATGAATTTATGTGGTTATTGCTACATGTTGAGTATTGTAGTTGATTTACATCATTATTGATATATACTGTTCCCTATTTTGAGTTGGCCGATGATATCTACTCAGTACTTGTGGTTGTACTGACCCCCTACTTTTATGTTTTCTCCTTTGTTATTTGTGCAATGCAGCAAACGTTCCGTCAACTTCAACTCAACAGTAGATCTAGCCAGTCTTCACTACCTTCGGAAATTCAGGGTGAGCTAATGCGTCTAGCTTGGACTGGGTCTTCTTCTTCAAGTCTTGATGCCTTGAACTTCCGGCATGGACTAGCTAGTAGTTGTTTTAGCTTCTTAGACAGTTTTAGTTTAGCAATTTGAGATAGATGTTCTTGTGATGATGACTTCCAGATTTTGGGGATAATAATAGTTATTGATTTTATTAATGAGTTTAAGTCTTCCGCATTACTTTATGATGATATTTCATTGAAAAGTTAAGGTTTAGATTGGTTGGTTCGCTCACATAGGAGGGTAAATGTGGGTGCCAGTCGCGGCCCCGATTTGGGTCGTGACAACTTGTATGTTTACTATTGCTTTTTTGTATGTAATTATTTTCTAATAATTCATCTATATGTATTTTAAATTCTTTTAAATCATCAAAGTTATATTTTAATGGTTTCTGTGTTATTATGCTATTTTCATCTATTAATTTAATTTTTACTTTTGTCTTATGTTTTTCCCATCCTCGTAATGGATCTTCACTATATAATTGTTCTAGTTGTTCATTAATTAATTTAACTTTGTCTATAGCAAATATAATAATTTCTAATTGTGTTATTTGTTTATTATTTATATTTTCCATTTCTTGGTTTATCTTTTCACTTCCTTTTATCCATTCCATAGGTTTTCTTTGTTTATTATTTACTCTTTTTGCTCCTATCTTATTTCCGCATGGTGTAGTAAGCCACCAATGTGTTTTTGTTATTATATGTGGATAAAATCTATCTAGAAATGGCATTCCTAATAACATATCTTTTGTAGTAAATTCAAAATTATACATTTCTTCTATTGTTAGTATCTTATCCCATATTTGTATTTTTATATTTTTTGCTTTGTATTTAATCATACTTCCTTCATTGTTAAATCCCGTTACTACCATAGGTGTTTTTAATTTTTCCCATTTATCTTCTGGCAAGCAATTATATTTACATATATTCGCTTCTGCTCCTGTATCTATCATAGGTGTATAATATCTGTTGTGATATCCTTCTACAATAATTTTTGCAAGTATAAATATTTTCATTAATCATTTTGTCCTTTTTATAATTATTTTCTTATTTTGACAAGTTATTGTTAATTGTTCATCTTCTATGTTGTATGGCTTAACTTTTTCTAACCATTTTATTCCTAATGTAATATTATGATCTCCTTGGTATATTTTGAATTGTATTATTAAGGGTATTCCTCCTATAATTATTTCTTTTTCTGTTGTTTCTTCATTCGTGTTCACTATCTCACTAGGTAGTCCAGGGCATGTATGTCCTGTTCTTATAATTTCTTCTTCTGTTACTAACTCTCTTGTTATATAATTTTCTTCTTGTCCTGTATTTATTAAGATTTTATATTTTCTTTGATCCATTATTCCTGTTATGAAATAATGATATGGTGTTATTTCTTCTTTATCTAACAAACTTTGTGGAATTTCATATTTTCTTTTAGATGTACTCATTCTTGATGATGTAGCTCTTGTCAATGTATTTGGTACGCTTGAAGTACTTAATCTTTCTTTTACTATTTCTAAATCTTCTTCTATATCAATTTCTTTATAGCTATAGTCATTGTTATCTATTACAGTAATTATTTTTTCAAAAGGATTTTCTATTTTTATTTTATTAATTTTATTTCTTGCTGTTATCTTATGCTTTGTTGTTAATATATATAAATTTTACATCTTCTTTGTAAATAATTTACTTCACAGTGCTAGTTCTATTAGGATATTTTCCAATATAGAACTAATGATCTATCTATGTTTTTATACATTAATGATACAGTATAATTAGCACTTATTGTAAATTTAAATTTTTGATATATTAAGTTTCCTTTTCTTGCACTAATTATGCTTTTTATAGGGTGTACAATTCTATCATCTGCTAAATATATTTCTATAGGTGTATCTATTCCTTCTCTAAAGCGAGCTTTTATTAATATTTCTGTTCCTCCTAAATGCACATATTTTATTGGTGTTTTAGCTTTTATATCTTGTATTTCTTTGTTTATCATTCTTTTATTTATTATAGGTATATATGCTTTTCCTCTTGTGTATTTACAATCTATGATATGTTCTTTTTGACTAACTACATAGTATTCTTCTTTTTGTCTTTTAAACCAATTTCTTAAAATAGGTATTTCTAGTACTTTTTCAACACTTAAATCTAATTCTTTTCCTTTTATTTGTTCAAATATCGTGTTATCAAATATAATTTTCTTACGATGATTCTTCATCTTGATATTCTTCCCTAGATATTATTTTTATTTCATTTTCGCACATTATATTTCTTCATCTGTTTCATTATTATCTAGATTAATATTTTCTTCTTCATTCTCGCTTTCTATATCGATACTTCATATATACTATCATTTTCACTTAATTCATAATCTATGTATTTTATTTGCATATATTTTTCATCATCTATAATTAATTACGCTATTTGTTTTCTTTTTGGATTTTTGGGTAATTTACAATCTTTAGCTATGTGTCCTATCTTTCCACAATTATAACAAGTACATTGGGATATCTTTCTTTTTGGTCTGTATGGTCTTTTTATTTTATAGTTTTTACATAATACCTTCGTCTTGGTTGTTTATATTTATATATAGATTTCTTTTCTATAATTTTTATATCTTTTAGATTTTTGTTTTTAGTTGTGCATCCAAATTGTGGTGCCATTTTATTTTGCAACATGATAAATTTTTATTTAGTACTTTTTCCATTTTTAATTTTCTTTTTGGTTTTCACATAGTTGTATGAACCATTGATTTAAAAATTTTATTCTAGATCCTAAAGTATCTACCATTCCTTCATTATTCCAATCCTTTATTACGTTTGTACTAAATGGTTCCTGGTAATTTTGTATAATATTGTTTTCTTATTTCTTTTTGCTTCGTCTAAATTGTATTTAGCTTTGTAATAATATTCTTTAAATGCCAGTATATTCTTCTAAATAACACATTTTACATATAGCTAACTTTGTCATTAGTTGTCTATTTATTATTCTTTCTCTATTTTGTTCTCTTATATCTGTAGTCATACCTCCAAATTCACTTCTTATTGCTGATTCATATTTATCTAGTATATCTATATTTGTTCTTTGATGCGGATCCATCTATTTTCTTATCATTCCTAAGTACTTCTAAACTTTCTGGGGTAGATTTTCTATCCATAATCTTGTCGTTCCTACAAATGTTCTTTCTATGTATCTTGGTGTTTTTCTTTGTTTCTATTTTGTTATCTATTAAGCTGTTTAGACATATTTCCTATCCATAATAATATTGCTTTATTTGTATCCGCTACACAATCTAAATCTAAGAAATTGTATTGTTCATTTCTTTGGTTTAGGTGTCCAATTTTTATTTAGTCTCTTGTTCCATATTGCATTATTTCTATCCGATTGTTGATAGCTTTACGTATAATAAGTTGGTGGTGTCCTCCTAGGACTAACTCTAGGACTATTTAGGACTATTATCCGTTTTAACTCTTGACGTACTAGGTCCGCTCATATCTCTGTGTTTATTTCTAATTTTTTCGGTATATTTATTTGTGCTAAAATTTACGTATATGTTTCACTTATATCGCTTATTTACGATTGTTGGTCATTTTCATTTCCATCTATTTCATTTACTTCAATATCTTCTTTTAGATCTTCATTTAATTTTTGTTCCATTTGTTTTATTTCATTTGTTAATTCTAGCTCTTTATCTTTTTTTTTGTTTATTTTCATATAATAATTTTAACCTTGCTAATTCTTTTTCTTATTCACTTATTCTTGTATTTTTATTTCTTCTAGATGTTGTACTTCTTGTTTTGCTTTGCGTTTTTATTTTCAATTTCTCTTGATTTATCTATTTCTTCATTTTCTTTTGTTATTCTTACCATATTGTTAGACTATCTTCTAATTTTCTTTGTTTCTTTTCTAGCATTAAGTATAAGTTATTTCCTATTTTCTTGTATCTTCTTCCTAAATTTGAAAATACTATTTTTATTATCATTCCATCTTGGTTTTCATATGTTTTTCGTCTACTGCAAATTCTTCTTTGTTCATTATGATCTATGTATTATATTATGTTGTAATTCATATTCAAGACAATCTAATTCTAATTCTAACATTAATATATCTTTTCTTTGTGCTAGTATTGATTTATTACATACTCCTGCTAATATATTTTCTTCTAACCTTCTTTTTCTATGTTGTAACTCTTGTTCTTTTTCAGTTATTTGTTCCATTATTTTTTCTATTAATTGTTGTTTATATTTTCTTCGTTCATATTGTTTCTTTAAATAGCAAACATATTTGTATTCATTTTTGAAATTATATTTATCAAATGGTCTTTTTATCATTATCTGTTTTGACTAGTTGTGATAATTGATATTCTATATATAAGGATTTTAATTTTTTCCATATTTTTCGTACTTTTTTGTCTATCTTAGTTTTTGTTATTTTAGTATTTTTATTTTTATCTATCATAATTTTTTATATAATATTTTAAAAAGCCTACTTAATTTATCTGGATATCTAATCCTTTTTAACCTGTAATTTTTTCCATATCGTCTTAGCCAGTGTTCAGTCATATTTAATCTCCAATATCTAAATAATCATATAAATCATATATGTCAAAATAAAGTTCATCTTCTATACTTTGTATGGTTAATTCAGTCCAACTTTGGGTTGTTATTTCTATTATTTCATATGTTACTAATTTATTATAAATTTCTCTTTTTATATCAGTATTTAGACTTTTTAATATATAGAATAGTAGTATCTTATAATCAACATCATCATCCAATAGGTAAGTTTCCATTTTTATCATTTTCATTTTCACTAAAATTTTATTCCTTCCAACCTCTTAATAAATTATACTTGCTTATTATGCAAAAATAATGATTTAATAATCATCTCACTGGTCACTACTGACTTTCTTCTTTGATTAGTTACCCTAACAGTAGCCTCAACTTTGTCTACTCCCTTAACGGCCTTCTCTGCCTACGGTTTCAACCTTAGGATGGCATAGTGCAGGCATACTTATTCAAGAATATTTCTATAGCAAACTTGCTAAAGATGGTTATTAGAACATTATTCGACATGATAAACAATTATAATTAACAAGAGATTTTCAGAATAAACTAATTTAGCTACTCATGAATATAAAATAGTATACTGTTTTTGTAGATCTTCCGACATAGTTGATTTGTTTTCCATATGTATTTAATTAACTAGCTTGCGATGTGGGGTGGAAGCGTTTATATTGTAAGAGAGGAAGAGAATTGAGAGTTGGGAGAAGGATGTTTTTTTTTAATGAAGGCAAATGCCCTTTATATAGACATACATAATGACCTTTCATCCTTGCTAAAGGACGATTGGCCTTTACTATTTACACAGTAAATAGTAAGAGTCAAGTAACTGTGTAAATAGTAAGAGTCAAGTAACTGTGTAAATAGTAAAGGCCAATCGTCCTTTAGCAAGGATGAAAGGTCATTATGTATGTCTATATAAAGGGCATTTGCCTTCATTAAAAAAACACATCCTTCTCCCAACTCTCAATTCTCTTCCTCTCTTACAATATAAACGCTTCCACCCCACATTGGTATCAGAGCTAGTTAATTAAATACATATGGAAAACAAATCAACTATGTCGGAAGATCTACAAAAACAGGTATACTATTTTATATTCATGAGTAGCTAAATTAGTTTATTCCCAAACTCTCTTGTTAATTATAATTGTTTATCATGTCCTAATAATGTTCTAATAACCATCTTTAGCAAGTTTGCTACGTAAATATTCTTGAATAAGTATGCCTGCACTATGCCATCCTAAGGTTGAAACCGTAGGCAGAGAAGGCCGTTTAAGGAGTAGACAAAGTTGAGGCGCTGTTAGGGTAACTAATCAAAGAAGAAAGTCAGAGTAGTGACCAGACGAGATGATTATTAAATCATTATTTTTGCATAATAAGCAAGTATAATTTATTAAAAGGTTGGAAGGAATAAAATTTTAGTGAAAAATGAAAATGATAAAAATGGAAACTTACCTATTGGATGATGATGTTGATTATAAGATACTACTATTCTATATATTAAAAAGTCTAAATCGATATAAAAAGAGAAATTTATAATAAATTAGTAACATATGAAATAATAGAAATAACAACCCAAAGTTGACTGAATTAACCATACAAAGTATAGAAGATGAACTTTATTTTGACATATATGATTTATATGATGATTTAGATATTGGAGATTAAATATGACTAACACTGCTAAGACGATATGGAAAAAATTACGTGTTAAAAAGGATTAGATATCCAGATAAATTAAGTAGGCTTTTTAAAATATTATATAAAAATATGATAGATAAAAATAAAAATACTAAAATAACAAAAACTAAGATAGACAAAAAGTACGAAAAATATGGAAAAATTAAAATCCTTATATATAGAATATCAATTATCACAACTAGTCAAAACAGATAATGATAAAAAGACCATTTGATAAATATAATTTCAAAACAGAATACAAATATGTTTGCTATTTAAAGAAACAATATGAACGAAGAAAAATATAAACAACAATTAATAGAAAAATAATGGAACAAATAACTGAAAAGAACAAGAGTTACAACATAGAAAAAGAAGGTTAGAAGAAAATATATTAGCGGTGAGTATGTAATAAATCAATACTAGCACAAAGAAAAGATATATTAATGTTAGAATTAGAATTAGATTGTCTTGAATATGAATTACAACATAATATAATACATAGATCATAATGAACAAAGAAGAATTTGCGATGAGACTAAAAACATATGAAAACCAAGATGGAATGATAATAAAAATAGTATTTTCAAATTTAGGAAGAAGATACAAGAAAATAGGAAATAACTTATACTTAATGCTAGAAAAGAAACAAAAATTAGAAGATAGTCTAACAAATATGGTAAGAATAACAAAAGAAAATGAAGAAATAGATAAATCAAGAGAAATTGAAAATAAAACGCAAGCAAAACAAGAAGTACAACATCTAGAAGAAATAAAAATACAAGAATAAGTGAATTAGAAAAAGAATTAGCTAGGTTAAAATTATTATATGAAAATAAACAAAAAGAAAAGATAAAGAGCTAGAATTAACAAATGAAATAAAACAAATGGAACAAAAATTAAATGAAGATCTAAAAGAAGATATTGAAGTAAATGAAATAGATGGAAATGAAAATGACCAACAATCGTAAATAAGCGATATAAGTGAAACATATACGTAAATTTTAGCACAAATAAATAAACCTAAAAATTAGAAATAAACACAGAGATATGAATGTACCTAGTACGTCAAGAGTTAAAACCCCAGATAATAGTCCCTAAATAGTCCTAGAGTTAGTCCTAGGAGGACACCACCAACTTATTATACGTAAAGCTATCAACAATCGATAGAAATAATGCAATATGGAACAAGAGACTAAATAAAAATTGGACACCTAAACCAAAGAAATGAACAATACAATTTCTTAGATTTAGATTGTGGCGTATACAAATAAAGCAATATTATTATGGATAGGAAATATGTCTAAACAGCTAATAGATAACAAAATAGAAACAAGAAAAACACCAAGATACATAGAAAGAACATTTGTAGGAACGACAAGATTATGGATAGAAAATCTACCCTGTAAAGTTTAGAAGTACTTAGGAATGATAAGAAAATAGATGGATCCGCATCAAAGAACAAATATAGATATACTAGATAAATATGAATCAAAGAATAAGAAGTGAATTTGGAGGTATGACTACGATATAAGAGAACAAAATAGAGAAAGAATAATAAATAGACAACTAATGACAAAGTTAGCTATATGTAAAATGTGTTATTTAGAAGAATATACTATGCATTTAAAGAATATTATTACAAAGCTAAATACAATTTAGACGAAGCAAAAGAAATAAGAAAACAATATTATACAAAATTACCAGAACCATTTAGTACAAACGTAATAAAGGATTGGAATAATGAAGGAATGGTAGATACTTTAGGATCTAGAATAAAATTTTTAAATCAATGGTTCATACAACTATGTGAAACCAAAAAGAAAATTAAAAATGGAAAAAGTACTAAATAAAAATTTATCATGTTGCAAAATAAAATGGCACCACAATTTGGATGCACAACTAAAAACAAAATCTAAAAGATATAAATTATAGAAAAAGAAATTTATATATAAATATAAACAACCAAGACGAAGGTATTATGTAAAAACTATAAAATAAAAAGACCATACAGACTAAAAAGAAAGATATCCCAATGTACTTGTTATAATTGTGGAAAGATAGGACACATAGCTAAAGATTGTAAATTACCCAAAAATCCAAAAAAGAAAACAAATAGCGTAATTAATTATAGATGATGAAAAATATATGCAAATAAAATACATAGATTATGAATTAAGTGAAAATGATAGTATATATGAAGTATCGATATAGAAACTGAGAATGAAGAAGAAAATATTAATCTAGATAATAATGAAATGTATGAAGAAATATAATGTCTCAAAATGAAATAAAAATAATATCTAGGGAAGAATATCAAGATGAAGAATCATCAGAACAGAAAATTATATTTGATAACACGATATTTGAACAAATAAAAGGAAAAGAATTAGATTTAAGTGTTGAAAAAGTACTAGAAATACCTATTTTAAGAAATTGGTTTAAATGACAAAAAGAAGAATACTATGTAGTTAGTCAAAAAGAACATATCATAGATTGTAAATACACAAGAGGAAAAGCATATATACCTATAATAAATAAAAGAATGATAAACAAAAAAATACAAGATATAAAAGCTAAAACACCAATAAAATATGTGCATTTAGGAGGAACAGAAATATTAATAAAAGCCTGCTTTAGAGAAGGAATAGATACACCTATAGAAATATATTTAGCAGATGATAGAATTGTACACCCTATAGAAAAAAGCATAATTAGTGCAGTAAAAGGAAACTTAATATATCAAAAATTTAAATTTACAATAAGTGCTAATTATACAAGATCATTAATGTATAAAAACATAGATAGATCATTAGTTCTATATTGGAAAATATCCTAATAGAACTAGCACCGTGAAGTAAATTATTTATCAGAACGACTGCTTAGTCGCTTTAGAGCAAAGCAGAACAAATTCGAAAATCGGCTGAAACCACGGACCCAACGACGGACCATCGCAGTTCGACGGACCGTCGTGGGTGTTCCGCCCCATGGCACTTAGAAATTTGAAATTGGGTACCGAAAATCGACTCTCAGAATTGTGACGGACTGCGGGGCGTGCGTCACATCCACGACGAACCGTCGTGAGTCCCGCTGCAAAACACTTCAACTTTTGAGAAATTGGTGCAAGAAAACGAAGTTTCGACCGTCATGACGGAGGGGCGAGGCGGACCGTCACATGGGTGACGGCCGTCGCAGACCACCCGAATCTGGGAGGAGGCGACGCCACCGTGACGGACCGTCGCAGCGTGACGGCCGTCACAAAGCTGCACAATCCCAGGCGATTTAGGATTTCTCCACACGCTTTAAGGGTCGTTTTGACTATTCTTTCCTTAATTATAAAGATTGAGGGTAACATTAATAAGTCTAATTACTTAGGGGTTAAATTAGGTAACCTTAAGTTAATTAGAGGGGTTTATTGTCCTTTTCCACACCTAATTATATGATTAATTAGGGTAAAAGAAAGAGGGTTTGAACATAAGGAAAACAAAAGAGAAAGAAAAGAAAGAGGGAGAGAGCAATCGATCAAAGGAGAAAACAAAGCTTGGGAATTTCTTGCTTGCTTCCAATTCTTGATTGGAGGTAGGTTATGGTTTTCATGCTATTCATAGTAAACTCTTAATAGCGAATGATATATGTTAGTAGTATTGTAAAACCCTTCTATATGCTTAATTGTATGCTTGCATGAATGATGTTATTATGTAATTATGAATAAATAAGCATGTCGAAGCTATTGAATCCCAAATCTTGAAAGAAACTTTAATCTACTTGTTAATGATAAGGCCTTGGTATAAAAGAAGGCTTGATGAATTAAAGTAATGGGATTGATGATGCCTTGGTATAGAGAAGGCTTGATGAACGGATATAATGAGAATTAGTGGATCGGAGTGTCACGTTCCGACACATAGTATTAGTGGGACGGGTGTCACGAACCGACATGTAGAATTAGTGGGTCGGAGTGTCACGTGCCGACACATATAGGATCGGGTGTCACGAACCGACACGTAGATTTAGGGATCGGGTGTCACGAATCGACACGTAGATTTAGGGATCGGGTGTCACGAACCGACACGTAGATTTAGGGATCGGGTGTCACGAACCGACACGTAGATGTAGGGATCGGGTGTCACGAACCGACACGTAGATTTAGGGGATCGGAGTGTCACGCATCGGACACAAGAGGATTAATGAATATGAGGGAGCGGAGTGTCACGTGCCGACACAAGAGGAATATGAATAATGAATCGTGAAAGATGAGAATATACTCAACATAATGAACTTAATTCCCAAATGAGCATGGTATTGAGGCTTGAGCCCTCATGGATGAACTTAATGGTACTTTTTGATGATTATAGTACTTGTTGTTGCTACATGTTGAGTTTTATAGTTGATTTATGATATTAATCGATATATCTTGTTTTCTATTTTGAGTTGGCCGATGATATCTACTCGGTACTTGTGGTTGTCTTGACCCCTACTTTTATGTTTTCTTCTTTGCTAATTGTGGAATACAATAACGTTCCGTCATCTTCAACTCAAAGATGATTCAAGCCAGCCTTACTACACCTGAAATTCAGGGTGAGCTAATACGTCTAGCTTGGATCGATCTTCTTCTTCAAGTCTTGATGCCTTGAACTCCGGCATGGACTAGCTTTTATGTATTTTTAGTTCTTAGACATTCTTAGTTTAGTAATTTGAAATAGATGTTCTTGTGATGATGACTTCCAGATTTTGGGGATATTAATAATAGTTTTGAATTGTTTTATTAATGAGTTAAGTCTTCCGCATTACTTATAATGATATTACATTGAAATGTTAAGGTTTAGATTGGTTGGGTCGCTCACATAGGAGGGTAAATGTGGGTGGCAGGCGCGATCGGTTGTGGGTCGTGACAAACTTGGTATCGAGCATTAGGTTCGTTGGTCTCATCACACAAGAACAGTCTAGTAGAGTCTTAAGGAACGGTAGGGGGACGCCTTTACTTTTCCTTGAGAGGCTACAAGACTTTAGGAAAATTTCACTCTTTCATTCTTTCTTTCGTGCTACTACTTGAGTCCAATTGGTATCTAGGCGATACGAATTGGTATCTGACCATCTTCACTCTCTTTCGCAGATGGTTAGAACTAGAGCAACGACAACACCAACACCAAAGACCGGCAGATTGGAGAGTGCGTCTGAGCGACCCAGGTCAGTAGCTCGAGGAAGAACAACGGCAAGAGGCCGTGGGAGAGGTCGTGGGAGGGCGTCCTCTAGAGGAAGAGGGCAGTACCTAGCCCATCCGATGCTAGGCGGTGACTCCTCCACCGGCGAGGAAGTGGTAAGAGAAGGGGAGGATGGGGAGAATGAACAAGAGCGAGAATGAGGAATTGCCACCCCAACCTACCCCAGAGATGATCAATCGTGTTCTCGCTTATCTTAGCGGGTTATCCGATCACGCGGTCGAGCACCTCCAGGGTTTTACGCACCAACACCTCCGGTTTGAGGTACGACATGCGGCTACTATGGCTCCCCGCATGGATGCACCATTGGGAATGGGCACATTTCCACGTCTGACTACTGGGCCTATTATGACAAACGATCAACATGAACTTTTCAGTAAGTTCTTGAAATTGAAACCTCCAGTCTTTAAGGGTGCGTAATCGAGAGGATGCCTACGATTTTTACGGTTGATTGTCATGAGCTACTACACAAGATGGGTATAGTAGAGAGGTTTGGTGTCGAGTTCGTGAGCTATCAGTTTCAAGGGAACGCCAAAATGTGGTGGCGTTCACATGTTGAGTGTCAACCAACAGAGGCACCACCTATGACTTGGGAATCATTCTCGAGTTTGTTCATGGAAAAATATTGTTGGGCTTTGTGGAGGCTTGTGAGCAGGCCCGACCCATTACTGAAACCCTAGGTTAACCATTTGGTTTTCCTATAAATATGATCCTTGTATTTGTAATACTTGAAGGAGCACAAGTGAAATAAAATCCTCCTGTTACAGTCGTGGAGTAGGGAAACCGAACCACGTTAAATTCTTGTGTGTCCCGTTTGTGTTCCGTTTCTTTTTTCTCTGAATTATTTGTGTTTGTTGTGTGTTTAATTCCCAACAATTGGTATCAGAGCGAGGTTTCAACAACACTGTAACACAAACTGTGAGAAATTGTCACCTAGGGTTCTTGTGTGAAGAACTGTGTGCAGGGAGGAGAGCCGCCGTTACCGTGTGGGTAACCTCAAGCAGCAGCCGGCTAGGAGAACCGCGCAGGGTGCGAACAGCCGTCGTCCGTGTGCTGTCCGTCGCGCCGTTCCGTTGGCCGCCCGCTGTCTGAAAACGCCGTTAAGGGAATTGCCGAAGGTGCGGTTTTTTTTTTGTGGTGCAATATTTCTGACGAAATTACCAAGATCTGAAATTAGTTGTACCGAGTATCTCATTTAGTCCTTTGAGATGGCAGAAGATGGGAAGTTCCGAATTGAGAAGTTCGATGGTACAGTTCGATTGGTGGAAGATGCAGATTGAAGATTCTTTGGTTCGTAAAGATTTGGACGTAGTGTTGGGTGACAAGCAAGGAAAATTGTCTGATACAGAGTGGGCAGGTTTGGATCGGAAAGCAATGTCAGTTATCCGACTCTCGTTGACCAAGAATGTTGCTTTCAACATTCTTAAGGAGAAGACATCGAAAGGCATCTTGGAAGCCTTGTCTAACATGTACGAAGCCATCTGCAGGAAACAAAATTTTTCTGATTAGAGAGTTGGTGAACACAAAGATGAAGGAAGGCAGTTTAGTTACTGAGCACATCAACTCATTGAATTCGATCTTAGCCAGACTTTTGTCAGTTGGCATTAAGTTCGATGATGAAGTTCAAGCTTTACTACTGTTATCATCATTGCCTGACAGTTGGTCCGAACGATTCTGGCGATTGCGATTCGATGGGACCTAATGGATTCACCTTTGAGAAGATTCGTGATCTCGTTCTTGGCGAGGATGTCGGAAGAAGGAGTTACGGAGAATCATCGGGTGATATGCTAAACGTCGTCGAGGCGAGAAAATAACAGAGGTAGTGGAGCAGGAACCGAAGAAGGAATCGGTCGAAGGCTCGAGATGGCTCGGGTGTAACATGTTGGGAACCGCAAGGAGGTGGGGCATTTCGTGAATCAATGCCGAAAGACAAACAAGTCAACATTGCGTACAAACAGCGTCAACGAGGATTTGTTTATCCATTGCGCGAGAGAGCAATGTGGATTCTGGGTCATGGATTACGGTGCTTCTTTTCACGCTACCCACGGTGAAGCATTGCGTAATCTGGTTATTGGAGATTTTGGAAAGGTAAGGCTTGCCAGGCGATAGAGATCTTGATGTTACGGGCATGGGTGACATGGTCTTTGAAGAGCGCCCGGTCGGTTTTACGGACCTTGAAGGATGTCGAGTTGTTCCAAGCTTGTGAAAAGTTTGATTTACATAGGCGATTGGATGAACAGGGACATCATGTGAAGTTCGAAACGGGCGTGGAAGGTCGTGAGGGGCAATCTTGTCATGGCTCGTGGAACAAAAAGAGGATCGTTGTATATTGTCGGATTACCGTGCTGAGGGAGTGACCGTCCCGATTCGTAAGAAAACAAAGTCCGGTTCCACGTAATCTCGTGGGCGTAAGAAGGTTGTATTTGCAAGAAAGAAACCCGCAGCCACAGTCGGTCGGGATGAACGAGCAAGCGAAAGGTTCAGAAGACCACGGTCGAGGCGTTTGTGGCGGTGGGAGCACCGGCGTGCTTTAGCCAAGGCTCCTAGAAGACAATGGGTCAAGAGAACCAAGATTCCAAATTGTTGATACGCCTCGTAAAATTTCTTCTTGAGTATGGAGAGTGTTTGTTCTCGTGGAGTTCTAGGATCCGGCATTCGTGTCTCAAGTGGGAGCCGGTAGGGGCGAGGACGAGTCAAGGCGATTTCAACCGTGGATCGATGTGTTGAAGCCGGAAGCTTCAACGGGCCTTTCAGCTGATCGATGAGAAGGCCGTCAGAGCAGGAGAGAGTTGAAAAAGATTACTAGACATACAAGTGTTCTAAGTGGATGACAGTTGAAATTCTTCAAGCCTCCAAGTGGGAGATTGTTGGGCTTTGTGGAGGCTTGTGAGCAGGCCCGACCCATTACTGAAACCCTAGGTTAACCATTTGGTTTTCCTATAAATATGATCCTTGTATTTGTAATACTTGAAGGAGCACAAGTGAAATAAAATCCTCCTGTTACAGTCGTGGAGTAGGGAAACCGAACCACGTTAAATTCTTGTGTGTCCCGTTTGTGTTCCGTTTCTTTTTTCTCTGAATTATTTGTGTTTGTTGTGTGTTTAATTCCCAACAAATATATCCCCCGGACCTTGAGGGATAGGAAGAGGGATGAGTTCTTGAGTCTGGAGCAAGGTAGAATGACGGTTAACGCATATGAGGCTAAGTTTCGTGCTTTATCAAGGTATGCCACTCAACTCTGTTTCAGTCCACAAGAACGGATCCACCGTTTTGTGAAGGGGTTGAGATCAGAGTTGCGGATTTCGGCCTTCTGGTGTAGCGGCAAAGCGGCAAAATCCTTTCAAGAGGTGGTAGACTTTGTGATAGAAGTGGAAGGAGTGAAGCCACGACTTCACCACAACTTCGACATCAAAAAGGTTTCGAAAGGAGGTGAGTTTAATAGTTCAGATACTAGAGGACAGACTTCAAGGCTACTCGGTTCGACCAATTCAGTCTTCACTACAGATCAGTAGTTGGGGACCACCTCAGACCGGTCAACACTTCTCCGAGAGACCTATGCTTGACTCACAGAGAGTGTTATGGATGTGGGGAGACCGGACATATTAGGAGGAATTGTCCCAAACAAAGTTATAGACCCCAATAGCTAGAGGTAGAGGTGGTCATGGTAGAGGCCGTTATTCCGGGAGGGCGTGGTAGTCGAGGTAATGGTGGTCACCAAAGCGGCAGAGGTGATGGGCAAACTGGAGCCACTACTACGCAACATGGTAGGGGCAACGGACAGACAAATAATGGGGCACATTGTTACGCTTTCCCTGGGAGATCTGAAGCGGAGGCGTCTGATGCTGTCATCACAGGTAACCTTTTGATTTGTGACTGCATGGCATCTATATTATTTGACCCTGGCTCCACGTTTTCATATGTATCTTCATCATTTGCTAATGGTCTAAATCTACATTGTGAATTACTTGATATGCCTATTCGTGTTTCTACTCCGGTGAGTGAGTCTGTGGTAGTTGAAAAAGTGTATAGGTCTTGTTTGGTGAATTTTGTGGGGAGCAACACTTACGTAGATTTGGTTATCTTAGAAATGGGTGACTTTGATGTAATTCTGGGTATGACTTGGCTTTCTCCGAATTTTGCAATTTTGGATTGTAATGCTAAAGCGGTGGCGTTAGCCAAGCCTGGCGGTCGTTAGTGTGGGAGGCGACCACACTTCCAATCCGGTGCGTATTATCTCCTTTCTTGGTGCTCAGAAGATGGTTAGTAAGGGTTGTTTAGCTTTCTTAGCACATCTTAGGGATGACACTATCCAAGTACCCTCAATCGAATCAGTTTCGGTAGTTCGAGAATTTTTGGATGTGTTCCCTGCAGATCTTCCTGGTATGCCACCAGATAGGGATATTGACTTCTGCATTGATCTTGAACCGGGCACTCGCCCCATTTCTATACCCCCTTATAGAATGGCTCCCGCGGAGTTAAGAGAGTTAAAGGCACAACTTCAAGAGTTATTGAACAAAGGCTTCATTAGACCAAGTGCATCCCCTTGGGGTGCTCCCGGTTTGTTTGTGAAGAAGAAGGATGGGAGTTTTCGAACGTGGATAGACTACGCATTAACTGAATAAGGTAACTATCAAGAACAAGTATCCTCTTCCTCGCATTGATGACTTGTTCGATCAACTACAAGGTGCTTGTGTCTTCTCTAAGATTGACTTGATATCCGGTTATCATCAATTGAAAATACGGGCAACGGATGTGCCAAAAACCGCTTTTCGAACGAGGTATGGGCATTACGAATTTGTGGTGATGTCTTTTGGTCTTACGAATGCCCCTGCCGCGTTCATGAGCTTGATGAACGGGATTTTTAAGCCATATTTGGACCTCTTCGTGATCGTATTTATTGATGATATATTGGTATACTCGAAGATCAAGAAGGAACATGAAGAGCATTTGAGAATGGTATTGGAAATGTTGAGGGAGAAAAAGCTTTACGCCAAATTCTCTAAGTGTGAGTTTTGGCTAGATGCGGTGTCCTTCTTGGGGCACGTAGTTTCTAAGGATGGAGTGATGGTAGATCCATCTAAGATTGAGACAGTGAAGAATTGGGTGAGACCCACTAATGTGTCAGAAATAAGATGTTTTGTGGGGTTAGCTAGTTACTACCGCCGATTCGTCAAGGGATTCTCTTCTATTGCTTCTCAATTGACGAACTTGACTAAGCAGAATGTTCCATTTGTATGGTCAGATGAATGTGAGGAAAGCTTTCAGAAGCTTAAGACTTTGTTGACTACCGCACCAATTCTTACCTTGCCAATAGAGGGTAAAGACTTCATTGTTTACTGTGATGCATCCTATTCTGGGTTGGGTGCAGTGTTAATGCAAGAGAAGAGTGTAATTGCTTATGCTTCGAGGCAATTAAAGGTGCATGAACGTAACTATCCGACCCATGATTTGGAATTGGCCGCGGTAGTGTTCGCATTAAAGCAATGGAGACACTATTTATATGGGGTTAAGTGTGAGGTTTACACGGATCATCGTAGCCTTCAAGATGTCTTTACTCGTAAAGATTTGAACTTAAGACAGAGGAGATGGATGGAGTTACTAAAGGACTACGATATCACTATCTTGTATCATCCGGAAAGCGAATGTTGTAGCGGATGCTTTGAGTAGAAAGGCGGGAAGCATGGGAAGTCTAGCTCATTTGCAAGCTTCTAGACGCCCATTGGCTAGAGAAGTGCAGATTTTGGCTAACGATTTGATGAGGTTAGAAGTAAATGAGAAGGGAGGATTGTTAGCTAGTGTGGAGTCGAGATCTTCTTTTCTTGACAAGATTAAGGAAAGCAGTTTGATGATGAGAAACTAAGGCGAATCCGAGACAAAGTGTTGCAAGGAGAGGCTAAAGAAGCAACAATTGATGAGGAAGGTATTTTGAGGATTAAGGGAAGGGTATGTGTACCCCGAGTTGATGATTTGATCAACACTATTTTGGCAGAAGCTCATAGCTCAAGGTATTCTATACATCCGGGTGCAACCAAGATGTATCGTGACCTAAAGCAACACTTTTGGTGGAGTAGAATGAAGCGTGATATTGTTGACTTTATTGCCAAGTGTCCAAACTGTCAACAAGTAAAGTATGAACACCAAAGGCCCGGAGGAACACTTAGAGAATGCCCATTCCTGAATGGAAGTGGGAGAGAATTGCAATGGACTTTGTGGTTGGTCTTCCAAAGACATTGGGTAAGTATGACTCCATTTGGGTGGTTGTCGATAGGTTAACTAAGTCTGCTCATTTCATTCGGTAAAGGTGACTTACAATGCAGAGAAGTTAGCCAAGATCTATATCTCGTAAATCGCTCGATTGCATGGGGTTCCACTATCCATCATATCGGATAAGTGCAGCTTACTTCTAAGTTTTGGAAAACATTGCATGCGGAATTGGGTACTAGGTTGGACCTTAGTCTGCGTTCCATCCTCGGACCGATGGTCACCCGAGAAGGACGATTCAAGTGTTGGAGGATATGCTTCGTGCATGTGTGATAGAGTTTGGTGGCCATTGGGATAGCTTCTTACCCTTAGCGGAGTTTTCATACAATAATAGCTATCACTCAAGCATTGACATGGCTCCATTTGAAGCATTGTATGGTAGGAGATGTAGGTCTCCCATTGGTTGGTTTGATGCATTCGAGGTTAGACCTTGGGGTCTTGATCTCTTGAGGAGTCAATAGAGAAAGTGAAGTCTATTCAAGAAAAGCTTCTAGCGGCGCAAAGTAGACAAAAAGAATATGCAGATCGAAAGGTTAGAGACTTGGAGTTCATGGAGGGTGAACAAGTCTTGTTGAAGGTTTCACCTATGAAAGGGGTGATGCGGTTTGGCAAAAGAGGTAAGCTAAGTCCAAGGTATATTGGACCATTTGAGGTACTAAAGCGAGTAGGGGAGGTGGCTTATGAATTAGCCTTGCCCCCAGGGCTGTCCGGAGTACATCCGGTATTCCATGTGTCCATGTTGAAAAGATACCATGGAGATGGAAACTACATCATCCGTTGGGATTCAGTTTTGTTGGATGAGAACTTGACTTATGAAGAGGAACCGGTTGCTATATTAGATAGAGAGGTTCGCAAGTTGAGGTCGAGAGAAATTGCATCCATCAAAGTCCAATGGAAGAATCGACCGGTTGAAGAGGCTACTTGGGAGAAGGAGGCGGATATGCAAGAGAAATACCCACATCTGTTTCTGATTCGTACTCCTCTTCGCCATGTTTTCTTCTTTTGATCGTTCGGGACGAGCGATGGGTAAATTGGTATCTATTGTAACGACCGCTTAGTCGTTTTAGAAGCGGCAGAACAAATTACGAAAAGCGGCTGAAACCACGGACCCAACGACGGACCGTCGCAGCTCGACGGACCGTCGTGGGTGTTCCGCCCCATGGCACTTAGAAATTTGAAATTGGGTACCAAAATCGACTCTCTGTAAATTGTGACGGACTGCAGGGGCGTGCCGTCACATCCACGACGAACCGTCGTGAGTCCCGCTGCAAAACACTTCAACTTTTGAGAAATTGGTGCAAGAAAACGAAGTTTCGACCGTCATGACGGAGGGCGAGGGCGGACCGTCACATGGGTGACGGGCCGTCAGCACCACCCGAAATCTGGGAGGCGGCGGCCACCGTGACGGACCGTCGCGCGGCGTGACGCCCGTCACAGGCTGCACAATCCCGTGCGGTTTAGGATTTCTCCACACGCTTTAAGGGTCGCTTTTGACTATTCTTTCCTTAATTATAAAGATTGAGGGTAACATTAATAAGTCTAATTACTTAGGGTTAAATTAGGTAACCTTAAGTTAATTAGAGGGTTTATTGTCCTTTTCCACACCTAATTATATGATTAATTAGGGTAAAAGAAAGAGGGTTTGAACATAAGGAAAACAAAAGAGAAAGAAAAGAAAGAGGGAGAGAGCGATCGATCAAAGGGGAGAAAACAAAGCTTGGGAATTTCTTGCTTGCTTCCAATTCTTGATTGGAGGTAGGTTATGGTTTTCATGCTATTCATAGTAAACTCTTAATAGCGAATGATATATGTTAGTAGTATTGTAAAACCCTTCTATATGCTTAATTGTATGCTTGCATGAATGATGTTATTATGTAATTATGAATAAATAAGCATGTGAAGCTATTGAATCC
The DNA here is from genome assembly GCA_027789145.1 of Solanum arcanum. Classification (NCBI taxonomy): domain Eukaryota; kingdom Viridiplantae; phylum Streptophyta; class Magnoliopsida; order Solanales; family Solanaceae; genus Solanum; species Solanum arcanum. The sequence goes on from CM050944.1 coordinate 24,961,823, forward strand.
CAAATCTTGAAAGAAACTTTAATCTACTTGTTAATGATAAGGCCTTGGTATAAAAGAAGGCTTGATGAATTAAAGTAATGGGATTGATGATGCCTTGGTATAGAAGGCTTGATGAACGGATATAATGAGAATTAGTGGATCGGAGTGTCACGTTCCGACACATAGTATTAGTGGGACGGGTGTCACGAACCGACACGTAGAATTAGGGATCGGAGTGTCACGTGCCGACACATATAGGGATCGGGTGTCACGAACCGACACGTAGATTTAGGGGATCGGGTGTCACGCGGCCGACACGTAGATTTAGGGCATCGGGTGTCACGAACCGACACGTAGATTTAGGGGATCGGGTGTCACGAACCGACACGTAGATGTAGGGGATCGGGTGTCACGAACCGACACGTAGATTTAGGGGAACGGAGTGTCACGTACCGACACAAGAGGATTAATGAATATGAGGGAGCGGAGTGTCACGTGCATCGACACAAGAGGAATATGAATAATGAATCGTGAAAGATGAGAATATACTCAACATAATGAACTTAATTCCCAAATGAGCATGGTATTGAGGCTTGAGCCCTCATGGATGAACTTAATGGTACTTTTTGATGATTATAGTACTTGTTGTTGCTACATGTTGAGTTTTATAGTTGATTTATGATATTAACCGATATATACTGTTTTCTATTTTGAGTTGGCCGATGATATCTACTCAATTACTTGTGGTTGTCTTGACCCTACTTTTATGTTTTCTTCTTTGCTAATTGTGGAATACAAATAACGTTCCGTCATCTTCAACTCAGTGATGATTCAAGCCAGTCTTACTACACCGAAATTCGGGGTGAGCTAATACGTCTAGCTTGGACTGGATCTTCTTCTTCAAGTCTTGATGCCTTGAACTCCGGCATGGACTAGCTTTTATGTATTTTTAGTTCTTAGACATTCTTAGTTTAGTAATTTGAAATAGATGTTCTTGTGATGATGACTTCCAGATTTTGGGGATATTAATAATAGTTTTGAATTGTTTTATTAATGAGTTAAGTCTTCCGCATTACTTATAATGATATTACATTGAAATGTTAAGGTTTAGATTGGTTGGTTCGCTCACATAGGAGGGTAAATGTGGGTGCCAGTCGCGATCGGTTTTGGGTCGTGACATTTACAGCAAGATGTAAAAATTTATATATATTAACAACAAAGCATAAGATAACAGCAAGAAATAAAATTAATAAAATAAAAATAGAAAATCCTTTTGAAAAAATAATTACTGTAATAGATAACAATGACTATAGCTATAAAGAAATTGATATAGAAGAAGATTTAGAAATAGTAAAAGAAAGATTAAGTACTTCAAGCGTACCAAATACATTGACAAGAGCTACATCATCAAGAATGAGTACATCTAAAAGAAAATATGAAATTCCACAAAGTTTGTTAGATAAAGAAGAAATAACACCATATCATTATTTCATAACAGAATAATGGATCAAAGAAAATATAAAATCTTAATAAATACAGGACAAGAAGAAAATTATATAACAAGAGAGTTAGTAATGTAAGAAGAAATTATAAGAACAGGACATACATGCCTGGACTACCTAGTGAGATAGTGAACACGAATGAAGAAACAACGAGAAAAGAAATAATTATAGGAGGAATACCCTTAATAATACAATTCAAAATATACCAAGGAGATCATAATATTACATTAGGAATAAAATGGTTAGAAAAAGTTAAGCCATACAACATAGAAGATGAACAATTAACAATAACTTGTCAAAATAAGAAAATAATTATAAAAAGGACAAAATGATTAATGAAAATATTTATACTTGCAAAAATTATTGTAGAAGGATATCACAAATGTATATTATACACCTATGATAGATACAGGAGCAGAAGCGAATATATGTAAATATAATTGCTTGCCAGAAGATAAATGGGAAAAATTAAAAACACCTATGGTAGTAACGGGATTTAACAATGAAGGAAGTATGATTAAATACAAAGCAAAAAATATAAAAATACAAATATGGGATAAGATACTAACAATAGAAGAAATGTATAATTTTGAATTTACTACAAAAGATATGTTATTAGGAATGCCATTTCTAGATAGATTTTATCCACATATAATAACAAAAACACATTGGTGGCTTACTACACCATGCGGAAATAAGATAGGAGCAAAAAGAGTAAATAATAAACAAAGAAAACCTATGGAATGGATAAAAGGAAGTGAAAAGATAAACCAAGAAATGGAAAATATAAATAATAAACAAATAACACAATTAGAAATTATTATATTTGCTATAGACAAAGTTAAATTAATTAATGAACAACTAGAACAATTATATAGTGAAGATCCATTACGAGGATGGGAAAAACATAAGACAAAAGTAAAAATTGAATTAATAGATGAAAATAGCATAATAACACAGAAACCATTAAAATATAACTTTGATGATTTAAAAGAATTTAAAATACATATAGATGAATTATTAGAAAATAATTACATACAAAAAAGCAATAGTAAACATACAAGTCCAAAGATTNATAGTTATAAAACATAGTGAACAAAAAAGAGGTAAAAGTAGAATGGTTATTGACTACAGAAATCTAAACGCTAAAACTAAAACATACAATTACCCAATACCAAATAAAATACTCAAAATAAGACAAATACAAGGATATAATTATTTCAGTAAATTTGACTGTAAATCAGGATTTTACCACCTAAAACTAGAAGAAGAATCTAAACAATTAACAGCTGTCACGACCCAAAACCGGACCGCGACTGGCACCCACATTTACCCTCCTATGTGAGCGAACCAACCAATTTAACCCTTATCATTTCAATATATAACAACAGAAAGTAATGCGGAAGACTTAACTCATTAATAAAACAATTCAAAACTATTATTATTATCCCCAAAATCTGGAAGTCATCATCACAAGAACATCTATCTCAAATTGCTAAACTAAAACTGTCTAAGAAGCTAAAACAACTACTAGCTAGTCCATGCCAAGTTCAAGGCATCAAGACTTGAAGAAGAAGACCAGTCAAGCTAGGCGCATTAGCTCACCCCGAATTTCAAGGTAGTGAAGACTGCTAGATCTACTGTTGAGTTGAAGTTGACAACGTTTGCTGCATTGCACAAATAACAAAGGAGAAAACATAAAAGTAGGGTCAAGACAACCACAAGTCTTGAGTAGATATCATCGGCCAACTCAAAATAGGGAACAAAGATATATCAATAATGATGTAAATCAACTACAATACTCAACATGTAGCAATAACAACATAAATTCATCAATAACTACAACCGAAGTTCACACATGAGGACTCAAGCCTCAATACCATACTCATTTGGGAATTAAGTTCATTAGATTGAGTATATTCATTATCTTTCAAGATTCATTATCTTTCTTCCTCTTGTGTCGATGCGTGACACTCCGCTCCTCTATTTCTATCCTGGTGCCGAACGTGGCACTCCGATCCTCATATACTATCCTGGTACCGAACGTGGCACCCGATCCATATTCTATCCTGGTGTCGGGCGTGACACTCCGATCCTCATATTCATTCTATCCTGGTACCGAACGTGGCACCCGATCCTCATATTCATTCTATCCTGGTACCGAACGTGGCACCCGATCCTCATATTCATTCTATCCTGGTACCGAACGCGTGGCACCCGATCCTCATATTCATTCTATCCTGGTACCGGAACGTGGCACCCGATCCTCATATTCATTCTATCCTGGTACCGTAACGTGGCACCCGATCCATATTCTATCCTGGTGTCGGAACGTGACACTCCGATCCTCATATTCATTCTATCCTGGTACCGGAACGTGGCACCCGATCCCCTAATTCATCAAGCCTTCTTTCATACTAAGGCATCATCATTAACAAGTGAATTAGGGTTTTTATCAAGATTTGGGATTCAATAGCTTCATCATGCTTATTTATTCACAATTTCATAATCATATTCATGCAAGCATACAGTTTAAGCATATAGAAGGGTTCACAACACTATCAATACATATCATTCACTATTAAGAGTTTACTACGAATATCGTAAGAGAAACCATAACCTACCTCCACCGAAGAATTGGAATCAACAAGCAATTTCCCAAGCTTTGATATTCTCTCACCAATTCGATCGATCAATACTTTCTCTCTCTCGTTTCTTTCTCTTTTGTTTTATTCAAACCCTCTTTCCTTTACCCTAATTCATATATAATTAAGAATGAAAGATGGTAATAATGACCCACTAATTAACTTAAGGTTACCTTATTTAACCCCAAGTAATTAGATTTATTAATAATAACCCTCAAACTTTATAATTAAGGAAAGAATAGTCCAAACGACCTTAAAACGTGGGACGAAATCCTAAACCGCCTGGGATTGTGCAGCTGTGACGGGCCGTCGTGAGTGCGACGGTCCGTCACACAGCCGTCGTGTCTCCCGCTTTTAGGTGGTGTGACGGCCCGTCACCCTGTGACGGACGGTCCGTCGCACCTCCGCTGGCGGTCGTGAACTCGTTTCTCGTACCAAATTCTCAAAAGTTGAAGTGTTTTGCAGCGGGTACTCACGACGGTTCGTCGCGGTGTCACGATCCATTCTCGCCATTTCGTTCACGAAGTTCGAGAGTCGATTTTCAGTACCCAAATTAAAAATTCTAAGTGTCATGGGACGGAACACCCACGACGGTCCGTCGAGCCTGCGACGGTCCGTCGTTAGTCCGTGGTTTCAGCCGCTTTTTCCGAATTTGTTCTCACGCTCTAAAACGACTAAACGAGGTCATTACAATAGATACCATTTACCCATCGTTCGTCCCGAACGATCAAAAGAAGAAAACAGAGGCGAAGAGGAGTACCTGAATCTGTAAACAGATGTGGGTATTTCTCTTGCATATCCGCCTCCTTCTCCCAAGTAGCCTCTTCAACCGGTCGATTCTTCCATTGGACTTTGATGGATGCAATTTCTCTCGACCTCAACTTGCGAACCTCCCTATCTAATATAGCAACAGGCTCCTCCTCATATGACAAGTTCTCATCAAGTAAAACTGAATCCCAACGGATGATGTAGTTTCCATCTCCATGGTATCTTTTCAACATGGATACATGAAATACCGGATGTACTCCGGCCAGCCCTGGAGGTAAGGCTAATTCATAAGCCACCTCCCCTACTCGCTTTAGTACCTCAAATGGTCCAATATACCTTGGGCTTAACTTACCTCTTTTACCAAACCGCATCACCCCTTTCATGGGTGAAACCTTCAACAAGACTTGTTCACCTTCCATGAACTCCAAGTCTCTAACCTTTCGGTCTACATACTCCTTTTGTCTACTTTGCGCCGCTAGAAGCTTTTCTTGAATGCCCTTCACCTTATCTAACGAATCCCTTAAGAGATCAGTACCCCAAGGTCTAACCTCGAATGCATCAAACCAACCAATGGGAGACCTACATCTCCTCCCATACAATGCTTCAAATGGGGCCATATCAATGCTTGAGTGATAGCTATTGTTGTATGAAAACTCTGCCAAAGGTAAGAAGCTATCCCAATGGCCACCAAACTCTATCACACATGCACGAAGCATATCCTCCAACACTTGAATCGTTCGCTCAGACTGACCATCGGTCTGAGGGTGAAATGCCGTGCTAAGGTCCAACCTAGTACCCAATTCAGCATGCAATGTTTTCCAAAACTTAGAAGTAAATCACAGACTCTATCTGATATGATGGATAATGGAACCCCATGCAATCGAACAATTTCTGAGATATAGATCTTGGCTAACTTCTCTGCATTGTAAGTCACCTTTACCGGAATGAAATGAGCAGACTTAGTTAACCTATCAACAATCACCCAAATGGAGTCATACTTACCCAATGTCTTTGGAAGACCAACCACGAAGTCCATTGCGATTCTCTCCCACTTCCATTCAGGAATGGGCATTCTCTGAAGTGTTCCTCCGGGCCTTTGGTGTTCATATTTCACTTGTTGACAGTTTGGACACTTGGCAATAAAGTCAACAATATCACGCTTCATTCTACTCCACCAAAAGTGTTGCTTTAGGTCACGATACATCTTGGTTGCACCCGGATGTATAGAATACCTTGAGCTATGGGCTTCTGCCAGAATAGTGTTGATCAAATCATCAACTCGGGGTACACATACCCTTCCCTTAATCCTCAAAACACCTTCCTCATCAATTGTTGCTTCTTTAGCCTCTCCTTGCAACACTTTGTCTCGGATTCGCCTTAGTTTCTCATCATCAAACTATTTTCCCTTAATCTTGTCAAGGAAAGAAGATCTCGACTCCACACTAGCTAACAATCCTCCCTTCTCATTTACTTCTAACCTCATAAGGTCATTAGCCAAAATCTGCACTTCTCTAGCCAATGGGAGTCTAGAAGCTTGCAAGTGAGCTAGACTTCCCATGCTTCCCGCCTTTCTACTTAAAGCGTCTGCTACAACATTCGCTTTTCCCGGATGATACAAGATAGTGATATCGTAGTCCTTTAGTAACTCCATCCATCTCCTCTGTCTTAAGTTCAAATCTTTCTGAGTAAAGACATACTGAAGGCTACGATGATCCGTGTAAACCTCACACTTAACCCCATATAAATAGTGTCTCCACTGTTTTAGTGCAAATACTACCGCGGCCAACTCCAAATCATGGGTCGGATAGTTACGTTCATGCACCTTTAATTGCCTCGAAGCATAAGCAATCACATTTTTCTCTTGCATTAACACCGCACTCCAACCCGAATAGGATGCATCACAAGAAACAATGAAGTCTTTACCCTATTGGCAAGGTAAGAATTGGTGCGGTAGTCAACAAAGTCTTAAGCTTCAAAGCTTTCCTCACATTCATCCGACCATACAAATGTAACATTCTCGCTTAGTCAAGTTCGTCAATTGGGAAGCAATAGAAGAGAATCCTTGACAAATCTGCGGTAGTAGCTAGCTAACCCAACAAAGCTCCTTATTTCTGATACATTAGTGGGTCTTACCCAATTCTTCACTGTCTCAATCTTAGATGGATCTACCATCACTCCTTCCTTAGAAACCACGTGCCCCAAGAAGGACACTGCATCTAGCCAAAATTCACACTTAGAGAACTTGGCATAAAGCTTTTTCTGCCTCAACATTTCCAATACTATTCTCAAATGTTCCTCATGTTCCTTCTTGCTCTTCGAGTATACCAATATATCATCAATAAATACGACACGAAGAGGTCCAAATATGGCTTAAAAATCCCGTTCATCAAGCTCATGAACGCAGCAGGGGCATTCGTAAGACCAAAAGACATCACCACGAATTCATAATGCCCATATCTAGTTCGAAAAGCAGTCTTTGGCACGTCCGTCGCCCGTATTTTCAATTGATGATAACCGGATCTCAAGTCAATCTTAGAAGACACAAGCACCTTGTAGTTGATCGAACAAGTCATCAATGCGAGGAAGAGGATACTTGTTCTTGATAGTTACCTTATTCAGCTTGTCTGTAGTCTATGCACATCCGAAAACTCCCATCCTTCTTCTTCACAAACAAAACCGGAGCACCCTGGGGATGCACTTGGTCTAATGAAGCCTTTGCTCAACAACTCTTGAAGTTGAGCCTTTAACTCTCTTAATTCATGAGCCATTCTATACGGGGGTATAGAAATGGGGCGTGTGCCCGGTTCAAGATCGATACAAAAGTCAATATCCCTATCTGGTGGCATACCAGGAAGATCTGCAGGGAACACATCCAAAAATTCTCGAACTACCGAAACTGATTCGATTGAGGGTACTTGGATGGTGTCATCCCTAATATGTGCTAAGAAAGCTAAACAACCCTTACTAACCATCTTCTGAGCACCAAGAAAGGAGATAATACGACCGGATTGGAAGTGTAGTCGCCTCCCACACTAACGGATTCGCCTGTGCTTGGCTAACGTCACCGTTTTAGCATTACAATCCAAAATTGCAAAATTCGGAGAGAGCCAAGTCATACCCAGAATTACATCAAAATCACCCATTTCTAAGATAACCAAATCTACGTAAGTGTTGCTCCCTACAAAATTCATCAAACAAGACCTATACACTTTTTCAACTACCACAGACTCACCCACCGGAGTAGAAACACGAATAGGCATATCAAGTAATTCACAATGTAGATTTAGACCATTAGCAAATGATGAAGATACATATGAAAACGTGGAGCCAGGGTCAAATAATATAGATGCCATGCAATCACAAACCAAAAGATTACCTGTGATAACAAAGATCGACGCCCGCTTCGGATCTCCCAGGGAAAGCGTAACAATGGGCCCTATCGTTTGTCCGTCCATTGCCCCTACCATGTTGCGTAGTAGTGGCTCCGTTTTGCCCTTCACCTCTGCCGCTTTGGTGACCACCATTACCTCGCCACCACGCCTCCGTAATAACGACCTCTACCATTACCACCCCTACCTCTAGCCAAATGGTTCTCAGAACTCTGGTTTGGACAATACCTCTTAATGTGTCCAATCTCTCCACACCCATAACATTCTCTGGGTTCACGATCGCCTCTCGCAGAAGTGTTGACCGCTCGAGGTGGACCCCAACTACACCAGTAGTGAAGACTGGATTGGTCGACTTGAGTAACCTCTCGAGCTCGTCCTCTAGTATACTGAACTATTAAACTCACCTCCCTTTCGAAACCTTTTTGATGTCGAAGTTGTGGTGAAGTCGTCTGGCTTCACTCCTTCCACTTCTATCACAAAGTCTACCACCTCTTGGAAGGATTTTGCCGTAGCCGCTACCTGTAAGGCTGAAATCCGCAACTCTGATCTCAACCCCTTCACAAAACGGCGGATCCGTTCTTGTGGACTGAAACAGAGTTGAGTGGCATACCTTGATAAAGCACGAAACTTAGCCTCATATGCGTTAACCGTCATTCTACCTTGCTCGAGACTTAAGAACTCATCCCTTTTTCTATCTCTCAAAGTCCTTGGGATATACTTCTCCATAAACAGTAGTAGAAGGATGCCCAAGTCATGGGTGTGGCCTCGCTTGGTTGACACTCGACATGTGATCGCCACCACATTTTGGCGTTCCTTGAAACCGATAGCTTACGAACTCAACGCCAAACCGCTCTACTATCCCCATCTTGTGTAGTAGCTCATGACAATCAACCAGGAAATCATAAGCATCTTCAGATTCTCGCACCCTTGAAGACCGGAGGTTTCAATTTCAAGAACTTATCAAAAGTTCGTGGCCGATCGCTTGTCATTATCGGTCCGATGAGTCGACGTGGAAATGTGCCTATCTCCACGAGGCATCCATGCGGGAGCCATAGTAGCCGCATGTCGTATCTCTCAAACCGGAGGTGTTGGTGCGTAAACCATTGGAGGTGCTCGACCGCGGATCGATAACCCGCTAAGATAAGCGAGAACCTGATTGATCATCTCTGGGGTAGGTTGAGGTGGCATTTCCTCATTCTGCATTTGCTCATTCACCCCATCCTCCTTCTCTTATCACCTCTTCGGTCGGTGGAGGAGTCACCGCCCTAGTATCGGATGGGCTAGGTGCTCGTCCTCTTCCTCTGAAGGGCGTCCTCCCACGACCTCTACCACGGCCTCTGCCGTTGTTCTCCCTCGAGCTCTGACCCGGTGTGGCTCAGACCTGTCTGCCGGTCTTTGGTGTTGGTGTTGGCGTAGTCATTGCTCTAGTTCTAACCATCTGCGAAAGAGAGTGAAGATGGTCGATACCACCAGATCGCCTAGATACCAATTGGACTCAAGTAGTAGCACGAAAGGAAGAATGAAAGAGTGAAATTTTCCTAAAGTCTTATAGTCTCTCAAGGAAAAGTAAAGGCGTCCCCCTACCGTTCCTTAAGACCCTACTAGACCTGTTCTTGTGTGATGAGACCAAAGAACCTAATGCTCTGATACCAAGTTTGTCACGACCCAAAACCGGACCGCGACTGGCACCCACATTTACCCTCCTATGTGAGCGAACCAACCAATTTAACCCTTATCATTTCAATATATAACAACAGAAAGTAATGCGGAAGACTTAACTCATTAATAAAACAATTCAAAACTATTATTATTATCCCCAAAATCTGGAAGTCATCATCACAAGAACATCTATCTCAAATTGCTAAACTAAAACTGTCTAAGAAGCTAAAACAACTACTAGCTAGTCCATGCCGGAAGTTCAAGGCATCAAGACTTGAAGAAGAAGACCCAGTCCAAGCTAGACGCATTAGCTCACCCCGATTTCGAAGGTAGTGAAGACTGCTAGATCTATCGCTGAGTTGAAGTTGACTAACGCTTGTCGCATTGCACAAATAACAAAGGAGAAAACATAAAAGTAGGGGTCAAGATAACCACAAGTCTTGAGTAGATATCATCGACCAACTCAAAATAGGGAACAAAGTATATATCAATAATGATGTAAATCAACTACAATACTCAACATGTAGCAATAACAACATAAATTCATCAATAACTACAACCGAAGTTCACATGAGGACTCAAGCCTCAATACCATACTCATTTGGGAATTAAGTTCATTAGATTGAGTATATTCATTATCTTTCAAGATTCATTATCTTTCTTCCTCTTGTGTCGATGCGTGACACTCCGCCTCCTCTATTTCTATCCTGGTGCGGAACGTGGCACTCCGATCCTCATATACTATCCTGGTACCGAACGTGGCACCCGATCCATATTCTATCCTGGTGTCGGAACATGACACTCCGATCCTCATATTCATTCTATCCTGGTACCGGAACGTGGCACCCGATCCTCATATTCATTCTATCCTGGTACCGGAACGTGGCACCCGATCCTCATATTCATTCTATCCTGGTACCGGAACGTGGCACCCGATCCTCATATTCATTCTATCCTGGTACCGGAACGTGGCACCCGATCCTCATATTCATTCTATCCTGGTACCGGAACGTGGCACCCGATCCATATTCTATCCTGGTGTCAGAACGTGACACTCCGATCCTCATATTCATTCTATCCTGGTACCGGAACGTGGCACCCGATCCCTTAATTCATCAAGCCTTCTTTCATACTAAGGCATCATCATTAACAAGTGAATTAGGGTTTTTATCAAGATTTGGGATTCAATAGCTTCATCATGCTTATTTATTCACAATTTCATAATCATATTCATGCAAGCATACAGTTTAAGCATATAGAAGGGTTCACAACACTATCAATACATATCATTCACTATTAAGAGTTTACTACGAATATCGTAAGAGAAACCATAACCTACCTCCACCGAAGAATTGGAATCAACAAGCAATTTCCCAAGCTTTGATATTCTCTCACCAATTCGATCGATCAATACTTTCTCTCTCTCTGTTCTTTCTCTTTGTTTTATTCAAACCCTCTTTCCTTTACCCTAATTCATATATAATTAAGAATGAAAGATGGTAATAATGACCCACTAATTAACTTAAGGTTACCTTATTTAACCCCAAGTAATTAGATTTATTAATAATAACCCTCAAACTTTATAATTAAGGAAAGAATAGTCCAAACGACCTTAAAACGTGGGACGAAATCCTAAACCGCTGATTGTGCAGCCGTGGCGGGCCGTCGTGAGTGCGATGGTCCGTCACACAGCCGCCGTGTCTCCCAGCTTTTAGGTGGTGTGACGCCCGTCACCTGGCGGACGCCGTCACCCCTGGACGGTCCGTCCTGCACCTCCGCCCCTGGCGGTCGTGAACTTCGTTCTCGTACCAAATTCTCAAAAGTTGAAGTGTTTTGCAGCGGGTACTCACGACGGTTCGTCGTGGGTGTCACGGTCCGTTCGCCATTTCGTTCTGAAGTTGAGTCGATTTTCAGTACCCAAATTAAAAATTCTAAGTGTCATGGGACGGAACACCCACGACGGTCCGTCGAGCCTGCGACGGTCCGTCGTTAGTCCGTGGTTTCAGCCGCTTTTTCCGAATTTGTTCTCACGCTCTAAAACGACTAAACAGTCGTTACAACAAGATTCACAAGACTACAAGGTTTCTATGAATGGAATGTTTTACCTTTTGGATATAAAAATGCACTGTAGATTCCAACATTTTATGGATAACTGCTTTAACCAAATTAGAAAATCAGATTATATATATAGATGACATATTGTTATATTCTAGAACACAAGATGAACATATAAGATTATTAGAAAAATTTATACATATAGTAAAAATGCAGGTATAAGTTTGAGTAAAGAAAAGCGAAATTATGAAATCACAGATAGAATTTCTAGGAATACAAATAGATAAAAATGGAATAAAAATGCAAACACATATAGTACAAAAAATAATTACTATTGATGAAAATATAGATACAAAAAAGAAATTACAATCCTTTCTAGGATTAGTAAATCAGGTAAGAGAATATATACCAAAATTAGCAAAACATCTAAAACCATTACATAAAAAACTTAAAAAAGATGTAGAATACCATTTTGACGACAAAGATAAAGAACATATAAGAAAGATCAAGAATTTATGTAAAAAATTACCAAAATTATATTTTCCTGATGAAAATAAAACGTTTATTTATATTGTTGAAACAGATTCTAGTGATCATAGTTATGGAGGAGTTTTAAAATACAGATATGAAAAAGAAAAAATAGAACACCATTGTAGATATTATTCAGGATCTTATACAGAACCACAAATAAAATGGGAAATAAATAGAAAAGAATTATTCGCATTATATAAATGTTTATTAGCATTTGAACCATATATTGTTTACAATAAATTTATTGTAAGAATGATAATACACAGTAAAATGGTGGATAACAAAAAATTAGAAGATTCAGTTACAACGAAAGAGATAAGGAGATTAGTATTGAATATATTAAATTTTACATTTACAATTGAAGTAATTAAATCGACAAAAATCTTGTTGCAGACTACCTATCAAGAAAAAGGAACCCAAATCAACCAGATACAATGGAAGAGATACTCAAAGCTATTACTACACTTTCTGCGAAAGTAGGAAGTATGGATAAAGAGCTACAAAAGATAAGTCAAGAAGATGACTATAAATATGCGAGCTACGCCAACATACGTAACTACGCCGATCGGAAGACGCTAAAATTCCAGAGCTAGAAGGAGACGTTGGGAAACTCCCTAAAACCCATAACATTACTAGTATTGCAGGTACAAGTACAGCTGACTATGGAAAAACTACACCAAAAAATACAAACTTAAACAGCTTATTTACCAAACCATTTACTCCAAAGATACAGATAATAGATGCTTCAACACCACAAACATCTACCTATGCAGCTAGTCTGCATAAAGAGAAGAAAACATACAACTATATATCCCAAACATACATTGAAAACCTATACAAGATACAAAACTTTTTAAATCAAAAACCCAAATCTACCACAACATTAGAAAAAACCCAAGACTACCTAACCCAAAAACTACAAGGCTATATGTAACGACCTGTTTAGTCATTTTGAGCAGCAGATTGAATAACCAAAGTGATGATATAATCCCAGACGTACAACTGGAGTAAGCTGAAGAAGATAGGGAAAAGATAGAGATAAAAATATATGTAAATTAGTCATAATTATTGTCGGCCACATGTAAAAAAGTAAAGGCCACTAAATAAAGTAGAAAATAGTATGTCGGCCATTTGGCCAAAGTTCATTTTGTTTTTTGTAAAAAAGTCATAAAGTAAATAGTGTCAGTATACTATTCATGAATAGTAACCATGAATAGTAAGAGTCAAGTTACTGTGTAAATAGTAAGAGTCAAGTAACTGTGTAAATAGTAAAGGCCAATCGTCCTTTAGCAAGGATGAAAGGTCATTATGTATGTCTATATAAAGGGCATTTGCCTTCATTAAAAAAAACATCCTTCTCCCAACTCTCAATTCTCTTCCTCTCTTACAATATAAACGCTTCCACCCCACATTGGTATCAGAGCTAGTTAATTAAATACATATGGAAAACAAATCAACTATGTCGGAAGATCTACAAAAACAGGTATACTATTTTATATTCATGAGTAGCTAAATTAGTTTATTCCTGAAAATCTCTTGTTAATTATAATTGTTTATCATGTCCGAATAATGTTCTAATAACCATCTTTAGCAAGTTTGCTACAGAAATATTCTTGAATAAGTATGCCTGCACTATGCCATCCTAAGGTTGAAACCGTAGGCGAGAAGGCCGTTTAAGGAGTAGACAAAGTTGAGGCGTATTTGTTAGGGTAACTAATCAAAGAAGAAAGCTGTAGTAGTGACCAGACGAGATGATTATTAAATCATTATTTTTGCATAATAAGCAAGTATAATTTATTAAGAGGTTGGAAGGAATAAAATTTTAGTGAAAAATGAAAATGATAAAAATGGAAACTTACCTATTGGATGATGATGTTGATTATAAGATACTACTATTCTATATATTAAAAAGTCTAAATACTGATATAAAAAGAGAAATTTATAATAAATTAGTAACATATGAAATAATAGAAATAACAACCCAAAGTTGGACTGAATTAACCATACAAAGTATAGAAGATGAACTTTATTTTGACATATATGATTTATATGATGATTTAGATATTGGAGATTAAATATGACTGAACACTGGCTAAGACGATATGGAAAAAATTACAGGTTAAAAAGGATTAGATATCCAGATAAATTAAGTAGGCTTTTTAAAATATTATATAAAAAATTATGATAGATAAAAATAAAAATACTAAAATAACAAAAACTAAGATAGACAAAAAGTACGAAAAATATGGAAAAAATTAAAATCCTTATATATAGAATATCAATTATCACAACTAGTCAAAACAGATAATGATAAAAGACCATTTGATAAATATAATTTCAAAAAGCAGAATACAAATATGTTTGCTATTTAAAGAAACAATATGAACGAAGAAAAATATAAACAACAATTAATAGAAAAATAATGGAACAAATAATCAAAAGAACAAGAGTTACAACATAGAAAAAGAAGGTTAGAAGAAAATATATTAGCGAGGAGTATGTAATAAATCAAAAATAGCACAAAGAAAAGATATATTAATGTTAGAATTAGAATTAGATTGTCTTGAATATGAATTACAACATAATATAATACATAGATCATAATGAACAAAGAAGAATTTGCAAGAGACTAAAAACATATGAAAACCAAGATGGAATGATAATAAAAATAGTATTTTCAAATTTATGAAGAAGATACAAGAAAATAGGAAATAACATATACTTAATGCCAGAAAAAGAAACAAGAAAATTAGAAGATAGTCTAACAATATGGTAAGAATAACAAAAGAAAATGAAGAAATAGATAAATCAAGAGAAATTGAAAATAAAAACGCAAGCAAAACAAGAAGTACAACATCTAGAAGAAATAAAAATACAAGAATAAGTGAATTAGAAAAAGAATTAGCTAGGTTAAAATTATTATATGAAAATAAACAAAAAGAAAAAGATAAAGAGCTAGAATTAACAAATGAAATAAAACAAATGGAACAAAAATTAAATGAAGATCTAAAAGAAGATATTGAAGTAAATGAAATAGATGGAATTGAAATTGACCAACAATCGTAAATAAGCGATATAAGTGAAACATATACAGAAATTTTAGCACAAATAAATAAACCGAAAAAATTAGAAATAAACACAGGAGATATGAACAGACCTAGTACGTCAAGAGTCAAAACCCCAGATAATAGTCCCAGAAATAGACCTAGAGTCAGTCCTAGGAGGACACCCCCAACTTATAATACAAAAAGCAATCAACAAACAGATAGAAATAATGCAAGAAGGAACAAAAGACAAAATAAAAAATGGACACCTAAACCAAAGAAATGAACAATACAATTTCTTAGATTTAGATTGTGTAGCGTATACAAATAAAGCAATATTATTATGGATAGGAAATATGTCTAAACAGTTAATAGATAACAAAATAGAAACAAAGAAAAACACCAAGATACATAGAAAGAACATTTGTAGGAACGACAAGATTATGGATAGAAAATCTACCCCGTAAAGTTTAGAAGTACTTAGGAATGATAAGAAAATAGATGGATCCGCATCAAAGCAACAAATATAGATATACTAGATAAATATGAATCAGCAATAAGAAGTGAATTTGGAGGTATGACTACAGTATATAAGAGAACAAAATAGAGAAAGAATAATAAATAGACAACTAATGACAAAGTTAGCTATATGTAAAATGTGTTATTTAGAAGAATATACTTAGCATTTAAAGAATATTATTACAAAGCTAAATACAATTTAGACGAAGCAAAAGAAATAAGAAAACAATATTATACAAAATTACCGTAACCATTTAGTACAAACGTAATAAAGGATTGGAATAATGAAGGAATGGTAGATACTTTAGGATCTAGAATAAAATTTTTAAATCAATGGTTCATACAACTATGTGAAAACCAAAAGAAAAATTAAAAATGGAAAAAGTACTAAATAAAAATTTATCATGTTGCAAAAATAAAATGACACCACAATTTGGATGCACAACTAAAAACAAAAATCTAAAAGATATAAAAATTATAGAAAAAGAAATCTATATATAAATATAAACAACCAAGACGAAGGTATTATGTAAAAACTATAAAATAAAAAGACCATAAAGACCAAAAAGAAAGATATCCCAATGTACTTGTTATAATTGTGGAAAGATAGGACACATAGCTAAAGATTGTAAATTACCCAAAAATCCAAAAAGAAAACAAATAAGCGAAATTAATTATAGATGATGAAAAATATATGCAAATAAAATACATAGATTATGAATTAAGTGAAAATGATAGTATATATGAAGTATCAGATATAGAAACTGAGAATGAAGAAGAAAATATTAATCTAGATAATAATGAAACAGATGAAGAAATATAATGTCTGAAAATGAAATAAAAATAATATCTAGGGAAGAATATCAAGATGAAGAATCATCGTAATGTAAAATTATATTTGATAACACGATATTTGAACAAATAAAAGGAAAAGAATTAGATTTAAGTGTTGAAAAAGTACTAGAAATACCTATTTTAAGAAATTGGTTTAAAAGACAAAAAGAAGAATACTATGTAGTTAGTCAAAAAGAATATATCATAGATTGTAAATACACAAGAGGAAAAGCATATATACCTATAATAAATAAAAGAATGATAAACAAAGAAATACAAGATATAAAAGCTAAAACACCAATAAAATATGTGCATTTAGGAGGAATGAAATATTAATAAAAGCCTGCTTTAGAGAAGGAATAGATACACCTATAGAAATATATTTAGCAGATGATAGAATTGTACACCCTATAGAAAAAGCATAATTAGTGCGAAAAGGAAACTTAATATATCAAAAATTTAAATTTACAATAAGTGCTAATTATACAAGATCATTAATGTATAAAAACATAGATAGATCATTAGTTCTATATTGGAAAATATCCTAATAGAACTAGCACCAGGAAGTAAATTATTCACAGCAAGATGTAAAAATTTATATATATTAACAACAAAGCATAAGATAACAGCAAGAAATAAAATTAATAAAATAAAAATAGAAAATCCTTTTGAAAAAATAATTACTGTAATAGATAACAATGACTATAGCTATAAAGAAATTGATATAGAAGAAGATTTAGAAATAGTAAAAGAAAGATTAAGTAGTTCAAGCGTACTTAATACATTGACAAGAGCTACATCATCAAGAATGAGTACATCTAAAAGAAAATATGAAATTCCACAAAGTTTGTTAGATAAAGAAGAAATAACACCATATCATTATTTCATAACAGAATAATGGATCAAAGAAAATATAAAATCTTAATAAATACAGGACAAGAAGAAAATTATATAACAAGAGAGTTAGTAATGTAAGAAGAAATTATAAGAACAGGACATACATGCCCTGGACTACCTAGTGAGATAGTGAACACGAATGAAGAAACAACAGAAAAAGAAATAATTATAGGAGGAATACCCTTAATAATACAATTCAAAATATACCAAGGAGATCATAATATTACATTAGGAATAAAATGGTTAGAAAAAGTTAAGCCATACAACATAGAAGATGAACAATTAACAATAACTTGTCAAAATAAGAAAATAATTATAAAAAGGACAAAATGATTAATGAAAATATTTATACTTGCAAAAATTATTGTAGAAGGATATCACAAATGTATATTATACACCTATGATAGATACAGAGCGAGCGAATATATGTAAATATAATTGCTTGCCGTAAGATAAATGGGAAAAATTAAAAACACCTATGGTAGTAACGGATTTAACAATGAAGGAAGTATGATTAAATACAAAGCAAAAATATAAAAATACAAATATGGGATAAGATACTAACAATAGAAGAAATGTATAATTTTGAATTTACTACAAAAGATATGTTATTAGGAATGCCATTTCTAGATAGATTTTATCCACATATAATAACAAAAACACATTGGTGGCTTACTACACCATGGAAATAAGATAGGAGCAAAAAGAGTAAATAATAAACAAAGAAAACCTATGGAATGGATAAAAGGAAGTGAAAAGATAAACCAAGAAATGGAAAATATAAATAATAAACAAATAACACAATTAGAAATTATTATATTTGCTATAGACAAAGTTAAATTTATTAATGAACAACTAGAACAATTATATAGTGAAGATCCATTACGAGGATGGGAAAAACATAAGACAAAAGTAAAAATTGAATTAATAGATGAAAATAGCATAATAACACAGAAACCATTAAAATATAACATTGATGATTTAAAAGAATTTAAAATACATATAGATGAATTATTAGAAAATAATTACATACAAAAAAGCAATAGTAAACATACAAGTCCAGCATTTATAGTTATAAAACATAGTGAACAAAAAAGAGGTAAAAGTAGAATGGTTATTGACTACAGAAATCTAAACGCTAAAACTAAAACATACAATTACCCAATACCAAATAAAATACTCAAAATAAGACAAATACAAGGATATAATTATTTCAAGAATTTGATCAGAATCAGATTTTACCACCTAAAACTAGAAGAAGAATCTAAACAATTAACAGATTCACAAGACCACAAGGTTTCTATGAATGGAATGTTTTACCTTTTGGATATAAAAATGCACTGTGTAGATTCCAACATTTTATGGATAACTGTTTTAACCAAATTAGAAAAGCGATTATATATATAGATGACATATTGTTATATTCTAGAACACAAGATGAACATATAAGATTATTAGAAAAATTTATACATATAGTAAAAATGCAGTATAAGTTTGAGTAAAAGAAAAGCGAAATTATGAAATCACAGATAGAATTTCTAGGAATACAAATAGATAAAAATGGAATAAAAATGCAAACACATATAGTACAAAAAATAATTACTATTGATGAAAAAATAGATACAAAAAAGAAATTACAATCCTTTCTAGGATTAGTAAATCAGGTAAGAGAATATATACCAAAATTAGCAGAACATCTAAAACCATTACATAAAAAACTTAAAAAAGATGTAGAATACCATTTTGACGACAAAGATAAAGAACATATAAGAAAGATCAAGAATTTATGTAAAAAATTACAAAAATTATATTTTCCTGATGAAAATAAAACGTTTATTTATATTGTTGAAACAGATTCTAGTGATCATAGTTATGGAGGAGTTTTAAAATACAGATATGAAAAAGAAAAAATAGAACACCATTGTAGATATTATTCAGGATCTTATACAGAACCACAAATAAAATGGGAAATAAATAGAAAAGAATTATTCGCATTATATAAATGTTTATTAGCATTTGAACCATATATTGTTTACAATAAATTTATTGTAAACGAGATAATACAGGTAAAATGGTGGATAACAAAAAATTAGAAGATTCAATTACAACGAAAGAAATAAGGAGATTAGTATTGAATATATTAAATTTTACATTTACAATTGAAGTAATTAAATCGACAAAAATCTTGTTGCAGACTACCTATCAAGAAAAAGGAACCCAAAGCGAACCAGATACAATGGAAGAGATACTCAAAGCTATTACTACACTTTTCATGAAAGTAGGAAGTATGGATAAAGAGCTACAAAAGATAAGTCAAGACATGACTATAAATATGCGAGCTACGCCAACATACGTAACTACGCCGATCGGAAGACGCTAAAATTCCAGAGCTAGAAGGAGACGTTGGGAAACTCCTAAAACCCATAACATTACTAGTATTGCAGTACAAGTACAGCAGCTATGGAAAAAACTACACCAAAAAATACAAACTTAAACAGCTTATTTACCAAACCATTTACTCCAAAGATACAGATAATAGATGCTTCAACCCCACAAACATCTACCTATGCAACTAGTCTGCATAAAGAGAAGAAAACATACAACTATATATCCCAAACATACATTGAAAACCTATACAAGATACAAAACTTTTTAAATCAAAAACCCAAATCTACCACAACATTAGAAAAAACCCAAGACTACCTAACCCAAAAACTACAAGGCTATAACAAGTTAATTGCACAACCAAAAACTAATCCAAACCTAGTTAAAACTTGTTATAACTATGGATTATTAAATACAGTTTATACATATACAGGTGAAGAGATAAGTGGAATCCCAGAGGTCCACAAAGCTTTTTTAATATACAAAAGAATTACAAAAGGAAATTTATTTTTTGTAAAATTTTACACAGCACCAGCTGAGATACTTTATGATGAGATAAAACCAATCATTCAGATAGTAAAAATTGGATTAACGCGAGAAATGATAATACCAGAAGACATAGGGCAACAGCCAGAGATACCAAAAGTTGAGATACCCAGTTTTTATGCAAATAAAAGAATAATTGGGTTATCAACTATCATACAAGAACTAGCTAACAACTATCTACAAGGAAATGCTATATGGAGTTATTATTCAAGAGATCACTTAATGATATACGCCAATTCACGAGAGATAAGACAAACAGATATGGAAGAAGTCCGTAAATGGATTTTATCTTTATTAAAACCAGAAGCTACTCCAACAACTAGAGCACTAAGACAGGATTCATCTCCAAGAGCTAATGACAAGATATTGCAAGCTAATTGGTCACAAATATCCGCACCATATATGTTCCAAATGCAACCAAGGTGATGATATAATCCCAGACGCATAACCGAGTAAGTCAAGAAGATAGGGAAAAGATAGAGATAAAAATATATGTAAATTAGTCATAATTATTGTCAGCCACATGTAAAAAGTAAAGGCCACTAAATAAAGTAGAAAATAGTATGTCGGCCATTTGGCCAAAGTTCATTTTGTTTTTTGTAAAAAAGTCATAAAGTAAATAGTGTCAGTATACTATTCATGAATAGTAACCATGAATAGTAAGAGTCAAGTTACTGTGTAAATAGTAAGAGTCAAGTAACTGTGTAAATAGTAAAGGCCAATCGTCCTTTAGCAAGGATGAAAGGTCATTATGTATGTCTATATAAAGGGCATTTGCCTTCATTAAAAAAAAACATCCTTCTCCCAACTCTCAATTCTCTTCCTCTCTTACAATATAAACGCTTCCACCCCACATTATATTTTCTTTGATCCATTATTCCTGTTATGAAATAATGATATGGTGTTATTTCTTCTTTATCTAACAAACTTTGTGGAATTTCATATTTTCTTTTAGATGTACTCATTCTTGATGATGTAGCTCTTGTCAATGTATTTGGTACGCTTGAAGTACTTAATCTTTCTTTTACTAATCGTCCTTTAGCAAGGATGAAAGGTCATTATGTATGTCTATATAAAGGGCATTTGCCTTCATTAAAAAAAAACATCCTTCTCCCAACTCTCAATTCTCTTCCTCTCTTACAATATAAACGCTTCCACCCCACATTGGTATCAGAGCTAGTTAATTAAATACATATGGAAAACAAATCAACTATGTCGGAAGATCTACAAAAACAGGTATACTATTTTATATTCATGAGTAGCTAAATTAGTTTATTCCTGAAAATCTCTTGTTAATTATAATTGTTTATCATGTCCGAATAATGTTCTAATAACCATCTTTAGCAAGTTTGCTACAGAAATATTCTTGAATAAGTATGCCCAGACTATGCCATCCTAAGGTTGAAACCGGTAGGCAGAGAAGGCCGTTTAAGGGGAGTAGACAAAGTTGAGGCGCTGTTAGGGTAACTAATCAAAGAAGAAAGCTGTAGTAGTGACCAGACGAGATGATTATTAAATCATTATTTTTGCATAATAAGCAAGTATAATTTATTAAGAGGTTGGAAGGAATAAAATTTTAGTGAAAAATGAAAATGATAAAAATGGAAACTTACCTATTGGATGATGATGTTGATTATAAGATACTACTATTCTATATATTAAAAAGTCTAAATACTGATATAAAAAGAGAAATTTATAATAAATTAGTAACATATGAAATAATAGAAATAACAACCCAAAGTTGGACTGAATTAACCATACAAAGTATAGAAGATGAACTTTATTTTGACATATATGATTTATATGATGATTTAGATATTGGAGATTAAATATGATCGAACACTTTGGCTAAGACGATAGGGAAAAAATTACAGGTTAAAAAGGATTAGATATCCAGATAAATTAAGTAGGCTTTTTAAAATATTATATAAAAAATTATGATAGATAAAAATAAAAATACTAAAATAACAAAAACTAAGATAGACAAAAAAGTACGAAAAATATGGAAAAAATTAAAATCCTTATATATAGAATATCAATTATCACAACTAGTCAAAACAGATAATGATAAAAAAGACCATTTGATAAATATAATTTCAAAAACAGAATACAAATATGTTTGTTATTTAAAGAAACAATATGAACAAAGAAAAATATAAACAACAATTAATAGAAAAAATAATGGAACAAATAACTGAAAAAGAACAAGAGTTACAACATAGAAAAAGAAGGTTAGAAGAAAATATATTAGCAGGAGTATGTAATAAATCAATACTAGCACAAAGAAAAGATATATTAATGTTAGAATTAGAATTAGATTGTCTTGAATATGAATTACAACATAATATAATACATAGATCATAATGAACAAAGAAGAATTTGCTGTAGACGAAAAAACATATGAAAACCAAGATGGAATGATAATAAAAATAGTATTTTCAAATTTAGGAAGAAGATACAAGAAAATAGGAAATAACTTATACTTAATGCTAGAAAAAGAAACAAAGAAAATTAGAAGATAGTCTAACTTGACTATGGTAAGAATAACAAAAGAAAATGAAGAAATAGATAAATCAAGAGAAATTGAAAAATAAAAAGCATAAGCAAAACAAGAAGTACAACATCTAGAAGAAATAAAAATACAAGAATAAGTGAATTAGAAAAAGAATTAGCTAGGTTAAAATTATTATATGAAAATAAACAAAAAGAAAAAGATAAAGAGCTAGAATTAACAAATGAAATAAAACAAATGGAACAAAAATTAAATGAAGATCTAAAAGAAGATATTGAAGTAAATGAAATAGATGGAAATGAAAATGACCAACAATCGTAAATAAGCGATATAAGTGAAACATATACAGTAAATTTTAGCACAAATAAATAAACCTAAAAATTAGAAATAAACACAGGAGATATGAACAGGACCTAGTACGTCAAGAGTTAAAACCCGGATAATAGTCCCGAAATAGTCCTAGAGTTAGTCCTAGGAGGACACCACCAACTTATTATACTGAAAGCTATCAACAATCGATAGAAATAATGCAATATGGAGCAGTAGACTAAATAAAAATTGGACACCTAAACCAAAGAAATGAACAATACAATTTCTTAGATTTAGATTGTGTAGCGAGATACAAATAAAGCAATATTATTATGGATAGGAAATATGTCTAAACAGTTAATAGATAACAAAATAGAAAGCAGAAAAACACCAAGATACATAGAAAGAACATTTGTAGGAACGACAAGATTATGGATAGAAAATCTACCCCGTAAAGTTTAGAAGTACTTAGGAATGATAAGAAAATAGATGGATCCGCATCAAAGAACAAATATAGATATACTAGATAAATATGAATCAGAATAAGAAGTGAATTTGGAGGCATGACTACGGATATAAGAGAACAAAATAGAGAAAGAATAATAAATAGACAACTAATGACAAAGTTAGCTATATGTAAAATGTGTTATTTAGAAGAATATACTTAGCATTTAAAGAATATTATTACAAAGCTAAATACAATTTAGACGAAGCAAAAGAAATAAGAAAACAATATTATACAAAATTACCGTAACCATTTAGTAGAAACGTAATAAAGGATTGGAATAATGAAGGAATGGTAGATACTTTAGGATCTAGAATAAAATTTTTAAATCAATGGTTCATACAACTATGTGAAAACCAAAAAGAAAAATTAAAAATGGAAAAAGTACTAAATAAAAATTTATCATGTTGCAAAAATAAAATGGCACCACATATTGGTAGCACATCTAAAAACAAAAATCTAAAAGATATAAAAATTATAGAAAAAGAAATCTATATATAAATATAAACAACCAAGACGAAGGTATTATGTAAAAACTATAAAATAAAAAGACCATACAGACCAAAAGAAAGATATCCCAATGTACTTGTTATAATTGTGGAAAGATAGGACACATAGCTAAAGATTGTAAATTACCCAAAAATCCAAAAAGAAAACAAATAGCGTAATTAATTATAGATGATGAAAAATATATGCAAATAAAATACATAGATTATGAATTAAGTGAAAATGATAGTATATATGAAGTATCGATATAGAAAGCGAGAATGAAGAAGAAAATATTAATCTAGATAATAATGAAACAGATGAAGAAATATAATGTCCTGAAAATGAAATAAAAATAATATCTAGGGAAGAATATCAAGATGAAGAATCATCGTAACAGAAAATTATATTTGATAACACGATATTTGAACAAATAAAAGGAAAAGAATTAGATTTAAGTGTTGAAAAAGTACTAGAAATACCTATTTTAAGAAATTGGTTTAAAAGACAAAAAGAAGAATACTATGTAGTTAGTCAAAAAGAACATATCATAGATTGTAAATACACAAGAGGAAAAGCATATATACCTATAATAAATAAAAATGATAAACAAAGAAATACAAGATATAAAAGCTAAAACACCAATAAAATATGTGCATTTAGGAGGAACAGAAATATTAATAAAAGCTGCTTTAGAGAAGGAATAGATACACCTATAGAAATATATTTAGCAGATGATAGAATTGTACACCCTATAGAAAAAGCATAATTAGTGCAGAAAAGGAAACTTAATATATCAAAAATTTAAATTTACAATAAGTGCTAATTATACAAGATCATTAATGAGATAAAAACATAGATAGATCATTAGTTCTATATTGGAAAATATCCTAATAGAACTAGCACCGGGAAGTAAATTATTTACAAAGAAGATGTAAAAATTTATATATATTAACAACAAAGCATAAGATAACAGAAGAAATAAAATTAATAAAATAAAAATAGAAAATCCTTTTGAAAAATAATTACTGTAATAGATAACAATGACTATAGCTATAAAGAAATTGATATAGAAGAAGATTTAGAAATAGTAAAAGAAAGATTAAGTACTTCAAGCGTACCAAATACATTGACAAGAGCTACATCATCAAGAATGAGTACATCTAAAAGAAAATATGAAATTCCACAAAGTTTGTTAGATAAAGAAGAAATAACACCATATCATTATTTCATAACAGAATAATGGATCAAAGAAAATATAAAATCTTAATAAATACAGGACAAGAAGAAAATTATATAACAAGAGAGTTAGTAATGTAAGAAGAAATTATAAGAACAGGACATACATGCCTGGACTACCTAGTGAGATAGTGAACACGAATGAAGAAATAATGAGAAAAAGAAATAATTATAGGAGGAATACCCTTAATAATACAATTCAAAATATACCAAGGAGATCATAATATTACATTAGGAATAAAATGGTTAGAAAAAGTTAAGCCATACAACATAGAAGATGAACAATTAACAATAACTTGTCAAAATAAGAAAATAATTATAAAAAGGACAAAATGATTAATGAAAATATTTATACTTGCAAAAATTATTGTAGAAGGATATCACAACAGATATTATACACCTATGATAGATACAGGAGCAGAAGCGAATATATGTAAATATAATTGCTTGCCAGAAGATAAATGGGAAAAATTAAAAACACCTATGGTAGTAACGGGATTTAACAATGAAGGAAGTATGATTAAATACAAAGCAAAAAATATAAAAATACAAATATGGGATAAGATACTAACAATAGAAGAAATGTATAATTTTGAATTTACTACAAAAGATATGTTATTAGGAATGCCATTTCTAGATAGATTTTATCCACATATAATAACAAAAACACATTGGTGGCTTACTACACCATGCGGAAATAAGATAGGAGCAAAAAGAGTAAATAATAAACAAAGAAAACCTATGGAATGGATAAAAGGAAGTGAAAAGATAAACCAAGAAATGGAAAATATAAATAATAAACAAATAACACAATTAGAAATTATTATATTTGCTATAGACAAAGTTAAATTAATTAATGAACAACTAGAACAATTATATAGTGAAGATCCATTACGAGGATGGGAAAAACATAAGACAAAAGTAAAAATTGAATTAATAGATGAAAATAGCATAATAACACAGAAACCATTAAAATATAACTTTGATGATTTAAAAGAATTTAAAATACATATAGATGAATTATTAGAAAATAATTACATACAAAAAAGCAATAGTAAACATACAAGTCCAAAGATTTATAGTTATAAAACATAGTGAACAAAAAGAGGTAAAAGTAGAATGGTTATTGACTACGTAAATCTAAACGCTAAAACTAAAACATACAATTACCCAATACCAAATAAAATACTCAAAATAAGACAAATACAAGGATATAATTATTTCAAGAATTTGATCAGAATCAGGATTTTACCACCTAAAACTAGAAGAAGAATCTAAACAATTAACAGATTCACAAGTACCACAAGGTTTCTATGAATGGAATGTTTTACCTTTTGGATATAAAAATGCACTGTAGATTCCAACATTTTATGGATAACTGTTTTAACCATTAGAAAATCAGATATATATATAGATGACATATTGTTATATTCTAGAACACAAGATGAACATATAAGATTATTAGAAAAATTTATACATATAGTAAAAATGCAGTATAAGTTTGAGTAAAAGAAAAGCGAAATTATGAAATCACAGATAGAATTTCTAGGAATACAAATAGATAAAAATGGAATAAAAATGCAAACACATATAGTACAAAAATAATTACTATTGATGAAAATATAGATACAAAAAGAAATTACAATCCTTTCTAGGATTAGTAAATCGTAAGAGAATATATACCAAAATTAGCGTAACATCTAAAACCATTACATAAAAACTTAAAAAGATGTAGAATACCATTTTGACGACAAAGATAAAGAACATATAAGAAAGATCAAGAATTTATGTAAAAAATTACCAAAATTATATTTTCCTGATGAAAATAAAACGTTTATTTATATTGTTGAAACAGATTCTAGTGATCATAGTTATGGAGGAGTTTTAAAATCTGAGATATGAAAAAGAAAAAATAGAACACCATTGTAGATATTATTCAGATCTTATACAGAACCACAAATAAAATGGGAAATAAATAGAAAAGAATTATTCGCATTATATAAATGTTTATTAGCATTTGAACCATATATTGTTTACAATAAATTTATTGTAAACGAGATAATACACAGGTAAAATGGTGGATAACAAAAAAATTAGAAGATTCAGTTACAACGAAAGAAATAAGGAGATTAGTATTGAATATATTAAATTTTACATTTACAATTGAAGTAATTAAAATCGACAAAAATCTTGTTGCAGACTACCTATCAAGAAAAAGGAACCCAAATCAACCAGATACAATGGAAGAGATACTCAAAGCTATTACTACACTTTCTGCGAAAGTAGGAAGTATGGATAAAGAGCTACAAAAGATAAGTCAAGAAAGATGACTATAAATATGCGAGCTACGCCAACATACGTAACTACGCCGATCGGAAGACGCTAAAATTCCAGAGCTAGAAGGAGACGTTGGGAAACTCCCTAAAACCCATAACATTACTAGTATTGCAGTACAAGTACAGCAGACTATGGAAAAAACTACACCAAAAATACAAACTTAAACAAATTTTATTTACCAAACCATTTACTCCAAAGATACAGATAATAGATGCTTCAACACCACAAACATCTACCTATGCAGCTAGTCTGCATAAAGAGAAGAAAACATACAACTATATATCCCAAACATACATTGAAAACCTATACAAGATACAAAACTTTTTAAATCAAAAACCCAAATCTACCACAACATTAGAAAAAACCCAAGACTACCTAACCCAAAAACTACAAGGCTATAACAAGTTAATTGCACAACCAAAAACTAATCCAAACCTAGTTAAAACTTGTTATAACTATGGATTATTAAATACATCTATACATATACAGTGAAGAGATAAGTGGAATCCCAGAGGTCCACAAAGCTTTTTAATATACAAAAGAATTACAAAAGGAAATTTATTTTTGTAAAATTTTACACAAGACCAAATTTGAGATACTTTATGATGAGATAAAACCAATAATTCAGATAGTAAAAATTGGATTAACGCGAGAAATGATAATACCGTAAGACATAGGGCAACTTGACCGAGAGATACCAAAAGTTGAGATACCCGGTTTTTATGCAAATAAAAGAATAATTGGGTTATCAACTATCATACAAGAACTAGCTAACAACTATCTACAAGGAAATGCTATATGGAGTTATTATTCAAGAGATCACTTAATGATATACGCCAATTCACGAGAGATAAGACAAGCAGATATGGAAGAAGTCCGTAAATGGATTTTATCTTTATTAAAACTGAAGCTACTCCAACAACTAGAGCACTAAGACAGGATTCATCTCCAAGAGCTAATGACAAGATAGTGCAAGCTAACTGGTCACAACTATCTACACCATATATGTTCCAAATGCAACCAAGGTGATGATATAATCCCAGACGTACAACTGGAGTAAGCTGAAGAAGATAGGGAAAAGATAGAGATAAAAATATATGTAAATTAGTCATAATTATTGTCGGCCACATGTAAAAAAGTAAAGGCCACTAAATAAAGTAGAAAATAGTATGTCGGCCATTTGGCCAAAGTTCATTTTGTTTTTTGTAAAAAAGTCATAAAGTAAATAGTGTCAGTATACTATTCATGAATAGTAACCATGAATAGTAAGAGTCAAGTTACTGTGTAAATAGTAAGAGTCAAGTAACTGTGTAAATAGTAAAGGCCAATCGTCCTTTAGCAAGGAGCTCTAGTGATGTAGTTAATGACCTTTCACGGTACGGTTTTAGTGTTACGTAAAAATGAATACATCGATTGTCAAGTGTGAATACTAACTACTTAAGAAGTAACTAGTGGTATGACATGTTTAGATAATGAGATTCGGTGTTGCTTTCACATTTGAGAAACCAACTAGTTTATTATTATGGGCGCTTGGATTGGACATTTATTTAAGAAAGATTTTGATTGTGGATCTTTGGTACGGTATTAATGCATAAGGTAGTGAAGTCTATCTTGAGGGTTTTAGAACAAGTGATTTTATCTTAAGCTCCAAATGAGTAGATTGATACATGAATGACAAATTCATGGATAAAGAAAGTCAGTAAATATATTTGGGTGAATGTAATTGAAGATTTTAGTTATAGGGAGTGTAAAAATTTTCGGTTAGTCACTTGGATCCGATTGATATAACTAGATTGAGGTGTCATATTGATGAAAAGGTTGAGTTCATAGTGATGAAAAGGGCCTACTGAGCATGATAGTAATACAAGTTAGTGATGGATTGTAATTGAGATGCAACTATTGAATACAAATTGTTGGTTAAATAAGTTTTGCATGGTCATAATGATTTGTGAGTATCTAAGGTTGTGATTTTCTACTATTTAGTGAGTAATGTGGTTGTATGGCAAGTTTTAGAAGATGTTGGGCACCACTCAAATAGAATTTAAAGGAGCTAGAGTCGTAATTAAAATAAAATAGAATTTGTGGGATGTGTAGCTTTCAGAAATAGGTGAGGGCATGAACATTTTTCCTCTTATTGCAAAGGCTAAAGAGGTATCTTCATAGGATTTGAGAATTGGATGTAGAGACGCATACTTTCATTGGTTTTGCTTGGGTCATGATAATAGTGTCACGTGTCTATAATATTGGTTAAAAACTTTTGAAAAAGACTTTAGAAAAGTGTACTTACTTTCAACTCGAGTGTGACAATAAGTTTTTTTGTGGTTTTTGAGTTCAGTAATGAGTACTATTGAATTTTAGCGAAGGATATAGTAACATTTATGAAGTGGGGATCAATAATAATTTAATATAGATGTATTTCTAAAAATTATTAAGATATGAGTTCGTAAGGTAAGGAATGATTGTTCGCATTGAGTATTTGCGAAGGACTTGTGCGTACTTTAAGTCAGAAATTTGGTTACTTTTGATTGTTAAAGAATATAAGGAAGAGTTTCCCTCAAAGTTTTGATTTAGAGTGTGACGTAAAACCTCATGGGTTGTTGGTAAAAAGTTGAGACTAGTAAGCGATTTTGAGATATATAGAATTTCGCATCATTGTAGGTTTTTGAGAAAGGTGAAGGAATAAGACCTCTCATATAAATTGGTTAATAGTTGAAGGTTGTAGTGATTTTTGCATAAGTGACAAAATATGATTGTAAGATGTGAACTAGTTTGTGACAAACTTATTGGTAGTTTATCATCGGCTTTATAGAGATTGAGTTTTGGTTCCGGTGACAATAATGAGGTATGAAAAATTAAAATTTTACGTGGGATTAGATTGCTCAAATTATGATAGATGACTTAAGAATGATGTACAATGTGAGATATGATTCTACATGGTTATTAAAATTTAGAGCTGGATTAATATTACTCTATTGATGGGACTACATAGAATGTTATGATGCCTCAATTAGACATTTTATGGGGAATAGAGGTTATGAACTTATAGTATACAGAATAATATGAGTGACCAAGAATTTCTATAAGTGTTGGCATGAGGTAAGTGATGGTTTATAATAGTTGCTAAAGCATGGTATGTAAAAGTAGTGTGAAGTTGACTTTGAGTGTGACTTAATAGTCTTATCTCGATAAAAAGGTACTATCAAATTTGAAATTAGAGTTATTAGCCTAGTTTGATACTCGTATCTGTCATGAAATTCTTAAATAGAAAAAGAGATAGACATAGCTTGAACATATATTTGATAAAAATACTTTTATACGAGTGACAGTTTGATAGTAAGGTAAGTGAACATTGTAGTTATGGTGTTTGTTAGTATTAAGAGTGTCGACTTCAATTGAGTATTGTGATAATTATGTGGGGTTCTGATAAATCGAATGTATGTATGATGTAATAAAGGCTAGACTAGTTGATTGTTGGTGGGTAAAAATCAAGGAGATAGCGTCAGATGAATGAACATGTTTAATATAAGCACTATGGAAGGAGTATTTAGAGTTATTCTACGTTAGTTATGTACATTCTTATGTGACTAACTATTTTCATTCTAGACTTAAGATTTATCGCATCATCGATATTTTTTTTTGGCTATGTGTGATTGAATGTGAGGACTATTTGGTCTAGTTTTGTTATTCTTAAGGTTTTTTTTCTATAATAGCTATTAAGCTAACATTTCGAAAGTGTGTTTAGAGGTTTTGTATATTTGGGTGTATTAGTCGATTATGGTTACTTGATCATTTTCATATTTGGATTAGATGAGTTCGATTCTCCTTGATGAGTACATGATTTATAATTATTAAAACATTATAACTTAAGCTCGTGAAAAATTTATGTTGTGAGAAGGAAATATTAATAAGGTCTATGATGGTGTGTGCACTATGAGTGTGTAGTAATTGTTTCAAGTTCACTACTTATTATGGCCCGTATTAGTTTTGAGATTTTATCATGGTTATGTGAAAAGATTTTACTTAATGGTTGTGTCAAGGTCCTTGAGAATATATTGCATGTGTGTGTACGATTAGCTTTGATGGCTATGAGAATACATTTTGTTGTTAAGTTGAGTTTACATACCACAATAGCTATCAGTTGAGTAGTGATATGACCCTATTTGAGACATCGTACGAGAGGAGTTGTAGATCTCCAACTAGTTGGATTGATACTTTTGATATGAGACCTTGGGTAGTAATATTTTGAAGGAATTGTGTAACGACCTGTTTAGCCGATTTCTGATAATAACTGACTGGGTCGACGGATCCCGCGACGGACCGTCATGGGCACGACGGACCGTCGAGGGCCTCGTTCCAAAACACTTCAACTCTGAAAATCTGGGTGTTGAGATCGACTCTCTGAACTTCACGATGGAACTGCAGGACGGATCGTCGTAGGCACGACGGACCGTCACAAGCCTCTCTACTGAATTTAACTCTCTGAACTTTGCGACAGACCTGCAGGACGGACCATCACAGTCACGACGGACCGTCACAGGTTGCGTAAGTCCACCCTGGGTCGGATTTCTGCTAAAGATTTAAAGGGGTGTTTTGGACTATTCATGATTATAATTATAAAGTTAGTGGGTTAATGTTAATAATTTATTTAGTTGGGGATTAAAGAAGATAATATGGAAATAAATAGTGGGGTATTTTTATTATAATGAATTATATGGTAATTAGGGTAAAACAAAGAGAATCTGAAAGAAGAGAAAAAGAAAAAGAAAAAGAAGAGAGAACGACGAGAAAGAGAGAAGAACGAAGAGGACAGCAAGGGCATTGGGGAAGAAGCTTGCTTGATCACGATTCTTCGGTGGAGGTAGGTTACGGTTTATGCTATTTCATAGTAAACTCTAAATAGCGATTGATATGTATTGGGTGATTCTGTAAAATCTTCCATATGCTTGATTGTGTGTTTTGAATGTTGTGATCGTATAATCGTGGTGGTTAGAATGATGAGACTGTTGAATCTTTAATCTTAAATCTCTCTATTTAGATGACGACTAGGTACAAAGAAGGCTTGATGAACTAAAATAATGAGATTAGTGGATCGGAGTGTCACGTTCCGACACATAGTATTAGTGGATCAGAGTGTCACATTCCGACACATAGTATTAGTGGATCGGAGTGTCACGTTCTGACACATAGTATTAGTGGATCGGAGTGTCACGTTCCGACACGTAGTATTAGGGGATCGGAGTGTCACATTCCGACACGATAGGAATAATGGATCGGAGTGTCACGTGCCGACACGTAGCATTAGGGGATCGGAGTGTCACGTTCCGACACGATAATAATAAAGAGAAATAATCTTGAATTATGTGAAGATACTAAATTCGAAGAACCTAGTTCCCAAATGAGTATGGTATAGAGGCTTCAGTTCTCATAGGTATGTTTGGTGGTGTTGCAAATGGTTATTGTACTTGTTGATTGTCACCTGTTAAGTTTTGTGGTTGTTTTATATTATTATTCAGTATATATTGCTTTCTATTTTGAGTTGGCCGATGATACCTACTCAGTACGTGTTTCTTGTACTGACCCCTACCTGTAAATTGTTTTCTTTGTTATTTGTGGAATACAACAAACGGGCCATCGACTTCGACTCGTCCACAATTCTAGCCAGTCTTCAGCATATCAGATTTCAGGGTGAGCTATTACTTCTAGTTCGGACTGGATTCTCTCTCATTCATGTCTTGATGTCCTTGATGTTCGGACATGGACCATCTGTTTACTTATTTTTTTTTCTCAGATACTCTTAGATTTAGTAATTTGAGGATAGATGTTCTTGTGGTGACGACTTCCAGATTTTGGGAATAATAAGTATTAAATTTTAGAATTTATTTATTGGTTATATTAATGAGTTTTAAGTCTTCCGCATTAAATTTTGTTCGATATGGTTGAAATATTGGTAAACATTGGGGTTTAGATTTGTTGGTTCTCTCACATAGGAGTATAAGTGTGGGTGCCACTCGCGGCTCGTTTTGGGTCGTGACAAACTTGGTATCAGAGCCT
This sequence comes from Solanum arcanum, assembly GCA_027789145.1. Classification (NCBI taxonomy): domain Eukaryota; kingdom Viridiplantae; phylum Streptophyta; class Magnoliopsida; order Solanales; family Solanaceae; genus Solanum; species Solanum arcanum. The sequence continues at coordinate 24,996,015 of CM050944.1, forward strand.
TAGGTTCGTTGGTCTCATCACACAAGAATAGGTCTAGTAGGGTCTTGAAGAACGGTATGGGGACGCCTTTACTCTTCTTTGAGAGGCTATAGGACTTTAGGAAAATTCCATTTTCTTTCTTTATCTCCTGCTATTACTTGGGTCCAATTGATATCTAGGCGATACGAATTGGTATTTGACGTCCTCACTCTATTTCGCAGATGGTTAGAACTAGAGCAATAACTGTGCCAACACCAACACCGGTAAGACAGGGTGCGTCTGAGCCAACCACTGGGACTGTAGCTAGAGGAGGAGTAGTGGCAAGAGGCCGTGGTAGAGGTCGCATGAGGACATCCTCTAGATGTAGAGGACGAACACCTGGTCCAGCTAGTAATAGGGCGGTGACTCCTCCACCGACTGACGAGGTAGTAAGAGAGGGTGAGGAAGAGGAAAATGACCAGGTGCAAGATGAGGAATTACCACCCCAACCTACCCCAGAGATGATTAACCAGGTTCTTGCTTATCTTAGTGGGTTATCTGATCAGGGTCAGACACCTCCAGTGTTTTCTGCACCAGCACCTCAGGTTCCGGGAGTACAACATACAACCGCTGTGGCTCCCCGCATGGATGCCTCATTGGAAGTAGGCACGTTTCCTCGATTGACTACAGGTCCTATAATGACGAGTGATCAACATGAACTCTTCACTAAATTCTTGAAGTTGAAACCTCCAGTCTTCAAGGGTGCTGAATCTGAGGATGCCTATGATTTTCTGGTTGATTGTCATGAACTGCTACACAAGATGGACATAGTAGAACGATTCGGTGTTGAGTTTGTGACCTATCAGTTTCAGGGAAATGCTAAAATGTGATGGCGGTCGTATGTTGAATGCCAACCAGCACAGGCACCACCTATGACGTGGGCATCATTCTCTAACTTATTAATGGAGAAGTATATACCCCGGACTTTGAGGGACAAGAGGAGAGATGAGTTCCTAAGCTTAGAACAAGGCAACATGTTTGTTACTGCTTATGAGGCTAAGTTTCGTGCACTATCCAGGTATGCCACCCAGCTTTGCTTCAGTCCACAAGAGAGGATTCGCCGTTTTGTGAAGGGATTGAGGTCAGATTTGCAGATCCCAGCCTTACAGGTAGCTGCTGCAGCAAAATCCCTTCAGGAAGTGGTTGATTTTGTGATAGAGGTGGAGGGGGTGAAGCCAGACGACTTCACCCTGGCGTCGACATCTAAGAGGTTCCGTAAGGGAGGTGAGTTTAGTGGGTCTTACTCCAGAGGGCAGAGTTCAGGAGGTTACCCAGCCCGACCCATTCAGTCTTCACTGCAGGCTGTAGCTGGGGGTCCATCGCAGAACAGTCAACATTTCTCTGAGTCTGGAGTTTATCCCCAGAATTCGTCATTTTCACAGAGACCTATGCTTGACTCCAGAGAATGTTATGGATGTGGAGAGACTGGACATATTAGGAGGTATTGTCCAAAACAGAGTTACAGACCCCCCATAGCTAGAGGTAGAGGTGGTCATGGTAGAGGCCGCCATTCTAGAGGACGTGGTGGCCAAGGAAATGGCGGTCACCAAATCAGTCGGGGTGGCGGGCAAGTTGGAACTACTGCAACGCAACATGGTAGGGGCAAAGGGGAGACAGGTGATAGGGCCCATTAATATGCTTTCCCCGGGAGGTCTGAAGCAGAGACATCTGATGCTGTTATCACAGGTAATGTTTTGGTCTGTGATTGCATGGCTTCTGTATTATTTGATCCTGGATCCACATTTTCATATGTATCTTCCTCATTTGCTACTGGCCTTGATTTACATTGTGATTTGCTTGACATGCCTATTCGTGTCTCTACTCCTGTGGGTGAGTCTGTGATAGTTGAGAAGGTGTATAGGTCTTGTCTTGTGACTTTTGTGGGGAGCAATACTCATGTAGATTTGATTATTTTAGAAATGGTTGATTTTGATGTAATTCTGGGTATGACTTGGCTTTCTCCAAATTTTGCAATTCTAGATTGTAATGCAAAAACTGTGACATTGGCCAAGCCTGGGACAGATCCGTTGGTCTGGGAAGGTGACTACATTTCCACCCCCGTTCGTATTATCTCCTTCCTTCCTACTAAGAGGATGGTTAGTAAGGGTTGTTTAGCTTTCTTGGCCCATCTCAGGGATGATACTTCCCAAGTACCTTCGATTGAGTCTGTTTCGATAGTCCGTGAGTTCCCAGATGTTTTTCCTGCAGATCTTCCTGGTATGTCACCAGATAGGGATATTGATTTCTATATTGATCTGGAGCCGGATACTCACCCCATTTCTATTCCCCCTTATAGAATGGCCCCAGCGGAGTTAAGGGAGTTAAAGGCTCAACTTCAGGAGTTGTTAGGTAAAGGTTTTATTAGACCGAGTGCATCCCCTTGGGGTGCTCCTGTGTTATTTGTGAAGAAGAAAGATGGAAGTTTTCGGATGTGCATAGACTACCGGCAGTTGAATAAGGTAACTATTAAGAAAAAGTATCTCATTCCTCGCATTGATGATTTGTTCGATCAGTTACAAGGTGCTTGTGTCTTCTCTAAAATTGACTTGAGATCCGGTTATCATCAATATAAAATACGGGCAGCAGATGTGCCAAAAACTGCTTTTCGCACCAGGTATGGGCATTATGAATTCGTAGTAATGTCTTTTGGTTACGAATGCCCTTGCTGCTTTCATGAGCCTGATGAACGGGATTTTTAAGACATATCTAGATCTCTTTGTTATCGTATTTATTGATGATATACTGATATACTCAAAGAGCAAGAAGGAACATGAGGATCATTTGAGAATTGTATTGGAGTTGTCGAGAAAGAAAAGGCTTTATGCCAGATTCTCCAAGTGTGAGTTTTGGCTAAATTCAGTGTCCTTCTTGGGGCACGTGGTTTCTAAAGATGGAGTGATGGTGGATCCTTCTAAGATTGAAACAGTGAGGAATTGGGTAAGACCTACTACTGTTTCAGAGGTAAGGAGCTTTGTTGGTTTAGCTAGCTACTACCGTCGATTTGTCAAGGGATTTTCTTCTATTGCTTCCCCGCTGACAAACTTGACTAAGCAGAACGTTCCATTTGTATGGTCGGACGAATGTGAAGAAGGCTTTCAGAAACTCAAGACCCTGCTGACTACTGCACCTATTCTTACCTTGCCAGTGGAGGGTAAGAATTTCATTGTTTATTGCGATGCATCTTATTCTGGGTTGGGTGCAGTGCTAATGCAGGAGAGGAATGTAATTGCTTATGCTTCGAGGCAACTAAACGTACATGAACGTAACTATCCGACCCATGATTTGGAATTGGCTGCAGTTGTTTTTGCATTAAAGCAATGGAGACATTATCTATATGGGGTCAAGTGTGAAGTTTACACAGATCATCGTAGCTTACAGTATGTCTTTATCCAGAAAGATTTGAATTTGAGGCAGAGGAGGTGGATGGAACTATTGAAGGTATGATATTACTATTCTGTATCACCCAGGGAAAGCTAATGTCGTAGCAGATGCTCTAAGTAGAAAAGCAGGGAGTATGGGTAGTTTAGCCCACTTACAGGTTTCCAGACGCCCATTGGCTAGGGAGGTCCAGACTTTGGCTAACGACTTTATGAGGCTGGAAGTACTAGAGAAAGGAGGATTTTTGGCCTGTGTAGAGGCAAGGTCTTCTTTTCTTGACAAGATCAAGGGAAAGCAGTTTACTGATGAGAAGCTGAGCCGAATTCGAGATATGGTATTGCGAGGAGAGGCTAAAGAGGCAATAATTGATGAGGAAGATGTTTTGAGAATTAAGGGAAGGGTATGTGTGCCCCGTGTGGATGATTTGATTCACACTATTCTTACAGAGGCTCACAGTTCAGGATATTCCATACATCCTAGTGCAACCAAGATGTACCGTGACCTAAAGCAATATTTTTGGTGGAGTAGAATGAAGCGTGATATTGTTGATTTTGTTGCCCAGTGTCCAAATTGTCAGCAGGTAAAGTATGAACACCAGAGGCCCGGAGGAACACTTCAGAGAATGCCTATTCCTGAATGGAAGTGGGAAAGAATTGCAATGGATTTCGTGGTTGGTCTTTGATATACCGTGGTTTCACGGTATAATTAATGCTTTTTCCTTAAGTTTAGTGTGTCCAAAAGCCTTTTTGTGCTAATTTTGATGTAAGTTTCTCGTTGTTTTGCAGGAAATCTGTCCAAAGTCGAATCACGGAGATTTTGAGCGAAATTGCGTAAGAGACCACCTACGGAGCTTATGGCGGTCCGTCGTGCTTGTGACGGTCCGTAGGTGGCGGCGTAGAGTAGGGCGAAGGAAGATGGGAAGTCGACCAAGTGTGGGATTCTGAAGCTTGTGACGGTCCGTCATGTCCATGACGGTCCGTCCTGCAGTCCGTCGTGAAGATCGGAGAAGTGATCCCGCATGCTGCATTCCAGGAGTTGAAGTATTTTGAAACGAAGACCCTCGACTGACCGTCGTGCCTATGACGGTCCGTCACACTTGCCGTCGAGGGGAATGAAGAAAGCAGCTGAAGAAATTGGACAAGTGTGGGATGACGGGGCCCACGACGGTCCGTCATGACTACGACGGCCCGTCGCGTGGTCCGTCGACCCAGCCGCGTTTTGGCAGATTTCCAGAAAGTAGAATCCTTGTTTAATTAGGTTTTTTGTTTTTTATAAATAGTTCGAAAAACCTCGTTTTTGGGGTTAGACTCTTTAATTATCAAATTCCATATAGTTAGACTTGGTGATTATTAGACTTAGTGTTTTTGAGTTTTTGATTATTGGAGATTGATACAAGTGATTTTTGGTTATTAATCAAGCATCTTTTCGAACTTTATTCTTTCTCATTGAAGTAAGTACATGAATTCTAATTTAACAGATTTGAATATTGTGTTTATGGCTATGAGTAACTAAATTCCATAACTAGGGTTGTGGGAACCATAGGCAAATAATGAGATAAACCCTAACTAAAATAACAATTCTAGAATAGTGTCTTGCATGTATTAATAATTCTTTCGCTTAGAAGTCTTTTTAACGGATGATCAACGTTAGAACTCGCCTTAATGCTACTTGCCGGACCAAGGAGGTAGATAATAGGAAAAGAATTATTAACATAGATTTAGTTTATACTATCTAATAGGCTAGTATTGATTGGTACGAGGTGATAACTTAGTCAAATATCGAATACGATGCTTAATATGAGGTAAAGATAAGGGTTAGGAAAGCAACACACGTAGCCGGACCAAGGTGTGGAGTGAGATTTTCTAGATGCCAGACCAAGGATTTAGAAATACATAACTTATCACTTTGCATGCAAGATACTAGGAAAGAATTGTTATAGTTAGAATTATCGAGTTACAAACCTGTGGGGAACACGTAAACCCTAGTTACTTTAATTCATTGATTAACACCCAATATTAAAAGCTGTCAACTGTCTCTTTCAATTACATTAGTTATTTTCACTCATTAGGTAATGCAAACCCCCTTTTTATATTTTTACTCTCCAAGAAAGTTATTGACCAAACGATAGTAATACTAGGTTAAAGTTAAGTCTAGACTATTTTCCTCGTGGGAACGATCCCAACCTCACTAGTTGGGTTATTTACTTGACACGACCGCTTTACTTCTCATTTGAGAAGTAAGTTTGAGCGTATCAAATTTTGGCGCCATTCTGATTTTAGCTTTTAGATTAACTTGAACTTATTACTATAGTTTAGTTGATATTTTCTTGATTTTATTTTGTTTTATTGTTTTTGATTTCCTTGCAGAATTATCCTCCTTGTATGCCAAATACACGGAGAGGAAGAGAACCGTTGTTCCCCTACGATCACGAGCTAGAACGCACACTGCGAAACATGAATCGTAACTTGGGAATCAATGATAAGGATCCAAACCAGAACATCCCAGCTCCGGCTGATGTTCATGGTCAGATGTTACCCGATGCTCAGGGTGAACATCAACAGAGTAGACAGAATCCCGCTCCACGGCTCCAAGCATACTACAGAGGCTATGATAACATAGCAGATTCGGACGGGCCACTGGTTTTGCCTCCTCTACCTACAGGCCACACTTTTGTGGTAACTAGTAGTCTGATGCAAATGCTCACTGCCAGAGGTTTGTTTTCAGGGCTACCTTCTGAGGATCCACATGCCCATATAGCTAAGGTAAGGGCAGTGTGTAAGAGTTGTGTGGGGAGGCCTGATTTGGATTTAGATGTAATAGGTCTCAGAGTGTTTCCTCTCTCACTGACGGGAGAGGCTGCTATGTGGTTCACTGAGCTCCCATACAACTCCATCTTCACATGGAATCAACTACGAGATGTCTTCTTAGCACGCTACTATCCGGTCTCCACGAAATTAAACCACAAAGACAGGGTGAACAACTTTGTGGCACTACCAGGAGAGTCAGCTAGTAGTTCTTGGGATCGATTCACCTCATTCTTGAGAAGTGTTCCAAACCACCGCATTGATGATGAGTCACTGAAAGAATACTTCTATCGGGGACAAGATGATAACAATAAAGCAGTGTTGGACACTATAGCAGGTGGATCTTATGGTGAATGCCCTTATCTTTGAGATTGCTTTGAGAAATTAGAGAAAATCTCTTGTAACAACAAAGCTTGGTGTACTAGGAAGTCCGATCTGAGGAGAAACACCTTCGCAGTGCAGTCCACTCACAACCCACCACAGATGATATTCGTGAAGAAATGGCTCGGATGAGAACCGAGCTTGGGTTGGTACTAAAACATGTCGTTGGGGTGCGTAAAAGGTAAATGCAATCAACTATTTGGCTAAACCACCACCTCCAAATGATGAGTGTTATTATGAGGAGGATTCCTATGCAGATGAATGAGCAGATGGGGGTTTCACCAAGTGCCCAAGGCTCTAATCAGAAAATTGGCGCCAAGGTCAAAGGGAACCAAGGTCGAAACTATGGTAACTACAATCGTGAGGTCATTATGTCCGAGATGGAAACTACAATCGCGACAACAACTTCAACAGGGTAGCTATGGTAGCGTAAACGACAGAATGGACCCTATGTTCCTCCTCAAAATCGTGAAGTTACTCCCGTGATGGTGGAGGTAGTATGTCGCGAGTTGAGGATATGTTGCATAAAATGATGAGGAGGTTCGATGCTAGTGATGAGCAAAATAAAGAGTTGAGGAATGATCTAGCGGCATTGGGCAAAAGTTGATACCCATGCAATATCAATTAAGCAACTTGAGTTACAATTGGCCCAATTATCTCTGAATCGTGAACACCACGGCAACGGGCACTCTTCCTAGCAACACCGCCCAAAATCGAAAAATGATGGACATTGTATGGCAATTACTACTCGCGGTGGCAAGCAAACCATTGATCCACCTATGCCCGTCGATGAGAATAAGGTGACAACAGAATCGATAAAGTGGTAGAAGTTGATCTTTGAATTAGATGATAACCCTGCAAAGATCTTTGAAGTGCCTAAAAGGTGACTCCTATGCCTAGGCCACCACCCCATTTCCTCGTAGATTAGTGAAAAAAACCGAGGATGGTAAATACCGGCGTTTTATAACAATGTTGAAGCAACTTTCTATCAATGTCCCTTTGGTAGAAGCTTTAGAACAAATGCCCGATTACGCCAAGTTTATGAAAGATTTGGTAACAAAGAAAAGATCGGTCACTTTTGAGGATGATGATAGAATGCAAAGATTGTAGTGCTATTGCTACAAGATCTGCAGTCCAAAAGAAAGAAGATCCGGTGCGTTCACCATTCCTTGTACAATCGGGCTATTACATTTTGCAAAAGCATTATGTGATCTGGGGGCAAGCATAAATCTCATGCCCTCTCAATTTACAAGAAGTTGGGTTTGGGTGATCCAAAACCCATCATGCGATCTGACTCTTGATGGCCGATCGAACAAGAAACGGCTATAGGGATACTCCATGATGTGTTAGTAAAAGTGGAGTCGTTCATATTTCCAGCAGATTTTGTTATTCTTGATTGCGAAGTCGATTTTGAAGTACCCATTATTCTTGGGAGGCCATTCCTTGCTACGGGAAGAGCCTTAGTATACATGGAAAAGGGGCATATGAAATTTCGGTTGAACAATGAGGAAGTAACCTTTAACATTTGTAGGTCCATGAAGCAGAGTGGTGAGCTCCAATCGGCATCTGCGATATCCTACAACATGGGTGAGACATTTGAGACACAAATTGAAGAACGTCTAGGTGTCGAAGCATTAGCGGCAGTGATAATGAACTTTGATAGCGATTGCATTGAAGAGTATGAGTCATTAGTCGCTGCGCTTGACCGAGGTGATGTTCGGTTTAAACCAAAGAAATTGAGCTTGATATGAAGAATCGCGAGTCCCCACCCGCGAAACCATCTATAGAGGAAGCTCCAAAATTAGAACTAAAAGCTCTCCCACCTCATCTCAGGTATGAATTCTTAGGAAAGGGTGACACTTTGCCGGTAATCATTGCGTCGGACTTGGATGCACAACAGGTTGAGTTTGGTGGCCGGTACTAAAAAGGTTCAAAAGAGCTATTGGGTGGACTATTGCGGACATTATTGGGATTCCCCGGTATTTGCTCTCATAAAATCCAACTCATGCCCGATCATAAGCGAGTGTTGAGCACCGTAGACGCTTGAACCCTCCTATGCAAGAGGTTGTGAAGAAGGAAATCATCAAGTGGTTGGATCTTTGGAGTCATATATCCAATCGCCGATAGTAGTTGGGTATGCCGGTTCGGTGTGTACCTAAGAAAGGGGAATGACCGTGGTCCCCAACGAAAGAATGAACTTGTCCCAATGAGACCGGTTCTTGGATGGAGGTGTGTATGGATTACCGTAAATCAACTCATGGGTGAAAAAGACCATTTTCCTATGCCCTTCATGGACCGGATGTTGGATAGACTTGCCGGAAAAGGGTGGTATTGTTTTCTTGATGGGTATTCGGTATAATCGCATTTCTATCGCACTGTAAGATCAAGAGAAAACCACCTTCACTTGTCCATATGGGACTTTGCGTTCGTAAGAATGCCGTTTGGGTTGTGCAATGCACCCGCAACCTTTCGTAGATGTATGATGTCAATATTTTCCGACATGGTGGAGGATACTATAGAGGTTTTTATGGATGATTTTTCCGTGGTTGGTGATTCATTTGAGCGATGCTTGACCAATTTATCTCGAGGTTCTTAAGAGATGCGAAGACCGCAATCTGGTACTAAAGCGGGAAAAGTGTCATTTCATGGTGAAAGAGGGTATTGTGTTGGGTCATCGCATTTTGAGAAAAGGGTATAGAGGTTGATCGAGCTAAAGTTGAGGTAATAGAGACTTCCCCCACCGATCTCTGTGAAAGGTGTGAGAAGCTTTCTTGGGCATGCAGGTTTTTATCGGAGATTCATCAAAGACTTTTCAAAGATTGCACACCCATTGTGCAAATTACTGGAGAAAGAATGCAAATTTTGTTTTGATGAGTCCTGTCTTAAAGCATTCGGTGAGCTAAAAGAGAAGTTAGTGTCTGCACCTATTATTATTTCTCCGGATTGGAACAGTCCATTTGAGGTAATGTGCGATGCTAGTGGGGTGGATCTTGGTGTAGTATTGGGACAGAGAAGAAACAAAATCCTTCACCCAATTTACTATGCTAGTAAAGCCCTAAATGAAGCCGGAAGAACTACACAAAGGATCGAGCAAGAACTCCTCGCAGTAGTCTTTGCTTTTGAGAAATTTCACTCCTACTTGCTAGGTACTAGATTCATAGTGCATCTTGACCATTCAAATGAGATATTTGATGGCGAAAAGGATGAAACCAAGGCTAATTCGTTGGGTATTACTGCTGCAAGAATTTGACTTTGAAGTCTTTGGATAGAAAAGGGTGAAAATCAAGTTCTTGATCATTTGTCCCGTCTAGAGGATGAAGCTATGAGAGAGTTAGGGGTTAAGACCGACATTGATGATACTTTCCCGATGAACATGTATTGGCTGCTTCACAAGACTTGATTCCATGGTTCGCAGACTTTGCGAACTATCCGCTAGTGATATTGTTCCATCGGACTTGTCCTTTCATCAAAGGAAAAAGTTCATGTATGATGTGAAGAAGTTCTTTTGGGATGAACCATACTTGTATAGAAGTTGTGCCGACGGGCTTATTCGGCGTTGTGTGCCGAATGTGAAATGTTGAGTGTCTTTGGAGGCATGCCATTCTTCACCGTTGGCGGACATCACGGTGGTATCCGAACCGCTCACAAGATATTGCAATGTGGTTACTATTGGCCAACTCTTCATCAAGATGCTCATGGGTTTGCTAAATCATGTGACAAATGTCAACGAGATGGTGGTATTTCAAGAAAGCAAGAGCTCCTCTCAACCCCATTCTTGTGATTGAGTTATTTGATGTGTGGGGTATTGACTTTATGGGCCCTTTTGTGAGTTCTCATGGGATGAAGTACATTCTTGTAGCGATTGATTATGTATCTAAATGGGTCGGCCATAGCTCTCATAAACAATGAAGGGAAGAGTGTCACCGCATTCTTGAAAAAGAATATATTCTCCCGCTTTGGCACTCCAAGGGCCATTATTAGTGATGGGGGTTCCCACACGCAATGATTGTTCAAGGGGTTATTGGAGAAATACGGTGTTCGCCATAATGTGGCCACGCCTTACCACCCTCAAACTAGTGGGCAAGTTGAGGTATCGAATCGAGATCAAGCAGATATTGTCCAAAACAGTGAATGCTAGTCGAGCAGATTGGTCAAGGAGGCTTGATGATGCTCTGTGGGCCTACCTGACAGCCTATAAGACCCCATTGGTATGTCTCCATACCAACTTCTATATGGGAAAGCTTGTCATCTTCCGGTTGAGTTAGAGCATAAAGCCATGTGGGCTATAAAGAAGTTAAAAATGGATTGGAGCGAAGGCTGCAGAGCAACGGTTAAATGGGTTAAATGAACTTGATGAATTTCGCTTGAAAGCTTATGAAAGCTCAATTTATATAAAGAAAAGATGAAGAAGTATCATGACAACAAAATTGAAAAAGCGAGTTTATGGTCGGGATTTAGTGCTTCTATTCAATTCCAGATTACGCTTGTTTCCAGCAAACTCAAGTCCAAATGGATCGGTCCTTACACCTGCTACCCAACTATTCCCTCATGGAGCAGTTGAATTGGAAACTAAGGAGGGTGTGCGGTTCAAGGTGAATGGACAGCGTATAAAAATCTATCTCGGGCATGTTGAATCGGCGAATGAAGTGATAGAGGCATACCATCTTGATGAAGTCTGAGTAATCAAGTGGTCCCAGTCGTGCCGCGACATTAAATCAGGCGCTTGTTGGGAGGCAACCCAATACTTATCGTCTTTTTAATAGTATCATTTTTCTATTAATGGGTTTTAAATTTGCAGGCACATCACCAGGAAATTCTGCAGAAAACTACTCTGCAGCAGCCACTGACGGATACATCGACGGACCGTCGCACACGTGACGGACCGTCGTATCATCCGTCACACCAGGTACGTATAACTGTCATCTTTTGAAATTAGGGCACACACGACGGACACTACGACGGGTCATCGCATTCGCGACGGTCCGTCGTCGCGGACCCGTCGTGCGTTTAATGAAATTAACCCGACCCGACCCGGACTGACCCTTTTCAAAATCTGACCGTTTATACTCCCGCCCCTCCATATTTCTCCCATTATTTCCTCATTCCTCTCATCTCCACTCTCTTTTCAACTTCCCCCCACTGATCATTGCCCCCAAAATCCGCCTAAACCTTATACTTATCATCCACTAGTCGGTGCTGCTGCTGTAAGGTGTCTACCTTGCTAACTGAAGCATTCCCCACTTGTGTTTTCTCCATTTACAAGGTATGTGTCTCTTAATTTGTACTCATTTCTCTTGTATTTTTATTTATTAGTTAGTATTAGATTTGTTCTTAGTCGTATGTTGTTCCCTTGATATGCTTATATCTAGACCTCGGCTCTAAATGTTTGAATTTGCCATGATCATAACCATAGACATAGGTGATTTCACATTAATAGTTTCCTAGGTAAGTGGGATAGACACATATAGGTCCACAACACTACAAGACCACGTGGGTTCATGGGTTGCTTAGGGTACTTACCGCTCGTCTGCAGTAGGCAGCGAGACCCGATGACGGTCCGTCGTGTACCACGACGGACCGTCGCAGGTCCGTCGCATAAGCCCTAGCACCTCCCCAACGACGCTGCGGACGGATCGTTGTCTTCACGACGGTCCGCCCCGCACGATCGTCGTGATGGTCGAGACCACTCGAAAAGCGGTCTCCAAAATTTTTCCAAGTGTCCAACAATCGACACTTACGACGGATCGTCACTCCCATGACGGTCCGTCACCGCACGACCGTCATGGTTGTCGAGACCGCTTTCTAAGGGTCTCTAAAACTTTCTAAGTGTCCTATGGCGGACACTTATGGCCGAACCGTCATACACTCGGCGGTCCGCCCTGGTGGCCGTCATGATGGTCGAGACCACTCTGAAAGCGGTCTCCAAAGTTTTCCAAGTGTCCAACAACGGACACTTACGACGGATCGTCACTCCCACGACGGTCCGTCCCGCACGATCGTCATGGTTGTCGAGACCACAGTTCTAAGGGTCTCTAAAACTTTCTAAGTGTCCTATGGCGGACACTTACGACGGCCGTCGTACACTCGACGGTCCGTCTGAGTGACCGTCATGATGGTCGAGACCCTCTTTCGTGGTTCTTTATATGTACATCGACCAGTACAACACGACGGACCTCATGACGGTCCGTCGTAGCCACGACGAGCCGCCATCCGTCTCCGTCGTGTGCTACAGATGTCACTATCACTAACATACTATTTTCAATGTTTATGTTGTATGGGCTTGCTTGTCTTGTTTGACATTACTCGTACTAATAGTGATCCTTTTCAGGTACTATCGACCATGGCACCCAAGCAAGACCGAGCTTACGCCTTGGCGATCCAAGTCTGTGGCACCGCTCGCACGCTGATCATCAGTCGATGATGAGCGGGACCGAATACATGCCACCAGGCACCGCCGCCCCTTCCGTCTTGCACGTGCCCCGAGCCACACCCGCGAAGACGGTGGCGTCGGCGTGATCGCGACTCCCGATCGATGAGAGCGAACATCGACCGGCACACCCTCCGGGTCGGCCACCAACGAGGAAGGAGCGTCAGGCTCGCCCAGAGTATCCTGGTCCGGAAGCTTCAGGATCTGGCCGAGGTTCCCGCACCAGCCATCAGCTGGCGTCGGCCTCGTCGATGAGTGGCGGTCAGACTCCACATCCGGCGCACCAGCCGGTCCCACTCCAAGCACCGGACCAGCCAAACCGGTGGTGCGTCGAGGGCCGATTTCAAGTGTACTCCGACGCCAAATTCCCATCGATAAGGGTAATGACTCGGACACTCACCCTGGAGCGGCGGGTACTTACAGGAGTCTCCTCGATGCCGGACATCCACAACATCTTCACCCGGCAGATCGCTTGAAGTGGACAAACCCGGCCCATTGGGACGCTACTGGTGAGAGATGGTCCGAGAGTTCTACGCGCCCCACGTAGCGACTCTCCGATCACAGATCGACAGCGGGTCGCCCCGCTAAACAGCCCCATTGGAGCAGTGTTCTAGTCCGAGGCGTGCAGGTCGACATTTCCTCGCCCGCCATCCGCCGGCTCCTATACTGGCGAGAGTGCAGATGCTACTCGGACCCGACCATCGCCGAAGTTTGACTATCGGCGCAGATAGTCAAGGAGGGACACTTCATGCGCGAGCGGACACTGAGAGAGACCACCAAGAGGTGGATGGCCCTGCACCTATCAGTCGACGGAGAGGGTGCCGACTGGGTCACTGAGCCAAAGGGGGCCATCAAGAAGGCCAACCTCACGTTCGTCGCCAAGTTCTTGTGGCTGCTCGTGCGTCACTGCCTTTCCCCCACAGCTGCCGACAACATAGTCACCTGGGATCGTGCAGTGCTGATAGCGGCGATGATCGCCGGCTTCGAGGTAGACCATGCATGGCTTCTCCAGGCTGTCATGCACGAGAGGGCGTTCAAGGTCACCACCACCTACCCCTTTCCGTGCATGATCTTTGCTCTTTGCAGGTCTGCAGGTGTGCCCGTATGGCACATAGATCAGTTGAGGACTCCGCCGGGTACCGTTGACGTCGGCCTCATCAGAGACGAGGCCAATGAGTTGGCCCCACGTCGAGGGCCCCGTCCAGAGCTGCCACCACTATCGGATGATCTTGCGGACACGGTGGCCCAGGCCCGCACAGCTACACAGGCATCCACGGACACTGCCCCGGTCGAGTCTATCCCGGATAGTAGCACGGCCCCTCTACACCACCGGCCGCTTGCTCGAGTCCAAAAGTCGGAGGCACAAATGGCCACTCTTACGCATCATATTCAGCCGTGGATGCAGGTCTATTGCCGAAATCAAGCGCGCATGGAGAGGCGGATCTGGCGGAAGGTTGCTGAGGTGCACCAGCGCCTCGATGCCTTTGAATTACGAGTATTATCTCGACCAGCCCCGCCGGTAGATGTGTCGACTCTTCAGTCGCGATCTCCAGTCTTGAGCGGAACATCGACACAATCCTAGCGACAAGTGGTACCGGAGGTCGCCGATCCCGGCCGAGGACACCGTGACCGGGCGGCCCTGCTTCCGACTCGACATTCCACCATCCCCTCCGCAGAGTGCCAAGAGGCGTAGGGATCGAGGAGAGGATGAGGCGCGAGCGAAGAAGGAGCGCCATGAGTTGAAGCGCGAGCGAGAGAGCCTCAATTCTTGGCGGAGGCACACCGCTCCGAGCATCAAAGATAGCGGTGGGGCCTCTAGCTCCCTGCATCGTAGAGACCGCCGGAGGCACCGAGGAGCGGTTGTTGCCGAGGACACCACCGAGGTGTCCAGATTCTTGAGACACCACTGAGGGTGTCCAACTTGCAGAGACTGTGGGATCCGGGAAACCGGACCCACCAGCTTGCTGATCGACGGCGCTATGCGCCACAGGTTTGCTTCACCTAACCCTCTAATCTTTAGTTTTTTTTATGCATTGGGGACAATTGCATGATTTTTGTTGGGGGTGGGGTAAATGGAAAGTGAGTGTTAGGGTGAAGTCTGAGTAGCCCAACTCACTATCCTCTTTTGGGGTTTTCTTGCCTGTGTTCTTTTCCCCCAAAAGACTGATTATTTTTCTGTTGAACCGGCACGTTATATCTTTGGTACATAAGGTTAACTCTGAAGCATGATGGCTAAAATGATATCCCGATAAAACTGGAAAATGTTGCATGACTAGGCGTAGTAAATGATAATTGTGTGGCTCTAAACATGAAATAGAGTTACACCATTGCATTACCCTAAATCTTCAAGTCAAACTAGGTGTCTGATAATCTGGTATAGTGATGAGATGTCAAGTGAATGTGAGGAAAGTTGAATAGTCCACTATTGGTACTGAGCTAGAACTTGCCTGGTTAGTCCTGCTAAAAGTAAGTCAGAACAAACAATTAGGAAATGATCATAGGCCCTTATTCAATATAGCCCATTTCTAGCCTAAATAAAGAAACCAAATGAAAGTTATCCTTCTTTGATCCAAAAAAAATTTGAGCTTAAAATTAGTCCTTTCTTTTCACCCCAACCGACCTTTTAAGGAACAATATGTTGGCCCCGGTCCCTCCTTGGACATGTGCACCTCAGCTTATGCCAAAAGCATAAGTTGAGGGTGGCTAATGTATAAACAACCTTCGTTATGGCCCTGACCCGATTTTGGGTACTGTGTACCTTGACTCATGGCAAAGCCATGAGTTGAGGGTGGCTGTTTTGAGGAATGCCCTGGAAAGTGGGGTTGAAAGAACAAAGAGAGAGAAATAACAAAAGTAAAGTGACTCAAGAACTCGAAAAAAAAAATATTCAAGAATTACAAACAAGAAAAGAAAAGAGTCACTTACGCAAATGAAGAAAGAAGGGAAACAGCAAGGTGAAAGAATAGGAGAAACTGGGTGAGATAGAGTGATATAGGGTGGAAGGTTTAGACGATATGTCAAGGAGGGCAAAAAGTCACTAAAGTATACCTAAATATACCCTACCTGACTCTGAGCCTACGTTACAAGCTAAAAAAGTCATATCGTGATCCTAAGGGTTGTATAGCAAACTTAAGGCAGTGAAAATAAGGGCAAGCTTATGGCAATAGGTATGAATGAGTGTGACTTTGTTCTGAGAGCGAGTGTTGAAATGTAATCCTTATACTCAAACTGAAATCATTGTGTGAAAAATGAGGATTTTGTTCTAAAGTGAGGACACTAGTTGCAATACCGAAATTGTTAGCACCTCGGTGAGAAATCGAAGAGGATAGGTATTAGTGCATGGTGAGTTCAGAATCATGTTCAATCCCACAAAAGTCAAGCCTAATAGTGATAGCATGCATAGATTTGATGGGATTAGACGGGATTGATAGCCAAATGATTGCAAAGGATAAAACATGAATACTATTGTACAAAGATTGTGTAGTGAGTCATAGTGCGTCGCTTGAGGACAAACAACGAATTTAAGTTGAGGGTGTTGATATACCGTGGTTTCACGGTATAATTAATGCTTTTTCCTTAAGTTTAGTGTGTCCAAAAGCCTTTTGTGCTAATTTTGATGTAAGTTTCTCGTTGTTTTGCAGAAATCATCCAAAGTCAATCACGGAGATTTTGAGCGAAATTGCGTAAGAGACCACCTACGGAGCTTATGGCCGGTCCGTCGTGCTTGTGACGGTCCGTAGGTGGCAGCGTAGAGTAGCTCTGAAGGAAGATGGGAAGTCGACCAAGTGTGGGATTACGAAGCTTGTGACGGCCTCATCATGTCCATGACGGTCCGTCCTGCAGTCCGTCGTGAAGATCGCAGAAGTGATCCCAGCAGCATTCCAGGAGTTGAAGTATTTTGAAACGAAGACCCTCGACTGACCGTCGTGCCTATGACGGTCCGTCACACTTGCCGTCGAGGGGAATGAAGAAAGCAGCTGAAGAAATTGGACTAGTGTGGGACGACGGGGCCCACGACGGTCCGTCATGACTACGACGGTCCGTCGCGTGGTCCGTCGACCCAGCCGCGTTTTGGAAGATTTCCAGAAAGTAGAATCCTTGTTTAATTAGGTTTTTTGTTTTTTATAAATAGTTCGAAAAACCTCGTTTTTGGGGTTAGACTCTTTGATTATCAAATTCCATATAGTTAGACTTGGTGATTATTAGACTTAGTGTTTTTGAGTTTTTGATTATTGGAGATTGATACAAGTGATTTTTGGTGATTAATCAAGCATCTTTTCAGACTTTATTCTTTCTCATTGAAGTAAGTACATGAATTCTAATTTAACAGATTTGAAAATTGTGTTTATGGCTATGAGTAACTAAATTCCATAACTAGGGTTGTGGGAACCATAGGCAAATAATGAGATAAACCCTAACTAAAATAACAATTCTAGAATAGTGTCTTGCATGTATTAATAATTCTTTCGCTTAGAAGTCTTTTTAACGGATGATCAACGTTAGAACTCGCCTTAATGCTACTTGCCGGACCAAGGAGGTAGATAATAGGAAAAGAATTATTAACATAGATTTAGTTTATACTATCTAATAGGCTAGTATTGATTGGTACGAGGTGATAACTTAGTCAAATATCGAGTACGATGCTTAATATGAGGTAAAGATAAGGGTTAGGAAAGCAACACACGTAGCCGGACCAAGGTGTGGAGTGAGATTTTCTAGATGCCAGACCAAGGATTTAGAAATACATAACTTATCACTTTGCATGCAAGATACTAGGAAAGAATTGTTATAGTTAGAATTATCGAGTTACAAACCTGTGGGGAATACGTAAACCCTAGTTACTTTAATTCATTGATTAATACCCAATATTAAAAGTCATTAACCTGTCTCTTTCAATTACATTAGTTATTTTCACTCATTAGGTAATGCAAACCCCCCTTTTTATATTTTTACTCTCCAAGAAAGTTATTGACCAAACGATAGTAATACTAGGTTAAAGTTAAGTCTAGACTATTTTCCTCGTGGGAACGATCCCAACCTCACTAGTTGGGTTATTTACTTGACACGACCGCTTTACTTCTCATTTGAGAAGTAAGTTTGAGCGTATCAGTCTTCCAAAGACATTGGGTAAGTTTGATTCTATTTGGGTGATTGTTGACAGGTTAACTAAGTCTGCTCACTTCATTCCGGTCAAGACGACTTACAATGCAGAGAAGTTAGCCAAACTCTATATCTCAGAAATTGTTCGATTGCATGGGGTTCCACTTTCCATCATATCAGATAGAGGTACGCAATTTACTTCTAAGTTTTGGAGAACATTGGATGCTGAATTAGGTACTAAGTTGGATCTTAGTACTACATTCCACCCTCAGACCGATGGCCAGTCTGAGCGAACGATTCAGGTGTTGGAGGATATGCTTCGTGCATGTGTGATAGAATTTGGTGGTCATTGGGATAACTTCTTACCCCTAGCAGAGTTTTCATACAATAATAGCTACCACTCAAGTATTGATATGGCTCCATTTGAGGCACTGTATGGGAGGAGGTGTAGGTCTCCCATTGGTTGGTTTGATGCATTTGAGGTTAGACCTTGGGGTACTGACCTTTTGAGGTATTCCTTGGAGAAAGTGAAATTTATTCAAGAAAAGCTTTTAGTAGCTCAGAGTAGGCAGAAGAAATATGCAGATCGAAAGGTTAGAGACTTGGATTTCATGGAGGGTGAACAAGTCTTGCCGAAGGTTTCACCCATGAAAGGGGTGATGAGGTTTGGTAAAAGAGGTACACTAAGTCCAAGGTATATTGGACCATTTGAATTACTTAAGCGCGTGGGAGAGGTGGCCTATGAGTTAGCCTTGCCTCCAGGACTGTCAGGAGTGCACCCGGTATTTTATGTGTCTATGCTAAAAAAGTACCATGGGGATAGAAATTACATTATTCGTTGGGATTCATATCTTCTTGATGAAAATTTGTCTTATGAGGAGGAGCCTCTTGCTATTTTAGATAGAGAAGTCCGCAAGTTGAGATCTAAGGAGATTGCATCTATCAAGGTGAAGTGGAAGAATCGGCCGGTTAAAGTGTCCACTTGGGATAATGAAGCTGATATGCAAGAAAAATATCCACATCTCTTTACAGATTCAGGTACTCTTTCTCGCCCTTCTTTTTATTCCTGTGATCGTTCGAGGACGGACGATGGGTAAATTGGTATCTATTGTAACGACCTGTTTAGCCGATTTCTGATAATAACTGACTGGGTCGACGGATCCCGCGACGGACCGTCATGGGCACGACAGACCGTCGAGGGCCTCGTTCCAAAACACTTCGACTCTGAAAATCTGGGTGTTGAGATCGACTCTCTGAACTTCACGACGGAACTGCAGGACGGACCGTCGTAGGCACGACGGACCGTCACAATCCTCTCTACTGAATTTAACTCTCTGAACTTTGCGACGGACCTGAAGGACGGACCGTCACAGTCACGACGGAACGTCACTGGTTGCGTAAGTCCACCCTAGGTCGGATTTCTGCTAAAGTTTTAAAGGGGTGTTTTGGACTATTCATGATTATAATTATAAAGTTAGTGGGTTAAAGTTAATAATTTATTTAGTTGGGGATTAAAGAAGATAATATGAAAATAAATAGTGGGGTATTTTTATTATAATGAATTATATGGTAATTAGGGTAAAACAAAGAGAATCTGAAAGAAGAGAAAAATAAAAATAAAAAGAAGAGAGAACGACGAGAAAGAGAGAAGAACGAAGAGGACATCAAGGGCATTGGGGAAGTAGCTTGCTAGATCACGATTCTTCGGTTGAGGTAGGTTATGGTTTATGTTATTTCATAGTAAACTCTAAATAGCGATTGATATGTATTGGGTGATTCTGTAAAATCTTCCATATGCTTGATTGTGTGTTTTGAATGTTGTGATCGTATAATCGTGGTGGTTAGAATGATGAGACTGTTGAATCTTTAATCTTAAATCTCTCTATTAAGATGACGACTGGGTACAAAGAAGGCTTGATGAACTAAAATAATGAGATTAGTGGATCGGAGTGTCACGTTCCGACACATAGTATTAGTGGATCGGAGTGTCACGTTCCGACACATAGTATTAGTGGATTGGAGTGTCACGTTCTGACACATAGTATTAGTGGATCGGAGTGTCACGTTCTAACACGTAGTATTAGGGGATCGGAGTGTCACGTTCCGACACGATAGGAATAATGGATCGGAGTGTCACGTGCCGACACGTAGCATTAGGGGATCGGAGTGTCACGTTCCGACATGATAATAATAAAGAGAAATAATCTTGAATTATGTGAAGATACTAAATTCGAAGAACCTAGTTCCCAAATGAGTATGGTATGGAGGCTTGAGTTCTCATAGGTGTGTTTGGTGGTGTTGCAAATGGTTATTGTACTTGTTGATTGTCACCTGTTAAGTTTTGTGGTTGTTTTAAATTATTATTCAGTATATATTGCTTTCTATTTTGATTTGGCCGATGATACTTACTCAGTACGTATTTCTTGTACTGACCCCTACCTGTAAATTGTTTTCTTTGTTATTTGTGGAATACAACAAACGGGCCATCGACTTCGACTCATCCGCAACTCTAGCCAGTCTTCAGCATATCAGATTTCAGGGTTAACTATTACTTCTAGATCGGACTGGATCTCTCATTCATGTCTTGATGTCCTTGAAGTTCGGACATCGACCATCTGTTTACTTATTTTAGTTTCTTAGATACTCTTACATTTAGTAATTTGAGGATAGATGTTCTTGTGGTGATGACTTCCAGATTTTGGGAATAATAAGTATTAAATTTTAGAAGTTATTTATTGGTTATATTAATGAGTTTTAAGTCTTCCGCATTATATTTTGTTCGATATGGTTGAAATATTGGTAAATATTGGGGTTTAGATTTGTTGGTTCGCTCACATAGGAGTATAAGTGTGGGTGGCACTCGCGGCTCGTTTTGGGTCGTGACAAATTGTTGAGACATGAGGTACCCTTTCTTACCCACACCTTCTTTTGATCGTTCGAGGACGAACAATGGGTAAATTAGTATCTATTGTAATGACCATTTTGATCGTTTTAAGTACTAGAGCATTTTATTGCATAAATGACTCTTTCGATAGATTTTAAATAAGAATTTTGGACTATTCGCAACTATAATAATAAAATTAATGGATAGCCTTAATAATTTATTTAATTGGAGGTTAAAGAAAATAACATTAGAATTAGTAGTGGGTGACTTTTGCCATTTTTTTAAATTAGTCTTATAATAATTAGGGTTTACTTGTTTTCAGTGATGAATTAAAAGAAAAGAGGGTTTGCTGGTTTGACAAAAGCAGTAATGGAGAAAATCGATTCAGCTAGCCTAAATTTACACTTTCAATTTGATTTACATATAATTATTTGTTGGTGGCCATACAATTTAAGCTTGTGACTAGATAATTAGCTAATTACTGGTGGGTTAAATAAAACATTTGAATTGGAAAATATGTTTTTGTACGACATGGCTTATTACTTGGATATGTTAAGTTATTATTTATTAGTTTGATTGATGATGGTAAAATAATTAAGCGCTAATGATTAGAGAGATGGATAAATTAAGGGAAATTGGAATAAGGTTTCTTCCGCCTCTCTTCTTCGAGGATCATATGATGCTGATGACCAAATGGACTTGAGGGAATATAATGTTGTTGTTGGAGAATAAGTTAGTTGGGAGAATTTGTCGTAATAGTGATATTAGGGATTATGTGACAACTTTTTGTTTATTGTTTGTGGGATAAGCTAAGTGCAAGCAGCAAGGTACAAACTATTTTATTTATTGTTATTAATTATAATTTGGTATAATAAGTAACCTTTATGATTAAATAAGAAATTTATGTTTAAAAATAAGAATGAGAAAATCGTGTTTTTGGTTTTAGAACTTTGGAAATTATTTATGGCTAGTAGTAGTATCAATTAATGTCCCTCTTGAATTACATTAGTGTAAGATGGATTCAAAGTACAATAATCATGTCAGGAACATGGTGACGTAGGAAAGTTATAGCTTGTAAGTGTAGGAAATTGTTAGAATATGTTGGTTTGAGAAGTATAGAGGTTACACGGGTTTTTCGATTATCTAGTATAGGTTTGGTTGATTTTTTTATTAAAGAATTGGGTTAAACTTGTAGGCAGTCACGTTCATTGAGTCTTGGCATTAATGTATGACCTCATAGTGGATATATATGATTGAAAGTGAAACTAAGTTATTACAGTTACATATTTATATTATATCGATTGAATAGAGTTGCAAGAAAGTAAAGATCATGGAGACCGTATGAAATTTTAACATCTTGATAGGATTCAAGTTAAGTGTATTGAGATAGGTAATTAAATATTAGGTGTATCGAATTATTGAAATTACATTAAATTTATGTTAAATGGAGGAATAAGATTTAACGGCTCAACATATAGTAGCATAAGTGTTTATATACTCGTTAATTTACAAATTATATATTTTTGATTGATGGAAGTGTAAGGATGCATTGAAGAAATGAAAGGCATTGGAGAAATAGTTTGTTTGACTTCGTTTCTTCGGTGGAGGTAGGTTATGGTTTATGCTATTTGATAGTAAACTCTTAATAGTGATTGATATGCATTGAATGATATTGTGAAGTTCTCTATGTACTTGACTGTGTGATTTGGTGGTGTGGTTTGTGATTGGTCTGAAATTCTGAGACCGTTGAACCCTCTTTATCAAAGTGATGCCTTGAATAAAAAAAAGGCTAGATGAAATAATATAACAATGAATTAAAAGTGGTGATAATAAAGGATAAATACACGGTATTATTGGATCGGAATGTCACGTTCCGACACAGAATTTTTTGGATCGAAGTGTCACGTTCTAACAAATTATAATTGGATCGGAGTATCACGTTCCGACACGATATTCTTTGATCGGAGTGTCACATTCCGACACAATATTCTTGGATCGGGATTTCATGTTCCGACACGGTATAATTGGATAGGAGTGTCACGTTCCGACACAGTAACATAAAAGGAAAAGGATATTAAATTAATTTAATGTACTCAATCTCAAAGAACCCATTTCCCAATGAACGTGGCGTGGAGGCATGAGTCCTCGTGTGTGCTTGATATTGTGATTGATTACGTTCTTGCTTCAGTTGTCACTTGTTCATGTTGTTTGTTGGTTCTCACCTATTATGAACTATAGTTGATTTTATACTATTATTATTTGTATATTAGTTACTATTTTAGGTTGGCCGATGATACTTACTCAGTATATGTTGCCTCGTACTGAGCCCTACTTATATTTTTTTTTGT
The DNA here is from genome assembly GCA_027789145.1 of Solanum arcanum. Classification (NCBI taxonomy): domain Eukaryota; kingdom Viridiplantae; phylum Streptophyta; class Magnoliopsida; order Solanales; family Solanaceae; genus Solanum; species Solanum arcanum. The sequence goes on from CM050944.1 coordinate 25,019,355, forward strand.
TTTCCTTTTATGGAGTGCAACTAGTGTAGCGACGAATTTGAATCGCCCTCAGCTCTTTCAAGTCTCGGTATATCAGGTTCAAGGGTGAGCTATTCATTCGAGCTTGGGTTGGATTCTCTCAATCATTACCTGATGTCCTTAGTTTTCGAACACGAATTACTTTATTTCATATATTTTGGTGTCTTTGATACTCTTATACTTAGTAATTGGAGACTAGATGTCCTTGTTGTGATGACTTTCAGATTTTGGAAAAAGATATTTTGTAAGATTTTGACTTTCCGCGTTATCTTTGTATTTTGTAAATTAGGTTAAATTGGTTGGTTCGCCCACTTAGGGGGTTAAGTGTGGGTGCCACTCACGACTTGTTTTGGATCGTGACAGAGGACGACTAATGACAATTTTATAATTTTAAACATTATTATGGACAAAGTTTTAAATTTATAATTGTATAATTAATTGTCAAAATAGTTTTCTGGAAGAATTCAATTCATATTAAGGTTTGTTTCATGTGTGACCCACAAACTCATTTATTTTTATTTAAAAAAATCAATTTGTCTTTGATTGATTATAATAATAATGAGAAAAATATATTTACTTTTATTCTTTTGACAATTCAAATCGTTCATCTATGTTTATTACTACTAGAACATATTCAGTATAATCCTACATTCTTCCATATATGTAATTTCCTTTTTAATTATATGTAATATTTTTTAAACATAAGTATTCATATAGTTTTATTTAACCTATTTTATCTCTAAAATAATATCTATTTTATTTTAGTTTCAAGTATGTATCCTTTTTAATTATATATAATATTTTTTAAACATAAGTATTCATATAATTTTATTTAACATATTTTATCTCCAACATAATATTTAGTTTATCTTTGAAAATTGTGACTTAAATAAGAAAACAAAAATAGCACAATTCTAAAGAGATTAAAAAAAATAGAGTCGATAATGTAAGAATTGATAAATAATGACCGCATAATTGTAGTTTAAGAAAGTACATAACCAATTAATGCGATAAATTTTGAAATAGTATAAATATATGGGATCAAAAATTAACTTGTCATAGAATTATATATCATATACTTAGGAAACTTCCATAATAGATAAACTACGGATTGACCTTCATATAATAGTGAGTTGCACTTTTAGTCTTCTATTTTTACAATCTTGAATTATGATAAATTAGTGTCATTCGTCGAGAGTAAGAAGCATATTGAATATTAGATCATGAATGCTTTACAATTTATAGATAAATATTTTCTTAGTTAATATCAGTACTTGAATTTCAGAATTAAGTTACTTTATTACCTTATTTATATTAAAATTTTGGTTATTATCCACTAGATATTGATAAAAAAACCATAAAACATAATTGTGAAAAAGGTTTAGCATTTTCATTTTAAATTTTGTTAAACAACAAAATAGTAAAAAAAAAAAAAACTTAACTAAGTTTGTACTCACTCCATTTCGATTTATGTAATGTTTATTTAACTTAAAATGAAGTTTTTATTTAAAAAATACTTTTAAAATTCGTGGTCTAAAATAAACCATAGATATTCATATGACTATAAATTTCTTACTAAGAATAAAATCTATATCTTAAAGTCAAAATGTTATTAGATATATTAATACATCATTCTTTTGAAATTCGACTACAAAGAAAAATATGTCACATAAATTAAAGTTAAAATGACATAAATTTTCATAGTTTTAAGAGTTAATTACGTTATATTCTACTCTTTTTCAAATTACAAAAAATTCTTAGAATTTAAAAAATTTAGATTTATCAGTAGACATGCGGATACATCGCTCATGATACATTGCTATTCAGGGAATTTGCAGACACATAACTCACAGATGGATTCGAAAATAAAGAGCTATATTTGACAGGGAATATGGATGTACTCGAGAGGAAAGAGATATATCAAAGAGATGATAAAGATGTATTCAAGAGGGTATGAAGATGTATTGAAGAGACGAGATGTATGTATTCGAGAGGAGATAGTCATGTATCTGTCAAAGGAGAGAGATGCATCTGATAGGGGATTTTTATAATTTTTTTTAATGCTAGAAATTTTTACAAATTATAATAAAATAATATGTGAATTTCGAAAAAAAAAGGATAGAAAATTGAAATTATATATAAATATATATATACACATACGTAGTTTTATAGATATTTTTCTTAGATTTCGTAGTTAAAAATTTAAAACTTTTGTGTTATGGAATAGACAAAATCACTAAATAATACAAATTAAAGTATTACTCCATGTGTCTCAATTTATGTGACTTATTTTCCATTTTAGTCTGTTCGAAAATAAATGGCACGTTTCAATATTAAATAATAAGTTAACTATGAAATGTCTATTTTACCATTAATGAAATGACTTACAACTATACAATTTTTTATCATTCATTTTGAACCACAAATTTTAAAAAATCTTCATTTTTTTAAAATTCTGTACAGAGTCAAACTACTTCACAGTAAATGAGACGAAGGGTGTACTATATAAGATAAAGTGTTGAAGTGAAATTTCATCTACAAAGTAAAAAAATAAATTCAAAATGAAGTAGGAGAAGGGTGTGGGTATATGATGAAATTAACTTTCAATATAAAATGTATAATATTATATATATAAATAACGAATTTAATAAATTTTTGGAGTTCGATAACCGCCAAAAACAATATTAAATTGAGGGTATTTTCTAACCTCCTTAATAAAATCACCATAAAATTTTTATAATGTCGGATCAAAATAACACGTAACCTCCTTAATAAAATCACCATAAAATTTTCATAATGTCAGATCAAAATAAAACGTAACAAAATGAATTATAAATGAGACTTCTAAATACTCACACAAGTTAACCACCGCAAATAAAGCATTTTTTTCTAGAACCAATTATTATCTATGAGAATAATATCTAAGATAAAATAGATTTATTAATAATGTGTGGATAAAACTAAGTAAAGATACACATATGCTAGTGGGATGCGATATTAGTAGAGGAGGGCCAAGGAGTGGGGGGGGGGGGGGTACCAGGTTGTCATGTGACCCACTATTTGACTCCCTCGTAGTGAAATGTGCCAAGCATGAATACACACATGCTATAGGAAATAGGGTCTAAAATTACTAGTCTGGTAGAACCATATTAACACTTGAAATAGTCTTAACATGACACTCTACATGTGATAATTTTTTGAACTATGTGGTGTTCTACGTGTATTATGTCTTGACGACACGTGTTTCTACTTATCCAAGTATAAGTGTCTACTTGTACACACTTAAAAGTTAGATGACATAGTTATCCGCTGAAATCAAGTTAAGAGTCATTTACGTTAAATATGCACATGATGTGAAGGAAGAGGAAACCATAACAACTCAATTGGAAACAAGAAAGTATGGTAAGAAGATTCTTAGATATCGAAGAAGCTGACACAAAATAATCAAAAGAGAATTCTATGCAAATAATATTGTAATGCAAAAGGAGGTAAAAAACTCAAAGTCTTAAACCGAAAAAGCTTCTACGAAGATACACATATTCCCCACATGAAATCATATTTGCATCATATGCTCATAAAACAAGCACTTGACCATGTATAGAACAAGATGCAGTAAAATAAAGAAACTTGATTCCTCATCAATTAATGTAATGTTAGCTTGAATATGTGGAATGTGCTCAACCTTCCCCTTGAGTGGAGAAAGAGATCGAATAATATGAAAACCCAAGAAGGGGGAGTTTTGAGTGCATCTAAAGAAAAGAAACTTATTTCTTGAAAAATATGATAACAAGAACAACGATGAAGAAACAACATTGAAATTTTTTTAGAGGTATTGTAGAGCTATGAAACTTGTTTCTCATAAAATGACTCGGATAAAGAAAGAGAGTTGTGAAAAAAATCTTCCACAACCTAATTAGTCCTCTTTAGACTGAATGTCTGTCTACGGGTTGTGCTAAGGTCAACCAAGGCATCCAATACTCTCTGACGTGAACTAATTTGAAATGATAGATATTGGCACCCCTTGCAAATTGATACAATCTCCTGAATGTAACCTCTCAACCTCTAAGAACAGTATAAAGTCTAAACTGCTTGTAAAAAGTGAGAAGACCCGATCAACCTATCAAAAATTACCCAAATATCATCAAATGTACGAGAAGTTTATGGCAATCCTACCATTAAATCCATATCTATCCACTCCCACCTTCACTCGAGAATGGATAGCCTTTGAATCAAATGAGCTAACCTCAAGAGCTCATACTTCACTTACTGATAATTTAAGTACTTAGACATAAACTTTGCAATATCTCACTTAATCCAACACCACCATTAGACTACTTCTTCTATTTATCTTTCTCCTTCTCCTTCCCTTACCCTTCTCTTTCTCCTGCACCCCCTCCTCCTTCTTCTTATTCATCTTCTCCTTCCACTTTTGCTTCTCTTTCTCCTGCTACTTTTGCTTGTTCCCTCTTCCTCCTCCTCCTTTTTCTTCTCGCTACTCCTTTTCCTTCTTTTTCTTCTTTTTATCCTCCTCCTCCTCCTCTTTCTTCTTTGTCCCTACCACCTACTCCACCTGTAACCAACTCAAAATTGGTGCACCCTTAGCTCTACCCTTCTTCCACTGGTCAAATCAAGTCCTAGCAACACTCTTCAGTTGATAGGCAGTTAGTTCCATTCGCTCTACAAAAATTTTCGAATCCTTAGTGACACTTGAACTAATGAAGCTTTGAGGATTCACCCTTAGAAACTCACGAATCCTTGAAGTATTTGCAACTCCCTATCAAATCTCTTCAACATTCAACTCAAGTCTTAATATAAACAACTGAAAATAAAAAGACTAATGAACTATAACTATCCGTCTATGAAGCCTCTAAAACTATAAGAGATGTCAGGACAAGACCCCAATCATCCTAACAACTGTAATACTCAAACAATATAAAAAGGGATCCTTTGGAATGCAATGAGTCTTACTAACTGACTCTAAATGCTCAACAGGATCAACGAAGTGCTAGATGTTGATCTTGGTTAGTGGTATCTACATCATAAAATGATGCAATCCAAATTATATCAGTACATTGAATGTACAAGCATGTGAGGGGAATTCTAAGCAAAATGTAAGCTTGGCTGGAATCTCAAAGAAATACTTACCTCAACTTCACTCAACTCATGGATAACTCAACTCAATGTAGAAATAAACAACAGTAAAATGTAGTTTATATAAATCATTTAAAATAGTAGATAACATCTCAAAGTATTGGAAAATACTATAATATCTCAGTCGTATATAAGAATACAAAAATAAACTTTGTTTGGAAGATTCTCTAACCGACAACAATCACTATGAGCTATGTGATGAAACACGGTCTTGCCCATGCTGACAAAACTGTCCTATAACCTGTCGGGATATAAAACACCTCAATTAAGTGGATCCACTAGTCTATGCTAAAAAACATTAAAGAAACATCTAAAAAGTATGACCCTTTCTACCCACATTTGCTACATGATTTATGGAGACATTGACTTGTTATGAACTCGTTCCCCCCGGTGCTCAATACTACTTTCAAAATATACTCAGTTCATATGTTTAACAACCATAACTCTTGGAAATTAGTGTTTACTCTCTTGTTTAAATGAGGAAACATTTACTATTCGGGAATACTTAGCTCCCGTATACACTTTTGAAGAAATGAATTTCATTTGTTACTCTTATTTAACTCAAAACTCAAGTCTTAAAACAAGTTTAAATATTTGCAAAAGACTTCTTGAAATAACTCTAAGAACTCTCTAGACTTAGCTTGTAACTTTCCTTGAATTTGAAATTATGGATTAGAATGTATGATTCTTGTTTCTAGACGATTTTTAGATGTTTAGAAGTTATTTAGAGTATTTATAATCGTTAGGAAGTATTAGTACACTTTAGAAGGACTCAAACGGGCTCAACGACGAAAAACAGGTTGGCGCGGACGACCCTGGCGCACTGTTGCACGCCGCGTCAGCCCAAAGTTCATAGAGACATTTATGGTGCACTGGTGGCGCGGTGCCCTAACCTCCTAGCGCATCCAAGGTTGCCGCGCCAACTCCCCCCTAGTTAAATCTGACTAAATTTCCAACTCATTTTGTGATCTTAAAATTAATTTTAATTTTTTTTCTCAATTTTCTCTTTAGATTTAGATACCCAAAACATATAAAAAGGAATCTAACTCAAACAACTCCAGTAACAACACTATAATCCTAAGAAACTCCTCAATATTACCTTAAATTCAAGAACGAAAGCAATTCAAGAACATGCATCAAGAACATTCAAACATTGAACTATTTAGGTCGAATTCACACTGAAATAAACATACTTGGCGCGTAAGTAAACGAACCCAACGTTGTCTGAACTCACATACGTCGTAGGATCAAATCCTTGGGAAAATCCGCAATTCCTTAAGAAATCGACGAATCTAGACCTTACTTCTCTTTTCTCTATAAACCCCTAGCGTGATTTGGCAATTGTGTAAACTAAACAAATTAAATTTAGAGCCTAATTTAATTACTAAAAATTAATTAAACTATTTGGATACGGAAAAGACCAAAATACCCCTTTAAAATTCAGTTATCTTTCCTTTTCTAGACAACCCTAACTTCAAAAGAGCATATCTCCCTCATACCAGCTCGAAAATTAGCAAACTCTGTGGTATTGGAAAGATAATTCAAATGCCTCTCATTCAATATCTTATGGCACACATAAATCATCATGTATTGATACCTAACTTAACTCTTGTCCCAAACCTCAGACTAACATAACTATTGCCAAATTTCAGATTTTCGTACTTTCAAAAAATGGTTCTTTCTAATTCTAGCTCCTTCAATTAGCAAGGTGTTACACTAAATTATGTGTATACTTTTTACCTTCACACTTCTATTATATATATGAAAGCTTTGAGTTTTAAGACTTCATTTTGCTAATGTTATTATTTATGTATGATAGTTTGATACTAATTTTGGTGGAGTGTTGACTTACCTACCAATGGGATAGTGCAAGTGCCATCATGCCTTGTGATTTTAAATCATCACACTTCTTATTTTTGAAAAAGGAATTCTTCTTCTTTATTAATTCTCATCACATATCTAAAAACTTATTTCATTCGGTATATTATTGTCAATCTTTAACGAAAAAATATTATAATTAATCAGAAGTACTCTTATATTTTCCTACAGCATGCTTGACGTAAACTTTTTTATCTGTTGAAATATTGAAATATGATGCAAAAATGTTTTCTAAGGATATGTAAATGTCTTTTGTAAAGCATATATTCAATAAACATTTTCAACCAAATAAGCCCGTGTAAAAAGGTTAGAGTAATTGTTTTATCATCTATATATCTCCAAAAATAATCATGGAATATGACCTGTACAATTTCAATTTGAATATTAACTATTTTCATCCTTTTAAGGAAAAAAAATAATAATTTCCTTAAAATCAGATTACACTAATAAAATTATTTAAAATTTGGAACCTAATTATGAAAGTTCTTAATTTGACTACATTGACAATTCTTTTTTAACAACTATAAAAGCCACACATCACTTCAAGTTTTATATATTCTACTCCAAAAGAAAATATTTTTTTTGTTCAAGTATCAAATATGGCTAGAAAAAGGCTCAGAGAGGCTAGGAACTACAGTGAAAATGTGAGAAACTCCATCTTAGATCAAAGAGAAACAAGTTTGTTCAAGAAAGCCGAAGAGCTTTCTATCTTGTGTGACATAGAAGTCGCCATAATTATTTTTAGGCCAGGAAAAATCCAACCCATTGCTTGGAAATCTGCAAGTCTGGCTCAGGATGTCTTGACGAGGTATTTAAGCTTTACTGAGTTCAAAAGGCTTGAAAAGTTGGTCACACATGAAGAATATCTTCAAAAGAAAGTTGATAAAAAAGAAGAACAAATTAGCAAATTAGAGAAACTGAATGAGGCGAAAGAAATGGAAATCCTCTTCAACGAACTAGTGGAGGGAAAAAGTATTAATGAACTTGATGCTAGAGAAATGAAAGGTTTGCTAAAGGTGTTTGCTGCAAAAATGGCTAAACTTGATGAAAGAAAGAAAGAACTAAACCAGCCTCCAAATCCTTCATCCAACAAAGAAAAAATTACCTTATCAGCAAGTCCAATGGAAGAGTCATTCAATGACCCGGGGTTTATTCATGCTATAGCTACATTAGGGGATGGAAGCGGTATAGAGTCTGCACCTAAAGAAGGCAATGACGTCAATGTTGAAGATGATGGACAATACAAGGACCTCGATTGAGAATGTAATAATTATAATGTTCTATCATTGTTTCTGCATGTTCTCTTTTCATAGTGTGTGTCTTAATTTGTTGCATTTTTCTTTTCATTTCATGTTATGTACTTTTTATTTCAATCATTTATGAATGTTATTCTATTTTGTTGGAAAAATGAACTAATATTGTTCGATTAATAAGTTATTTTTGTCAAAATTTTGGACTAAGTGGAATATTTATTTTTAGTCGTACATATTTTATTTCTCTTAAGTTTAGCAACCTATGTTATTTGATACAAAAGATACTTCATGTGTGTTAACATTTACGAATATCTACCTTGTATATTGTATCCTATTCTAATCCATCAAAGAAAAGCCTTAAATTTAATAAACTTCCCAAGATCACAAAGTTTGATTATAGTATATTATCAATGCATACATGATGAATGAATAATCACTATATAATTAGTATATCTCAATTTACAATGTATACGTATTCATCATCCCATAATCATTAGATTTTTCCTATTTTTCTTCGGTTTTGGAATAAATGGATAAATTGGATTTCAAGATCTTTTTGTGTGTGTGTGGGGGGGGGGGGTATTTGAAAATGATAAGGATTGAAAACAACGCGAGACAAAGAGGCAAGGATTCCCATGGGGGATTTCTCCAATTATGAGTGATATTTTATGTTTAAAGTAAATTGATATAGTGAAGAAAAGACTAAGGGCATTATTTGGGGATCGACTCAAAGGGTATTTTTAGGCTAATGATATTTTATTGTTATACCTTGTAATCTTGTTGTGCCAACCAATCATTTGTGTAATTAGTAGTAATAGACAACCAATAATTATCTTGTGTCTTGTTTATCTTCCATAATTTACTTTATTACAAAGTTATTCAGAGACATATTCTTTGAGTGCTTAGGACATAACCAAAAATTAAAAAAAAAAAAAAACTCTCTTTAAGTTATTCTAACAATCTATAATTGATAGTAGAGTCCCCTTTACACTTATAGCCCTAGAATTTGAATACTTCGGATGCACTAAATTATTAGTGTCCTTCAAATTCAAAACTTATACTAAAAACAATAGAATGTGGTTCTAGCTGGTCTCTAACAGAGGTCCACAAGGGTGGGTGCACTGGCCAATACCAGCAGTACGAAGTGTCATCCTCTGCTTTTTATTGGGGCGCTGTTTTTTATATTTAATTTCTACTAGTTTCTTAAAGCAGATCTCTCTCTCTCTATATATATATATACATGATTTTTCTTCGAAATTAATCGGTGCACGTGCATTCCCACCAATACACATGGGTCCACATCTGCTTATAGCATAATTGAGAATGACTACATGGGAAATTCAAGTGTAATAAGGTATACCACCATACGGGTGCAAATCGATCGAATCATACATACATACATACATAAATATGTAAAAAATCGTCAATAACAATCTAAAAATCAAACCTTTTAATACAGAAATATGAGCAAAACCTGTTCTCTTGTGATATAAATATCAGAAAAGCAACATCAACATCAAGGCCCCAATAAAAGTTGTGGCAAAACTGTAAACTAGTGATAGTTTACAGTTTATCTGGCTGCTACTAGTATCATCGCGATCAGCTGATTGTGATGGTGCTAATGCAGGACATGGCAGACCTTGCTGTGTACCTTTGCACACACTGCCAAAAAGACCAGTTGGGTAATGTCCGTACTGATTGATGTAGCCGTGCATTACAGAGATACAGTCATTTGATTGATTATTCAGACTTTCGACAAAAGGACAAGCAAACTGTAAAAAAGCATCGCAACATTGTTTGGCTGGGTATCGTGGTGGCTTGCATTGGCTAGTGATGATAGTGTAGTTCTGAAACTCAAAGCTAACAGGACAAGCTGCATTGAGTAGTAAAGGTAAAGGAAACTCAAATTATCTTTCAAGTTAATTTGTGAAGTGATCAATTACGTATTGCATCTAAGAATAAGCATTCAATGACTTGTCACACCTATGTTGCTCGGACTTTTCAAAAATGTCATCAGATGAGTATCGAATTCTTCAAAAGTAGATACGGTAATATCTTTGAAGAGTTTGAACAACTTAGTCTCACCTAAGTGAATTAATCCCTCTATTTCATATTACTTGACCATTGTTGACTTGGCACAACTTAGTTAGAGGAGTATTTTACTAAACTAATCTGATTAATAATGAGTTGGAACTTTCAATTTGACTACCACCATTTTATGTAGTTATTTAATACTAAGGATAACATGGGATAAAAGTAATAAAAGTCTCTTAATTTACTAAAATGAACAAATAACATAAAACATCTATTATTTTTAGTATAGGGGACAAGTAAAATAAAACAGAAAGGAATGTGTTTGTGGAAAGGGCATAATACATAAGCAAACATTCAAACTTTGCCTCAATTGGCAAGTAAACACTCCAACTTTGAGTATGCACATTTAAACATTTTAGCTCGTCTCTGTTGTTAATTAGTTGAACGCTCCAACTAACAAAATGATCATCTAGACATCTCAAATATTTGTGTCACGTTAACATCGAATGTCCATGAGATATACTGAAGATGAATTGGAGTGCTTAGTTATTAGTTCAGACCAAATTGAAATGTGTAGATGTGCACTATAAATATTAGAGTGCCTTATTGCCAGCTAAGGTCAAATTTGAGCTTTTGGTTGTATATTATGCCTTGTGGAAATCCTTGTGGAAATCCAGGACTATGGGGATAGTTTATTCCCCAAAGTAGCCATTGTTTATAAAAAATTAGTTCTGATTTCCTTCTATCCAAGACTGCAACCAAACATCCCAAAGATATGCTCTGCTAAGGGAAAAATGAGGTAAACTGACATAACTATAATACTAGAATCGGTTGGAAACAAGTTATCTCGGAATTAATTATTTTGGGATATAAGTTATATCATCATACATATGAGATAATATATTTTATGCGGTGAAATATATATTCAAAATTGTTTAATACCTCTAATCAAAACGCAGAATAAAAATATCTATAATTAAAATTATCATATTTATTGAGTACAAACAAATGAGACCTATCGCTTAGTCACAAGAGATTCACCAGTTGAACACCAAAAGAATGTGCAACAAAACTAGACTCAACAAATTAACAAATTTCAAAAGGGAAAACCCCTTTTCATTCCCCAAATAAAAGGAATTTTCACACAAAGAGACACTAAAATATGAGATACCAAGAATATCCCCATAACAAATTATCAAAATTCAATAAAATAATATTTAATTAGAGTACACAAAAGTAGCATGGAGATTACCATCCTTAGCCTGAAGAAGATTTCTCCCAGTTGAAATTGGGTACACAAAAATTCTATCTGTGGCAAAAAAAATTGGTAACTAACATTAAATACACTAAAACCAAAAACAACACTAATTACAATAATAATAAAAAGGAAGAGTTAGTGCAGAAAAAGAAAAAAAAATAAAAACCTGATATAGAAATTGAAGTCAAGGCTCCATGCAGAAGAGAGAAAAATAAAAGTAGAATAAAACAAGAGCAATAATGTCTCCACTGCATTATTGTCTTTAACTTTCACAAGAGCGTCTCTCCTTATCTGTTTAAATAATAATAGTAAGAAAAAAATAAATAGATATAGATGATTTTATGTTTTTTCTACCTTCCACAGTTCCTTGGTAGTTATGTCTGTATTTGATGAAAAATAAATTAGGCATGCTATTTTTTAAAAAAAAATAAAAATTGGACACGTGGTACTAACAAAGGATGTTCAAAGAAGTTGGTTCAAAGGAATATGTCGGGTAAAGGTCAACCTTTACCTTGGTAAGTTAGAAAAATTGTCCATTTTTCTATGTTATTATTTGTTAGATGTTTAAGATGATAGTTTTTACAATTTAAAGAAGGCAAAAGCATTCATTATCCTTCTAAACTTGAAGTTTTTTATTCAATGTACACTTAAATTTTATTTTGTTTCAATTATTCCCTGAACTTGCTTATTCATCCTACACGTACACCTTTTCTGTCCACCTAGCATAGAAACTGAAATCAAACTCTACAAGGCGCGTGAGACAGCAATTTTTTGCCACATCATAAAGTTAAGTTACAACGGTAATATACGTAAAAATCTATTTTTCTTTAATATTTGGGTTATTTTAAGAATTTTTCTCTCTCTATTCTCTACCTATTTATTCTTCTTTATCCCTTCTCCCTTTTCAAATTTCATATTTTTCTCACTTTTTTTGTTTTAATTGTTATTGCTAAATTCATGAACAATAACAGGAGTCTTGTTTCTTTATGTGGGGCTCCTCCAATTCTGATAATTTCATGGACAAATGACAATTCCGGACGTAGATTTTTCGGTTGTAGACACTATAGGGTATGTATTGTTACTCCTTTTTTGTTTCTTATTTGACAAGTTCGTATTATGCAATTTCATTTTTTTAACTTTGATTTTATGAAATGCAGTCCTCATTTCGAAATTCTTGTAAATTTTTTGATTGGTATGATCCTGAATTTCCGACCCAAGTGAATATTGTAATTTTGGGTTTGTTGAAGAAAACCAACAAACAAGAAGAACAGCTCAAGTGCAAATGGATATTGAAACTGATTTTGGGTATTAGTTTGATATGCAATGTGATGTTGTTCTTTTATTTAGTGTGTCGTTGAATTTTTTTTTCAATGCAATTGTTATTAAGGCAAAATCATTTGGTTGTAGGGTACTCATTTTGTGGATTAGTTTGGTTTGGTGTTCTAGTAATGTACGTTTTTGCTGATCAATCTATATTTACATGTAATAGGTACTATGATACCATGAAATAATAACATGAAGGTAACAAACATAACATAACTAGTGCTTTCTTGATCATAAAAAAGAAGCATCATAGTGTTTCATTGTTTCAACCAACAACCACAATAACTTAAGTTAACCAGCAAAACATAAAACAATCACTACTTTAAGGTTAGTTGAACAACCACACAAGCACCAAAACACTAAACAATAACTACTTTAAGTTTGTTTGAACAACCATAGATTCATCATAACATAAAACACTATTTCAAGTTTGGTTGAACAACCACAGAACCATCAAAACATAAAACACTATTTCAAGTTTGGTTGGACACCCACACAACCACACAACTAAGAAGTTTTCTTTGAGAGTGATTTTCCTTTGGCTTATGACCTTGTTTGAATGCCATCAGCTTTTGATCTGGTTTGAATACGACGCATAACACTTTCGACTTGAAGTTCTCTTTGAGTCATGGCCTGTTTGCCCTTCCACTTCAGTCCCTTGGTAGGTTTAAAACCAATATCACCTGTCACATGTCCAGAACTCACCACACCAGTATTAATCCTCCTTCTGCTAGACAATCCTTGCTGCAATATCAACTTACATAGTTATTTTGGGACTCACATTTAGAAGACAGATATAATTTTGACAGTTTATAAGACACTTACATTAATACACGTATATCCAGTATCAGCAACAAATACACCTTGTCCAACAACTTTAGGCCTCTTCTTGTAACCACTTCCTGCACCTCTTCTTGTACCAGTCTTACTGGTGCTTGCTCTTTCATAATGACCTCTACCTTTTTCCAGTGGTGGACTAATATGAGTGAAAAAAGAACACAACAGGACATTAAATTTAATAAGTAATCTGACATAATTTATAAAAGCAAATCAATATGAATGTACCTCTTGAGTGGGTGTTAGTGTAGACTTAGGTTTAGGATTTTTTTGGACAATTTCTCTTGTTATGATTTGGTCCTTTGCAAAGTGAACATGTCATTACTTTCCCCATTCTTGGCAACTTTCCAGCTTTTCTCACATCACTAATTTCTCTTCTTCTGTTCTTTGGTGGCCTACCAGGCATTTGTCTTGCCTCAGGTGGTTCAACCATTGGGTTTCTGCTTTCAGGCCACATTTTCATGTTTGGGACTGGTTGAATGAAATGAGAAAATGTCTTCATATATGTGTCTTTTCTATACCATCTAGATATTGCTTGTGATGCATCCATGTTCAAGTGGTTCATTGCTGCTATACCATGTGCACATGGGATACCTTTTAATTCCCATGATCTGCAACTACATTTTTGTTGACCCAAGTTCACAGAATACTTGTATACCCCTTCTAACACTTCAAATCCAACATCACCATTCCATTCAATGTTGCACTGCATTGATCTTGTTACATTTGTATTGAATACCATCATTGCCATTGGAGATATTTCATTTGTCCATGTTTCAGCAAATGCTCTTGACTTACTCACTCTACTCATCACCTTAACTCTAGTTTCTTCCAACATAGTTACAATGTTCTTGTTCCTAGGTCCCAAGATCCAAGAATTGAGACTCTCTACCATGTTGTTATCTATACTATCTCACTTTGAAAATGTTTGAATAAAATCTTTGAAACATGTCTCCTTGTTGTGTTTGATAAGGGATTCAACAATACATATTCCCAGCTTGGACGGTGCATTTATATTGTACTTAAATTGTGCCTCAAATGTTGATCTAGCACAAGCCCAAAATTTCTTCCTTCTCTCTAAGCCTCTGAAGTTTTGTGACCAATTTGCTAATATGTGTCTAGCACACATTCTGTGCTCACATTCTGGAAATAGTTTATCTACAGCAGCTATTAGTCCCTGTAGTTGCAAAGCAAAAAAAGCAAGTTAAATTTTAGTCAAATTAAATTAGCAATTACATTAAACATAATCAAAAGAAAAATATTCAATTACCTTTTGCATATCACTAATGATAGTTAGCTGGGAACCATTTCCTAGATTAAGATCATCTTTCAGAATGGTCATGAACCATTTCCATGTCAACTTGCTTTCAGTATCAATTACTGCCCATGCTATTGGATACATTTGGTTGTTTGCATCTTTAGCAACAACTACCAAAAGTTGACCCCTACAAATTCCCTTTAGAAAACACCCATCCAGCCCTATACATCTTCTGCATCCTTGTTGAAAACCCTTTTTTCATAGAATCAAAACAAATATAAAAAGAGGGAAATTGTTTCATCCCATTTCCTGATTCTGAATCTTTAAGCTTCACAACACAAGTGCTACAAGAATTTGTTTGGAGTAACATATCCTTGTAGTCTAGGATTCTGTTAAATTCTGTCACATGATCTCCCATAATTTCCTTTAAAAATAATTTTTCTTATTTTTAAACAAATTGTCTCGCCTACATGAGCATTCAACTCTTTCTTCACCAATTCTTGTATCTCCCACCCTTTTATACTAGGTTGAGAAATAATCCTATCTTTCAGATACTTGCATAAGAACTTTGAATTACACAAAATATTATTGGTGGTCCTGGTACATTTGTGCCTTGGATTGTATGTCTTGATAGTAAAGTTCTCACTCCTTCCTTCCTTCCTTGCATAGAACGGCCATGGACAACCACTTTTACACTTCACTCTCACTCTAGTACTCTCATTCACATACTTATCTAACTCAACTCATTTTTTTATAGCATATTTTGTAACTGTCTCTCTAAATTGCTTTATACTTTCAAATATCAAACCACACTGTCATATTACGATATCACAAGAAGAATGATATACCACCCTATTACTCTTCTTTCTCCCCCTTAAACTCCCCTCCTTCAAGTTCATCAACAGAAACAAGTTCTTCTTCATCACTTTGAAAACTATCACAGTCAGAACTGCCATAGTATGGCTCATCCTCTGTTAGCTTACCCTTGAAATTCTTTTTCCCTTTTTCAATATCCTCATACCCTTCATCAAATCCAACTTCACCTAAAAAACCTTTTGGTTTTTCCTTTTTCTTTCTCCTCCTACTTTCTCTAAGTTTTCTCACATCTTCCTTAACAATTCTCAACTCCTCATGCACATCACTTTCATAGTCAATAGACTGGTCAGAACAGACAGAATCACTGTCTATGTCTTCCTCTGCATTTTCTTTGGTAATTGTCTCAACTTCTTGTTGAATAAAAGGTTCAGTTCCTTGTTGGATAGTTGGTTCAACTTCTTCTTCAGTATCAGTCCAATCTATTGAAGAATAATCATCATCACTTTCTTGTTGGACCCTTGCAACCCCATCATTTTCAAGTCTTTCAGTAGCTGGAAAGGAAGAAGAGGAACCTAACCCTAGATCTGATTTTTTTTTGTGCAGTTAGAGATTCCCCATGTGAATTAAAAGACTCAACCACTTGACTTAAAGATTGACTAATTTGACCTTCACTGGGACCCACATCATCCAGAATAGTGTTATCACACACATAAATATCTATTGTGTCCCCATCATGCATAAATAATGTCATGCTACAAATTTCCATGTCATTTTTCAATTCCACCAAATCAACCCCTAGAGATGGAGCTGCATATGTTTTTCCTAACTTACTATTCCCAAAAGACTTATCATAATCTGCAGATTCAGGAATTGATAAATGATCTTCATCCACATTCTCTACATATTCGGTCCTACCCCCAACATATACTGGACCTACCTCACTCACCAAGATACCCCCAAATTTGAACCTTAAATTGAGGTACTTATTAGTCCTAGTGTCAACCTATAACCACAATAATAATCAGTATATTGTACAATGCAAACAACAAAATCGAAGCATATATAATAACACCAAAACATAAGCAACAATTGGTACTTAGTATAGTAGATGTATTACTCATTAACATACAATAGGCATCCCACACAATATACTTAAACAAATTATAAAATACCCCACCATTTAACAATACCAGAAACCCTAATACTTGAAACCTTAATTTTACCAAAAAGCCTAAATTTTTAAACTGATTATCGACACCTTAATGCTCATGCATGAATAAGGTAAAAAACTTCATAATAATACATTCATTAAGTGAAAATTCTAGTTGAAAAGTATTAGACCCCTAATCGGAAACTATGGCGAAACGTTAAACGAAAAATAGGGCAAAATATGAATGAAAAAGTAAAGAAAATAGACAACAATACATCAAGCCTTCGCGAAATCGAGTGGATAATCACTTACTTGTAGACACAATTTCAGACAAGATCCAAAGAAAATTAGGGGTGGACATTCGACGTTTCGGTTCGGTTTCGGTTTTTTTTTTGGTTTTTTCGGTTTTCGGTTTTTGTAAATTGTGTACCCAATACCGAATCAAAATATTTCGGTTCGGTTCGATTTTTATTTTTTTGGTTTTTTTAATGGGCCTGCTTAGTTGGGCTTTTAAAAATTTATAAATTTTTTTGTTTGATTTTTCAGCTTAATGGGCTAAAAATAGTTACATCAAAAAGTCTTTTACTTTTTACTTTTTTATTTTAAATTATAATATTTATTATCTAATATTAATAATTAATATAATATAAATATATATTATAATATAATATATTTCGGTAAACTGAAATACCGAATAACAAAAAATTACATATCAAAAGCCGAATAGAAATACCAAAAAATACAAAAATATATACCGAATACCGAACCGAAAAATCGAAACCGAAATACCAAAAAAATTTGGTTCGGTACAGTGTTTTGATTTTCCGGTGTTTATGCCCAACCCTAAAGAAAATAGACCAATCGACCAAACACTTCCCGAAATCTAGCAAGTCTTTACTCCAGAACTGCAACTGACACAAATCTACTCGTTACTTTGTCGATTACACTTTCGTGAGAGGTTTAGAGAAAAATAAAGAGGTTTAGAGCAAAACGGAGAAGCTTCTTTCAGAAGTTTTAAGATTTGTGAATTTTGAAGGTCGGTAATATCTAGGTAACAAAATATTTATCTAGGTGGCAAAATATTTATTTAGGTGGCAAAATATTTATCCAGGTGTCGTGCGCGTGTAGACACGATCATATTGAGTGGACAGAAAAGGTGTACGTGTAGGATGAATAAGCAAGTTCAGGGGGTAATTGAAACAAAATAAAGTTTAGGTGTACATTGAATAAAAAGCTTCAAGTTCAGGGAGGTAACGAATACTTTTACCTTTAAAGAATTATTTGATGTTATGCTCAATCATTTTTTACATTTTACTTTCTTTTTCAATTTAAAGATTTATTTGATATTATGCTCAGTTTGTTTTTAGATTATCCTTTCTTTTTTGATAAAAAAAATTTACATATTTATTCTATTTTATCTTTAGTCTTCAAGTTTCTAATAGAAATAAGAGAAATGGTTTAATATACTTCGTGACTTTGCTATTTAGATTTGATATACTTTTTTGTTATGAAACTGATTCATATATAAACATATTCTTATACAAATGACTCACATATACTCTTTCCTCTAATATGTGAAAACAATAATTTTAATTTAATATAATATTTTAATTATTTTTTAAAAATTATATAATCCATATGGGTATATTTGATTCTCTTCAAATGTATTTGTTTATTTTTTTATTTAAACAAGGGAAAATACCCAAGTACCCCCTCAACCTATGCCCGAAATTCCAGAGACACACTTATACTATACTAAGGTCCTATTACCCCCCCTGAACTTATTTTATATGTAATTTTCTACCCCTTTTTAGCATATGTGGCACTAGTTCGAAAAAAAAAGTCAACCATCGTTGGACCCACAAGATAGTGTCACGTAAGCTAAAAAGGGGTAAAAAATTATTAATAAAATAAGTTCAGGGGGGTAATAGGACCTTAGTATAGAATAAGTCTGTCTCTGAGATTTCGGGCATAGGCTGAGGGGGTACTTGGGCACTATCCCTTTAAACAACTTATTTAAATTATTATTTCGGTAGTCAAATTTATTTATTTTTCACTAATTTTCATATAAAATTTAATATAGATGCCCCATTATTTTTAGCAAATATAAAAACTAAAATACAATTTAGTCGCAAAAGAATAATTTTAATATTTTTCCTTAAAGCTAAAGAATAAACGGAAAAAAATAATCAAATAATGATAATCAAATAAGTCAAAAAATAACTTATGAATGAATCAGATTAAAATATTCCTTGAATTTTGGTAGAAAGATCATATATACTCCTATATGAATTTTTTTTAAAAAAATTTTAAAAAAAATCTAAAACTTATTTTTGTATTTTCTTTAGATAAAGGATATGTGTGAGCTCCTTTTTAAACGATATGAATATCATATAAATGTGAGTTATTTATATAACGATAAAAATATATATGAGTCATTTTCATAATATTAAATATATTAGCGTTAAATAAAAAAGTTGAGAAATATATCAGATTTTTTTCCAATAAAAATATAACTTTCATAATTTTTCCATTTTAAATATGTAAGGTTTTCTATCATGTTTTCCTCTGTAGATCTTTTTATTTTTGTATATCATTTTTGTAGTATTCATATTTGCTAAACGTTCTTACGTGTGCCAATAGAAAATCATCGATTCCTCTAAAAATATGCACGTTTATTGCGTACAATATATTATTTTCATCAAATTGTATGAAATTATCTGAATGGTTTATCATAAATGGTAGGAAATTGTTTGGGTAATTTTTGAACTAAGACATTACATTATAATACTATTTTTTTACAGTTTATAATTATTCTTTTTGACAAACTTTTCAATTTCATGAATCAATTTGTTTGGTTATACATTTTTTTAAAATGTGATCCTTTTGTCATTGTGATATCATTCCCACTTATTTTTTTCTTATATTCTTTCAATTTCAACCAATTTTATCTATTTCTAATTTCATTTGTATATTATTTGAAAAGAATGAATTTTAAAAAGACAAAATTTCTACTACTCTATCTGTTCACTTTTATTTGTCGTCTATTTTTAAAATTGATTTTAATTTTTACTTGTCACTTTTGACATATCAAGAAAAGACAATTATATTTTTCCATGTTTTACCCTCAACAATACATACTCTTTATACTAAACATCATTCAATATGGATAGTTTGATAAAATATCTATGTTTATTATTATATTCTTAATGGATGTTTCAAGTCAAACAATGTAACGACATGTTTAGTCGTTTTGAGCAGTAGAGTATTTCTGGTAATAACTGTCTAAGTCGACGGATCCCAAGACGGACCAGCATGGGCACGACGGACCGTCGAGGGGGTCTCGTTCCAAAACACTTAGAATTCTGAAATTTGGGTACTGAGATCGACTCTCTGAACTTCGTGATGGAATGGCAGGACGGACCGTCGTGAGCAGGACGGACCGTCGTGAGCACGACGGACCGTCACAAATCTTCCCACAAAATTAACTCTCTGAACCTTGTGACGGACCTGCAGGACGGACCGTCACAGTCATGACGGACCGTCACAGGCTGCGTAACCCTGACTGGATCGGATTTCTATTAAAAGTTTTTAAGGGGCGTTTTGGACTATTCAAGCTTATAGTTATAAAGTTTGTGGGTTAATGTTAATAATTCAATTACTTGGGGGTTAAAGGAGATAACCTTGAAATAAATAGTGGGTTATTCTATCATCTTTTATACTTAATTATATGCTAATTAGGGTAAAAGAAGAGGAGTTTGAATAAGGAAAAATAGAAAGAACAGAGAGAAAAGAGAGAAACGATTGAGAGGAAGAGAAGAACGCAAGGAAAGCAAAGGTTTTGGGAAGATAGCTTGTTTGATAGCGATTCTTCGGTGGAGGTAGGTTATGGTTTATACTATCTCATAGTAAACTCTTAATAGCGAATGATATGTGTTTGGTAGTATTGTAAAGTCTTCTATATGCTTAATTGTGTGCTTACATGATGTGAGTATGTTATTGTAATGGAGTGGGAAGATGAGGCTGTGAATCTTAAATCTTAAATTTACTTTGTTAATGATGATGTCTTGGTATAAAAGAAGGCTTGATGAACTAAAGTAATGAGATTAGAGGATCGGGTGTCACGTTCCGACACCAGGATAGTATTAGAGGATCGGGTGTCACGTTCCGACACCAGGATAGTATTAGAGGATCGGGTGTCACGTTCCGACACCAGGATAGTAGATGGATCGGAGTGTCACGTTCCGACACCAGGATAGTAAATGGATCGGAGTGTCACGTTCCGACACCAGGATAGTAGATGGATCGGAGTGTCAAGTTCCGACACCAGGATAGTATTAGAGGATCGAGTGTCACGTTTCGACACCAGGATAGTGGTGGATCAGAGTGTCACGTTCCGACACTAGGATAGTAAAGAGAATGAATCTTGAAATATGTTAATATACTCAATCTAAAGAACCTGTTTCCCAAATGAGTATGGTGTGGAGGCTTGAGTCCTCATAGATGTGCTTGGTGTTGTGACCAAGGGTTATGGTAATTGTTGTTGTCACCTGTTAAGAATATTAGCTGATTTTATGTTATTATCTGACATATATTGCTTTCTATTTTGAGTTGGCCGATGATACCTACTCAGTACTTGTGCCTTGTACTGACCCCTACTTGTATTTATTTTTCTTTGTTAATTGTGGAATGCAGCAAACGTGCCATCGTCTTCAACTCAACCGCAACTCTAGCCAGTCTTCATCATGTCAGATTTCAGGGTGAGCTATTGTTTCTAGCTTGGACTGGATCTTCTTCTTCACGTCTTGATGCCTTGAAGTTCTGGCATGGACTAGCTGTTTATTTTTTTAGCTTCTTAGATACTCTTAGCTTTAGTAATTTAAGGATAGATGTTCTTGTGGTGATGACTTCCAGATTTTGGGAATAATAAGTATTGAGTTTTTAGAAGTCATTAATCTATTTTCATTAATAAGTTTTAAGTCTTCCGCATTATATTCTGCTTATTATGGTTGAAATGTTGGGGTTTAGATTGGTTGGTTCGCTCACATAGTAGGATAAGTGTGGGTGCCACTCGCAGCTCGTTTTGGGTCGTGACAAACTTGGTATCAGAGCATTAGGTTCGTTGGTCTCATCACACAATAACGAGTCTAGTAGAGTCTTAAGGAACGGTAGGGGGACGCCTTTACTTTTCTTTGAGAGTCTATAAGACTTTAGGAAAATTCCATTCTTTCTTTCTTCCTTTCGTGGTATTACTTGGATCCAATTGGTATCTAGGTGATACAAATTGGTATCTGACCATCTTCACTCTATTTCGCAGATGGTTAGAACTAGAGCAACAACTGCGCCAACACCAACACCGGCAAGACAAGATGCGTATGAGCCAGCCACTGGGGCTGTAGCTCGCAGAGGAGTAGTGGCAAGAGACCGTGGTAGAGGTTGCGGGAGAACGTCCTCTAGAGGAAGAGGACAAGCACCTGGCCCATCTAGTACTAGGGCGGTGACTCCTCCACCGATTGAGGAAGTAGTAAGAGAGGGTGAGGAAGGGGAAAATGAGCAAGTGCAGAATGAGGAATTACCACCCCAACCTACCCCAGAGATGATTAATCAGGTTCTTGCTTATCTTAGTGGGTTATCTGATCAATGCCAGACACCTCCAGTGTTTTACACCAAAGACACCTCAGGTTCCTAAGTACAACAGTACCGTTGTGGCTCCCCGCATGGATGCCTCATTGGAAATAGGCACGTTTCCTCGTTTGACTACAGGGCCTATAATGACAAGTGATCAGCATGAACTTTTCAGTAAGTTCTTGAAATTGAAACCTCCAATCTTCAAGGGTGCTGAATCTGAGGATGCCTACGATTTTCTGGTTGATTGTCATGAGTTACTACAAAAAATTGGCATAGTGGAACGATTTGGCGTTGAGTTTGTAACCTATCAGTTTCAGGGAAATGCCAAAATGTGGTGGCGGTCATATGTTGAGTGTAAACCCGCACAGGCACCACCTATGACTTAGGCATCATTCTCTAGCTTATTTATGGAGAAGTATATCCCCCGGACCTTGAGGGATAGGAGGAGAGATGAGTTCTTGAGCCTAGAGCAAGGCAGGATGTCGGTTACTGCGTATGAGGCTATGTTTCGTGCATTATCCAGGTATGCCACCCAGCTTTGTTTCAGTCCACAAGAGCGGATTCGCCGTTTTGTGAAGGGGTTGAGGTCAGATTTGCGGATTTCAGCCTTACAGGTAGCGGCTACAGCAAAATCCTTTCAGGAAATAGTAGACTTCGTGATAGAGGTGGAAGGAGTGAAGCCAGATGACTTCACCATGGCATCGACATCTAAAAGGTTTCATAAGGGAGGTGAGTTTAACGGTTCTTACTCCAGAGGGCAGGGTTCAGGAGGTTATCCAGCCCGACCTATTCAGTCTTCACTGCAGGCTGTAGTTGGGGGTCCACCGCAGACCGGTCAATATTTCTCTGAGTTTGGAGGTTATCCCCAGACTTCGTCATTCTCACAGAGACCTATGCTTGAACCCAGAGAGTTTTATGGATGTGGGGAGACTG
The DNA here is from genome assembly GCA_027789145.1 of Solanum arcanum. Taxonomy (NCBI): domain Eukaryota; kingdom Viridiplantae; phylum Streptophyta; class Magnoliopsida; order Solanales; family Solanaceae; genus Solanum; species Solanum arcanum. Next base: position 25,042,892 of record CM050944.1, read on the forward strand.
GACACATTAAGAGGTATTGTCCAAAACAGAGTTACAGACCTTCAATAGTCAGAGGTAGAGGTGGTCATGGAAGAGACCGTCATTCTGGAGGACGTGGTGGCCGAGGTAATGGTGGTCACCAAAACGGCCGGGGTGACGGGCAAACTGGAGCCACTACAGCACAACATGGTAGGGGCAACGGGCGGACAGGCGATAGGGCCCATTGTTACGCTTTCCCCGGGCGGTCTGAAGCGGAGACATTTGATGCTGTTATCACAAGTAATCTTTTGGTTTGTGATTGCATGGCTTCTGTATTATTTGATCCTGGCTCCACATTTTCATATGTATCTTCCTCATTTGCTACTGGTCTTAATTTACATTGTGAATTTCTTGACATGCCTATTCGTGTTTCTACTCCGGTGGGTGAGTCTGTGATAGTTGAAAAGGTATATAGGTCTTGTCTGGTGACTTTTGTGGGGAGCAATACTCATGTAGACTTGGTTATTTTAGAAATGGTTGATTTTGATGTAATTCTGGGTATGACTTGGCTTTCTCCAAATTTTGCAATCTTAGATTGTAATGCTAAAACTGTAACGTTGGCCAAGCCTGGGAAAGATCCGTTTGTGTGGGAGGGTGATTACACTTCCACTCCATTTCATATCATCTCCTTTCTTCGTGCTAAGAGAATGGTTAGTAAAGGGTGTTTAGCTTTCTTGGCACACCTCAGGGATGATACTACCCAAGTACCTTCAATTGAGTCGGTTTCAATAGTCCGTGAGTTTCTGGATGTATTTCCTGCAGACCTTCCTGGTATGCCACCGGATAGACATATTGACTTTTGCATTGATCTTGAACCGGGTACTCGTCCAATTTCCATACCCCCTTATAGAATGGCTCCCGCGGAGTTAAGGGAGTTAAAGGCTCAACTTCAAGAATTGTTAGGAAAAGGCTTCATTAGACCATGTGCATCCCCTTGGGGTGCTCCTGTTTTGTTTGTGAAGAAGAAGGATGGGAGTTTTCGGATGTGCATAGACTACAGGCAACTGAATAAGGTAACTGTTAAGAACAAGTATCCTCTTCCTCGCATCAATGATTTGTTCGACCAGTTACAAGGTGCTTGTACCTTCTCAAAAATCGATTTGAGATGTGGTTACCATCAATTGAAAATACGGGCAACGGTTTGCCCAAGACTGCTTTTCGGACCAGGTATGGGCATTATGAGTTCTTAGTAATGTCTTTTGGGCTTACGAATGCCCCTGCTGCTTTCATGAGCTTGATGAATGGGATTTTTAAGCCATATCTGGATCTCTTTGTCATTGTATTCATTGATGATATACAGGTATACTCAAAGAGCAAGAAAGAACATGAGGAGCACTTGAAAATTGTATTGGAAATGTTGAGGGAGAAAAAGCTTTATGCCAAATTCTCCAAGTGTGAGTTTTGGCTAGATTCAGTGTCCTTCTTAGGGCACGTATTTTCTAAGGATGGAGTGATGGTGGATCCATCTATGATTGAAGCAGTGAAGAGTTGGGAAAGACCTACTAATGTTACAGAGGTAAGGAGCTTTGTTGGTTTAGCTAGCTACTACCGTCGATTTGTCAAGGGATTTTCCTCTGTTGCTTCCCAATTGACAAATTTGACTAAGCAGAGTGTCCCATTTGTATGGTCGGACGAGTGTGAATAAAGCTTTCAGAAACTCAAGACCTTGTTGACTATTGCACCAATTCTTACCTTGCCAGTGGAAGGCACGAATTTCATTGTTTATTGTGATGCATCCTATTCTGGTTTGGGTGCAGTGCTAATGCAAGAGAAGAATGTAATTGCTTATGCTTCAAGGCAATTATAGGTGCACGAACGTAATTACCCGACCCATGATTTGGAGTTGGCCGCGGTACTGTTTGCATTAAAGCAATGGAGGCACTATCTATATGGGGTTAAGTGTGAAGTCTATTCGGATCATCGTAGCCTACAATATGTCTTTACTCAGAAAGATTTGAATTTGAGACAGAGGAGATGGATGGAACTACTGAAGGACTACGATATCACTATTTTGTACCACCCAGGAAAAGCTAACATTGTGGCAGATGCGTTAAGTAGAAAAGCAGGGAGCATGGGAAGCCTAGCTTACTTACAGGTTTCCAGACACCCATTGGCTAGAGAGGTTCAGACTCTGGCTAATGACTTTGTGAGACTAGAAGTAAATGAGAAGGGAGGATTTTTGGCCTGTGTGGAGGCAAGATCTTCCTTTCTTGACAAGAATAAGGGAAAGCAGTTTACTGATGAGAAACTGATCCGGATCCGAGATAAGGTGTTGCGAGGAGAGGCTAAAGAAGCACAAATCGATGAGGAAGGTGTTTTGAGAATTAAGGGAAGGGTATGTGTACCCCGCGTCGATGATTTGATTCACACTATTCTTACAGAGGCTCATAGTTCAAGGTATTCTATACATCCTGGTGCAACCAAGATGTATCGTGACCTAAAGCAAAATTTTTGGTGGAGTAGAATGAAGTGTGACATTGTTGAGTTTGTTGCTCAATGCCCGAATTGTCAGCAAGTAAAGTATGAACATCAAGGCCTGGAGGAACACTTCAGAGAATGCCCATTCCTGAATGGAAGTGCGAGAGAATTGCAATGGACTTCGTGGTTGGTCTTCCCAAGACAATGGGTAAGTATGACTCCATTTAGGTAATTGTTGATAGGTTAACTAAGTCTGCTCACTTCATTCCGGTCAAGGTGACTTACAATGCAGAGAAGTTAGCCAAACTTTACATCTCGAAAGTTGTTCGATTGCATGGGGTTCCACTCTCCATCATATCAGATAGAGGTACGCAGTTTACTTCTAAGTTTTAGAAAACATTGCATGCTGAATTAGGTACTAGGTTGGATCTTAGTACCGCATTTCACCCTCAGACCGATGGTCAGTCAGAGCGAACAATTCAAGTGTTGGAGGATATGCTTTGTGCATGTGTGATAGAATTTGGTGGTCATTGGGATAACTTTTTACCCTTAGCAGAGTTCTCCTACAACAATAGCTATCACTCAAGTATTAATATATCCCCATTTGAGGCACTGTATGGGAGGAGATGTAGGTCTCCCATTGGTTAGTTTGATGCATTTGAAGTTAGACCTTGGGGCACTGACCTTTTGAGGGAATCGTTAGATAAAGTGAAATGCTTTCAAGAAAAGCTTTTAGCGGCTCAAAGTAGGCATAAGGAATATGCAGATCGAAAGGTTAGAGACATGGAGTTTATGGAGGGTGAGCAAGTCTTGCTGAAGGTTTCGCCCATGAAAGGGGAGATGCGGTTTGGTAAAAGAGGTAAGCTAAGCCCAAGGTATATTGGTCCATTTGAAGTTCTGTAGCGCGTGGGGGAGGTAGCTTATGAATTAGCCTTGCCCCTAGGACTGTCAGGAGTGCATCCGGTATTCCATGTGTCTATGTTGAAAAGATACCATGGGGATGGAAACTACATCATTCGTTGGGATTCGGTTCTGCTCGATGAGAATTTGTCTTATGAGGAGGAGCCTGTTGCTATTTTAGATAGAGAAGTCCGCAAGTTGAGGTCAAGGGAGATTGCATCCATCAAGGTTCAATGGAAGAATCGGCCGGTGGAAGAGTCCACTTGGGAGTAGGAGGCTGATATGCAAGAAAGATACCCACACCTGTTTACAGATTCAGGTACCCCTTTTCGCCCTTGTTTTTCTTCTTGTGATCGTTCGAGGATGAACGATGGGTAAATTGGTATCTATTTTAACGACCTGTTTAGTCGCTTTGAGCAGTAGAGTACTTCTGGTAATAACTGTCTGAGTCGACGGATCCCACGACGGACCGTCATGGGCACGACGGCCCGTCGAGGGGGTCTCGTTCCAAAACACTTAGAATTCTGAAATTTGGGTACTGAGATCGACTCTCTGAACTTCGTGATGGAATGGCAGGACGGACCGTCGTGAGCACGACGGACCGTCACAAATCTTCCCACAAAATTAACTCTCTGAACCTTGTGACGGACCTGCAGGACGGACCGTCACAGTCATGACGGACCCTCACAGGCTGCGTAACCCTGACTGGGTCGGATTTCTATTAAAAGTTTTTAAGGGGCGTTTTGGACTATTCATGCTTATAGTTATAAAGTTAGTGTGTTAATGCTAATAATTCAATTACTTGGGGGTTAAAGGAGATAACCTTGAAATAAATAGTGAGTTATTTTATCATCTTTTATACTTAATTATATGCTAATTAGGGTAAAAGAAGAGGAGTTTGAATAAGGAAAAATAGAAAGAACAGAGAGAACAGAGAGAAACGATCGAGAGGAAGAGAAGAACGCAAGGAAAGCAAAGGTTTTGGGAAGATAGCTTGTTTGATCGCGATTCTTCGGTGAAGGTAGGTTATGGTTTATACTATCTCATAGTAAACTCTTAATAACGAATGATATGTGTTGGGTAGTATTGTAAAGTCTTCTATATGCTTAATTGTGTGCTTGCATGATGTGATTATGTAATTGTAATGGATTGGGAAGATGAGGCTGTGAATCTTAAATCTTAAATTTACTTTGTTAATGATGATGCTTTGGTATAAAAGAAGGCTTGATGAACTAAAGTAATGAGATTAGAGGATCGGGTGTCACGTTCCGACACCAGGATAGTATTAGAGGATCGGGTGTCACGTTCCGACACCAGGATAGTAGATAGATCGGAGTGTCACGTTCCGACACCAGGATAGTAAATGGATCGGAGTGTCACGTTCCAACACCAGGATAGTAGATGGATTGGAGTGTCACGTTTTGACACCAGGATAGTATTAGAGGATCGGGTGTCACGTTCCGACACCAGGATAGTAGTGGATCGGAGTGTCACGTTCCGACACCAGGATAGTAAAGAGAATGAATCTTGAAATATGTTAATATACTCAATCTAAAGAACTTGTTTTTCAAATGAGTATGGTGTGGATGCTTGAGTCCTCATAGATGTGCTTGGTGTTGTTACCAAGGGTTATGGTAATTGTTGTTGTCACCTGTTAAGAATATTAGCTGATTTTATGTTATTATCTGACATATATTGCTTTCTATTTTGAGTTGGCCGATGATACCTACTCAGTACTTGTGCTTTGTACTGACCCCTACTTGTATTTGTTTTTCTTTGTTAATTGTGGAGTGCAGCAAACGTGCCATCGTCTTCAACTCAACCGCAACTCTAGCCAGTCTTCATCACGTCAGAGTTCAGGTTGAGCTATTGTTTCTAGCTTGGACTGGATCTTCTTCTTCACGTCTTGATGCCTTGAAGTTCTGGCATGGACTAGCTGTTTATTTATTTTAGCTTCTTAGATACTCTTAGCTTTAGTAATTTGAGGATAGATGTTCTTGTGGTGATGACTTCCAGATTTTAGGAATAATAAGTATTGAGTTTTTAGAAGTCATTAATCTATTTTCATTAATAAGTTTTAAGTCTTCCGCATTATATTCTGCTTATTATGGTTGAAATGTTGGGATTTAGATTTGTTGGTTCGCTCACATAGTAGGATAAGTGTGGGTGCCACTCGCGGCTCGTTTTGGATCGTGACAAACAATGATAAGTAAAGTGAACTGAGGATATTAGTTAAATAAATATATCAAAATTCCTAAATACATAATATTTTAATGAAATGCACTAAGAAAATTATGTATTACAATCAATATATATAAATGAGGACCATAGACAAGGTGATGTGGCACCTCTCTATGACCTCCATTCTTTTTTTTGTTTTTCTCTCTTTTTTGACATTTTTTCTTCTTTCTTTTCATGAAATAATTTGTTTATCATTTAAAGAATTCAAGTATATTTATTATTGTAATTATATATAATGAGTTACAAAAAGACCTCCATCTATTGATATTCTCACTTAAATATCATGTCTTTTCAATTTTCTTCTAACTATTTTTATGGCTTATTCAATCTATAAATACCTATCATCTATAGAGATGTTGAATATGCATTTTCATTTTTTCATTCTTTTAGTAGTATAGGTTTTTAATTTTCTTTTCTTCGTCTTTTTATTCATCAATCATGTACATAATTAAAAGGAGACGTAGAAAAGATGATGTCACAATATGACCTTCACTTTGATGAAGATCATAGATATATTCTTCAAAGATTCATCACATTATTTGGTATAAGTTCAACAAAATGAAGAAGGAAGCATAATTATCTTGGAGATTCCGGAAGATAGAGTCATAGTAGTATAAAAGTTTGAATGATTTTCAAAAATTTTGAAAATTCACTGTTGTATTATTTTGATTCCCATTAATATTATTCTATTCTCTTTTATTTTATTTCTTTGATTTGAACAATATTCTATTCATTGTTGTTGTCGTTGAAGATGAAAAGATACACATTTTTTTATTATTTATATATACGTCAATTTATAGCTAATTAATATTTTAAATTTTGCCATGATTGAATTAAAAGTATATTACCTATGGTACATTTCTTTTTATATCTACTGGATATTGTTGCCCCTTAAAATATATGATGTGGTCTATCATATTAGTAATTAATCACAAAATAAATGAATAAATCTTATTTTTAGTATTAATTTTTTATAATAATATTTTATGAATGAGCACACCCGATGTCACTTTGTAAGAATACATTACATTGTTTTTTAAATTAAACATATAAAGTTGACATATTTTTAATGTGAATGAATAACACATGACAATGTTAATAAGTAATAAACTCGTATGAGTATATATAACTAATTTTGAGTAGAACACTTTCATTATTGTAATTTGATATTTATCACGTTTTATGTTTCTTCATTAGTTAAAACCTTTACTTTTTCATTTTATCCTATAAATAAATGGGTAAGGTGAGAAACTAATCCTACAAAAAAAATTAGAACTTTAAATTTATCATTCCCTAAAATTGATCTCATTAATTTTTCCTTCTTAAACTAAGAAATATGTATCTCTTTATCTTCATAATTTATATTTTCATAATCTCTATAACTCCTCATAACCACCAAATTTAAATGTGTAAACTATATATATATATATATATATATATATATATATATATATATATAGAGAGAGAGAGAGAGAGAGAGAGAGAGAGAGAGAGAACTAAATTTTAAAATAACTTGGTTACGATTATGCAATACAATGTCACAAGTTTTCAATTTGTGTTGCAACTTATTCCTTAAAGAAAAGAAAAGAACCATGATAGAAAATATTTTTTTTGCCAAAATCAAAAATAACAATTGAAAAAAAAAGACTTGTAATTTAATGAACCAATACTATGACTTATGTTTTTATTACTTTATTTATTGTTTTTTATCCCACTTTTAGTTTTTTTTTACGCTTTATTTTATATGAATTGAAATAAGTAATTGAAAACAAAATTTAATGAGTGAAAATATTGATCCAATAATTGATGATGTTGCAAACTTTTGAGTCAGAACTGTTTTTTTTGCCTTGGTTTACTTGTATGTATATTGCACTCCACAATATATATTTTAATATTAGATACTTATATTCTTTATACTATCAAAATAATATTTTTATATTTCTTTTGATGTATATTAAAATATAATTATCAAATCAAAATAAATAGAATTGTGAATATAAATATTTAATATATATATTTATGAAATTTAAAAATAAGACAACTATTTATTTATGCATTTGATAAATTAATTTATTTTTGTTAAATATGTATATTTTGAAAATTTTAATTGAATATTGAATACAAATGAATAAATAAATTGATTCGATTTTTAATATATTATAAAAATGAAATCACAAAATTTAGTACTATATAAAAACTTTATGTTAAGTTTTACATTATATTTTAATATACTTAGTTATGAATATGTATCTCATGTCGGGTGTTCATGTATTAATTTTATAGAGAAAAAGGTGTAATCATTGATTTGAAAAAACAAGGAGTACATTTGAAATTAAAATGTATTATCAACGTATTCAATTAAATTAACCTTCCATTCTATTAATCACTATATAATATATGAAGAGCTTATTATCAATCAAATATTTTTATATAGTTAAAATGAATCTATTGTCACGATCCAAATCGGGGCCGCGACTGGCACCCACATTTACCCTCCTATGTGAGCGAACCAACCAATCTAAACCTTAACATTTCAATATAATATCAACAGAAAATAATGCGGAAGACTTAAACTCATAAGTAAAATCAATAATCAACTTTCTATAACTCAAAACTTATCATTATCCCCAAAATCTGGAAGTCATCACCACAAGAACATCTATGATCAAATGACTAAACTAAGAGTATTCTAAAAGCTAAAACAAATAAAAGCTAGTCCATGCCGGAAGTTCAAGGCATCTAGACTTGAAGAAGAAGATCCAGTCCAAGCTAGAAGCATTAGCTCACCCTGAATTTCCGATGTAGTAAAGACTGACTTGATTTACTGTTGAGTCAAAGACGACGGCACGTTTGCTGCACTCCACAAATACAAAGAAGAAAACATAAAAGTAGGGGTCAGTACAAAATACGGGTACTGAGTAGATATCATCGGCCAACTCAAAATAGAAAACAATATATACTAAGTATTATCATAAACTCAACTATGATACTCAACATGTAGCAACAACAAGTACTATAATCATTAACAAGTTCCGTCAAGTTCACACATGAGGACTCAAGCCTCAATATCATACTCATTTGGGAGTTAGATTCATTATATTGAGTATATTAGCATCTTTCAAGATCCATTATCCATATTCCTCTTGTGTCGGTACGAGACACTCCGCTCCCTCATATTCATTAATCCTCTTGTGTTGGTACGTGACACTCGATCCCCTAAATCTACGTGTTGGTTCGTGACATCCGATCCCCTAAATCTACGTGTCGGTTCGTGACACCCGATCCCCTAAATCTACGTGTCGATTCGTGACACCCGATCCCTTAATTCTATGTGTCGGAACGTGACACTCCGATCCCCTAATCTCCTTCTATCAATTCATCAAGCCTTCTTTCTCACCAAGGCATCATCAATCTTATTATTTTAGTTCATCACGCCTTCTTTTATACCAAGGCCTCATCATTAACAAGAGATTAGGTTTTTATCAAGATTTGGGATTCAATAACTTCATCATGCTTAATATAATCACAATTATATAATCACGTTCATGCAAGCATACAATTAAGCACATAGCAGGGTTTACAATACTATCAATACATATCATTCGCTATTAAGAGTTTACTACGAATAGCATGAAAACCATAACCTACCTCCGCCGAAGATTAGTGATCAAGCAAGCAAATTTCCTCAAAGCTTGGTGTTTTCCTCTTCTCTCGATCGTTTCTCTCTCTCCCTTCTTGTTCTTTCTATTTTCTTTATTCAAACCCTCTTTCTTTTACCCTAATTAGCATATAATTAGAATGAAAGATGGCAATAATAACCCACTAATTAACTTAAGGTTACCTCTTTTAACCCCCAAGTAATTAGACTTATTAACCTTAACCCTCTAACTTTATAATTAAAGTAGGAATAGTCCAAAACGTCCCTTAAAACGTGTAAAGAAATCCGACCCAGACTGGGATTACGCAACCTGTGATGGCCCGTCGTGCCTGCGAAGGTCCGTCATGCAGGTTCGTTAGGGACTCAATTTCCTTAAAGAGTCTGTGACGGCCCGTCGTGCCTACGACGGTCCGTCCTGCACTTCCGTCACGACGTTCAGAGAATCGTTCCCTGTACCAACTTTTCAAGAGTTGAAGTGTTTTGAAACGAGAGCTCACGACGGTTCGTCGTACCTGTGACGGTCCGTCCTGCAGGTCCGTCATAGAGTTCAGAGAGTCGATTTCAGTACTCAAATTTCAAAATTCCTAAGTGTTTTGGAACGAGACACCCTCGACGGTCCGTCGTGCCCATGACGGTCCGTCGTGGTATCCGTCGTCCCAGACAGTTTTTCCAGAAATAAAATGTGTTGCTCAAAACGACTAAACAGGTCGTTACATCTATCTATCTCTCTCTCTAATCAGTAGCATAACGTTTTAATTACTTTCTAAAAAGTCGTATTTAAAGAGTGCAACATAACATTTATCTTTTGATATAATTGCAACTAAAAAATCTAAAATATGAGTTGATGTGATTTATGCAAAAATCATATTATCTAAATTGTATATTTGAAAAAAGAACAAGAATGATTGAAAAATGAAATATTTAAAGAAGTTTTATCATATCAATATGACAAAGAATAATAAGACATGTAGACGTGTTCCATAAGTTTTTTCAGTTACTTCACAACATAACTTTTAGATACTCAAGAAAAAAAGGTACACCGTTGTAATAGATTATAGATGTAAAGTTTGTTAAGCTTCATTTCAATTGTCATCTCAAATGATCTTCATAATTAATATATTATTAAAAAAATATAGTGATAATATTATGTTTGGGTATACAGATAACATATAATTAATTAAAAAGTAATTCTTTAACATTTATTTCAAAGACCGCGCGAAGCGCGGCCAGATTTCCTAGTTACAAATACACATGAACACATATTCTTTTCTTTATCATCTATTTAAAGAACTTACTAATGAGAAATGCAATTCATTTAAATTTACATTTACATCTAATACAAGTATCTATATTCATAACTTAATAAAAAAATGTATAAAATTAGTAATATATACATGAAAAAAATCCATATATTCCATTAAGGATATGTTAACAATATTAATTAAAAAATCATTATTATTATTTTTTAACTACGCAAATCGTGGGCCATTATACTAGTTGGAATTACGAAAATTGCTAATTGAAGCTTAGCGAAAAGCGTTTTATCAAATACTCTCACAATTACTATTTCGATGTCAGTATTTTAAATTTTACGTCCCTTAAGAAATTAGGTAAATTTATCATTGTACCCTTATTTAGTGTTTTTTGAACTCAAATTTTCAAAAATGAACACAAATTAGTTTATTATTATTATTATTATTTAATTTGATCAATGAATATAAATTAATTACTTTATTTTACTATGTTGGTCTAATGCATAATATCAAAGCTAATAAGTCTCAAGGATAAAAAAGAAAGAATCATATCAATTATGCATTATTTTATAAAATAACAAGTATTAAGAAACAACAAACATTTATTTATAGTAGGGACAGAGATGTAAATATAAATAGATAATAAAGAAAATATTTATAAAAAGAAAGTCCCTTTCAGCAATGAAAATTAAAGTCATTTTATTGGATGCTTGTCGTTTGCCGTGTTGGCAACTTGCCTCAAGGGAAAAAGGATGTGTAAAATTATCACCACCACTCATTTAAAGATTAATTTTGAGACTTTACGTGCATTTTGCTCATATTAAAAATTCTTTAGTCTTTTTTTTTTAAATTGGTAAAATTTTATTCTTCAGCATTAAGGGCAATCATAAAAAATTGTCAGTTACAAACTTCCTAGAAATCTATAATCTGGTCTCTATCTACTATATACAACGGTTTACATACAAAAAAAAAAGTAAAGTACTATACAATTCCATTTGACCTTATGATTAAATTGAATCTATTTTCAAAACATATACCATTCTTTTCTTTCCAAATTGACCACCATATACATGATGGTATTAACCGTCACCATCTCCTCCGACTCTTGTTGCCTCCTCTCCTTACCCAATTCTTTAACAACTCAGATGTATGTTCTGGCATTGTCCAATTCAGATTTGAGATGCTAAGGAATAATTTTTTTTAATTGTTTCATAAACTATATTTCCATCAAATATCTTCATATTAAATGAGATTAGAGGAGTACAAGAGATAGTATCAATAAAAGTAAGAAAATGCAATTCTATTCCTGAATGAGCCGGTAACAAAGAAAAATAAAAGCAAGAACAGACTTTGATATTATTATTATTATGGGTTGGATTGACTGGCTCTTGTTATTTCTATGTTCACATTCTAGGATAGGTGTTTAAAGCATGGAAGGGCACATTTATTTCATATATTCGAGGTTGGAAATTGATTGCTAAGGGTTGCATTGTATCATATTGTTAGAGTTCAGGATGTTGACCTAGAACCACCGAACTTATAGTCAACTAGTAAATTTGATCGCGCTACGCGCTATTTTAATTTTTTTATATAAATTGTATTTATATATTTCTAATAAAATTTACGCACAAATTATACTTCTATTTCAATTATTTTTTTAAAAGATCTTTAATTTATATATTATTTATTATTTATAATCACTTAAAAATTTTTAATCTTCTATAGGTACTCGTGTAATAAACTTATAAGTGAAAGAAAAAAATAATTATTTTTCTTAATAGAAAGTAGAGAAAGAAAAGAATTTCAAGAAATTTTGTATATATTTTGAGTATATATATATAATCGTTTTTAAACTTATTTTTTTTTAAAAAAAAAATGAAGAACCACAAATACATATACAAATATACTTATCAAAAAAAAAGAGAAAAAAATAAGAACCACAAAGTATATTGTCTATATCGATTTTCCGAACATTGAGACTAAATGAATCATAAGAAATTTAGAGAAAAACATCATTATACTATTTTTTTAAAATAAACCAACAAATATTATAAATTATCTTACAAAATTTTTATAAGTATTGAATTTGACAATCTCTATATGTATTTGGAGCTTGTTTTTTTAGGGTGTTAGCCTCTTCACCCTCTCTCTTATAATTGATTTATCATATGCTTGTATTCCATTTAATGTAGTATATATTGTTACTTGTGTTTGATTGAACATTGTTTGGTACAATAAAAAAAGTTGCAAAATCTGTATGAATTATTTCAACTTCACTGCAACGATATATTTGTAATAAAAAAGTTAATTTATGTCTCTATTATTAAATCAAAGATACATAAAAATAGCTCTCAAAATTACAGTGTCAATTAAGAAGTAGAAAAATGTTTATTATTTTGTAGAGTATATACACTTCCGATCCCATTTTATTTTGTTTCTTATATTTTGTTTGAGAGTTAGATTATATGAACTTTCACCCTTATTATATTTAGTATGTGTTTTTTTTAATCATATTAATGTGAGAAACATTGAATCTTATAGTATTTTCCGTACATATTTCAAAATATTTAAATTTTAATTCTAAAATAGTGAATTAATCAAATTCAATTGAGCGTTGAGAATAGTTAAATTAACCATAAAAAGGTAAAATATGATAAGTAAAATGAACGAAAGCAGTAATTACTTTAAAATTTAACATTGAGGTAGATGTTATTGGTCGAATATATGAGACTCATTGATGTAGATTATAACACATGATATCAAAATTTATCAAATATTGAGTAGGAAATATTTTAATAAAGAGATTTCAAAGTAGTTCTCAACCAAAAGAATACATCAATTATTTAGTAATTGAAATATATTACGAGACTCCTTGATTTATCAAAATATCAAGATTTGAATGTTGAGTAAGAATTAATAAAGAAATTATAAAATAGTTCTCAATCAAAACAATACATACCTTAATTTGGCCGTAAGAATGAAGTCATTGAGTTTTATCAAAATAGAATATTTAATATCACATGAATTTCTTAAGATAAAGTATGAAAGATGCAAATTAAAAGTAAAATACTGTAAATCTGCAAAGTAAAAATTGATATTATTCCTTTGAGTTATAACACGTAATCTTACCCCAATTTAGTATAAAATAATATTAAAAAAATATAAAGAATATATTTAAACAAACTTAATATACATATCACACAAAATTTTCTGGACCTTTTGTGTGTGTTTAAAATTAGACATTTTAACCTTTAGGCATAAATGCAACGACTTGCAAAAGTGAAGCTTCACAATCACAAAAAAATAAATAAGGAATATAAAAGAACATAAAGAATTACATACATAAGACATTAAATATATTAATTGTTCAATTTAATTGGATTATAATTATTGTTCAATATTCACCCATGAAAAAATGAGCAAAACGGATGTAAAATGTAAAATCTAAGATGTTTCAATTATTTAGTTTAAATAATAATAACTTTTGATCTTTCTAAATTAATGTAAGTGATGTATAATTTGTAGGTTTTTAAATAAATTATATAAATTTTAAAAATTAAGAAAATGTCAAAAATTTAAAAAATAAATAAATGTCGTTCTTGACTTTAGAAGCATGTCACCTCTCCTACGATAACATTATAAGAAGAAAGCTGAACAAAAGAAAATCAAATAACATATTTGTAGTTTATTTTTTTGTACATATAATTTAATAGAAAAAAAGATTTATATTTAAAATTTGTGATGAACTTTAAATAATATACTACTTACAAAAAATAACAAAAAATCTTAAGCACTTCAACTAATATATATAAAATTAGGGAAGCAACATTAAACTTGTTACTCATCATGTGGAGGATAAAAACATTTATTTAGTCTCGAATCTTGATTATTTTGCGCTCCTCTAACATTCTCCTTATAAGAAGTTCGACTCCATATGTTGGAACCAATCAGTACATGTAAAAACTGAAAATGAAAATTTGAATTCAAACAAAAATATTTAACCATAATATCCTAAATCATTGAAATGATAGCAATTTTTGTCATATGTAATAACAAACTACTTACAAAAAATTTTTAAAAAAAATTTAAGCACTTCAATTAATATATATAAAATTAGGGAAACAACATTAAACTTGTTACTGTCACGACCCAAAACCGAGCTGCGAGTGGCACCCACACTTATCCTACTATGTGAGCGAACCAACCAATCTAAACCCCAACATTTTTAACATAATGAACAAAATACAACGCGGAAGACTTAAACTCATTAATGAAAATCAATTCAATAAACTTCTAAAAACTCAACATCTATTATTCCCCAAAATCTGGAAGTCATCACCACAAGAACATCTATGATCAAATTACTAAACTAAGAGTATTCTAAGAATCTAAAATAAATAAAAAGCTAGTCCATGCCGGAAGTTCAAGGCATCAAGACATGAAGAGGAAGATCTAGTCCAAGCTAGAAGCATTAGCTCACCCTGAAATCCGGTGTAATGAAGACTGGCTAGAGTTGCGAGTTGAAGACGACGGTCCGTTTGCTGCACTCCACAATTAACAAAGAAAGAACATACAAGTAGGGGGTCAGTACAAGGCACAAGTACTGAGTAGGTATCATCGGTCAACTCCAAATAGAAAATAATATATATCAAGTAATATTATAAAATCAACTATAATACTCCACATGTAGCAACAACAAGTACTATAATCATTAATAAGTACCGCCAAGTTCACACATGAGGACTCAAGCCTCAATACCATACTCATTTGGGAATTGGGTTCATTAGATTGAGTATATTAACATCTTTCAAGATTCATTATCTTTATTTCTCTTGTGTCGGTACGTGACACTCTGCTCCATATACTATCCTGGTGTCGGAACGTGACACTCCGATCCTCATATACTATCCTGGTACCGAAACGTGGCACCCGATCCTCTATTACTATCCTGGTGTCGGAACGTGACACCCGATCCATATTCTATCCTGGTGCCGGAACGTGGCACTCCGATCCTCATTCTATCCTGGTACCGGAACGTGGAACCCGATCCATATACTATCCTGGTGTCGGAACGTGACACTCCGATCCTCATATACTATCCTGGTACCGGAACTTGGCACCCGTTCCATATACTATCCTGGTGTCGGAACGTGACACTCTGATCCTCATATACTATCCTGGTACCGGAATGTGGCACCCGATCCCCTAATCTCACTACTTTCATTCATCAAGCCTTCTTTTATACCAAGGCATCATAATTTAACAAAGTAGATTAGGGTTTTTCAAGATTTAGGATTCAATAGCTTCATCATGCTTATTTTATCATAATTATATAATCACATTCATGCAAGCATACAATTAAGCATATAGAAGGGTTTACAATACTATCAATACATATCATTCGCTATTAAGAGTTTACTACGAATAGCATAAACCATAACCTACCTCCACCGAAGATTCGTGATCAAGCAACAAATTCCCCAAAGCTTTGCTATCCTCTTCGTTTCTCTCTCTCGATCGTTTCTCTTTCCCTCTCCTTGTTCTTTCTATTTTTCTTATTCAAACCCTCTTTCTTTTACCCTAATTAGCATATAATTAAGTATAAAAGATGAGAAATTAACCCACTAATTAACTCAAGGTTATCTCTTTTAACCCCCAAGTAATTAAACTATTAACATTAACCCACTAACTTTATAATTAAAGCAGGAATAGTCAAAAACGCCTCTTAAATTTCTTAACAGAAATCCGACCCAGCCTGGGATTACGCAGCCTGTGACGGCCCTTCGTGCCTGCGACGGTCCGTCCTGCTGCTTCCGTCACAGACTTCAGAGACTAAATTTCCTTGAAGAGTTTGTGACGGTCCGTCGTGCCCACGACGGTCCGTCCTGCCATGTCGTCACGAAGTCCAGAGAGTCGATTTCAGAACCCAAATTTCAGAATTCTAAGTGTTTTGGAACGAGACCCCCTCGACGGTCCGTCGTGTCCATGACGGTCCGTCGTGGGATCCGTCGTCTCACCCGCTTTTCGTAAATAAAATCACTGCTCAAAACGACTAAGCAGTCGTTCTGATTACTCATCATGTGGAGGATAAAAGCATTTCTTTAGTCTCGAATCTTGATTATCTTGCGCTCCTCTAACATGCTCCTTTGAACATATACCTGCAAAATAAGAATTTCGACTCCATATGTTGGAACCAATTAGTACATATAAAAACTGAAAATGAAAATTTGAAAAACAAACATTCAAAAAAAATATTTAACCATAATATCCTAAATCATTGAGATGATAGCAATTTTTGTCATATGTAACATGTATTTTGGATACTTATATAGTGATAGATGAAGTCATGAGAATTAAATACAAAGGAAGATAAAAAATTATTTTATTTTGTAGAATAGCCCTTTAGGGGGAGTTATTAGAGGATTAATGATGGTCTTTTGAGTTTCATAAACTTATTTTTTTAATGAGAAATAAAGAAGAGTTAATGAGGGAGGTATAATTAAAAAATATAATTTTAAAGTGATTTTTTAACCTTAGCATATAAATAAAGAATAAATTTTTAAAAAAATTAAAAAAAAGATAAATACGAATGGTGGCTATTGAGATTGAGATTTGCCACATCACCTAATCTTTTGTTTAGCTTTATTATATATATAAATTTTTTATTTTTAAAAAGTAATAAAAATAGAAGGTATAAATTATAATAACAATAAAAACTAAAAAATTTATAATAATATAAACTTAAAAATAATATGTAGAAAACGGTCATTAGGAAAAAAATATTATAAAAATAATCATCATGAAAATAATAATATATTTTTCAATTACTTTTTATAATTTATAATAAAAGTGAAACTAATCATCATAAATTTTGTTGTTGTTAAAATGAAATAATTATATTTATTTTTTTCATAACAAAGAGAAAATAGAATACTAAAGGATCAAATGATTAGCATTGACAATATAATACATTTAGCTAAATTATTTACATAAATCAAAATTTTAAAAACTCTAGCAAAAGTAACTAAGTTGCTAATAAATTTCAAAGTGAAAAAATAATCTTTAATTATGCTTCATCTTTTTTCCTTGTACCATCTTCCTTTGCAAAGAGATCCGCCATCATATTTTGATCCATATGTCAAACTATTCATATATGCAACCAACTGAATAAAAAAAAATATACGAATTAAAAATAATTATGTCAAAAGAAAGAACGAAATATAAACCATATTTAATATATTTAAATATTATCTTTTCAATAGTAATAACAATACTAAATAATAATTATTTCTTGAAATCTAACAAATATTATAATCAAACTATATTATATATGGAAAACTAACTATTAGAAAGAGTAATTGCATACGGACAAAACATTGTTAAGAATTAAAGAGATTTTTCTAATCATACTTACTTGATAAATTATAATACAAACATAAAAATATATATTAAGAAAGCATGTCTAAGTACATAAAAATGAAAAGAAACACTTAAGAATGAAATATATCTTACATTCATATACTTTTCTTTTGTTACATATTAGCTAATTCACAAACAAGTATTATGAAGAAGAGAAATTATAACTTTGTATGCAAATCTTCATGAAAATAAATATGAATCTATATAGACAAAATAAAGGAAATGAAAAGATAAGGACTTGAGAATGATATATTTATTAACTTCATGTACTTTTTTTTTGGTTACATGTTAGTTTCCTTCAGAAATCAAATACGAATTTATATAGACAAAAATAGAGGAAATAAAAAATAAAAATTTCAATGAAGTATTTCTTACCTTCATGTACTTCTTTTTTTGTTACAAATCAAACTTATATGATGAAAAAAGAAAGAATAATTGTGAATGTGAATCTTCATCAAACTAATATAAATTTATAGGCAAAATAAAGGAATTCCATAAGACACATAAACTTATAAATTAAAATTGGAGGTTATGAATATAAAAATTATGAGAGTCATGAATATTTTTAAAAGTAAAAATTAAAGAGGGGCAAGTCATGGGTAGTAACTCCTAGTGAATAAATTCAAAAATAAAAATAAAAATACTTAAAATGTAAAAAAAATAATACTATGATTTCATCATTAGAAATGAGATAAACAAATAGAAAAAAAATATAGTGAGTTTTTTTATTATAAATGTTCATACATTAATAAAGTATTTATTTGTATACTGTATAAATGAAGTAATATATTTTTACAATAAAATAATCCATTTAAATTAAGAAAAGTCAAAAATAAATAAATTATGTTTCTCTTTTAATTATAAGTGAGATAAATAAAAAATATGAAGAGTTTTTGTTATAAATGACCCACCATTAATAAAATATTTATTTGTAACAAAAAATAACTAATTTTTTATGATATATTATTAAAAAAAATTAAAAAAAAAAGATGAAAAAGCTAAATGCAAATGGAGGCCATATAGAGGTGCCACATCACCTCCTCTATGGTTCTCATTTATATATATATATTGATTCTTGTTGTTAATGAATTTCTAGATATCTTTCCGGATGATCTCTTTGGTATTCCCTAAAATGGGAGATTAATTTGCTATTGATACATCACCAGATATCCACCCAATATCAATACCTCCGTATAGAATGGCACTAGCATAATTAAAGGAATTAAATGAGTAGCTAAAAGACTTGTTAGGTAAGGGTTTCATCAGGCCAAGTGCATCATCATGCGGTGCACCAATATTGTTTCTACGAAATAAAGATAGGTCATTTCATAGATGCATAGACTACCGACAACTCAATAAGGTTACTATAAAGAACCAATGCTCACTGCCAATGATTAATGACTTGTTTGAGCAGCTAAAGGTGCCCGATATTTCTCAAAGAGTGATTTATGTTATGGGTACTATTAGGCATGAGTTCGAGAAAGTGATATTCCTAAGACAACTTTCAAGATCAAATATTTTCATTTTGAGTTTCTTGTAATGTATTTCAGATTGACAAATGCCAGTAGTTTTTATAGACTTAATAAATAACATATTTAGGCCATTCTTAGACTCATTCATGATTATGTTTATTGATGATATTCTTATATATTCACAATTAGAGTTGGAGTAGAGAGACATTCTTGGAGAAGTGTTTCAAGTACTTCGAGGTCATAAATTGTATGATAAGCTCTCGAAGTGTAACTTTTGGTTGTATTCTGGTATACAGGTTGACATGAAGAAGATTGTGGTCGTGAAGACTTGACCTAACCTATGCCCCTAATAGAAATTTGTAGATTTTGAGGTTAGCAAGCTATTTCAGGATGTTTGTAGACGAATTCTCTTCACTTTTAACACCTTTGACTAAGCTAACTCAAAAGATAGATAAGTTTAAAAAGACCGTAGTCTGAGAACAAAGCTTTAAAGAGTTAAAAAGACTGATGGACTTTAGCCCCAGTTTTGACCTTAACAGAGGGTCTAGAGGGCTATGTGGTTTATATTGTTGATTTAGGCATCGGGGTTGATTGTGTTTTGATGCAACATGGTAAGGTGTTACTATTCTTCTATATACCTAAAATAATCACGAGAAAAATTACCTGCCCATGATTTAGATTTGGCCGCAATTATTCATGCCTTGAAAAATTGAGGCATTAATTATATGATGTGTATATGTATACACAGATCATAAAAGCATCCAATACATTTTCAAGCAAAAGGATTTGAATCTATGATAACGTTGATGGCTGAACATCATATACCATCCCGGGAATGGCAATGTGGTAGAGGATTCCATAAGTCATATTTAATTAACCTCCCAAAAGTACAAAAAGTCAGTAAGAAGTTGATTGGTTGCAAGATCTGGGGCAAAACCCACTGGTGCAGTGTTTCAAGAGGGTGGTCTATAGGTCGTAAAGGGTTTTACGAATCGTTGATATGCCTCATGGATTACACTTAGAATTCAGGAATATTGGCTCAGTGTTCATAAGTTCGATATAAAGTCCATGGTTCAGTGTATAAGTCGTGGAATGGCTCGTAGAGTGATGGTTAGAAAATAGGAAAATGTAAAGTCTTTGACCCTTTTCACGAGCCAACAAGACAAATATTAATAGGGAACACGAGTTGTAGATGTGTTCCATAATTACATCATTTAGAAATTTGAAATTTATCTACGAGTGGTTTCTACGGGTTGTAACTTGAACTGAGGAAAAATTCCATTCTCTTATTCTATGAGGAAGTTTGACGAGTTGTATAAGGAACAAAGGTTATCAAAGTGGTTTGTGGTTTTTCATCAGATACCTTAACTATCGTTAAATGGTTGACAGATGGAAAGTACAGTCCGTAGAATCATGTACAGAACGCAGAAGGTAATTGTTGTTACTGTCCGATAACTCTTTCTTTGGGTTATCTGGGTCTTTTCCTACTCTTTAATTTCTATATTTCGTCATTTTAGACTTATTTGAAGAGGTATAACTGGTTTTTAAGACCCTAACCACTGTTTTCACCCTCATTCTCTCCAACTTTAAATTCTCTCTCAACTCCCATGGAAAAACAAGGATTCCAATGTTCCAAGGGTTTCAATCCTTCTTATCCAAGTCCAATATAGGGTTTCATCAAGGTATATGTAAAATTCATCAATTGGTTCATCTTAACCCATAGAGTCCCAAAGAAGCATCCATTTCTCTACTTCTGATTCTTACCTCATTTTAATGAGTATGCCTTACCTCTAGCATTTTCAGCTATTCACCCAGGCTACCTTGTTTTGATACTGCACCAATATGTTCCTTATAAGTCTCATGTGCATTTGAATTCCATGATGGTTTTACCTTTGTGAAATATTTATCTGCTATTCTAACAAAAGATCTGTGACATTTGTGTTCAAAAACCATTATTGTGATAAAGATGTCACGACCGAAGAGCTCCCCCTAGACGCAACCGGCGTCGGCGTCCTGGGAGAGGACTAAGACTAGCCTCTCATTATTCTTCATTACATTTCGTAGGTTAAAAAGTGCGAAAATTAAAACTTCTCATACATTTCTATATAGTGAGGTTTACTTAGATCTCTCGCATACTATATAGGAAGTTTACTTAAACTCCTCGCATATGAAGCTTACATAGGCTTCTGATTTAGACAACATAAGATACATAGGAATTAGTCTAATACTTTGTCTCATATTGAACCATCTAAAATGAGTACAAATGTTGGACACAGCCAATACAAAGTCAATATGCCATTATAGGCTTAAATTAATATCCAAATGATAAAGGAATGAACAATGTCTTTATAACGATACAACTTCAAATCTAGAGCATAGAGAAGGTAACACCCTCGAACATGAGGACCTACCAATACTTGGAGAAAAGCATCCAAGTCTTCTTCTATCGACCTCCTAGGAACTCAATGTTAGAAATCATGCTTAAAGGGACGTTTGTTCAAAACCATTCTAAATTACTTGGAAAAGCCTTTATGCACAATCAAGAACACATATGAGCCAATGGACACATATTAATCAAGATAAGACCATATATAATACAGGATCAACATCATCAAGTAAAGTCAAGTCAACATGTGTAGTAGCATATTAGAGCACATAACCAAAGAAACTCCAACATAATGTCATAACAACAAAGCATGTATAAGAGTTCATAACATTACAACATATGCAAGACCCTTACTCATAACCCATTACCAAGCTTACTTGTGCAATGATCAATTGAAGTCTCATAACTCCCACACAACCAAGTAAACCCAACAAAGGATGACAAGCAATGTCTAACTTAATATAACATAGCATCATGAGTAGTTGATGTATCGTGGTTTCACGGTACTTTCAATGCTTTTTCCTTAAGTTTTGTGTGTGTCTAAGGACTTTTTGTGGTAATTCTAATGTATTTTTATCTGTATTTGCAGGAAAATTGTCCAAAATGGAAATGCAGAAGACAATGTTAAAATCAGTGCAGAAGTGATGACCTACGGAGCCATTGACGGACCGTCGACCCATCAACGGTCTGTAGGTGGTAATCATTGACTGGAGGTTCAAGCTGCTGAAATCAAATTGGGGAATTCTGACTAAGAGTGGGGCTATGGAAGGATCGACGGTGCGTCGAGTAATCAACGGGCCATCTTGGCAAACTGTTGATTGTGACAGAAAGTAGTCCCATCACCTGATTTGAATAAATCACTTAGTATGAAGGAATGGAGGCATCGACGGACCATGATTTTTGTCCGTTGATTGTAACAGAAAGAATGCAAAAGTGGAGGCTGAAAAAGATTCTAAGTATTGACCGACGGAGGAAGTCGACGGTCCAGCGTTCCATCGACAGACCGTCAGTTGGGTCGTCAACTGAAGACGCGTTTTGGATAGATTTTTTATTTATTTAAAACTCCATTTATTTTAGGACGTTATTATTATAAATAGGGTTAAAAACCTCATTTTTGGGATTAGACTTTTTTGTTATTTTTCATACTCTTGTTATTGGAAGTTGAACTTTGGATTTTGGGAATTACTTCAAGTTTCCAGAATCGATTCTCAAGATATTTTCTTTAAATCAAGTGTTATTTCAGGATTTTCTTTAAACCTGTCAAAGTAAGTACATGAATTCTTGTTTAATAATTATGAATTGTGTATTTCTAAGCATGGGTAACTAAATCAACAACTAGGGTTGTGGGAACCATGAGTAATTAATATGGTAAAACTAGCTAAATAACAATTTTATAATAGGCTCTTTCATGTATTGATAATTCTTTCATTTAGAATCTTATTACCGAGTGCACGCGTTAGAACTTGCCCTATTTCTACTTGTCGGATCAAGGTACGGAGTGAAATTCTCTAGTTTTTGGACCAAGGAATTAAGGATACATAACTTACCACTTTGCATGCAAGACACTACAAAAAAAATTGTTATAGCTAGGATTACCACGTTTTGAACCTATGGGGAACACTTACACCCTAGTTTCTCTCATCATTTGATAAACACCAAGTTATAAACTTGCTACTAGTAATACTTAGAAATAATTAAATATTTTTGTTACATAAAATTCCCCCTTTAATTAATTATTTTCGGAAAAGATTTGACTAAATAGACGTAATCGTAGATTGAAGTTAAGTCTAAATCATTTTTCTCGTGGGATCGACCCCAACTAAAAATTGGGTTCTTTACTTGATATGACCGCTTATACTTCTTTAGGGAAGTATAATTTGAGCGTATCAGTAGTCATCATCATATTGAGCAATATAGACCAATAATATGTTCATAAGTGAGACTAACATCATATAGTCATCAACATGTTAAGAGGACATTTGCATTTCATTAAATTCATAAAAGAATAAGAACATCCTCCTAATACTTCCCTCAAGTCCAACTAGTGCAATCCATAGGTAGAGTCCCATACCCCTACATATACTAAGAAGAACCCCTTAAGTATTCCTAGTTAGAGTTCACATTATTACGTCCATTTTATTTTTGGGAACATTTATCTTAACCGACATAGACCACATGAGCTAAATGTGAAATCCGGTGTCATAAACCTACACATAAAGAAGGTGGTCTACTTGCCAAGGTAGAACCATAACATTAACATAGCATTCTAGGTGGATCCACTAACTAGTCTTCCTATGGGGGCAACACAGTTCAAGAACTAGGAGACATACTTGAGACCCTTTTTATGCACAATTACATTGTAATCTCTATCTCATGAGAACCATTGTGAACCTAGCTTCCGACATTAGGAAGGGACACCTCTCATAATAACTTCACTCGGTGCTAAGCTAAAGTCCCTTTTAGAAATGTCTTTAAGCCTTTATTAATTATCATAACTTAGTATAGGTCATAGGAGACTAATCCCTTGTATATCATAATCATTATATCATTTGGAATTGCATGAGAAATTTCTTTTAATACAACCCTCATACGTGAGATTAACATATTATCATCATCATCATGTCATAGTAAGGCACATAAGTGATCCAATTCAACCTTATATAATTACACCTTATTCATAATCTCACAATCCATAAAATCAAGACATTTCAATTACATTCATCATACCATCACCTATCTAATCTAATCACAATTAGCACTTCAATTGAACATCTTCATTAAGTTCAAGCCATCACAATTGAAGTAAGGATTCAAGATATAAGTCTTACCAATTTTCATTAACAAGCCTCCTTCCATGGTCTTAACATTAACCAACCATATTCATTCATTAATAGACTTAATAACATCATATAATAGTAATTAACACAAGAACTAAATCAATTGCATCATCACTAACCAATTCAACGTCAAGTCACAACCCAGGGTTAGGGAAATAGGGTTAATTCACGATCTCTTCTATAGAATTAGGTCTAACATCAAGAAGTAACCTAATTTACTAATAATAAATCATATTACATCCATAATAATCAAAAGAAACCAAGAAGAATACAATTTGAAAGATAAATTTCGGATTAAGAATGAAACCCATGTTTTCTCAACTTTTGGAAATCAAATTTTGCAGAACCCTTTGGGGAAATGATTCCCAAAGGTGCAGAGTTCCCATAACTTAGCTATTATTGAAGAGTAATTTGAGAAAAATTTGAATCGTGGAGCTTTATTTACCTTTAATTGATCTTGAACAAAGTCTTGGGGAATAGAGAGAGAAAGTAGAGAGAATGAATAGGATTTTGTGTTAGGGAATTGAAGTGAGTTAGGTTAGTTTAATGTGTTAGGTACTTATATAGTCCCTTAATTAACTTAATTAGACCCCTCCCTTAACAATTAATTATTTAAATAACCAACTAACTAATTAAATGACTTAAATAAAATCTTAACAATGAAACACAGACCAAATGACGACTCCCTAACCTATGGATCATAGGTCCATCGACGGCCCGTGCTCGCAAGAATTTGATTAGTTCAGAGAGTCTGTTTTTAGGACCTTTTTGAAAATTTCTAAGGCTTGATAAACAACCTCCATCGACAGGCGGTAGACCCATCGATGGCTCGTCAATTGATCCGTCGTTTAGCCACTGTTAAATTGACAACTTTTGGTCAAATTGAAAGGTCCTCTCCAAGGACCCTGAAGGTGGTCCTTGGGGAGTCGTACACAAATGTTTGACCCTACACACGCTTTAACACATGTTTAACACCTTTCTACAAAATTTCATTGAATTTTGACTCTTAAAACCCCATGAAACATTCCAAGGTACACTAGTGTATATTTCACAATTCACCGGATGTCATGGACGTTCCTTGATGTTTTGAGTCTAAAACTTCTTAAATAATTTATACATATTATTTTAGGCCTTAAAACAGTGTTAAAAGTACTAGTTAATAATGTGAGACTCTAGATAAAATTATGAATTTTTGGAGCGTTACAGAAGGTCCATTGGATGAATCATCCAGTTAAGGAGGCTTCTTGGGAGGCCACTCATGAGTTGTTAGAGTAGTTTCCCAACTTTTTTGAGCCTTTAGGTACTTACTAACTCTTACTTTTGTGGATGGAAGTCCTTTTAATAGTGGATGTTGTTAAGACTCCAAGTTATTTATGTTTAAATGTCTTCCTTTCTTTGATTAGAGCATTTTTAAAGCACCCCCAAGTCATTTTATAATTTTTGAGATTGATAGTTTGATAAATTGGCCATCCGTTTGTTTTTTATGCAAATTTCTATGTGTTTGGAGTTTTTGAACCCTGACGGTTGATTTCGACTGAAAGTTTAGGAAGACAGCCTCAGAACGCAATTTTGATTAATCAACTCCGAAAGGATTTTTTTAATAAGTGGCATGGTCCACTTGGGTCCCATTCCTTTCGGAGCGGGTTTGTCCCGTTATGTATTTTTGTTTTTAAACTTTGGACTAAGTTTGACCTTAGTCAACATTTTTTATAAACATGTTCAGACAAGAATTATGTCGGTTTAGTTAGCCTTAGAATGTCAATTTTAGTGTAAAATGATCGTTCATGTGGATAGAGGGATTAGCTAAAATTTTGTGGTGTTTGATGCTAGTGCCTTTGCTATTACGTCCCTAGAGTCGCATAAGTTTCCCTAACTTTAGCATCCATGGCTCCATTTTAGAGGACTAGACCAGCCAAACGACTATTGCTTTAGTGGCCCAAGCTCACTTAATGAGTCATCGCTTTAGAAGCCATACAACTACTTTAGCGAGCTTGTCCAGCTCGTGACTTCCTACATAAGTGTCCTTGGAATCAGTGTAACCGCCTGCGTTTTAGCGTCTAGGGGATCTCCATATGAAGGCCCACCTTTTCTTGACCATACATTTTAACAACACCTTATTTATTCTTAGAATACCTAGATGTGATCACCTCCGTTCCTCAACATAACATTGCAATTTCTACTTCATGTTATCTCAAATTTAGCGATTCAAAGTAGGTTATGATTAGGGAGCTTGGGGATATGCATTAGAGTGTTTGGGAAGAGTTGGGGATTCTCTGTTTGGTGGTTCCCACTATTCTGAGTCCAAATTATGTTCCATTTTGGAAAAAAAGTGTGGGGTACTGTTTAGGGCCTTTTGATGGAGTCGTTTCCAAAATTTCTGGTGCAAGTCCCAATGTTCCTGTTTTGATTCCAAAGTTGATTTGCGTCCATTTTAAGTAAATTGAGTGTCTAAATGACCATATTATTATTGTGATTCTAGTTTTGATAATGTAGCAGTGTTCAGAGGTTGTGCGAAAAAAGCATCATTGATATGATTTAGAGTATATGTGGCCGGCCTAAAGATAGACTACAACTTCCTATTCCTTAGATTTATCTCAAACAGTTGAAATCATTTTAAATTGAGTGAACTCGGTAGGTACCTAGTTAATCATGTTACTTTTCTTAGAATTCATATTTTAGGATAATATCGTGATTTTGGGATTAGATGCATGCTAGTTGTGATATGTGATCATCCTTACCGTGTGGTTGGCCTTATTTGTTGTCATTGTTGAATGTTTAAGAATTTTTTGCTTTAGTTTAGGTTTAGACTAATGATTTCCATAGCATTCGGATATTTGGAGCCACTTGGACTTAAGTTTTACCCTAACGTCATTTTGGACGGTTAAGCTCCTTGTAGCACACTTGAGTATTATAAAATGATTCTTAGCTTAGACATGAATTGAATTAGATTATAGTGAATGTGATGTATCATTACTAGTAAAGTTGAATTTGAACCTTTATGATGAATTATGACTAAAATCCCTACTAATGAAGAATGTGATTCAAAAGCCTTGAAATCTAGGTATGAATGATGATTGTAAGAAGTAAAACTTTGAGAGTAAGGCTCACAGTCATGAATGTTCGGTCTTTGAGAGTAAGGCCAATACAATGTGATCTTATTGTGTATTGTTGAAAGCATGATCTCACTTACACATTTTGACATAAATGTTCCAGGAGCTACAAGGTTCTCTCATATAGAATGATTCCAAGTTGAAAGACTTAATAACCTAAAATGAATCAAAGCATGTTAGACTATAATAGCTCGAAGTTCTGACATATGATCCCTTCATGTATAGCTTGACTTGTTAAGACAAGACCAAAATTGTTAGCTTAGGATTGAGGATACATAGTCTCCTAAGGGCATCTTGACTTAGCATTGTAAGATGTAGCTTAGGATTAAGGATACATAGTCTCCTAAGGGTATTTTGACTTAGCATTGTAAGATGCATTTCATGGTAGCTTGATTTAGTGATAGACATGGTAGCCTAGGATTGAGGATACATACTCTCCTAAGGGTAGCTTGAACTAGAATTCTAGGAGGCCTTCATATAGCATGACTCGGTTAGGCTAAGACAATTTCATGGTATCTCAGGATTCAGGATACATACTCCTAAAGGTAGCTTGCATTAGCATCATAGTGTGCTTGTAAAAGTAGCATGGCTTAGTTGGTCTAGCTAAGACTATTTCATGGTAGCTAAGATGGAACACTTATACTCTTCCTATATATTAAACTTTCATTATAGTGTGCCTTCCAAGGTAGTAAGTTAGCATAACATAGTTATGTTAGTAAAGTGACTAGTTTGGTCTAGCCTATTCGGGTGCTATTCTTAGTATCCTTGAATTGGAAAATAGAATTCATGTATTGTGACTTTCGTTGTACTAAGTAGATAATTACCTTAAATGACTAATAGAAAATAGAAAGGAAAGACTTGTTTCCCCAACTAGTCAATATGTATGATAGACTAAGGTGGTATTTAGTATGAATGGTAGTATGGAATGTCATTCATGCATTGCACAAGTATGACTTGAAACTACTTATGAAGTGTTTTATTATATGGTGTAGGTTTAGCTTGGGTTGTTGTTATAGTTGCCTTCCATGATATGATTAACTAAAGGTGATAGTTCCCTTGCTTGTATGAAGTAAGCTAAGAATGAGACCAAATAAATGGTAAGTGTGAATACGGTAACTTCAAAGTTATTCTTAGTGTGAATGGTATTATGGGATGTCATTCATGCATTGCACATGTATGTTATGAGGTTAGTTAGGAGTGTATTGCTCTTATAATAGGAAAGAATAAGTTTTTACTATGCATATAGACTCTGATTAAGATGACCTAAAGAGATAGTTGGTAGGAAAGGTACTATGGGATATCATTCATGCATTGCACAAGTATGATTTGAGGTTACATGAGAGTGGTCTTATTATGATATGAATGACTAAGAGTTGAATATTTTTATATTATGATTATGTTGGAGACTTTTCTTATGATTATAATATTCTCTCTTATGCTTATGGTTGATGTTTCATGAAGTATTGGATTATCTATTATGTTGACCATCTAACCCTTATGATTTTATGCTCTTATGATGTTATGCTAACTAGCATATATAGTACATTTTGTACTAATGCATACATTGAGTATTGGATTATCTATTATGTTGACCATCTAACCCTTATGATTTTATGCTCTTATGATGTTATGCTAACTAGCATATATAGTACATTTTGTACTAATGCATACATTGAGTACATTCTCCTCAAATGTAGATTTCAGAGATTTGAGTTTCAATCTTAAGGCTAGGTTTCTAAGGAGCAAAGGAGTAAAAGATTAAGTGAGTACTCATATCTTTGAGGATAAAACCGCTATTTCCTTTATTTTCATCTCATGAGACTATTAGATGGGATGTGTCTAGGGCTGGCAAGGGGACCGGGTCGGCCCGTGACTGGTTCGAGAACGGGCTTGCCGGACCCGGTCCTTTAGATTCTCGTGGGTTGGGGTTAATGGGGGTTAGGGTACTGGTCAGGGGCCGGTTCACCATTCAGTCCCGGTCAATTCGTCCCGGCTGAACCGACCGATTTTGCGGGATACCCTACTAATTTTTTTTTTGAAATTGAGTCATTGCCAACCGTTTGGGAAATGGCTAATGGGCTCCCCCCCCCCCCCCCAACAGATTTTTTTTTTACTTTTTCTCTTCCCTAACACCCCCTTTTTTTAATACTTTAATTTAAACCCTCAAGTTTAAATACACTTTAACCCATTTTTAATATTATAAATACCCCTCTATTCCTCATTATTTCTTAAAAAATCATCTATTCTCATTTTTCTCATCTATTTTCTATAACCTCTCAAGTATCAATCTTAATTTTTAAGTTTTAATTTTTATTCCATTTAAGTCTCATATTATTATAATACATATATTCCAATTCTAAATTTTCATATATATCGATATATATATAAATCTCATATTTTCTATCAAGTATTGAAGTTTCAAATTAAAAGATACAACTTACAACAAACTACAAGCTTCAAGAATTGGTTTAAGACGTTTGGTACATGTGTTTCATAATATTTATATTTTATTTTTCGTCTTTAATTTTTTTGTTATTGTTATTTTTATATCACACTTTATATATAATTAAATATGAGTTCTAGCAAAAAAATATCGGTGAAGAAAAAGAGAAAGGACAAGGTGCCATTTTAAAAATATTTAACTTTGGTAAAAAAAAATAGTAAGGAAAAAAATTAGAGTAAATGTGGTGGTACTTCATCTAAATCAATGTCTAGAGTAGATTTAATACAAATGATTCTACTTATGTTGATGATACTTCTTATGATATTGTTTCAAACGTTCAACTCGATCATGAAAGTTTAAAACGACGTTATGGTAATATTAATCCTAATCTTGATGAAAATTTTGATGAAGAAGTAGAAGTTGATTTGGGAGAACAAGAATTAGAAGATACACCCACTAGTCCGATGAAACAAGTTCCAAATGAAACTACAAATTTAACGGAGAAAAAACTGTGGACACCACCCCTTATACCTCCCACAAGAGAGAAGCAGAAGTCTCAACGCCCTAAAACTTCTATTGTGTGGAAATGTAATACTTTCGATAAGAAAAACAATGCTTCTATTTGTAATAAATAGCAACCTTTTAAACATAAACAAGGTGGGGGTCAAGGTGGGACGGGGGGCTTAAATAGACATTTGTTATCTTGTGTGGCAATTCAATATAAAGAAGCTAAAGCATTAATCGATATAAAAAAAGGAATTCCAATAAATGATTTTGATATTAGTGTTAATGAATCAGTAGGGCCTTCTAACATGGTTCTAGATTCTTCTAACCCAGTGGTCCACTAACACAACGTAAATATAATAAGGAAGGAGATCGCAAAAATTTAGCTAAAATGGTTTATGTGTGTGGTTTGCCTCATAGTTTTTCTTTAAATCCAAGTTTTATTGAATATATTCAACAAACTTATAATTCTGCTTTTAGAGGTTTTGTAAGAAATACTGTTAAATCTGATGTTTTTGTATATCAAGGTAAACATGTCAATATCTTCGTTGTCTGTTTAGAATATTAGATTGTAGAGTGTCTATAATTCGGGCATGGTTCGTAGTGTTAATGACATGATTATTTAACTATTACAACACATTGGATTGATCATAATTGGAATTCGCAAAACAAAAACCTTAAGTTATAAAGAATGCGTAGAGAAAAGGCTGGTGCATGTTTAGCTTCAAATATATTGAGTTTTTTAGATTATTAAATGCTTATAGATAAAGTAATTTTTGTTAGATTAAAAGTTAGATTATGTCCAATTGATGATACAACTTTTCATGTTAGATGTGTTGCACATGTATTAAATTAGTTGTACAAGATGGTATTTTATTATTTGATTGTGCTTGCATGGAAATTGAATATAATGTTGCCTGGATTTTTCATGCTAATAAAGTTACTAAGGATTAATGAGTGTTGTTTACTATGTGAATTGCCACCAAGAAAAATTTCAAGACATATTAAAACAAGGTGAAATTCTTTTTACGAAATGCTTTCAGTTGCTTAACAATATAAAAAAACCATAAAAATGGTGTTTGATGTTCATAATGTTGACCCATTAGATAGAATTTGTGATGAAGATTGGGGAGAAACTAATGAACTATTAGAATTTTTAAGACTTTTTTTATGATGCTACAAGCAAGTTTTCTGAAATTTATTATCCTACTATTCATCAGTATTAATAAATATTTGTGCTCTTTCAATTCAATTTTCTAAATAAAAAATAGTTAAATTAAGAGTTGCAATTGAAGGTATGATTGAAAAATTTTAAGATATTTTTTTCCTATTCGTCAGATTTATTTAATTGGTACTTTAGTTCATCCTGATTATAAATTGCGAGGTGTGCAAGCACTTGTTGACACTTTTTCTGATACTTTAGAAATTTTACCGGAAGAAATTCCAACTTGTGAAACGTGTAAGTCTAGCATAAAAGTAGAACCAATAATTTTGTATGAAAAATATAGAACTAAGAAAAACACTCAAGGAGAAGTTGGTCAAACTTTTAATCGTGAAAGTAAAGCTCGAATTTCAACTTATATGCGAGGTTTTCTTAGTCTTAACTCTATTAACCATGATGATTTTGAAGAATATATTAATCAATATTTAGAAGAAGTGGAAGACAAAGATGACAATGAAGATTTATTAGGATGGTGGAGGAGGCGGAACATTGTATTTTCAATTTTGAGCAAAATGGTTCGTGATGTTCTAGCTATTCAATCTTTATCAATTGCATCGAGGGCTTCTTTTATTGCAACAAGGTTTCAAACGGAAATGATAGACATTCATTGGCATAAGAAAGTTTAGAAACATCAATTATATTTAGAGGCTGGGTCAATGCCAAGAGGAGGAATGATAATTTGCCAAAATTAAATTCCAAATAAGCAGCTTGGGTTAAAGAAGTAATTGAATCTACTGATGATGAATTTGTTAGGTAGTGGAGCCTGATTAATATATATTTTAGGCTTTCCTATTTATTCTCTATTTATTCTCTGCAACAAAAAATACTGTGATTTATTAATATAAATATACCTCACAGCCGTGGAAGTTTACTCACGGGGTGTTACCACGAAACATTGGGTTTTCTCTTTCTCTCTCTAGATCTCTCATTTCTTTCTCTTGAAAATTCTTGTGTTCTTCATTCATCTGTGTGTGCGTGAATTCGATCCTAACAACTGGTATCAGAGCTAAGAAGATTCAACACGATCACTGAAGATGGATAGTTCGAAACTTGGAATCGAGAAGTTTGATGGATCCAATTTCAGAATCTGGAAGATGCAGATCGAAGATTATATGTACCAGAAAGATCTTCACGAACCGTTGACCGGTGTGAAGCCGGAATCCATGACGAAGGAGAAGTGGAAACTCAAGGATCGCCAGGCTCTAGGGTTGATCCGGTTGACTTTGTCAAGAAACGTGGCGTTCAACATCGTGAAGGAGAAGACTACGTACGGTCTGTTGAAGGCACTATCAAACATGTATAAAAAACCATCGGCTATGAACAAGGTATATTTGATGCGTAGATTGTTCAATTTATAGATGTCTGATAATGGATCCGTTTTGATCATATAAACGAGTTCAATATGATTGTGAGTCAACTCAATTCTTTGGATATTAATTTCGAAGATGAAATTAAGGCATTTATTTTGATGTCATCTCTGTCCGAGTCTTGGGAGACTGTTGTTGCTGCGATTAGCAATTCTCATGGATCTGAGAAACTGAAGTTTGATGAAATTAGTGATGTTGTTCTAAGCGAAAGTATTTGCAAACGAGAAGTGGGAGATTCATCGGGAAGTGCTCTCAGTGTTGATCGAAGGGGGAGAAGTAAGACGAAAGGCCAAAATCAACATGGTCGATATCAAAGAATCGAGGAAAATCCCTGAACAGATCAAACGTGACTTGTTGGAACTATGGAGAAAAAGGGCACTTTCGGACGAACTGTACGAAGCCAAAGAAGAAACAGAATCAGAAATTTGAGATGGCAATGATTCTGTAAATTCAGCAGAGGACATTGGGGATACTCTAATCCTTAGTGTGAACATCCCGGTTGAATCATGGATTTTGGATTCTGGTGCATCTTTCCATTCGTCTCCAAGCAAGGAGTTGTTCCAAAATTTCAAATCTGGAAATTTTGGAAAAGTATATCTTGCTGACAATAAAGCCTTAGAGATGAAGGAAAGGGAGATGTTTGCATAAAGACCACCTCGGGAAACCAGTGGGCATTGGAGGATGTCAGATATATTCCTGGGATCAAGAAAAATCTGATCTCTGTTGGTCAGTTGGATATAAGACTGGTCAACGGATCGGAACCGGGTCACCGGACCGGAATGAACCGGTACCGGACCGGACCGGAATCCGTTGACCGGAATTTTGACCGGTACCGGGATGAACCGGACCGGAATTACCGGGATGGTTCATCGGTTCCGTCCCGTTCCACTATATACCGGGACGGAACCGGAATGAACCGGAACGGACCGGGATGGAACGGGACGGGATTAACGGGACGATATTTTTTGAAATTACGAAAATATAATTTTTATTTTATTTTTTAAGTATAAATTAATAGTTTTTAAATTTATACTATAATTTTTAACTTAAGTTTATTTTAAAGATATTTTATTAATTTTTTTGATTATTGTTAAGTTTGCAAGTAATCTAATAAAATTTTCAAAATTTAAATCTTTTGAAGTTTATACTTTATAAGTTATTACTTATATTCATTAATATTTATTTTATAAGTTATATTTATAACTTGTATCTTGTAAATATTAAATGAATAAAATTTGTAATTTTAAAAAAGTAAATTAAAACAAGGATAAAACAATTACAAAAATTAAAAAATATCAATTTAATTTATTTAAATTTGTAACAAATTACAATTTCAATTTACAACTATTAGTAGAGTACATAACATACGCAGCCACCTTCTAGGAAAGGTTCTGTTTCAACTATGTCTCGAATGTAATACTAATAGTTGTATAGTCCCGTAAATCCTCTTTCTAACTCAGCTATGGATTGATTGTGATCAACTTCTGGTCTTGGTAAAGCTTGTTGACGATCTTGAATTTCGATGTCATCATCACTACCACATCCAATAGCTGAATCTATGAAAAGTTCAAATTGACTATCTAACTTTGGAAGTCCTTGATTTCTCAGCATTTATCCAGTCTCTAAATAACACTGATATCTCCAGGCTGTCTTCTGCTAACGAATATCTGTGGTCTCCAATTTGAAATCTTGCCGCGCTGAATGTTGTCTCCGAAGCTACTGATGATCCTTGAATTGCAAGCACATCCTTCACCATCCTACTAAGTTTTGGATATTGAGCTCCACGATTCCTCCACCAGTTCAATAGTTCCGGTATACCATTATCGTTTGTAATATCATCTGTACCCTGTTCAAGATATTTAACAAATTCACATTTATTAGAAGAGTCAAGACCAAGTTTATGTTTCACTCGTCCATGAGCACCTACTTGATTCGTAGACGTTTGAGGATTTTCAACATTATCTAAGAATGAATATTTATCATACATTTCTTTTGCAAAGTATTTATACTATTTTGACATGTTACCAAATCAGGTTCTTCTTCAGGTTGAATATCAAAATTCTGATAAATGCATTCAACTAAAGCTTTTGCACCATATTCTTTATATTCGGGGTTGAAAAGAAGTGCAGTTAAATAAATTTGAGGAATAGGAAAAAAATATTTTTTAAATTTTGTAATCATAACTTCAATAGCAGAGGTGAATAAAGTATTTGTTTTATATTCAGAAAAAATAGATGAAATCTCACATATGTGTATTAAAATTTCAGAAATAGTAGGATAATATATTCCAGAAAAAATTTTAGTAGCATCATAAAATGATTTCAAAAATATTCTAAGTTCATTTACTTCATTCCAATCACTATCATTAATTTTAAATTCAGGATAAGCATTATGATTATTAAATAGCGTAGTAATAGGTTGCCTATATGCATAAGCAACTTCAAGCATATCATAAAAGGAATTCCATCTAGTTTTTACATGCTTCGGAACTTTTCTAAACGGAAGTTTAAATGCATTACAAAGTTCTTTAAATTGATTAATTCTACTACTACTATTCATATGAAAAATGTAAATACAAGCATTATCAATTTTATCACAACTATTTTCAAATAATTTCACACCGTCACTAACAACCAAATTTAATATATGCGCGACACATCTAACATGAAAAGCATATTTACTAATAGGACAAATTCTAGGTTCTAGCATATTAATAGCATTTAAATTAGCAGAGGCATTATCTAAAGAATACTAACGACTTTATCACAAAGACCAAAAAAATCTAAAATTTTCAACACAGTAGTAGCAATATAAATTCCGGTTTTTTTCTTTTGACAAATTTTATAACCAATAATTCTTTTTTGTAAATTCCAATTATAATCGATCCAATGCGCAGTAACAGTTAAATAATCAAAACCATTAGGACTACGACCCATATCAGTAGTAATAGCAACTCTACAATCCATTAGTTCAAAATAGGCACGTAAATATTGACAATGTTTTTCTTGAAATTCGAAAATATCTCTTTTTACCATGCTTCTTGATAAACCATGAAAACTAGGATTATATGTTTCACGAATATAAGCAATAAAATCCGGATGTCCTCCAAAACTAAAAGGTAAACCACAAACAACAACCATTTTAGCAAAGTTTTCACGATCACGATCCTTGTTATAGGTTCGATGTGTAAGAGGACCACTTGGGTTCGAAGTATTTAACTCACTTTGAACCATATTTGATCCTCTAACCGATTCTTCAACATTACAATTTCCAACATCTTCAAGAGAAGACATATATGCAAACCACTCTTTACTATGCTTGTTAATCAAATGTTTTTTTAATCCCCCGTTGAACCTTCCGTCCCACCAGATGTATATTTAAAATTTTGTTTACAAAGATTACATATACTAAAAGTTTTTTCTTCATTCAAATAACAAAATTTCCACACATGTGATTTTAAAGAACGTTGTACCTTGGTCTTACCTCTAGTTGGAATAATAGGGGGACGAGTAGTTCCAACCGGAGGTGGAGCTTCAATACCTATACTATTGACTGTATTGAGGTCGGCGGCGGGGCTAGTCGGTGTATCATCTAAATCTACTTCTTCATCTAAATTTAATTGTTCATCCGTTTCCACTTCTTCATTTTCTTGATTAATACCATAATGTCTTTCATAGAGTTCATAGGGAGTCGGACTATCTGAATTAATATTTATAGGACCGGGACGGGAAAAACTAGTTTCATTCACATGCGTAAATTCATCTGTATTTATTCTAATAAGAGGAATTTTAGATTTAGACGAACTAGCACCTTTATTAGTTTTTTTAACTAATTTTTTTACTGATTCTACTAGACCTTTTTTACTTCCACTTTTTTTAGATGACTCCATGATATAAAATTATAAATTATAAAATACGAAACTTAACAAGAACAATAATATAACAAGAACAACTTACAAGTTAAATAATAAATACAAAAAAAAATATAAGATTAGAGAGTGGAACGAAGTTACCAAACGTTTGTGTAAGAACAAACGATTATAATGAAAATTAAAATATTGATGTCGAAACTTGAAATTTGAAGAAGATTCCTCCTCCGAAATACACCAAATGACCAAATGATATAAGTTATAAATATGAATGTAATTTGGAAATATATATTCTCTCAAATACTCAGACTTATATTTGTAAGTTGTAATTTGTATATAAAATTTTTACACACAACTCTAATTTATAAAATAAAAAAACTAGCCGTTTTAATTTTTCCGTTTAAAGCCGTTGGTAAGGGTGGTCTCGGGAAAAGGGTAGAGAAGCGGGTGCTGTTCTGCAATGCTGACTTTATGCATCGATCCAGTCTGAGGCGGGCGAGGCGAGCGGCGGGGAATTTAAAAAAATTTGAATTTTAAAATATAATTTATAAAAATATAAATATAAATTATATAAATATAAAATATAAAAAAATTAATATATATTAAATAAACCGGACTGAACCGGACCGGAACCGGTACCGGTACACCGGTACGAAACTACGATTCCGTCCCGTTCCGTGTACCGGTTTACCCTATCCTGGCCCGTCCCGTAGGCAACCGAAATGGGATGAACCGAAACAAACCGGAACGGTACCGGTACGTCCCGTTTCGTTGCCCAGTCTTAGTTGGATAGCACGGGATATGCAGTAGAGTTTGGGAAAGGTTTGTGGAAGATCGTGAAAGGTGTTATGGTAGTAGCTCGTGGCACCAAATCTAGAACCTTGTACACCACTGCAGGCTGTATAAACATGGCCGCTGTTGCTGCAGGTGCTTTCGGTTCATGTCTGGGCACAACAGACTTGGACACATGAGTACTAAAGGAATGAAGATGCTGGTTGCAAAAGGAGCATTAGAGGGTCTGAAGTCTTCTGATATGGGTCTTTGCGAGAGCTGTGTTATGGGTAAACAGAAAAAAGTAAGCTTCACAAAGACTCCTAGAGATCCAAAGAAAGTGCGGTTGGAAATGATCCATACAGATGTTTGGGGACCATCTCCAGTATCATCAGTTGGAGGATCCAGATTCTATGTTACCTTCATTGATGATTTCAGCACGAAGGTATGGGTTTACTTCTTGAAGCATAAGTCATATGTGTTTGCAACTTTCAAGAAGTGGAAAGCTGAAGTTGAGAATCAGACCGGTTTGAAAGTAAAATGCCTAAGGTCTGACAATGGAGGAGAGTATGACAAATCAGAGTTCAAGGCATTCTGTGCAGCTGAGGGAATCAGATTAATGAGAACAGTTCCTGGTAAGGCAAGGCAGAATGGAATTGCCGAGAGGATGAACAGAACATTGAATGAGCGTGCAAGGAGTATGAGGATACACTGTGGGCTGCCCAAAACACTTTGGGCGGATGCTATGAGCACAGCTGCATACTTGATCAACAGGGGACCATCAGTTCCTTTAGGGTTCAAGATATCAGAGGAGGTGTGGACAGGAAAAGAACTCAAGTACTCATACTTGAGGACTTTTGGTTGCACTGCTTATGTTCATGTTGATCCAGAAAAGAGAGACAAGCTTGATGTCAAGGCTGTGAAATGTTACTTCATAGGCTATGGTTCTGATTTGTTTGGTTACATATTTTGGGATGACAAGAATAGAAAGATCCTGAGACATTGTGACGTGACATTTGATGAGTCTGTCCTGTACAAGGACAGAGAGCAAAAGGTTCTAGAGATTACAAAGCAAGTGGGAGTTGAGGTTGAGTTGGAGAAGAGTAACCCCAGAGATGTCGAAGCATATACTCAACCAAATCCTACTGAAGAATCTGAAGTGGAGCAAGTTACACCTGAACATGTGTTAAGGAGATCATCCAGATCCATCAGGGCACCAGATAGGTATTCACCTTTATTACACTATCTATTGCTGACTGATGAGGGGGAACCAGAGTCTTTTGATGAGGCCCTACAGGTGGAGGATTCGATCAAGTGGGAGCAAGCCATTGATAATGAGATGAGGTCACTTGATAAGAGCGACACATGGGTGTTGACTGAATTACATGCAGGGAAGAGAGCTTTGCTGAACAAGGGGGTGTTCAGAATCAAGACTGAACCAGATGGCAAAAGAAGGTTCAAGGCTCGTTTAGTGGTTAAAGGAATTCACAAAGGAAAGGTATTGATTATGCTGAAATATTCTCTCTTGTTGTGAAGTTAATCTCTATTCGAATTCTGTTGAGTGTTGTTGCATCGGAGAATTGTATCTAGAACAAATGGATGTAAAAATAGCATTTTTACATGGAGATCTGGACAAAGAGATCTATATGCAACAACCGAAAGGATTTGTGGTTCCATGCAAGGAACACATGGTGTGCAAGCTCACGAGGAGCTTGTATGGAATAAAGCAAGCACCAAGGCAGTGGTACAAGAAGTTTGACTTCTTCATGACCAAGAGTGGATTCTGCAAAGCTGAAAAGGATCCTTGTTGTTACTTCAAGAAATACACTCATTCATATGTCTTTCTACTCTTGTATGTGGATGATATGTTGATTGCAGGATCTAGTATGAGGGAGATTAACAATCTGAAGACAAGGTTGTGTGCAGCGTTTGAGATGAAAGATTTGGGTCTTGCAAAGCAGATTTTGGGATGAAGATTTCTCGGGATAGATCTGTTGGCACTTTAAATCTATCCCAGGAGTTGTACATTGAGAAGGTGCTGAGCAGATTCAGTGTCAATGATGCTAAACCCAGAACTACTCCATTGGCAAATCACTTTAAATTGTCAAAGGAGCAGTCACCCAAGACTGCCGAGGAGCGTGATCACATGGCACTTGTTCCATATGCTTCAGCAATTGGTAGTTTGATGTATGCTATGGTTTTCAATAGACCTGATATAGCACATGCAGTGGGGTTTGTTAGCAGGTACGTGGCGAACCCTGAGAAAGAGCATTGGGAAGCTGTGAAGTGGCTTCTGAGATATTTGAGAGGTACATCCAGTACTTCACTTTGTTTTGGCAAAGGCAATGTGACTCTATAGGGTTTTGTGGATGCTGATCTTGGTGGGGATGTTGACTCGAGCAAGAGTACATCCGGGTATATTTACACCATAGGTGGAACAACAGTGAGTTGGATGTCCAGGCTTCAGAAAGTGTGTTTCTCTTTCATCTACTGAAGCTGAGTATGTGGCAATAGCTAAAGCTGGGAAAGAGATGATATGGCTGGCAGATTATCTTGAGGAATTGGGCAAGAAGCAGAGCGAAAAGATTCTTTACTTAGATAGCCAGAGTGTCATACAGTTGGTGAAAAGTCCAGTCTATCATTCGAAGACAAAGCACATCAGAAGGCGATACTATTTCACTCGCAGGGCAGTGGAGGATGGTGATATGTGCTTGGAGAAGATAGAGGGTGCAAAGAACCCGGCAGACATGTTGACGAAATATGTTGATGTTGGGAAACTGAGGTTATGTAAAACCTCGGTTGGTCTTCTGTAGTTGTTTCTACAAATGTTGTGGTGCGGTAAAGATGTTGATGATGAAGAGTTTTTTTTAGAATGTATTTTTTTGGATGACTGAGTCAGTCTCCAAGTGGGAGAATTGTTAGGTAGTGGAGCCTGATTAATATATATTTTAGTCTTTCCGATTTATTCTCTATCTATTCTCTGTAACCAAAAATACTCTATTTATTAATATAAATATACCTCACCGCCGTGGAAGTTTACTCACGGGGTGTTACCACGAACATTGGGTTTTCTCTTTCTCTCTCTAGATCTCTCATCTCTTTCTCTTGAAAATTCTTGTGTTCTTCATTCATCTAGTGTGTGTGCGTGAATTTGATCCTAACAGAATTAGAGTCACAAGAATTTCTTGCAAGTTTGCCAACACCGGAGGATGTCACCATCGATATGTTGCGACAATTAGAATTGAATTTTAAAGGAGAAAATAGATATTAGATTACATCGACAACTAATTGAAACATAACCCTTCCATAGAAGGTACCTGCGTAAATTACTTATTCATCTAATATTTGTAATAAATATTAGTTTACATATGAGAACTTATTGAAACAGAACACTTCCTAGAAAGTGGTTGTGTAGATTAGTTACTCCACAAATTATAAACTGTAACTTCTAAGTTTGAAGTTGCAATTAAGTTTTATTGAATAAATTTTAAGGCTTTATTCAAGTCTGCATTTTAACTTTAATATATACATAAATATTTACATATATACTAAACTAACTTTAAAATACTTAATTTAAAAATCAAAACTTGTCATTTGAAATATCAAGTTTAAATTACTTTAAAATATTTTAAATACAAATTTGAAATTGGAAATTTTAAACTTTAAAA
Organism: Solanum arcanum; assembly: GCA_027789145.1. NCBI lineage: Eukaryota > Viridiplantae > Streptophyta > Magnoliopsida > Solanales > Solanaceae > Solanum > Solanum arcanum. The sequence continues at coordinate 25,084,447 of CM050944.1, forward strand.
TACATAATTTAAAATCGAAACTTGACATTTGAAATTCAAGTTTAAATTACTTTAAAATATTTAATATACAAATTTGAAGTTCTCAAATTTCAAAGTTGAAACTTGAAAATTTAAAATTGAATTTGAAATATGAAATTTGAAAGTTAAATTTGAAATTTGAAAACTTAAGCATTATTTATTAGCTAAAAATCAAAATTTGGTTACCAATAATATAAACAAGAAACTTTATTCAATACCATATGATTTTAATATAAATAAATAAGTATATAAAAAAAAATCCCCCGTCCCATCCCGTCAAAACCCGTCCCATCCCGTATATATAGTGGGACGGGATGGAACATAATTTTGTCCCCCAATCCCAATCCCCGTCAAATCCCCAAAGTGTCGTACCCTATCCTGTCCCGTCCCCCAGTCTCCACACCCGTCCCTTTGCCATCCCTAGAGGTGTCCCAAAGATTTTAATTCAAGTTGAGTTTAGATGGTTTGAGACAAAAGTGTAGTAAAACTTCCGCTTGCTTTTATAAAGATTTCAATTGTATGGATAAGTTTTAAATATTTCGTACTTTTCTATAATCTTATGTTATGATGTACTAAGGAATCGTACGAGACCCTTTCAAGGTCAAGTACGATGTATTACTTCAAGTGTGTATACCTAGGTCGTGACAAACTTGGTATCAACGCACAAGGTTTAGAATAGTTCTAGAATTGTCTCAAACCACGTCTAGTAGAGTCCTAAATGTGAAGTGCGCCACATTTATGAGTAGGAGGCTATTGGATGCTTAGGAAATCTCACTTCTTCATTCTCTAAGTCATGTCATAGGGTTTAGCTCTAATAGGTCCATCTTCTAATCTGTGCCTGTTGATTTTCAGGGTATGGCTAATATAAGGGCAAATGTTAGGAGAGATAAAGAAGACAATGTGGAGCAACAGGGTCCTCTCCAAGTTCCACACCCTCAAGATCCAATTTATCCTCCGAATATGTCAAATGTGGAGATCAGGTTGGCTTTTATAGTGTTGTCCTAAGCCATGAAGGCCTAAGCCAATAGAGAAGTAGTAGCTCCGGCGAACCCAATAAGGGGGATTACTGCTACCAGAGTGAGAGAGTTTTTGAGGATAAACCCTCTGGTGTTTAGTGTCTCCAAAATGGAAGAGGTTCCTAATGGGTTTATAGAGCAGACTTATAAGGTGCTTACTATTTTGGGAGTGACTACGGTAGAAAAAGTAGAACTAGTCGCTAATCAATTGAAGGATGTTACTCAAATATGGTATGAACAATGGAAAAATGGTATGCTAGTAGAAGCAGGTCCCATAGATTGCTTAGATGTTTAAGAAGTCATTTCTTGATAGGTTCTTTCCACAATATTTGAGGGAAGCTAAAGTGGAAGACTTCATCAAGCTTAAGCAAGGTAGTATGAGTGTTCACAAGTATTCCTTGAAATTTACTTTATTGTCTAAGTATGCTCTATCAATGGTAGAAAGTCTGAGGAATATGATGAGTAAGTTTTTGACAGTGGTGTCCGCCATAATAGCAAAAGAATATCGTACAACAATGCTCCATGATGATATGGATATCACACGTCTTATGGTGTATGCTTAACAAATGGAGGAATATAAACTCCAGGAGAAAAAATCTAGGGAGAAAAAGAGGTATAGGATGGATAATGATAAAGTCCTTTCATGATGGGTCTGATGGACATGGTCACTCTAGGAATCGACAAAAACTTTCCAAACAATGCTCTTCTAATGCTCCTAACATAATGATGAGAGGGTGTGTACCCCTAGGCCACAAGGAATTAGTAATGAGTCCATATGGCCCAGCTGTGCTAGGTGTGCTTGGTAGAGAGGGTTGCTTTAGTTGTGGTGAGAGTGGTCACAAGATGAAAGATTGTACAAAGACATGAGCTACAAGAAGATAGGGTAAGCAAGTTGCCTCTAGTGGTCCGGATGAGAGTGCTCAAAAGAAGAATAGGTTTTATGCTCTCCAATCGAGAGAAGATAAAGAGTGACCTCCTAATTTTGCTACCTGTATGTTTTTTAAGCTTTAGTAAATTTCGGGTATGAATGATGTTCAGAAGAGTTTCTACAGGCTTACTCCCAAGGGGGAGATTATGTGCCTATCTTGCAAAGTTATTGTGTGCTTATGTGTTTTCAGCCTTGAGGTAGGTTATGATTTTCTTGTTTAGACTTGGCTTTGTAAGATTTTATCTGAAATAAGTTGCATGACCGTAGGAAGGTTGTAGGATATAAATTTTAGGCTTATATGTTCCTTGGTCACATTTTGGCTATTTCCAAGACTTTAGACTATAATTTTAACTGTGATTCCTTAGTTAAGGTTAGCCTTAGTCTTGGTTCACTGGTATAGGATCCTTACAATGAATATAGGTAGTTTAAAACTTAGATTTGTGTGCTTTAATTGTTTTAGCATGGTTGTCTACCTTCTTTTTTTTTAATAATTGTCTTTAGATTTAATTGTGTTATTATCATGTTGTGGGATTGTGCCTAAGATTTGGACTTGCTGGAGTTTCAGGTTAGTACTATAGTACTGTGACAGGAGTCTACCCTATTATTTTGTGTGGTGTAACTATAATGTGAATGAACTGATTGTGTTTAGTATGCACTCACATACACTACATCTGTATTTGGCATGCTTTCAATTAGAAATGGCAGAAGCTTATATTTGAGACCTTTTCATGGGTTTGTCACCATTTTTACTTGTTTTGGACTGACTAAGAGAGAATATAACTAGTTTCACTTGAGGAGACTGGAAATTTTGAAAGGATTTACACCATTTGATAGGGCTTTCGTCCTAAAGAGATATTTACTTGAAAATTTATTTTTTTACCTTGGAGGTTTGCATATTTCAAGGACAATGCTAATTTTATAAAAGTTCCCCAGTTATCATGTCCGAGTGATCATTTGGGGGTGGCAAGAGGGATTTTGTGGGATATCCACTCTTATGCATCATCTTGCGTTATGTTTCTAATTGTGATTTACTTGTTTGGGATATCGAATGCTCATTATTTTATTGTTTTCACTATCAGTAGTGGCTGATATGTTTCTAGTTAGCTGTTGAATCGTAGTGTTCGAATTATCATGCCTCTTTTATTTATACAATTTCTATTTGATCTTAGCCTAAGATTCCTACTGGTACCTCATATTTTGGTACTCATACTTCATTTAAGCATCTTTTTTTTTAATGAATCTCCAAGTAAGAGCCGCCCTCAATAATTCCAAATCTTCCAAGGCCATCATTGTTGGATCGTGGACAAATTTGTGTGTTAGGAGTTTTTCTTTGTGAATGAGTCTTGATGTAATCTTAGTTTAGTGAGCTATAAATTGAATTTAGTTTGTTGTCTTCAGGTTGTGATAATTCCAAGAGTTGGGAATACATACCTTGGGAGGTTTGTTTTGAAGGTTAGGAATTAGAGTTAGTTCCTAGGACTACAAGAGTTGTAATCTAAATCCATAACTTAAAGTTAGGGTATGTTGCAATGTTTGTAATCTATTTCTGTGAAGGCTCGTAGTTGATTAGTGAAGTTGGGGTAAATCTTGTTGTTGAACAGGTTGTGATTTTTACACCTTTTGAGTGGGGTGTTTCCACATAAAAATATTGTATTTTTACTTATTGTCCTTACTGCTTTGTCACGTTAGGCAACTTGTTTCACACTTAGGCGAAAACTTAAAATTAGTAAATTACTAAGTAGTGCAGACTATCACTTTATAACTACTTAGATTTTTTAAAATGGTTATTCATAGACAATTAAATGTGGCGTAAGAATTTTAAGACATAAGCACGCACAAGGAATACGATATGTATCAAATATCAACAGATTGCTAAACGAATATGTTCACTTTTCAAACAAAAAAGATTCTTCATAAATAACTGAAATAAAAATACAAAAATCACAAAATGGATTTGAACATGAAAAAATGTAACGACCTGTTTAGTCGTTTTGAGCAGCAGATTTTATTTCTGGAAAACTGGCTGAGACGACGGGTCCCACAACGGACCGTCATGGGCACGACGGACCGTCGAGGGGGTCTCGTTCCAAAACACTTAGAATTCTAAAATTTGGGTACTGAAATCGACTCTCTGAACTTCGTGACGGAAGGGCAGGACGGACCGTCGTGGGCACGACGGACCGTCACACATCTTCCACAGAAATTAAGTCTCTGAACATTGTGACGATCCTACAGGACTGACCGTCACAGCCATGACGGACCGTCACAGGTTACGTAATCCCAGGCTGGGTTGAATTTCTGTTAAGTAATTTAAGGGGCGTTTTGGACTATTCCTGCTTTAATTATAAAGTTAGTGGGTTAATGTTAGTAATTTAACTACTTGAGGGTTAAAAGAGATAACCTTGAGTTAATTAGTGGGTTAATTCCTCATCTTTTATACTTAATTATATGCTAATTAGGGTAAAAGAAAGAGGGTTTGAATAAGAAAAATAGAAAGAACAAGAAGAGGGAGAGACGAACGAGAAAGAGGAGAAACGAAGAGGAAACAAAGCTTTGGGAAATTGCTTGCTTGATCACGAATCTTCGGTGGAGGTAGGTTATGGTTTTTATGTTATTCGTAGTAGACTCTTAATAGAGAATGATATGTGTTGGGTAGTTTTATAAAACCTCCTATATACTTGATTGTGTGTTTACATGATGTGATTATATAATTGTGATGAATAAGCATGATGAGGCTATTGAATCTCTAATCCTAAATTCACTTTGTTAACGATGATGCCTTGGAATAAAAGAAGGCTTGATGAACTAACTTAATGAATTGATGATGCCTTGGTATAAAATAAGGATTGATGAATTGATAGAATGAGATTAATGGAGCGGGTGTCACGAACCGACACGTAGAATTAGGAGATCGGGTGTCACGAACCGACACGTAGAATTAGGGGATCGGTTGTCACGAACCGACACGTAGAATTAGGGGATCGGGTTTCACGAACCGACACGTAGAATTAGGGGATCGGAGTGTCACGTTCTGACACATAGTAGTAGGGGAGCGGAGTGTCACGTACCGACACAAGAGGAATAAAGATAATGAAATCTTGAAATTATGTTAATAAAATTCGAATGAAAAGAACCTATTTCCCAAATGAGTAAGGTGTGGAGACTTGAGTTCTCATAGGTGTGTTTGATGTTGTTACATATGATTTGTGTACTTGTTGTTTTCACCTGTTGAGTAATATGGTTGATTTTATGTTATAATCTGATATATACTGCTCTTTATTTTGAGTTGGCCGATGATACCTACTCAGTACTTGTGCCTTGTACTGACCCCTACTTGTATGTTTCTTTCTTTGTTATATGTGGAGTGCAGCAAACGCACCGTCGTCTTCAACTCAACCGCAACTCTAGCTAGTCTTCACTACACCGGATTTCAGGGTGAGCTAATGCTTCTAGCTTGGACTGGATCTTCTTCTTCAAGTCTTGATGCCTTGAACTTCCGGCATGGACTAGTTTTTTATTTATTTAGCTTCTTAGAATACTCTTAGTTTAGTAATTTAAGGATAGATTTTCTTGTGATGATGACTTCCAGATTTTGGGGAATAATAGTTGTTGAATTTTTGAAGTTATTGAATTGATTTTTATTAATGATTTAAGTCTTCCGCATTGTATTTTGTTCATTATGTTAAAATGTTGGGGTTTAGATTGGTTGGTTCGCTCACATAGTAGGATAAGTGTGGGTGCCACTCGCGGCTCGGTTTTGGGTCGTGACAAACTTGGTATCAGAGCATTAGGTTCGTTGGTGTCATCACACAAGAACGAGTCTAGTAGAGTCTTAAGGAACGGTAGGGGGACGCCTTTACTTTTCTTTGAGAGGCTATAAGACTTTAGGAAAATTCCATTCTTTCTTTCTTTCTTTCGTGCTATTACTTGGGTGCAATTGGTATCTAGGTGATACAAATTTGTATCTGACCATCTTCACTCTATTTCGCAGATGGTTAGAACTAGAGCAACAACTGCGCCAACACCAACACCGGCAAGACAAGAAGCGTCTGAGCCAGCCACTGGGGCTGTAGCTCAAAGAGGAGTAGTGGCAAGAGGCCGCGGAAGAGGTCGTGGGAGGACGTCCTCTAGAGGAAGAGGACAAGCACCTAGCACATCTGGTACTAGGGCGGTGACTCCTCCACCAACTGAGGAAGTGGTAAGAGAAGGTGAGGATGGGCAGAATGAGCAAGTGCAGAATGAAGAATTGCCACCCCAACCTACCCCAGAAATGATTAATCAGGTTCTTGCCTATCTTAGCGGGTTATCTGACCAGGGCCAGACACCTCCAGTGTTTTCTGCACCAGCACCTCAGGTTCCAGAGGTACAACATGCCGCTGCTGGGGCTCCCCGCATGGATGCCTCATGGAAATAGGCACGTTTCCTCGTCTTACTACAGGGCCTATAATGACAAGCGATCAGCTTGAACTTTTCAGTAAGTTCTTGAAATTGAAACCTCCAGTCTTGAGGTCTTTGAATGCGAGGATGCCTACGATTTTCCTGGTTGGATCGCCATGAGCTACTACACAAGATGGGTATAGTAGAACGGTTTTGTGTTGAGTTTGTGACTTATCAGTTTCAAGGGAACGCCAAAATGTGGTGGCGGTCACATGTTGAGTGTCAACCAATAGAGGCACCACCTATGACTTGGGCCTCATTCTCTAGCTTGTTTATGAAGAAGTATATCCCCCGGACTTTGAGGGATAGGAAAAGAGATGAGTTTTTGATCCTAGAGCAAGGTAGGATGTCGGTTACTGCATATGAGGCTAAGTTTCGTGCATTATCCAGGTATGCCACCCAACTTTGTTTCAGTCCACAAGAGCGGATTCGCCGTTTTGTGATGGGGTTGAGGTCAGAATTGCGGATTTCAGCCTTACAGGTAGCGGCTACGGCAAAATCCTTTCAAGAAGTGGTAGACTTCGTGATAGAGGTGGAAGGAGTGAAGCCAGATGACTTGACCATGGCATCGACATCAAAAAGGTTTCGAAAGGNAGGTGTGTTTTAAGGTNCTTACTCTAGAGGGCGGGGTTCAGGAGGTTACTCGGTCACGACCAATTCAAGATTCACTACAGATCGTAGTCGAGTGCGGCCGGACGGTCAACACTTCTCTGAGTTCGGAGGTTATCCCCAGACTTCGTCATTCTCACAGAGACCTATGCTATACCCCAGAGAATGTTATGGATGTGGGGAGACTGTACATATTAGGAGGAATTGTCCAAAACAGAATTATAGACCCCCAATAGCTAGAGGTAGAGGTGGTCATGGTAGAGGCTGTTATTCTGGAGGACGTGGTGGCCGAGGTAATGGTGGTCACCAAAACGGCCGGGGTGACAGGAAAACTGGAGCCACTACAGCACAACATGGTAGGGGCAACGGGCAGACAGGTGATAGGGCCCATTGTTATGCTTTCCCTGGGAGATCTGAAGTGGAGACATCCGATGCTGTTATCACAGGTAATCTTTTGGTTTGTGATTGCATGGCTTCTATATTATTTGATCCTGGCTCCACATTTTCATATGTATCTTCCTCATTTGCTACTGGTCTTAATTTACCTTGTGAATTGCTTACATACCTATTCGTGTGTCTACTCCGGTGGGTGAGTATGTGATAGTTGAAAAGTATATAGGTCTTGTTTGGTGACTTTTGTGGGGAGCAACACTTATGTAGATTTGGTTATCTTAGAAATGGTTGACTTCGATGTAATTCTGGGTATGACTTGGCTTTCTCCAAATTTTGCAATATTGGATTGTAATGCTAAAACTGTGACGTTAGCCAAGCCTGGGACAGATCCGTTAGTGTGGGAGGGCCACTACCCTTCCACTCTGATTCGTATCATCTCCTTTCTTCGTGCTAAGAAAATGGTTAGTAAAGGGTGTTTAGCGTTCTTGGCACACCTCAGGGATGACACTACCCAAATACCTTTAATTGAGTCGGTTTCAGTAGTCTATGAGTTTCTGGATGTGTTCCCTGCAGACCTTCCTGGTATGCCACCGGATAGAGATATCGATTTTTGGATTGATCTGGAACCGGGTACTCGCCCCATTTCTATACCCCCATATAGAATGGCTCCTGTGGATTTAAGAGAGTTAAAGGCCCAACTTCAAGAGTTGTTAAGCAAAGGCTTTATTAGACCAAGTGCATCTCCTTGGGGTGCTCCGGTTTTGTTTGTGAAGAAGAAGGATGGAAGTTTTCGGATGTGCATAGACTATAGACAACTGAATAAGGTAACTATTAAGAACAAGTATCCTCTTCCTCGCATTGATGATTTGTTCGATCAGTTACAAGATGCTTGTACCTTCTCAAAAATCGACTTGAGAACTGGTTATCATCAATTGAAAATACGGGCAACGGATGTGCCCAAGACTGCTTTTCGGACCAGGTATGGGCATTATGAGTTCTTAGTAATGTCTTTTGGGCTTACGAATGCCCCTGCTGCTTTCATGAGCTTGATGAATGGGATTTTTATGCCATATCTGGATCTCTTTGTCATTGTATTCATTGATGATATATTGGTATACTCAAAGAGTAAGGAAGAACATGAGGAGCACTTGAGAATTGTATTGGAAATGTTGAGGGAGAAAAAGCTTTACGCAAAATTCTCCAAGTGTGAGTTTTGGCTAGATTCGGTGTCCTTCTTAGGACACGTAGTTTCTAAAGATGGGGTGATGGTGGATCCATCTAAGATTGAAGCAGTGAAGAATTGGGAGAGACCTACTAATGTGTCAGAAGTAAGGAGCTTTGTTGGTTTAGCTAGCTACTACCGCCGATTTGTTAAGGGGTTCTCTTCTATTGCTTCCCAACTGAAAAGCTTGACTAAGAAGAATGTCCCATTTGTTTGGTCGTATGAGTGCGAAGAAAGCTTTCAGAAGCTCAAGACCTTGTTGACTACTGCACCAATTCTTACCTTGCCAGTGGAAGGCAAGAATTTCATTGTTTATTGTGATGCATCCTATTCGGGTTTGGGTGCAGTGCTAATGCAAGAAAAGAATGTAATTTCTTATGCTTCAAGGCAATTAAAGGTGCATGAACGCAATTACCCGACCCATGATTTGGAGTTGGCCGCGGTAGTATTTGCATTAAAGAAAGAGAGGCACTATTTATATGGGGTTAAGTGTGAGGTCTATACGGATCATCGTAGCCTACAGTATGTTTTTACTCAGAAAGATTTGAACTTGAGACAGAGGAGATGGATGGAACTACTGAAGGACTACGATATCACAATCTTGTATCATCCGGGAAAAGCTAATGTCGTGGCAGATGCTTTAAGAAGAAAGGCAGGAAGCATGGGAAGTCTAGATCACTTGCAAGTTTCTAGACGCCCATTGGCTAGAGAAGTTCAGATTCTGGCTAATGACCTTATGAGATTAGAAGTAAATGAGAAGGGAGGATTTTTGTCTTGTGTGGAGGCAAGATCTTCCTTCCTTGACATGATTAAGGGAAAGCAGTTTAATGATGAGAAATTGATCCGGATCCGAGATAAAGTGTTGTGAGGAGAGGCTAAAGAAGCACAAATTGATGAGGAAGGTGTTTTGAGAATTAAGGAAAGGGTATGCGTACCCCGCGTCGATGATTTGATCAACACTATTCTGACAGAGGCTCATAGTTCAAGGTATTCTATACATCCTGGTGCAACCAAGATGTATCGTGACCTAAAGCAACACTTTTGGTGGAGTAGAATGAAGCGTGATATTGTTGATTTTATTGCCAAATGTACAAACTGTCAGCAAGTGAAATATGAATACCAGAGGCCTGGAGGGACCCTTCAGAGAATGCCCATTCCGGAATAGAAGTGGGAGAGAATTGCAATGGACTTCGTAGTTGGTCTTCCAAAGACAATGGGTAAGTATGACTCTATTTGGGTGATTGTTGATAGGTTTAACTAATTCTGCTCATTTCATTCCGGTCAAGGTGACTTACAATGCAGAGAAGTTAGACAAACTTTACATCTCGGAAGTTGTTTGGTTGCATGGGGTTTCACTCTCCATCATATCAGATAGAGGTACGCAGTTTACTTCTAAGTTTTGGAAAACATTGCATGCGGAATTGGGTACTAGGTTGGATCTAAGTACCGCATTTCACCCTCAGACCAATGGTCAGTCTGAGCGAACGATTCAAGTGTTGGAGGATATGCTTCGTGCATGTGTGATAGAATTTGGTGGCCATTGGGATAGCTTCTTACCTTTGGCAGAGTTCTCCTACAATAATAGCTATCACTCAAGTATTGGTATGGCCCCATTTGAGGAACTGTATGGGAGGAGATGTAGGTCTCCCATTGGTTGGTTTGATGCATTTGAGGTCAGACCTTGGGGTACTGACCTTCTGAGGGAATCGTTAGATAAAGTGAAATGCATTCAAGAAAAGCTTTTAGCGGCTCAAAGTAGGAAAAAAGAATATGCAGATCGAAAGGTTAGAGATTTGGAGTTTATGGAGGGTGAGCAAGTCTTGCTGAAGGTTTCGCCCATGAAAGGGGTGATGCGGTTTGGTAAGCGAGGTAAGCTTAGCCCAAGGTATATTGGTCCCTTTGAAGTTTTGAAGCGAGTAGGGGAGGTGGCTTATGAATTAGCCTTGCCTCCAGGGCTGTCTGGAGTGCATCCGGTATTTCATGTGTCTATGTTGAAAAAATGTCATGAGGATGGAAACTACATCATTCGTTGGGATTCAGTCCTGCTTGATGAGAATTTGTCTTATGAGGAGGAGCCTGTTGCTATTTTAGATAGAGAAGTCCGCAAGTTGAGGTCAAGGGAGATTGCATCAATCAAAGTTCGATGGAAGAATCGACCAGTTGAAGAAGCCACTTGGGAGAAGGAGGCAGATATGCAAGACAGATACCCCCACCTGTTTACAGATTCAGGTACTCCTTTTTGCCCTTGTTTTTCCTTCTCGTCATCGTTCGAGGACGAACGATAGGTAAATTGGTATCTATTGTAACGGCCTGTTTAGTCGTTTTGAGCAGCAAATTTTATTTCTGGAAAACTGGCTGAGACAACGGATCCCACGACGGACCGTCATGGGCACGACGGACCGTCGAGGGGGTCTCGTTCCAAAACACTTAGAATTCTGAAATTTGGGTACTGAAATCGACTCTCTGAACTTCGTGACGGAATGGAAGGACGGACCATCGTGGGCACGACAGACCGTTACACATCTTCCACAGAAATTAAGTCTCTGAACTTTGTGACGGTCCTGCAGGACGGACCGTCACAGCCATGACGGACCGTCACAGGTTGCGTAATCCCAGGCTGGGTCGAATTTCTGTTAAGTAATTTAAGGGGCGTTTTGGACTATTCCTGCTTTAATTATAAAGTTAGTGGGTTAATGTTAATAATTTAACTACTTGAGGGTTAAAAGAGATAACCTTGAGTTAATTACTGGGTTAATTCCTCATCTTTTATACTTAATTATATGCTAATTAGGGTAAAAGAAAGAGGGTTTGAATAAGAAAAATAGAAAGAACAAGAAGAGGGAGAGACGAACGAGAAAGAGGAGAAACGAAGAGGAAACAAAGCTTTGGGAAATTACTTGCTTGATCACGAATCTTCGGTAGAGGTAGGTTATAGTTTTTATGCTATTCGTAGTAGACTCTTAATAGCGAATGATATGTGTTGGGTTGTATTATAAAACCTCCTATATGCTTGATTGTGTGTTTACATGATGTGATTATATAATTGTGATGAATAAGCATGATGAGGCTATTGAATCTCTAATCCTAAATTCACTTTGTTGACGATGATCCCTTGGTATAAAAGAAGGCTTGATGAACTAACTTAATGAATTGATGATGCCTTGGTATAAAATAAGGATTGATGAATTGATAGAATGAGATTAATGGAGCGGGTGTCACGAATCAACACATAGAATTAGGGGATCGGGTGTCACGAACCGACACGTAGAATTAGGAGATCGGGTGTCACAAATCGACACGTAGAATTAGGGGATCGGGTGTCACGAACCGACACGTAGAATTAGGGGATCGGGTGTCACGAACCGACACGTAGAATTAGGGGATCGGAGTGTCACATTCCGACACATAGTAGTAGGGGAGCGGAGTGTCACGTACTGACACAAGAGGAATAAAGATAATGAAATCTTGAAATTATGTTAATAAAATTCGAATGAAAAGAACCTATTTCCCAAATGAGTAAGGTGTGGAGACTTGAGTTCTCATAGGTGTGTTTGATGTTGTTACACATGATTTATGTACTTGTTGTTTTCACCTGTTGAGTAATATGGTTGATTTTATATTATTATCTGATATATATTGTTCTCTATTTTGAGTTGGCCGATGATACCTACTCAGTACTTGTGCCTTGTACTGACCCCTACTTGTATGTTTCTTTCTTTGTTATATGTGGAGTGCAGCAAATGCACCGTCGTCTTCAACTCAACCGCAACTCTAGCCAGTCTTCACTACACCGGATTTCAGGGTGAGCTAATGCTTCTAGCTTGGATTGGATCTTCTTCTTCAAGTCTTGATGCCTTGAACTTTCGGCATGGACTAGCTTTTTATTTATTTAGCTTCTTAGAATACTCTTAGTTTAGTAATTTGAGGATAGATGTTCTTGTGATGATGACTTCCAGATTTTGGGGAATAATAGTTGTTGAATTTTTGAAGTTATTGAATTGATTTTTATTAATGAGTTAAGTCTTCCGCATTGTATTTTGTTCATTATGTTAAAATGTTGGGGTTTAGATTGGTTGGTTCGCTCACATAGTAGGATAAGTGTGGGTGTCACTCGCGGCTCGGTTTTGGATCGTGACAAAAAAATATTAAAAAACGATAAAAAAGATAACAATAGAACAACATAAGCATTACACTATCAATCAAGGTCCTTGGAATGTCCATTATCTCTAGCATCGATGTCATCGCCTTCAGTTGGTGCATACTCGATATTGTTTCCATCGCCTAAGACAAAGTAATTGTAGTTAGTTTCCATAGTCTCAACAAATCACATATCATTAGTCAAATCATCCATTGAAATTGGTAATGAGGTAACATTTTGGTTTGGGAACTTGAAGTTTGAGGGAGAAATTTGTGGTTGAGAAGACGAATGTTTGTTGATTAATTTTTTCCTTTCTCTCTTGAAGTTTAGTTATCTTACTATCAAACAACTTTAATAATCTTGAATTTCTCGAGTAATAAGTTCAGCGATATTTTTTTCCTCCACAAGTTGATTGAAGAGGATTTCCATTTCGTTCTCCTCATTCATTTTTTCTTCTTTCTCATTCACTTTCTTTGAAAGATAATTATATCAATATCTATATCACATAAAATAGAAAATTCTTCTGCTTTTTAAAATAAACTTGTTGCTCTTTTGTAGAAGAAAGTTTCTTACATTTTCATTGTCGTTCCTAGTATCTCTAAGACTCTTTCTATCCATATTTGATACCCTAATATAAAAATCACTCTCTATGGGAGTAGAATGCATAAAATGTCAAAATTCATAGGACTTTTATAGATGTCTATTATGAATTGCTACTAGAGATGGTCAAGAAATTTTAAATTGGTTGAGTCATGTTTGTTAAAATAATAATTAACTGATTATCGTAATTTGATTCAAAGAAAAATATTATATTTTTTTCTTTAAAAATTTTAAATTATTAATATTCCTATTCCATAATTATATTTTGGGGTCAGAAAATACAAATAATTAATTTGTGGCATGATAACTTATTGTAGAAAACTTTTTCTATGAAAAATATGTTAGTATATTCTTAGAAAATATTTTTGGATCATATGTCAAAAAGTTTTATTATTTATTTTAGTCGTCCAATCTATAGGAAAAAAGTATGAAATTATAGATTGATGATAAAAATTTTAATTAGAGGTTAAGACTATAAGTTGATAATTGAAAAAACAAAAATGATTCATTCTTCAAAAATGACTCATTTCATGGTAATTTTTTTTTATTATAATTTTCAAAATTAAGTTGATCGAATACAAAAAAAAAAAAAAAAGGTTTTTTCAAAAAAATATTGTCCAAAATTCTCAAATACATACCATTTTAGTATATTATAATTACATCTAATCGGTACACTAAAGTTTTGGAATTGTTAGGGGGTCATCAAGGGTACTTCTAGTAGTAATTACCGATGAACTTTTATTTTATTCATCTGTTATTTGACTAAACACATTATAAACTTTCAATAATTTCAAAATGTGCTTTTTTAACTCATCAATTATTGATCGTTCCATCGTTTAGCTACCCACGGGTGATGTTAAGCATATAATGATACTATATATTTGAGTGTATATTTTAGTAGAGCTCAAATATAACACATTTTCTACATAAGAAATTAAACACACGTCGAGTTACTTCGTTTCTATTTCTTGCATTTTTTGGTATGCCACTCTGTCATTGTCTGATTTTTGGTTGTCTGATCACACTCAAAATTATGTATCTACTTATCGTATTTTTACCCTGCTCGATAGTTTTGTAGCAAATTGTTTCGGACGTTTTCTAGGAAAAACACACATTTGAATTAATCATAGATTAAATATGCATATTCATATAAAAAGAACTACAATTAAAATTTATTAATAATTGAGATATCAAAGTATAATTTCTCCTCATAATTTTCTTATATAAAATTTTTAAGTAATCATCTGAGACTAATGGTCAATTATTAATGAAATTACCATTTTAGACTCCTAAATAATATTTTGTCAAATAAGATATTATTTTTGTATTTTTAACTATTTTAATCATACAAACATTATAATTTTAATATTTTACAATGCATAATCATATAAATATGACTTTTCTATATTATAATAAAAAAGTATTTACAGTTGAGAGAGAAAAATATTATTATCTCCGATCATTTTCCTTTTTAGGCATTAGAAATATACTTCTAAGACTAAAATGATCAATTGGTAATGACATTACCATTTTAGACTTCTAAATAATATCTAGTCCAAAGGATAATGTTTTAATACTTTTACCTTTTTAATCATTCAAACAAGATATGCTTTATTTTCCCATTCATAATTATATAATTATGGCTTTGCTATATTAGAAAAAGTGTTTGTATCCTCAATAATTTTCTTATTTAGGAATTTGAAGTAACCATTTAAGGATAAAATGATCACTTGGTAATGAAGTTACCATTTTTGACTCTTAAACAATATCTACTCTAAGAGGATAATATTTCAATTTATTAGACCTTTTTTTATCATACAAAAAACATATGTTTTAAATATTTTACCATTTATGATCATATAAATATAATTTTTCTAAATAGCTATGCTATTCACCATGCAAAGAAAATTGTGTTTTTTTGTCAAGCCCCCCCCCCCCTCCCCCCCCCCCCCCCCACACACAAAAAAAAAAAGGGAGCATGACCAATATTGATTCCTTTTATGCAATGACCCTCAAAGTTATTTTCTCTATTTTTTGATTTTTTTGGCGTTTAGAGATTTCTATAGCAAACCTTTTTCAAGTCATTATAATTTATTAAGACTAACAGTTCGGTCTGCTGGTCGTTCGTTTGATTTTTATTAAAATTTCAATCTTTTAGAGTTTAGAAGTTTAAATAGTTGGCTTTGGTTAAAACATTAGGTAAACAACCTCATAATGAATTTCTGATGAATCCATTAGCTCCGGAGCATTGAGTTTGGTCTACGTGAAACTAAGATACGCCCAAACTACACATCACTAAAGATGTATATGCTATCTTTGTCAAATAAAGAACCTAACTGAGGTTAGTATCGATCTCACAAGGAATACGGTCTAGACTTAGACTAATTTACTGTTGATTGTATGTTTAGTCAGCTTACTTGTGTAAATTGGGAGGATTTGTAACACATAGTAATAATTGATTGATTTGTAGTAACAAGTAACAAGCAACAAGATTCGTAGTTTGTAAAATTAATGTGAGTTGAGACTAGGGCGCATGTGCTCCCTACAGGTTCATAACTTAGAGATCCTCATAATAGTAACTATTTCCTACTGTTTAATAGGCAAAGTCAGTAAGTTAGTTATCTCCTAAGTGATTGTTCATTCAAGTAGGGAATTTCACCAAGCAACTTGGTCGGTCTACGGGTGTATACTTTATTAACCGTTACCCTGTTTCCAATCTGTGTTATAAAATCAGAAATTACTGGTTCTAATAAATCATTCAGAAACACGAAGTAACTGAGATTTTTTATAACCAGTAAATAAGATGAACAGAAATTTATTTGTAAAAAATAATTTAATCTGTAAAAACGTACCAGAATCTGGAATACTCTTATTGAAAATTTAGGAAGAAAATCAAGTCCACTGAATTCACAGTGTCCCCTTAAGGAAATTATTCCCCTCTAGTATCCGAGGTTTGATTTGGAATATAACCTCCCAGGGTAAAATGATTTTAATCAGTAGAGTATAGATACCAAAAACTCTACTGTCAGCGAATCAATCCACAGCAGGAAAGTACACGAAGAAATATGTGATTTTGAGAAGAAGGAAGATCAGAAAAATTCGTTGGAAATATTCTGAAGACTGAATGGTATTTATAGGCAAGAAGAATATATTCTGAAAGGTTGCAACCCTTTCAGAATTAACACGACCATTAATGAAAGGTTGCAAACTTTCAAATGGTATTGACTGTTCCTGAAAGTTGCAACCTTTCAGAACAGTCATGGCGGGAAATTTTGAATATAACGGAATTTAAAACGGGTCACTCGCGCGGATCCGAGTCGGATCGGGTTTTAACTAAAAAGTTGAAAACATTTCGGTTAAATTCTGTTATCAACTGATTTATTGAAAATAATTTTTGGCCATTTAAATTAATTAATAAATAATTAAAATAATTTTTGTCCAAAAAATTATTTCTCGATCGATCATTTGCCAAAGCCAAAGCCAAAGCCGAAGCGAGCGAGCGACGACGACGACGGCGCGAGGGGGGTCCCTCTTTCCAACCCTTTTAACAATTAATAGGAGTGTTTATTTATTTAAACTCTCCTATTTTCCTTTCCATTACCGATGAGGGACTATTGCCTTTTTCAATAAAGCATTAGAGGACTTTTCAAGTTCCCAACCTTTCAAGTTCTAAACCTTTCAAATTCCTCTCCTTCCCTCTATTTCCCATCAATTCTTGCTACATACCCAACAATCCCCCACATTGATGGGGAATAGTTATAACATAGGAATGCACGGACAATTGTGTACTTTACAAGCAAGGATTAATTGCATCTGGATAAGTAGGTTTCCCCTTGGACTTTCCGTAGTGAACATATGTCGGATATACTCGGTCAATCAGTAGATGTGATATCTTTGAACCGTCGAACTTTGGTGTATACCTAGACAACCATATGTCACACAATTAACCCTTTACTGTTTATGATTCTTACGGTTGTGTTCGTTTCAGCCATGAACACCTCCTGGTTTCATGAGTGTATAGAGAATAGGCTTTTGACATAAATTCTCTTTGAAGCGGCTTCCACTTCACACTCACATAGGTGATTTCTAACGGTGTCATCTCGTAAATACACTATTTGGTCAAATATACTAAACTTAGCAAATCATTAAAAACTTTAAGCTTGATTACCTCATTAACAAGCCTTAAAGTCTTAACCTTTTCCTGAACATTGTCTTCATCATGAGAATGGATTGAGTTATTTGACAATGTCGAACCGTCAGCCACAACTTTGTTTTTCTCCTTGAATCTAGCTCTTGGGATCTCCAGTCTGCTAGATAGAGTTACCATCATGCTGACTTGTCCTAAGCCGTAAACCCATTCCCTTAGATGATTTTTCAACTGCCTCTCTCACTAGGCCTTTCGTTAGTGGATCTGACACATTATCGCTTGACTTTACATAGTCAATTGTGATAATTCCACTAGAGAGCAGTTGTCTTATGGTGTTATGTCTACGTCGTATATGACGAGACTTCCCGTTGTACATAAAGCTCCCTGCCCTACCTATTGTTGCTTGACTATCGCAATGTATGCAAATTGGTCCGACAGGTTTGGGCCAATGGAATATCCTCTAGGAAATTCCGGAGCCATTCTGCTTCTTCACCAGCCTTATCCAAAGCAATGAATTCAGATTCCATTGTGGAGCGAGCAATACATGTCTGTTTGGAAGATTTCTAAGATACAGCTCCTCCATTAAGTATGAATACATAACCACTCGTGGATTTTACATCATTTGACCCGGTGATCCAATTTGCATCACCATATCCTTCAACCACAACAGGATATTTATTATAATGCAAAGCATAATGTTGTGTCCATTTTAGATAACCCAACACACGTTTCATAGCCATCCAGTGAGTTTGATTCGGATTACTAGTGTACCGACTCAGTTTACTAATAGCACATGCTATATCTGGTCGTGTACAATTCGTAATATACATCAAACTTCCCAACACTCTGGCATATTTCAATTGAGAGTCACTTTGACCTTCATTCTTTTTAAATGTACAACTTAAATCAATTGGAATTTTGACTACATTGAAATTCAAGTAATTGAACTTATCCAATACTTTTTTAATATAATGAGATTGAGATAATGCTAGTCCCTGGGGAGTTTTGATAATCCTGACCCCTAAGATCAAATCAGCAACTCCTAAGTCTTTCATATCGAACTTGTTGGACAACATGCGCTTAGTAGCATTTATATCATCAATTTCTTTACTCATTATTAACATGTCATCAACATACAAACAAACAATGACTTCATTATTCATAACATTTTTTATGTAAACACATTTATCACATTCGTTAATCTTGAATCCATTTGCCAACATTACTTGATCAAATTTAGCGTGCCATTGTTTGGGTGCTTGCTTGAGTCCATAAAGTGACTTCACAAGTCTGCACACTTTCTTTTCTTTACCAGGAACTATAAACCCTTCAGGTTGTTCCATGTAAATTTCTTCCTCTAACTCTCCATTTAAGAAGGTTGTCTTTACATCCATTTGGTGGATTTTAAGATCATGCACTGCTGCAAGTGCTAGTAACATCCTAATTGATGTTATCCTTGTTACTGGAGAATATGTGTCAAAGTAGTCCAGACCTTCCTTTGTCTGCACTTTGACTACCGCCTAGCCTTGTATTTGTCAATAGTCCCATCAGGTTTCATTTTCCTTTTAAAGATCCATTTTGATCCTAAAGGTTTATTTCCTGGAGGAAGATCACCAATTCCCAAGTGTGATTGCTTAAAATTGATTCAATCTCACTATTGACCGCTTCTTTCCAATAAGTTGACTCGACGAAGACATAGTCGCTTTAAATGTTTGAGGCTCATTTTCAAGCTAATAGTGCTACAAAATCTGGTCCGAAGAAATGATTTTCGTTGTCGAGTACTTCGCCTACGTTCCTCACTAGTTAGAATATTTTCCATTGATTCTTCTCGTGGTCGTTTAGATCTTTCACTTGTTGACTCACTTTCAGTTTTATACGGATAAATATTTTCAAAAACTCTGCATTATCTGATTCAATTATCGTATTAACATGAATCTCAGGATTATCAGATTTGTGAACCAAAAATCGACAGGCTTTACTATTCACAGCATATCCAATAAAGACACAATCTATTGTTTTGGGTCCAATTTTAACCCTCTTAGGTAAAGTAACCTCTACCTTGGCTAAACACCCCCACACTTTAAAATATTTCAAGTTGGGTTTTCTTCCTTTCCACAACTCATATGGAATTGATTGTGTTTTTCGATGGGGTACTCTATTGAGTATTTTATTAGCTGTAAGAATGGCTTCCCCCCAAAGATTTCGCGGTGAACCAGAATTGATCATTAAGGCATTCATCATTTCCTTTAATGTTCTGTTCTTCCGTTCTGCCAAACCATTTGACTGTGGTGTATAAGGTGCAGTAGTTTGATGAATAAAACAATATTCCAAACATATCTCTGCAAAAGGAGATTCATATTCTCCACCTCTATCACTCCGAATCATTTATCTTTAGATTCAATTGGTTTTCCACTTCATTTTTGTATTGCTTAAATGCATCAATTGCTTCATCCTTACTATTAAGCAAGTATACATAACAAAATCGAGTGCAGTCATCAATAAAAGTTATAAAGTACTTTTTTCCACCACGAGATGGTGTTGACTTCATATCGCATATATCTGTGTGAATTAAGTCTAAAGTTTTAGAATTTCTTTCAACAGACTTGTAAGGATGTTTAACAAACTTACTTTCCACACAAATTTCACATTTCGACTTATCGCATTTAAAAACAGGCAATACTTCTAAATTAACCAATTTTCGCAAGGCTTTGTAATTAACATGTCCCAAACGGGCATGCCATAAATCACTTAACTCCAATAAGTAAATGTATGCGAATTTTTATTGATCATCAATGACCATTACATTTAGTTTGAAAAGACCCTCATTGAGATAGCCCTTTCCTATGAACATTTCATTCTTACTTATTACAGCTTTATCACTAACTAGGACACACTTAAACCCGTTCTTAACGAGTAGTGCAGCAGAAACTAAATTCTTCCTAATAGTGGGGACATGCAGAACATTGTTTAAAGTCAACACTTTGCCGGATGTCATTTTCAACATTACTTTGCCATTTCCTGCAATCCTTGTTGTTGCTGTGTTTCCTATGAATAAATCTTCATCGTACTCAGCAGGAGTATATGTTGCAAAGGCTTCTTTTGCAGAGCAAATATGTCTAGTGGCACCTGAGTCGAGAAACCACTCCTTGGGATTTCCAACTAAGTTACACTCCGATATCATTGCACACAAGTCATCTGCATCTTCCATTTTTTCCACGATGTTTGCTTGATTTTTACCTTTGCCTTTGTTTTTGTCCTTTCTTGGAGCATGACAATCAGAAGATCTATGACCAGCTTTGCCACAATTATAACAGTTGCCTTTGAATTTCTTCTTGGCCTGTTCTGACTTCTGCCCGTTGGACTTCTTTCTCTTTTTGTCTTTGGTAGGAGCTTCTTCAACAATATTAACTCCAATGATTGTTGAACTCTTACGCGACTTCTTTTCGGCATTTCTGTTATCTTCCTCAATCTTGAGCCGAATCACAAGATCTTCAAGCTTCATTTCTTTACGCTTGTGCTTTAGATAATTCTTGAAATCATTCCACGAAGGAGACAACTTCTCGATCATTGCAGCCACTTGAAAAGCTTCATTTACTATCATATGTTCAGCAATCAGATCATGGATAATAAGTTGAAGTTCCTGCACTTGTGATCCAACAGTTTTACTATCTGTCATTTTATAGTCTAAAAACTTTGCGACCACAAACTTTTTCAAGCATGCATCTTCTGTCTTATATTTCTTCTCAAGTGCATTCCACAACTCTTTTGAAGTTGTTATTGCACTATAGACATTATATAAGTCATCCTCTAAAGCACTCAAAATGTAACCTTTACATAGGAAGTCTGACTGTTTCCATGCTTCAACAATCATAAATTTTTCCCTGTCTGGCATATCATCAGCAGGTACTGGAGTATCTTCACTTGTAAATTTCTGTAGACCAAGAGTGGTAAGCCAGAAAAATACTCGTTCTTTGCCATCCTTTAAAATTCACACTGTGAATTTACCTGCTTTCTCTGCTTGTGATACAAGAGGTCGGGTTGGTGCAAAGAATGTACCATCAGAATACCGTTGTTTTCCATTTCTGATAAACAAAATTGATACAATATAAGTAAGCAATAAAAATATAATTGCAGACTTAAAGGAGTATAAAATCACAAAGATTTTTGTCTCCACCAGAAACACAGATTTAATAATTTCCTTAAGATTGTTTCCCAACTCTTTTAAAAAATCAGAAATTACTGGTTCTAATAAATCATTCAGAAACACGAAGTAACTGAGATTTTTTATAACCAGTAAATAAGATGAACAGAAATTTATTTGTAAAAAATAATTTAATCTGTAAACGTGCAATCTGGAATACTCTTATTGAAAATTTAGGAAGAAAATCAAGTCCACTGAATTCACAGTGTCCCCTTAAGGAAATTATTCCCCTCTAGTATCCGAGGTTTGATTTGGAATATAACCTCCCAGGGTAAAATGATTTTAATAAGTAGAGTATAGATACCAAAAACTCTACTGTCAGCGAATCAATCCACATCAGAAAAGTACACGAAGAAATATGTGATTTTGAGAAGAAGGAAGATCAGAAAAATTCGTTGGAAATATTCTGAAGACTGAATGGTATTTATAGGAAAGAAGAATATATTTTGAAAGGTTGCAACCCTTTCAGAATTAACACGATCATTAATGAAAGGTTGCAAACTTTCAAATGGTATTGACTGTTCCTGAAAGTTGCAACCTTTCAGAACAGTCATGGCGGGAAATTTTGAATATAACGGAATTTAAAATGGGCCACTCCCGCGGATCCGAGTCGGGTCGGGTTTTAACTAAAAAGTTGAAAACATTTCAGTTAAATTCTATTATCAACTAATTTATTGAAAATAATTTTTGGCCATTTAAATTAATTAATAAATAATTAAAATAAATTTTGTCCAAAAAATTATCTCTCGATCGATCATTTGCCAAAGCCGAAGCCGAAGCGAGCGACGACGACGACGGCGCGAGGGGGGGCCCTCTTTCCAACCCTTTTAACAATTAATAGGAGTGTTTATTTATTTAAACTCTCCTATTTTCCTTTCCATTACCGATGAGGGACTATTGCCTTTTTCAATAAAGCATTAGAGGACTTTCAAGTTCCCAACCTTTCAAGTTCTAAACCTTTCAAATTCCTCTCCTTCCCTCTATTTCCCATCAATTCTTGCTACATACCCAACATACCCTTCACCCTAGATAAGCCCTCACTTATTTATATTACGCTATTAGATAGTGGATTATCATGCTAAATCTCTATTTCTAACCTCTTTCTCATTCATTGCTTCCCTTGTCATGCAAGTAGGAATGAAGCAAGTTCTAGTGTTGGGCGTGTTAAAAGGTATTCGAAACATAGATATGAACAATACATGCATAAACACTATTCTCGAATTACATAATTATTAGTTTTACATTATTAAATACTCATGGTTCCCACAACTCTAGTTGTAGATTGAGTTACGAATGCTTGTGTGATCACAATTCATAATAGGGTTAATAACATAAATCATGAAGTTAGAATTAGAATAGATGAAATCCAGAATTTTCAATTGAAGAACAAATGCAAATTTCATAAACCAACACTTCAAGAATTAAAGGTCAAAAGTGTTTGCGAAATAATTTTTCAAAGCCAAAAGTAAGTATCTCGAAAAGTATAACAACCCCAAAATGAAAAATACAACTAACATTTATAGAAACGAAATCCTAAATCAAGTGGGAAAAGGAAGACATAGGAAATTCGACTTGAGCAGTGTCATATACGGTTGGTAACATACGGTTCGTAGTAGTTCCTACATCTCGTCAGTACCTTTCGTCAGTCAGAAGTTGGTATAGCACACATCATATACGGCTCGTCAGTCTACATTTGTTGTTTCATACTTAGCTTCAATTTTGAGCACTTCAACCTCTGACTTACACCTATCGGCCATAGTGGAATTGACGGTTGATAGGTCAAGTCGTACATCATCAAAAATCCATGTTGCTGCAACACTTTTAACTCCAACTGCTCCACAACCTATTTCCTGCAAAAATTATAGCAAAAATACCATCAAATCTAATAATAAGATACCTAAGACTCATGCAAAACTCTAAGTTTAATGCATTAAAAGTATCATAAATTCACGATACATCAACCTTTCATTTAGCTCACGAGGCTTTCGGACTCTTCTCGAACAACCTTATGGCTTATTGCTAAAATGAAGTCTTAGATGTAGGATCCACTTTTTGTCAAGACGACCTTCAATAGAAGTTTCAAAATTACATTAAGTCCGAAATGTCAAATTTAGTGGGGTCTCGCGTGCAAGGGGTTCCGAATTTATCTCAAGCACCCCCGACATAGCAAGTTTCCTATTACAATCAATGAGCTTAGAGTATTTCAACTCATTAGGTCGAGTTCAAAACACAGTTTCTTGGCCATTTGAGATTCAATTGAGCTCATTTTTTGTGGGATTTTTTTATAATTACTGGAGCTTTGCATTGGGGTCGTTGGGAGAACATTGAGACTCGTTATTTTGATAAATTCTCATCCCAAATACCTCTATTTTCCCTTTTATTTGTATTTCATGAAGTATTTTGGGTGATTTAAATCTTAGATTGTACTCAATTTTAAGGCACAAGTTCCATGAGTTGGTTGATACCTATTGACAAAACCAAATTTGTAATTCCATGTGTGGGTCTTTGTAACACCCCAAAAATTTCTAAGCTAAGGCATGAACTATTCTTTACAAAAAGGTAATTCTTTTAATGTGGGAATGAATTTGGATATGAATTAGGGTTGATTTATATCTACGATAAGGATATACCTAGAGACTTGCTTGGTTACTAACAAGATGAAAACTTAATGTTCTGTAATTGGTTCAGTTTATCCCCGTTCAATGATGTAGTTATACGGCAAGTTGTGGTAGGCGATTAGAGTTTGGGAGACCACGATCATACATTCAACCTTGTAAATCAAATATTTGATACTAATTGAAGTCCATAGAAGAAAATACTATGCATAAATTTTAAGTAAGTTTGCAGCTTTGGAATTTCACAATCATTAGTATACATCTTTTATTATTGCATTTAATAAGATAGATTATTTTTGTATTATTTAATAAATAATATAGTATTATAATTTAGTAAGAATAATTAATCGACAAGTCCTTTGGGTTCGATAATTCGGTTGTTGTAGAGTCATTCTATTACTTATGCGACCACATTCACTTGCATGTGCAATTGGGAGCAACAATTATCTTGATGTTGTTTGGTTACTTATGATGGATCGTATGAGTACGAGTTGAATCCTTATTTCAAAATCTATTTGCTATCCTCGGGTCCAATGGTATTTGATCAATCTGTCCTTTATTTTTGTTTTGTTAGCTTTAGTGTTTGTCCCTTATTCGAGAACCCCCCCCCCCCCCAAAAAAAAAATATGTGTATCAATTGTTGGACTCAAATTAGTGGCTTGTCATTTTTTACCTCTTAAATCACCCTTATATTGTTCCTCAAAGATTTGACTCTGACCTCAAGTTTGAGGTTTGATGAGATGGTATTAAACAAACTTATTAGACTCATTTCAATGAATTATTGTTATGTTTTAATGTTAATTATGGGAATCTGAGGACCGAGTTCTCTTGTACGTAGGCATTTCATTGATAATAAAAATAGAAGGATTTGCACTGAAAATTAACTGAATATGTCAGTGGCACTAGTGTTCAGTAGGACGCAATCAGCATCTTGCTGGTTGGAAATGGAAGAATCTATCGAAGCCGAGGTTGAAAAAATTGATCAACAACATTTTGTCGATCCAAACATAGTGTCACGGACTTAGACTTTCACTAATGCTCCATTCAACACTTGACGACTTTCTCATTATTATTTCACGGTCTTATAAGCTCAAGTAAGCCTTTTGAAAATTAGATCACTAAAAGAATGAAGAAAGACAAAGATATTTAAAAGAAGGCTTTTTGTATAGATTGGAGAATGTTTTACAAATTGCTTGGTTGATTTACAAATGAGAGTCCCTATATTTATACTACTCACCTAAGCCTAAAGTATAAATAAAAATCACTATGCATGTCTCTGTATATTTACAAGTTAGTCCCTCTTCTAGAATTCTCTACTGGTCTAGAGAATTCTAAAGCCTTTAACAAAATTATCTAGAATACTCTATAGATTCTTCCCCCTTAATTTAGCTCACTTATGCTTTAATTTTATGCTTAAGTGGGACGACAATGTGACAGGTCATAACACTCCCCCATATGATCATGCGACGACCACGACACATTATTATTGTATGATCAATCGAATCATGTCTTCTTGCATGTGTGGGTCGTAGTACTTGGAATTGATCAATTCCCCTGTGTAACTCTTCAAACATTAGGTCTTTGTTCTCTATTAGAAACTCTATGCATGGTGGCAAAATCCATTTATCACTATTTCCTTTAGTCACACTCGTGATGGTGGCTAAGTTTGTCATCACCTTCTTCTTATGGCCCATCCCGAGTTGTATGGTTGAACTCTTTACCAAGAATTATATTAAATATCTCTAAAAAGCAATAGTAAAAGAATTATATGGCACCAAGATTCTTCAGTTCAAGGAATTTTGCATAGTCATGTGGCACACCGCATATGTAGTAATAGTTTCTATTTGTAGCCTCTGCCTTCCTCTTTGTATTACTTTGACATCCAAACTTCTTCCCATCAGCCTTTTAGGTATATTTATTCCTGGGATGTTGTTGGTACTCCTTGATTTTTTCAAGATCACCTTGGTCTTGACTTCCTGTCATCTCTTCTGGTTTGTTCGGGATTGTCATGCCTCGACTCTTTTAAAGTTTCAACATATGTGATGTCTTCATCAATATTCCAGACCAGTCAGCGCTCAAACTCCATCCTAGCCCAATTTTTGCATCCCATCAATATCTTCATCTGTGAGGTTTGGAATCTGAAGCATGAGGGTGGTGAACTCCTTCACGTATACTTGTATTCTTCCCATCAGCTTTAGATCCCTAAGCATGCGCTTCACCTTATAAATGGCATTATTAGGGAAGAAAGTCTTCTTGAACTCCTCTCGAAATTGATCTCATGAGTTGATGGCGCAAAGCTCCTTCCCTATTTCCGACTTTTTTCGCCTCCATTATAGCATGGACATCTCCGAGAGGTACAACATCGTAGTGTTGATATTGTTCTAACACTCTTCACCTTGTTTCACTTGAAGTAATTCTCCAAATTCTAGACGAAATTCTCCACCTCTTACGCATCACAGACGCCTTTGAACATCGGTGGCTTGGAAGACTCAATCTTGGCCTCTCTATCTCCACTGGGTGTCGCAAATCCTACAGCTTCCAATCCGCCCTTGAGAGTTTCCATCTCGACCTTCATGGTTTTAATCGTTCTTAATGCATCCATGATCCAACCCTCCAAGGAAGTAATGATTTCCTTCATCTCATACTTTGCATGCCTTTGCGCCTCCAACTCTTTGTGGATGTTGTCATTCTCTTCAACGGTGAAGTCCTCGACAGTCTTAAACTTTTCATTGACTTTGTTCAAGTGCTTGCCTAAGATCTCCATAACATGCCTAGCCATGTAAATCCTCATGATTCACTCTACTTCAGGCGCGACGTTAATGTGCTCCTCAGCACGTTCCTCATCACTCGCTTTAATGGTCAAAAGTGGGTGAGCTGGAAAAAGCTTTGCAGTAAAAAAGATATGATTGATCATAATATTTTTTTTGTGCATTAGCAGAGGAGATATCTCATTTTGGTATGATAATTAGTGTATTCTTGGTCCCTATATTATCAGGTGGACAATAATATCAATATCATTAATATTCATTTGAAATATATTTGACACAAAGGTGAAAGGGAGTGGAACATGCTCAATACCTTTATCCCTAAAGAAATGAAAAAAGTGATCTACTGTAAACACCTAATTTTTGACGTATTTATTTTACTCCTATAATATTTTAGTAAGCAATTTCACTTTTATTTGTATTTTGAATTTTTGTTTTTATTATTTTATTGGCTCAAATTACCCAATTTTGTTTAAATTGGGCTGATTTAGATCAATTCTTATGGCTCAATTGATTTTGACCCGGTCAATAGAAATGGTCAGATTGAATCTCAACCATTCATGATATTTTGATCCAAGGGCTATTATTGGACCCAAACAAAAATTAAAAAAACTCCAAAAAATTAGCATTTTTTTTATTTTTCTTCTTCCCCTTACTGCCATGCCACCGCTGCCACCATTACCACCACCACAGACGGTGGCCACCACCTTTTGGCCGGAAAAATCTTTAAAATTTTACCAACTTTTCCTTTCACCCTCCTCTACCTAAATCTACAAACCTTTCATCCATATCAAAAGTCAAACTCCGTAGATCTAAGGAAAACCAAATATGAATTTTTACTTTTTTCCTTAGATTTATAAAGTTCCAGTCATTTTCATCCCAAACCCTTTACATAAATGTGTAGAGCTCTTCAATGGATATCATTTGATATAAATTTTAAGTTTAAAATTCGACGACCTTCATTTACCCGGAAGTTATGTCAATCTTTCCCTCCCCTCTCAATCTTTATCCAAATTCATCATTATCTTTTTTCGTTTAACCATATAAGTCATTTGATGTCGGATTTGTGTTATTAATGTTCTTGAAGTTTATCATGTTTATGTTGTTACTTGAAGTATTATTATTATTTATTTATTTTTATTTCATTTTATGTTTATTATTTTTTATTTTTTATTACTTTTTTTTGAATTATTTTGTTGTGTTTGATCTTTAAAATTGTTTAGATATTTAGATTTTGTGTTAGTGGGTCAATTTGTTTGGGTCTTGATGAAATGATTCAATATTGGGGCTTATTTTAGATTTTTTCAGATGGTCCATCAGCTATTATTCTAACAATGAATAAAAGAAATGGGTCATTTACATGACATATGAGCATTTTATTTTCAGATGACCCATTAACTATTATTCAAACAATGAATAAGAGAAATGGGTCATCTAAATGACATTTGAGCCTATTATTTTCTGATAACCCATATAACTATATTCAATTAATGAATAAAGTAAATGGGTCGTCTAAATGGACAAATGAATCATTTAATGAATCTGATTTTTCTTAAAACGAAAAAAAATCATAGGCCATCTTGAGTGGCACCTTGGGAAAACATAGAGTCCAATGCATGCATTGGCTCTTAAGTTTTCAAGAAAAGCTGGAGGTTTAATGTAGAACACCTATTTAAACCCTTTTCTTTTTTCCATTTAAAAAAAAAAAAGAAGAGAGAAAGATAGAAAGAAAATTACTAGAAAAAAAAATTAAAATATAACAATTGTAATTTTTTAGGTTTTTGGTAACTTTCTTTTTGAAAAACGAACATAAGAAAAAAATAAAAATAAAAAAATGTAAAACTAGTCATTTTTGCAAAAGGGTTTGATCTGTTTTTTTTTTTTTTGGCAACAAAAGAAAAATGTAAATATGGTTATTTCTACAAAAACAATCTGATTATTTCTGCAAAAAAATATGTAAATATAGTTTTTTTTTTAAAAAGAAAATAAAATTCTCTTAAATAAATATTTGAATTGACTATTAAAGTAAAAATACAAATTTGACTAATTTGACTTAATAATCTAACAATTAAAAAATTTGTCATTTTGCAATCTTCTATCAAATAAGTCAAGGTAGTCATTTTATATAAAAAAAAAAAATTTACCAAATTGGTTATTTCTTAAATTTTTATCAATATAACAAAAAATAAAGAAATTAAAACTAGTATATCATTAGTTTAAAAGAGTGTTTAATTATAATTTTGTAAAAGTTTCTTTTGTTTTTCTTCTTTTGTTGTCATTGTCTGAAAGTAAAACTTAATTGTTTATTTTTTTCTTTTGGTAAAACAATAAGAGCCTGTTTGGCTCAGCTTAAAAGCTGGTCAAACTGACTTAAAAGCTGGTTTTTGACTTATTTAACTGTTTGGCAATACTCAAAATAGCTTATTTTAAGTTAAAAAAAACTTATTTTAAGCCAAAAGTTAAAAGCTGGGGTAGGGAAGCTTTTTTTTTTAGCTTATAAGCTGTTTTAAGTTGACCACATTTTAATGTTTTTTCCCTCAATATTTTAATACAATCTCCAAATTACCCATAAAACTCTAACATCTCTTTCTTGTATTTTTCCCTTTTCACGTTTGGCATAACAACTTCAGCACTTTTATCCAAACGCATAACTGCTTATTTTAAAAATAAGTTTCAGCACTTTCAAAAGTACTTTTTTAAAGCTGATTTTATTAAGCCCATCCAAACGGGCCCTAAATATATGTTGTACCATTTTCTTTTATTCATTTTGATCATAATTTTTTTTAAAAATTAAGTAATTAATTATTGTGTTTTAAAAGAAAAAAATAAAAAAACTTCAAATACCATCATGTGTTCGGTTACGATCATTGGTGTGTATTCTTTTCTAAAAAAAAGGGTGTTGTGTGCGGTTACACTCTTAGGTCAATCAAATTTTTTTACAAATAGTAATTAATACAATTTTTCCCCTTTTATCTAATATAAATAACAAAATTATTTTAGCCAAATATAAGTTAATAAGCGATCATGCTAGAAACATGGGACTCGGGGGTTGCCTCATACCTTTCATTCAGTCAATAGAATTTCTTACCCAATCTTTTTTTTTCGTAGACCAAAACAAAAAAAAGTCTTTTATTATTTTAAACTAAGAACTATATGGTGACTTGGAACACCTAAAAAACTCAATTTCAAGTGGCGACTCTACAAAAAAATAAAAATATATTTTTTAAAACCCGTCATATCCTCAACAATTGTAAATAATAAAAGAGGTGTGACAGATCTGGCGACTCTGCTGGGGACCACTTCTTTTAGAATTCGTGCTTTGTACATTAACTTCTTTTTTTTTAGTTATTTTGTTTATTTGGATAAATTTTATGTTTGGATGCTAATTGTGTTATTTCAGTAATTCATTGTTTTGATATAATATTGTATATAAAGTATTTTCTCTCGCACACCCTTTGCGTCCTTGTAATTTTGTTATACATTGTGTGTGCGGTTACGCTCCACAGGACTTCTGTCTAGGATGAGTTAATGTGTGGTTATGCTCCTTATTCTAGGTTGTCTCAAAAGTTAGGCGGGGTTGGATCACCAGTTAAGCCGAAATAGCTTTGCTATCAGTACACTGACCCTCCCCGACTTGAGTTGTCCGCTCGAGTAAGTCAATCTAGACACATTCATAAATGGTAAACCTAGATAAAATGTCTCCGGTATGCTATTTTTTTTCATCATGTGAATTTGACCTAGAAAAATTTAAGATATGTATCAATGATAGACCCAAATGTTCATTTTATATGTTATGTAAAATAGTTGGATCAGAAGGCTGTGACAGTGTTGACCATCTTAAAAATAGCTTTGTGAGTTTAATTATTTATTTATTTTTTTAAAAAAAGGTCAAAATAAAAGGGGTAGTCTTCCCTATAAAATTATTTCTTTTATGAACTACGGACACCTGATTCTCCCTAAAAAGTGATACGTAGGCATCCCTTCTCAGGTTCGGTGTTTGTAAAAATTGGCGTTTTATTTTATTTTTAAAAAAACTCTTTTTTGTTACTTTTCTTTCTTCGCTCTGTTAGAGTTGGTCTATTTAAAGGTACATATGGCACCATCAACCAAAGGATAAGGTTCAAAAAGGCCTAGAAGCGAAGGAATTCCAGAGTTCATGATCGTAGATACAATACCAAAAGATTTAGAGCAATGGTGGACAGAAATGGGAAGTCATAAGAAAAAGAGTGTAAATGAACACTTGGAGCATTTAGTGCATCTTATAGATATTGACCCTAGAAGGGATGTGGTTGAGTCATTGATTCCTTTTGGGATCCCAAAAATAATGTATTTCGTTTTTCTGACTGTGAGATGACACCAACTTTGGAAGAAATTGTTGGCTTCTTGGGGAAGGGGTATACTTTTCGAGGTGTTGATCTACGCAATAAAAGACCCATAATTCCAAAACATGTTGATGCCAAAAAATTCCTGGACTACTCAAAATTAATCAAATAGAGAAAGAAAGTTTTAAAAATGGGTGAGTCTCATTGGACATTCTATATCAGAGATACGACCAAAGGGATGAATTCAAAAACTATCGAAACCAGTTGAGTAACCAATGGGGTGAACAGGCTTGGAAGGCAAATGAATGTTTTGCTTTTATAGTCGCATTTTTGGGGCTCATTATTTTCCCCAAAAGATACAAGGATATTGACATTCCTCTGGCTGGTATGGTGAAGGCGTTGACCACAATGGAAAGTCCAACTATGGTTCCTATGATCCTGGCAGATATGGTTTGTGCATTGACTAAATGTTTAAGTAGGGAAATGTACTTTGAAGGCTATAATATTTTGCTCCAAATATGGTTTTTGGAACACCTTTATCACGATGATCGTGCGACTAGGTTTACTCCAGATTGGTGCAACTATGTTTCCTCTCATAAGGAAAGGGAAGCCAAAATTGATTTTCCAAAATGAATCATAGCGTGTGAAGAAAAACTTTCAATGATCACATCTGATGAAATAGTGTGGAATTATTATTGGTTCCCAGCTAAGGATATCATTTGAATGTCTAGTGGTATCTCATTTTCTGTGTTGATTGGTCTTAGAGGTGTTCAACCATATGTCCCACTTCGGGGTATGCGTAAACTAGCAAGAGTTTAAGAAATTCCACCCAATGATGATATGAGTACGTTTGCATATGATACTCCACCAGATTTTAATTTTAATAGCGAAGATATTATGAAGATTTGGTACGGAAATATTATTTCTGAGCTAAGTGAAATGGTTGTGGAGAAAAATAAAGTAAAGGTGGTTCCTGGGTACCTATCGTGATTTCGTGATCCAATGACATTTGGTGACACTCCCGAAGGATCTAGCAGAAAAAGAAGAGATCAACATATTATAAGACATTTGAAAAAAGAGTTGAAAAAGGACAAAGCAACCATTGCACGGCAAGTAGTACAGGTCCAAAGAGGAAAAAATCACAAGTTAGAGTTGCAAGATATGGAAGGAGAATTGAAGCATGAAGAGGGAAGATTAGCCCGGTTGTAAGAAGAATTGCATAATAGAATTCACTTGGCACGATAGATAAAAAAGGAGTAGATTTTGAGATCTCTCGATTGAAGAGGGACTTAGTGGCATTCGAAGAGGTCGTGCACTATCAAAAGGGAGACCTTAAGAAGCATAAGCAAAAATTCGAGAAAGAAAGATCGTGTTGGATGCATCCGTTAGAAGAATGTAAGAGAAAAATCATTCATTATGTTGATATCGAAGAGGGGAAAAGATAATTGATCATCAAGAGAGAAACACTTTGCCATCAACTTGAAGCAGCAGAAGGGCGAGCGACCCTCTTGAGGAATAATCTTGGTAATCATCATGCTTTGTTAAATGACTGTTATCAAAACATGGGAATGGCTAGACTTCAAGTTTATCAATTGGCAGGCAAACCTCTTATATTATTAAAAATCAGCATCGTATGAATGATCAAGAAGTGGTTGAGCAAGCACGTACCATTGTTCCCCATCTGCCGAAGGTGTTGCTGAATTTGTATGAGACCTTGGGAGGAAAAAGAAAGCCCCAAGAAAGTGATGAAGATTGAAGAGAAGTTTTAGTTGTTGTTTTTTTGTTCGTTTCATTTTGTTTGTTGAAAGACTTGGTTTTCAGTTATAATTTGGTGTTTAAGGATATTATGTAGATCCGGGTTTTGTTTAAACCTTTTGTTTTGTTATTTTCTTGAAGTTTTGGTGAATGAATTCCAAATTAATCTTTTTGAGTTGTCTAAATCTTTGAACTACGTAATGATCTGATTCATGCAGTAACATGATACGTAGGCAACCTCTAAAAGGTCCGATCAGAATTTCTTTTTCAAGCCTTTTTTTCGAAAAAGGGGACAATAAGAATTGCAAAGATGGGATGAAACAATGGCCTTCTGAACCCATGTTACTATGTGATTAATAAGTGTGTAATTGATTTATAAAATTGTCTAACCCCTAACAAGTTTGTTCATTTCACATCAACTCTAGTTAGCTTTTGGTGGTTGGTTTGTGGTAAACTGGCAGAGCACACATACTTTACTAAGTCTATGGTAAAAGCGTCAATGACAATCAATACTGAAACTATGGTGAATCCAGTGGATACTACAATTGATTCAACAACAAGAGAGGCAGTCACTATTGAAGAAAATATGACGTTGAGACATATTATGGCACAGTTGTGGCAAGCCTGCGCCAATGGACAAGAACCACCAACGTCTATTCCTAGTTTTTCTGAGATCACTAGTATCTGATCTTCATCTTCTCAGGTCCCAATATCAGAACCTTTCTTCCCTCCAGGGTATGGTCCATTTGATAATTCTGGATCCGGTCCATCAACAACACGTCCTCAAAGAATTCCATTCAAGAATACTCCCATTGTCACAACAACTGCACCGGTCTATACACTCCCACAACCGTTGTGACGCAACGAGAAGCTCAAGAGGGACAGTTCACCACTCATCCGGAGCAGTACTATACTCGTGGGATAGCATTTGGGAGCCCTAACTCTGTTCAATTCGGCTCCCCCAGTGATGTTGAGAGGCCCACTCCAGGCTTAGTGCAAGAAGAAATATTGAAAAAAATGAAAAGCATCGAGCAACACATGAAGAGCATGCAAGGGTTAGGAGGACACAAAAGTGTCACATTCAAACACTTGTGTATGTTCCCAAATGTCCACCTGCCACCTGGGTTCAAAACCCCTAAGTTTGATAAGTATGATAGACACGGTGATCCCATAGCCCACCTTAGGAGATACTATAATCAACTTTGGGGTGCAGAGGGTAAAGAAGAATTGCTCATAAATTATTTTGGTAAGAGCCTGACGGGTGTTGCCTCAAAATGGTTTATAGACCAAGAGATCTCCCACTGGCACATATGGGATGATATGGCTCAAGATTGTCTTAGTTAATTTCAGTACAATGTCAATATTATGCCAAATCGTAATACACTCTCCAATACAAGAAAAAACCAAGTGAAAGCTTCAGAGAGTATGCTATCAAATGGAGGGAACAAGCAGCCCGAGTCAATCCCCCATTAAATGAGCAAGAATTGGCTGATCTCTTCATAGAGGCTCAAGATCCTGACTACTTCCACCACCTCACAGCCGCAATGGGAAGATCATTTCAAACACCAATCAAAATTGGGGATATTATCGAAAGTGGTCTCAAAACAGGAAAGATCGTGAGCCAGGAAGCAATCCAAGCTACCACACATGCCATTTAAGGTGGTTCAACAAGTTTTGGAAATCTTATAAAGAAAGAGGAAGTTATTTCACTGGCATTACGGTCAAGGGGAGCTTAGAGAAAGTCTAATTGTTTTTACACATCAGTTCAGGGACAAATTAGCTATCCTCAGCGTTACTACCCTTATGCCCTTCAATATTCAGTATCTCCATCTTCGTACACGGTTTTAAATGCTAAGTCATATGTGCATCCTCCAATAACCCACATTTTTAGGCCCCATCTCAAGGAAAATTTTGCCCGCAACGGCCACCCTATCAAGTCCCTTACAAATCTCCTCTTATGAAGAATTATGCTCAAGATCAAGCACAGAAAATGAAATTCACTCTATTGGGAGAGTCGTACTCCAGCTTGTTTCAAAAGTTATGAAAGATAGGAGTGATTGAGTGTATCCCACCACATTGTCTGAATTAAAATGCTCCAGGTTTCCAAGCCAATGAAAGATGTGAATACCATTCAGTATCCCCGGGATAAAATAGTGATAATTGTTGGACCTTGAAGGGAGCAATAGAGAAGCTGATTGAGCATGAGTTGTTGTTGTGACAGATGATCAAAACACTCCCAATGTGACCAATAACCCACTTCCATCTCAAAATAACTTAGTGGGTATGGTTTGTGATGATCAAGAGTACAAACTCCTCAGCAAAATGGGAAAGTTGTTTAGGAAGATCAGAGAAGAAGACAAGTCAAAAAAGAGTTTAGAACCAGTTGCATCTCTAAGTGTGGAAGGTGTCAATCATGACACCAAAGTCTTGTGCGTCCCGGGGGTTTCGAAGGGGATTGATGTTCGAGCAACTATGCTAAAGTTTTATGCATCAAAAGGCTTTTCATTAACACAACATGACCAAAGTTGCTTAACCAAGCTGAAAAAGACTATTTTTGTTAAGCCCGTCAACAGCTTCCAGTAATTGATTCAAAGGTTGTACCTTGGAACTATAACAAAACCGTAGTGGTTTATTGAGGAAAAGAGATTGTCGAAGAAGTTTATGAAGGGGGGGGGGGGGGGGGGTTCGACACGTTGTGGAAGATGTTATTCTCCAGAAGAATTAAGAAAAGGGAAGATGACTGAAAATATCCAAGTACCACTAAAGAAAGCAGTTAATGAGGAAGAAAATGTAGAATTTCTAAAAAACCTTAAGGTTCCAGGTTATTCTGTCTTGGAGCAATTGAAGAAGAAGCCTGCATAGATTTCACTTTTATCTCTACTTTTGCACTCTGATGAACATCGTCTTGTGTTGAATAAGGTTTTGATTGAAGCACATGTGCCAAAAGACACCACAGTAAATCAGTTGGAGAATATGACCAAGCGCGTCTTTGAGTCAAACGACATCAGTTTCACTAATGATTAGTTGCCCAAGGAGGGAGCTGGACACAACAAAACTTTGCATCTTACAGTGACATGTGAAGGTTACTATGTAAAGAGGGTCATGATAGAGGAGGGTCATGGGTAAACATATGTCCTCTTTCTACGCTGCAAAGATTGAAAGTTAACACTGACAGAATTCGCCCCAGTAATGTATTTGTACGAGCTATGATGGCTCAAGGAGGGATACAATTGGTGAAATAAAGTTAAACATGACAATTGAGCCAGTAGTCTTTATGATTGTGTTCCAAGTAATGGATATGGAAACATCTTATAATTTTCTACTAGGGAGGCCATGGATCCACATGGCTTGAGCCGTCCCATCAACTCTACATCAGGTTGTCAAGTTTAAGTACAACAATCAGGAAATCACTGTTCATGGGGAAGATGATTCACCTATTTACAAAGATCCATTTGTCCCATACATTGAGGCAAAGGAAGGATGTGATTCTGTTGTTTACTAGTCTTTTGGGGTTGTATCAGTCGATCGCTTTAAAGAAGTATAACCTATCATCCAATCATGTATCTCTTCTTCCGCTTCAATGGTAGCAACGACGATGCTCAAATATGGTTATCAACCCGATAAAGGTTTGGGAGTATATTCACAAGTAATAGTGGATCTCAGTACTCTCTTAGGAAATCAAGGCACCTCTAGCCTCGAATACAAAGAAAGCAAAAGAAATGGAGATAAGGCTAAGAACCACAAAAGGATTGATTGGTCGTTGCCACAACCGATTCCCCATATTTCTCATTCTTTTATCAAACCTCAGGGTCCAAAATTGAAAGATTCATTCACTCTTGAAGACATTGAAGAAGTTATTGAAGATCTCAGTCAGTTTTTTTGTGAATTAAATATGGTCCAAGTTGGTGAAGGTACAATTCATGCTAATATGCAGCTCAGGTGTTGAGTTAAGCAATTAGGAAGTCACTCATTTCCCTATAAGGAAAGAGTCTTGTTTTGCTACTCTTTTGTATTTTGTTATTCTCAGGGTTGTGGCCCGAATAGTTCAAAGTATTTTGTTATTGTCAACCCTTCTATCCCTTTTGATGTCAATGAAATGAAATTTCAGTTTAATAGTAAATTTTGTCTTTTTCCCTCCCTTAATTCTTATTATCTATTTTTCAGTTCTGTATATGTCGGCTTTGATAACATGACATGCATGCGGAATTCACTCCCTAATTTCAAAGAGTTGTTTATTTTTGAATCACCAAGTCAAGAGGTGGAATATGATGAAGAAGAGGCTTTTATGAAAATTAATAGGGAATTGGAATAGTTTGAGAACAAACTGAAGCCTATCTTAGTGAAACTGAGATATTCAATTTGGGAAGTTCTGAGGATGTTAAGGAAATAAAAATAAGTTTACATATCAATCAGGAAATTAGAGAGGCAATAATACAACTTTTGTTTAAATACAAAGATGTAGTTGCTTGGTCTTATTATGACATATCAGGTTTGAGTGTTGATTTAGTGGTTTATAAGTTGCCCGTTTATCCTGATTTTCCACCCGTCCAACAGAAAATATGGAAATTCAAACCGGACGTGAGTGAAAAAATCAAGGAAGAAATAATGAAACAACTGAATGCAAAGGTGATCCAAGCTATTCGTTACACTACTTGGTTGGCAAATGTTGTTCCTGTGTCAAAAAAGGATAGAAAGACAAGAGTTTGTGTTAACTATCAAGATTTGAACAACGCTAGTCCAAAAGACAACTTTCCATTGCCAAATATCCACATCCTAGTTGATAATTGTGCAAAACACGAGATGCAATCTTTTGTGGACTGTTATGCGGGGTATCATTAAATCTTGATGGATGAAGAGGACGCTGAGAAAACTGTTTTCACCACTCCATGGGGAACTTATTGCTACAGGGTCATGCCATTTGGTCTTAAAAATGCTGGGGCGACTTACATGAGGGCTATGACCACCATGTTCTATGATATGATGCATAAAGAAATTGAAGTATACATCGACGACGAATCATCAAGTCTAAAACACAAGTTGATCATGTGCAAGTTCTGAGAAAATTCTTAGAAAGAGTGCGAAAATATGACCTCAATCTTAATCCAGCAAAATGTGCATTCAGAGTTCCACTTGGAAAACTTATGGGTTTTATTTCCAGTAGAAGGGGAATCAAATTGGATCCCTCCAAAATAAAAGCCATTCGAGATTAGCCATCCCCGAAAAATAAGACCGAAGTCATGAGTCGACTTGGGAGGTTGAACTACATCAGCAGGTTTATTTCTCAACTCACAACCACATATGAGGCCATTTTCAAACTTCTGAAGAAGGATGTTGCTGTTAGATGGACAGCAGATTGTCAACGAGCTTTTGAAAAAATCAAGGAGTATTTGTCCAACCCTCCCGTGTTGGTATCTCCTGAACCTGACATGCCTCTCGATCTATATCTTTCAGTAACAGATAATTCCTTTGGGTGTATTCTCGGTCAACATGATGCTATAGGAAGGAAGAAGAAGGCTATCTACTACTTGAGCAAGAAATTCACTAGTTATGAAGTGAAGTACACCATTTTGGAAAGGACGTCTTGAGCTCTAACTTGGGTAGCTCAAAAGTTAAGGCATTACTTATTATCCTACACAACTTACCTCATATCAAGGATGGATCCTTTATAGTACATCTTTCAGAAGCCAGTGCCAACTGGAAGACTCGCGAAATGGAAAATTTTGGTCACTGAATTTGACATTATATGTCACTCGCACTACAATGAAAGCCCAAGCTTTGGCAAAGAACCCAGTCGATGGTGATTACGAACCACTAGATACATATTTTCCAAATAAAGAGATTAACTCAATTGAGGAAGTAGGTTCAAATGGAAATCAAGCTTTGCAATTGTACTTTGATAGAGCAACCAACACAAAAGGCACAGGGAATTGGGGAAATTTTAATATCGCCCACAGGGCAACATTACCCTGCAACAGCTCGACTTTATTTCTTTTGTACAAATAACACGACTGAGTATGAAGCTTGCATCATGGGTCTAAATATGGAAATAGATTTGGGTGTGCAAGAATTAATTGTGTTGGGAGATTCTGATTTACTTATCTGACAAGCTCAAGGCGAATGGAAAACTCGAGACCTCAAGATCCTTCCATACATACAATGTGTGGAAGATATTAGCAAAAGGTTCATGTACATCGAGTTTAGATACATCCCCAGGTTTCATAATAATTTGGTTGATGCCTTGGCTACTTTGGCCTCAATGCTTCCCTATCCTGGAAACACTTGCATCACCCCATTAGAGATTCAAGTTCGGAACCAACATGGCTATTGTAATATAGTGGAAGTAGAACCTGATGGTGAGCCATGCTATTCAGACATCAATAATTTTTTGAAGACAGGGAGATGCCCCGAACATGCCAACAGAAGCCAAAAAAGAACTATTAGACGTCTGGCTAATGGTTTCTTTTTGAGTGGGGATGTTTTGTATAAATCAACTCTGGATCTAAATTTATTGAGATGTGTGGATGTTGAAGAAGCTGAGAAAATTATGAATAAAGTGCACGCTGGGGTATGTGGACCACACATGAACGGATATGTCCTTGCAAAAAAGATACTCCGGGCGGGGTATTATTGGCTTACCATGGAAAGGGATTGCTTTCATTTTGTGAAAAAATGTCATCAATGTCAAATCCATGGTGATCTCATTGATTCACCTCATTCAGAGTTGCACCACATGGCTTCTCCTTGGCCCTTTGTTGCATGGGGAATGGATGTAATCGGAACAATTGATCCAAAAGCCTCTAATGGACATGGATTCATTTTGGTTACAATTGATTACTTCACCAAATGGTTGGAGGAAATAACTTTCAAAGCAGTCACTAAGAAGGCGGTCTTGGATTTTGTTCATTCAAACATTATTTGTTGATTTGGTATCCCAAGAGCTATCATCACAGATAATGCTGCAAACCTCAATAGTAATTTGATAAAAGAGGTATGCTAGCAGTTCAAAATTTTGCACCACAATTCTACTCCATGCCGACCAAAAGCCAACGGAGCTGCGGAGGAAGCCAACAAGAATATCAAAAAGATTCTTAGAAGGATTGTTCAAGGCACTAGACAATGGCATGAGAAGTTTCCTTTTGCATTTTTAGGATATCTCATAACAGTGCGCACCTTGATTGGTGCAACTCCTTATTTGTTGGTGTATGGAACTGGGGCTGTGATTCCAGCGGAAGTCGAATTCCATCTCTTCGAATTATTGTCGAGGCTGAAATTGAAGATACTGAATGGGTCAAAACCCGACTAGAGCAACTTGCATTAATAGACGAGAAACGATTGACGGCTGTCTGTTTTGGTCAGCTTTATCAGCAAAGGATGGCTCGTGCATACAACAAAAAGGTGCACCCAAGACACTTTGAAGTAGGTCAACTGGTCTTAAATTTCATCCTCCCGCACCAAGAAAAGTCAAGGGAAAGTTTTCACCAAATTGGAAAGGTCCATATCTTATCAAGGAAGTATTATCCAAAGGAGCCCTGCACCTTACTGATGTGGAATGAAAAATCATTGGCATAATTGTTAATGCAAATTCAGTTAAAAGATACTACATCTAATGCATTCTAAGGTTCTGCGATAAGCTTAGGGTTGAAACAACAAAGGCATCTCTTCAAAAAAAATCTCTCATTAAAAATTCTGAACTACGTTTGACCTGATTCCGAAAGGATATGTAGGCAACCCTTTAGGGGCGGTCATATAAAAAAATCTAATTTTTCCAGTATTTACAGAAAATTGGGGCATTGTTTTAGTATTTTTTTTATGTAGAATAATGTCAGATTGTAATTCTGTTTATTCTAGCAATCAATTTTTTGATCAAATCTGAAAATGATATGTATCATCAAAGGCAACATCAAAAAAAAAACTTATGAGTGAAAACCCTTGGGGGGTACCTACCATAAGTAAGTAAAAAAAATGAGAGAGTCTTATCGGTGAAAACCTTCATAGGTATCATCAGACGAAAAAAATAATAATAAAATCTTATAGGTGAAAATTCTACGGGCACCCTAAGATAAAGGGAGAGAACATCATGAATAAAATTTGCAAAGATGATCATTTCTCGACACCTCTGCATAAAGGGCACATAGATCAATTGACGATGACTCAGATTTTGAGAACAAAAAAGCTCAAACGGATCAGGGGGCAAGTCCAAGTGCATGTCATGGTTCAATCAAAGTCGACATATGCCACCAGATAAGTTCTCTCTCTCATTTTTAAAGGAATATCCTTCATTATGTTTATAGTTTTCTTGATCCAATCTTTGATATTCTTAAGTTTGATATCTATTTTTTTTCTCTTTTCGATATAATCTCTTGACAAAATATAGTAAAGAGTACAAAGCTTACTACAGGTTCACAAAAGTAAAGCTGAGTATCTGAATTGACAAGCCATTGAGCAAGGACTAAAAACACCTCAGATCTT
This sequence comes from Solanum arcanum, assembly GCA_027789145.1. Taxonomy (NCBI): domain Eukaryota; kingdom Viridiplantae; phylum Streptophyta; class Magnoliopsida; order Solanales; family Solanaceae; genus Solanum; species Solanum arcanum. The sequence goes on from CM050944.1 coordinate 25,126,082, forward strand.
CACTGAAAATTCATGAAGGTCATTATTCATGGGACATAACTCGCACCATGATATTTGGTTGTACCAAAAGATCAAGACCCCTGGTTAACAAAGAGGGAGCTTCAAAGGTTGATTAACCAAGGAGTTGTAGTAGAGTTGGAGAAATTGGTCGTGAGTATGGTCAAGTCGTTAGAGAACCAAGGCCACAAACCAACCACCACTTTAAACTAACAATTTTCTCTTTCATTTGCTCAACACAGAAAGAAAAAAGAAATGCCGGGTTACAAATCAAAAAGGAAACATCAAAAAAAAGAAAGATCTCCAAAGTCTTCAAATGTTTGGTGTTTAATCTCATGGTAGTCGCATTTTTGCCTATCAATGCGAGAGTTTCGGGAAATACGCTCCAATTTGAATTCCGTGCAATACGCACACATCCTGTATTCATGGGCAATACACACCATCCTTTGTTCATGTGCAATACGCACCTGTCTGAATTTCGTGCAATACGCACCAATATGAATTCTGTGCAACAAGCACACATCCTTTATTCATGAGTAATACGCACCATTTTGTATTCATGGCACATGCGCACCAATTGGAATTGATGTGCAATACGCATCAATATGAATTTCGTGCAATACGCACATATCCTTTATTCATGGGCAATACACATCATCCTTTGTTCATGTGTAATACGCACCTGTCTGAATTTCGTGAAATACGCACCAATCTGAATTTCGTGCAACAAGCACACATTCTTTATTCATGGGCAATACACACCATCCTGTGTTCATGTGCAATACGCACCAATCTGAATTTCGTACAATACACATCAATCTGAATTTATGTGTAGTGTGCACCAGTCCTTATTCAAATGCAATACAGATCAATTCTCTGTTCATGGGCAATACTCACCATATGCATATCTTGAGCAATACACACCAACATTCATAGGTTATACACACCTTATTCACATTTTGGGGATACATCCAATCTTAGGACAATGCGTCTTATTTGGAACTCTCAGGGCAATATTCCTCACTTAACCTATTCATTCTAGGGTTATACTTCCTAGTTCAAGATTTTCATTTGTTTTCTTCTTTTCTAAAGGAAACATATTCTTCATGGGTTCTTCATTTTTTTTATCTTGAGTTTAGAGTTTCAACAACCAACTCAAGTTAAAACATTCACTTAAGAATGATCCACCAGCCGCCAAGACAGCATGAAGATCGATCTCAAAGATAATGCATAGAGAAAGTAAAAGATCTAGACAAGATCCTAAGAAAATATATCAATTAAGGATCTTGTAACATTTATAATGTAGAGAAATATAGTTCTCTCTAACTCTTTTATTTGTAACTCTAGGCAGTAGATGATGACAAGCAATATGAAGCAATCTTTTGGCCACCGTTCTGATAGTTTCGGCTATCAAAGTTTTTCGAACTACACTGATCTGATTTCCTTTTAATCAAGGATATGTAGGCAACCTCTGAAGCAAGGTTTGGTCATATTTTCTAAAATAGCTTCATCGGAGTTTCAAACAGTCAAAAATTAGCCACTTCGTTCACTTTCTTTGCTTGAAAACTCTTCATGTTTCCAAGCAAAGAAGGGCATGCTGTGAAAACTTAATTTTTGACGTATTTAATTTACTCCTATAATATTTTAGTAAGGATTTTTATTTTAATTTGTTTTTTGGGTATTTGTTTTTATCATTTTATTGACTCAAATGACCCAATTTTGTTTAAATTGGGCTGATTTAGATCAATTATGATGGCCCAATTGATTTTGACCCGGTCAATAAAAATGGTCAAGATTGAATCTCAATCATTCATGATATTTTGATCCAAGGGCTATTATTAGACCCAAAAAAAATACAAAACTTCAAAAAATTAGCATTTTTTTTATTTTAGATTTTTTTTATTTTGATTCCTCCCCTTGCTACCATGCCGTCGGCCGGCCACCGCTGCCACCATCACCGCCCGGTGGCCGCCACCTTTTGGCCGGAAAAATCATTAAAATTTTATCATCTTTTTCTTTCACCCTCCTCTACCTAAATCTACAAGCCTTTCATCCATATCTATAGCAAACCTCCGTAGATCTAAGGAAAACCAAATATGAATTTTTACTTTTTTCCTTAGTTTTATAAAGTTCCGGTCATTCTCATCCCAAACCATTTACATAAATGTGTAGAGCTCTTCAAGGTCTATCATTTGATATAAATTTTAAGTTCAAAATCCGTCAAAAATTTTCCGGCGACCTTCATTTACCCAGAAGTTATGTCAATCTCTTCCCCCCCCCCCCCCTCAATCTTTATCCAAATTCATCATTATTTTTTTTCGTTTGACCATATAAGTCGTTTGATGTCGGATTTGTGTTATTAATGTTCTTTAAGTTTATCATGTTGATGTTGTTGCTTGAAGTATTATTATTATTTTTTATTATTTCGTTTTATGTTTATTATATTTATTTATTTTTTTACATTTTTATTATGCATTGTTTTGTTGTGTTTGATCTTTAAAATTGTTTAAATGTTTAGATTTTTTGTGTTAGTGGGTCAATTTGTTTGGGTCTTGATGAAATGAGTCAATATTTGATCCTATTTTAGAGTTTTTCAGATGGCCCATCAGCTATTATTCAAATCATGAATAAAATAAATTGGTCATCTACATGACATTTGAGCCTTTATTTTCAGATGACCCATTAACTATTATTCAAACAATGAATAAAAGAAAGTATAACTTACCTAAATCCTATAGTGTAAGATTTAAATTACATTTTATCCCTACTCTTTTAAATTTACGAAAATTTCTTAAAAATAATGTTATTCTGATACATAACAAATAAGTTGGATACATAAAATATGATACATTAAATCAAATTCAGTTACACTTTTAAAGGAAATAGAATATAAAATTGATTGTCAGTTCCTCAAATCACGCTAATTTAATTGATTTCAATCTCTTCAAAATCTTATCAGATTTAATCAAATCAAAATTTAAGTTTTCTTCTCCAATTCTCTTCCAAATCTGTCCGCCTTAAATTCAAAATTTAAATTTTTTTCTCTCAATTCTATTCCAAATTCATATGATTTCAAACAATTCAAATTTTCATCTTTCAATTCTTTCCCCAATCATACTAGATTTTAAAAGTTGAAAACAATAGCCAATACATGATCATGAATACGTTCAAGAATCTGGAAAATCAAGGTGAGTTATGAATGATACATAAGTAGGATTTTAGATTTCTTCTTTCAATTCGTCGAAGATCCTTTCAATTTTGATTCAAAGTCACAAAAACAATGAGAAAGTACATCATGAATATTTTGATTTTGCTAAGACAATGAAGAATCTGGAAAAAAAATCTAACATTCAAAAATCTGGAAAAAATATGAGTCTCGATTTGCAATGTATAAAATAGATCAGAGTTTTAATGTAAAATAGATCAGACAATTAGATGTATGAAACTACATATATTGTGTTGTTAATTAGATTTTTATTTTTATTTTTGAGATGACCATTCAATCGTGATACATTAGTATTTGTGTTTCTTGTATAAATTGATAAGTACTATACTCCTCTTAATTAGATACATTAAAAAAGTAATCTTGGAATTGAAGATCAACAAGTTATTGTGTGATACATGTAATATTAATTTAAATTATTGTTTCATACCAAATATCTAACATGATACATTATTATTTGTATATCTTGTTGTTTGTGGAATACCATACTTTATAAATGATACATTATGCATATATTTTGTTGTAAAAGCATCAAAATGTTCAAGAATGAGGTATGTATCAAATTAAAGTTATATTTTGTACCTGATATAAGTATATAAGTTTAGTTGTTTGATTGTTTGTGATTGATGCATAGAAATAACTGTTTTACAAAATGTATCACTAATTTCTTTAATGTTAACAGGTTTTTGAATCATCAGAATATCTTTATTCAGTCTATGATTCTAGAAAAAAGATATATTGTTTGCCTTGAAAGAAAAATATGCAATTGTGGAAGATTTCAAGTTGATCAGATGTTTTTTTCTATAATTTTTTTTTATTGTTGATAATAATGTATCTGATACAATAAGGTTGTGAAAGAATAGTGTGTGTAAGCTGAAATAAAGTGTATCTATAAAGGTATCATTTAGTAGTTGATTATGTATTTGATACAATAAGATTATCAATGTTTACATATTTATGTATCAAGATATTTAATTTTATACATAGTGTTTTTATCAAAATAAACGAGATACATTGAAAATTAAGTATCAGATGCGTGAAACAAACAACGATTATAGCAATGATGTATCGAATCATAATAAAACTAACAAGACTAATTTAAGAATCAAAATAAATGAGATACATTGTGTCTTTGGCAGTTATAATCGTGTAATGACTGATCCAACTATTTCTTTCTCTTTTTTTGAACTTGTATTTCAATGTAGATTTAAATTTCGAACATGTATAAACATTGCAAATCAAATACGACTTTCTAGTTTTTGATTTATAACAAAAGATTTCTTACAATATGAATGAAATAAGAAAAATATTATTTAATAATAAAATAATCAAATATGAAAAGAAATCCTAATATAATTAAATAACAAATATTCTTCCAGAATATAGGAATTTGTGATTGATAAGGTATATCAATCAATTGATTTTCTTTCTATTAGTTGATTTTAATTTTTGTTGTTATTATTTTTCCTATTTCATTCTTCACGTTATTCTCAAATCTCAATCACTTGTTATTTTTTAAAAAAAAAAATCATCACCAAAAAGTAAAAGAGTTTTTCTAAATCTTGATTCAACATATAATTTTTTTATGATTTTAATCAATTTTAATTTTTTTGCTTTTTTTTATAAGTTTTTTGCTTTTTATCTTATTTTTTCATTTTCTTAATATGAATAACGATTGATTTTTATCAAATTTGATGTTATTTTTACTTTTTATTATTATAATATGAAATTCTATTGTTGAGAAATAAAAAATTATTTTCTGAATTTTTTATTCCATTTTTGGTGTGGTATAGGGAGTGGATTTGTTGATTGAAATAAGGAAGGAATAAATATTAACTTTGGGAGTCAGGATTTATGTATCAAATGTTTGGAGTTTGGGAGTAAAATAAGGGATTTTGGAAAATTTTAAAACTGGTAGGGAATAATGGAGATTATGAAAAGAAAAGATGTGTATATAGGTATGTTATCCTAAAAGAAATTGATCATCTAAATGACATTTGGGCCTATTATTTTCTGATGACTCATATTTATATTCAATTAATGAATAAAGTAATAGTTCATCTAAAAGGGCAAATGAATCATTCAATTAATCTGATTTTTCTTTCAAAAAAATAATAAAAAATTCATTGGCCATCTTCGGTGGCACCTTAGGAAAACAAAAAGTCCAATGCATGCATTGACTCTTAAGTTTTCAAGAAAAGTTGGAGGTTTAATGTTGAACACCTATTTAAACCTCCTTCTTTTTCTATTTAAAAGAGAGAGAGAGAGAGAGAGAGAGAGAGAGAGAGAGAGAGAGAATTGCAAGAAAAAAAATCTTTAAAAAAATTTCATCTTTTTTTTTTTTAAAAAAAAAGAAGATATTTCTCTTGGGTTGTCTTGGGAAGTCAATTGAATTTGCTTCTATTATTTGTTTGTCATCAACTCTAGATATTTCTTATTACATTTCAATGTAATCTTGAATTAATGTTTATGTTCTTTTTTAAAAAAAAAATTGTTGATCTTTTTGCTAAGTTTATTATGATTATGTTTATCCTTATGTTACTTAGTTTGTATATTTTTATTAGTTTATTCTATAGTGTTTCTCATATGATTTTATTTATTATGATGTACATATATATTATTAATCATATTTAGTGTAAATGTTAGCTTTAGTAAGTAAAAATTTAAATAAATAAATAAAATATAACAATCACAATTTTTTAGGTTTTTTGTAACTTTCTTTTTGAAAAACGAACTTAAGAAAAAATAAAATTAAAAAATGTAAAACTAGTCATTTTTGCAAAAGGGTTTAATCTGGTCATTTCTGCAACAAAAGAAAAATGTAAATCTGATTATTTCTGCAAAAAAAAAATGTAAATCTGGTTATTTCTGCAAAAAAAAAAATATGTAAATATGTTTTTTTTTTCAAAATTTAAATTCTCTTAAATAAATATTTGAATTGACTATTAAAGTAAAAATACAAATTTGACTAATTTGACTTAATAATCTAACAATTATAAAATTTGCTATTTTGTAATCTTCTATCAAATAAGTCAAGGTAGTCATTTTATATAAAAAAAAAAAAAAATTTACCAAATTGGTTATTTCTTAAATTTTTATCAATATAAAAAAAAATTGAAACTAGTATACCATTAGTTTAAAAGAGTGTTTAGTTTTAATTTTGTAAAAGTTTTTTTGTTTTGTTTTCTTCGTTTGTTGTCATTGTCTAGTAATAAAACTTAATTGTCTATTTTTTTTCTTTTGGTAAAACAATAAATATAAATGCTAGAAATTTTTTAATAATAATAAATAAATAAATACTAATCATTTCTTGGTCTATATGTTGCACCATTTTCTTTTATTCATTTTTATCATTATTTTTTTAAAAAAAATTGAGTAATTAATTATTGTGTTTTTTTTCCTTTAAAAAATAAAATAAAACATCAAATACCATCATATGTTCGGTTACGATCCTTGGTGTGTATTCTTCTAAAAAGAAGGGTGTTGTGTGCGGTTACGCTCTTAGGTCAATCAATTTTTTTAAAAAATAGTAATTAATACAATTTTCCCCTTTTATTCAAAATAAATAAATAAATTATTTTAGTCAAATATAAGTTAATAAAGCGATCATACAAGAACCACGGGGGTGCCTCACACCTTCCATCCGGTCAATAGAATTCCTTACCGAATCTCTGTTTTTCGTAGACAAAAAAAAAAAAAAATTTAATTTTAAACTAAAAACTATTTGGTGATTTGAAACACCTAAAAAAACTCAATTTCAAGTGGCGACTATACAAAAAAATAAAAATATATATTTTTAAAAAACCCGTCATATGCTCAACAACTATAAAAAAAATAAAATAGGTGTGACATCTACAATCAACACAATCCTATTGCCTTTTGTAACAAGGAGGAGAAGCCTGTATGGACACCTTCACACACGGGAAAGTTCACTATAGGATCTGCATTGAGGGAGCTGAGACAAGAAAGGATCCCAAACAACATGGACCAAAACATACCTTTCAAAATGTCTTTTATTACATGGAGGGTCATCCATAACAAGTTTTTTACAGACCAAAGGATTGGGAGATTTGGGATCCCAATGAATCCAAAATGCTACTGTTGTGACTCAAACAGAGTGGCCACTGACCTTGAATTAGTGGATCATTTGTTTTGTCTTGCGGACTTTGCTAAGAAAAAATGTGTTTTATTTTGCAGTACCTCTAGGCATAAGCACCAACTGTATCAATTTGAGATTCACTCTACTAAATTAAAGGGCTCACTAATATGGACAAGTGGGGTTTTCCATCCCTTAGATTTCTCGGCCAATAGGACCTTTTTTGGATAGGAGTAGCAGTACAAATATAATACCCTCTTCTCAATGATCTTGTATAGAGTTTGAGATGTCAAACTCAACTTGTAACTTTTTGCACTCCAAGATTAATTATTGCCTATTTTATTGAAACCCCATCATGGTGTATACACCCTAGTCATTATGGTATTCTTGGATGATTCGCTTGTTTAGTGGATGGTAACTAGGATATGCTAGAGAGGAGTTTTATAATGGCCCTTGTTTAACCTATATTTGAGTTTTATGTACGTGTGTGTAATTTGTGGTAGATAAATGATTGTCGTTAATCAGTGATATAGTTGTGTTGGATTGTAGTGGATATGTATGGGATGTCTAATAAGTACTAGGATGATTTTTCCGATTTGTGTATGTCATTTTGCGCACTGATCTTTTATGTATCATTTTAATTTTATCGGATGTCTTCGGATGGGCTTTGCAATGTGCGATCCTGATCTAATCAAAGCTTTAATGTGAACTTCAGAATTTGTGTGGAAAATCAAAAAAAAATTACTCCCTCTGTCTCATTTTATGTGACAACATTTGACCGGGCACGGAGTTTAAGAAATAAAGAAGACTTTGAAATGTTTACCAAATAATCATTCAAAAAAGTAATTCACTTTTCTCTCTCCTCATAAATGTATTAGATTAGTATAATTTAATTAAGTGAGATCAACAAGGATAAAAAATGAATTGTACCTTTATATACTTATCATATAAGAAAATGTGACATTCTTTTTTAGACTGACCAAAAAGAAAATTGTGTCACATTAAATGGAAAGAAGGGAGTATAATGATAAAGCACTAAATAATTAAACAGCCTGTGAGTGTAAGAAATGGATTAGTAATGGTTAAACTTACAAAAGGGTATTCTACTTATAATGAACTTAAATAAAAATCTATACATACAATGGTTAAAAATAAGATATAATATTATATATAATATAAAGAGAATGTTAGAAAGATGGAGGATTACAAATGACAAAGGTAAAAACAGATTTTGCATAGGATAGTGGGGAAAAATGATTATTTCTCAAAGTTGAGGAGAGAGTTTGTTTTTATACCAAAATTTTGGGGTGTGAATGATTTTCAGTCATATAAGGGGTGTAAATATCTGATATTAAAATACATAGAGAATATCCAAAATTAAATCATATTATAGGAATATTTATTGTAACTAACCCTTAAAAATTAATGGGAATATATATGTTAATATCCCTCTTCTGAGGCAAGAATCGTGTTGGAGCTGCCAATCATTAAAAGTATAAAATATATATTAAAGAAAGGCACCCCCTACCCCTACAACCCCCCCCCCCCAATTCTTTGAAATTGTTAAATATTCATATGGGAAATTAATAATGAAGTAGTTAGAAATATTTGGAAGTATGACCTATTAAACATTCTTGAGTTTCATTGGAAAAACTAACAACCATGATATTGACATAAATCATAGTTGGGGAAAGTCAAACAAGGAAAGAATATCATACATTGGAAAATGTGTGTGGGGGGTGGGTGAATATCTATCAACGAGTAGAACAAACATTTTATATTTCTTTTCAAATTCCATGAATATAATTCGCATATATATAGTTGAGATGCATGTATGTTGTTATATGTGTAACTGATGAATTAATACAAATAATTCATTACTTTAAGTTTCTAATAATGTAAACTATTATAATAACAATTCAAACATAGTGTTAGTGATTACATTAAATCATAGTTGGTCTTCCTTTGAAAAAAAAAGAGGGATGGAAAGTGACCAAGAAAAAGTTAGTTGACAAATAGATCGTGAAAAAAAGTGAGATTTTTTTTAGCAGCTAGATAAAGTTTTAAAAAAAAAAATTAAGTTCCATTACTTCGTAAATTTTGATTGTGAATTTCGATATAGAAGTTTTAACTGATATAATTGTATGTTTGTTTTTGGAAATCTAAGTTGGCTTTGTAGGTATTTGTTTGTGGGGTGACAGATATATCTTTTTGGGTATTTTGAGGAGTATATGGTTTTGAGAATAACTTATTCAAGTTTGTATTTGTGTATTTTACCTTAGTCTCCTCCTTTTTCGTAGGTTGTCCTGCCTGTTTTGGTATATAATATATATATTTGAAATAAAGTTAAAAGTATTATAAATCACAACAATCAATAATTTAAAATGTATATAAGAAATTTCTTATCAAAGATAAATTTTGTAGACTCAAGATGTCAAATAAATTGAGACGAAAAGAATATCTAAATAGTTTTATCACTTTCGTATTGAAAATAATATTTTTTCAATTTTTCTCATGTTTGATCTAATAAAAAAATTGAAAAATATTTTCTACAGATAAATAAATATTTTAAAAACTAAAAAAATTGACTTTCTACGTTAAATAACAAACTTCAAAAGTGATACTCAACTCTAGATGACCCTTAGATACATCTTATCTTCATTACCATTGACATGTTGTGTTTTAATATAAAAAGACAGTGCAAGCTTTGTCATATCGAAATTATAGGATAGTAAAAATGCCCTTGCATGTAAATGCAATATAGTTGAGCATCCTTTTATTTGAGGAATCAAAAAATAGAGCAAGATGGATTATAATTATCATAAACAGGTTGGCATACAGGATAATATTGTACACATGGAGGGTTTGGTGGACAATATGGTGGGCAAGTTGGTGGGCAATATGGTGGACAAGATGGTGGACAACAATCACAACATGATTTGCAACACTTTTCTTTTTCTTCTTTGCATTCTTTTTTCTTCTTTGCTTCTTCTTCCTTTTTCTTCTTTTCTTCTGCTTCCTTCTTCTTCTTTGCTTCTTCTTCAGGATTGGGAGGTTTCACATCTTCAACACTCACAATGTTAGCACACCTAAACCTCCTCTTTATGCACTTCATCAATGCAAATGAATCAACCCCTTCTCCTATCACAATCAAATGGCCTTTTCCCTTATCTACATTCACCGACGTAACACCTGCATCGTTTGATTAGACACAAAATCTTTGAATACGTTTGAATTTATGATAAAAGGAGAGAATTTTAAAGTTAAAAGTTATGTTTAAACAGACTAAAATGAAAAATGTGTCACGACTAAAAAAAAGTACTCCCGCCGTCCAATTTTTGTTGTTATGTTGAGTTTTTCGAAAGTCAATATGATTAATTTTCAAAACTAAATTATATTATATTAATTTGATATTTTGAATAAAAAAAATTTAATAGTCAAAAGCAATACGAGAAGTACTATAAATTACAAATTTTCGCATATTAATATGATTAAAAAATACATTATTTGACTCTGTAATAAAAAACTTTTAATAATTAAAAGTAGATAAAAAAAAAAGTATTCATTATGAAATTGGCCGGTCAATAATATTGCTAAATCTACTAATCAAGAAGGAAATGATGTTAACATGAAAACAAAAGAATCTAGAATGAATACTGTTGAAGAATATGTGAAAAATAAAAAATGGCTTTAATTTATGATGAGATGAATGAATCGATAAAAGCTCATATGAAAAGTTAGTTTGACTTTTCGATGATTTTTCGATTTCATACAAACAAAATACATAAAATCATTTCAAATTTAAAGACTTTGATCATCGAATATTCAAATTTAATTTAGGGATTTAATTTAAAAAGAAAACAACCACATATAGTTACAGCCATCTGCATTGCCTTTGATATGCACCTATCACTGCTGACTGGGATATCAATCACAACTTTTTTCTGTATAACAAATTGACCTTAAATTAGCCATAGACAAAAAAAGAAAACAAAAACAAACAATTAATCCTAGCAATATTTAATCTTTTTTTTTTTTTTTTCAACTTACCTTCATGTTCAATGCTATATATATTTTTGGAGCTTTGTATAGGAATCAAATAAGGCAAAAGTGGCCTATATATATAAGAGATGTTTAACATGTATAATATTTAAGACATGGATGTATGTACTAATCATTATCCAAGAAGCCTATACGCTAAACAACTACTACCCCATGTATTTTAATAGATAAAAGTCAAATGCAAATTTTCTTTCTCAATCATATAATTTAGGGAAAATTATATGTTTAAACAAACATATATTATTTTAATTATATTAGTCATTATATTTATAGTTTTAGATAATTATCACTCGCGATCAATATTTAGTTACGTGGACTGGGGTTTCGAATTTGTATAATATAATAATTTGTGTAATATTTGTATAATGTAATTTAACATAATATAATTTGTATAATTGTTTAAAGTTCAGATGTTTGTGTTTGCGTAACTTTGTTATTTCAAGTTAATACAAAAATGACTCAATTATACAAACGTGTCCGTGAATTATACAATTCACCTGCGAATTATATGGTAGTTTAAACTATAGTTACAACCTATAAATATGCAAACTATAGCTATGGAGCATAACCAAGTTAAGAATAGTGGCTACTTGCGAAAATTTCTCAATAATTTACGCTATTCGATTTAATTTTTTTATTTTTATTTGACTCCAGATAAGTTTAAAATAAATAAAAGACTTTTAGATTTAATTATTTAAAAGTAAAAATGTGTAAATTATATCAAAATGTTATTTAATTAAATTTTAATTAAAAATCTTAAGTATATCGTGTAAAATGACGAGGGTAAAGAAAAACAAATTACAATAGAAGGAAATAATATAACTTGTTAGCACATTAATGATCGATGTGATGCTTATTATTAAAAAAGAAAAATAGGACACATAAAAAAAGATCGATCAATGTGAAGTTTATTCATAATTAAATATGATTTTTATAAAAATATAATTTAAGGAATAATTTGTTGCCAAGTAACCTCACTGAAGTAATACCTCAACCTGCTATTTATTACCTTAATTAAGTAGGGGATAAAATATCAACTAGGGAACTCCAAAGTCTTCTTAATTAACTAATAAAATTCTATGATAAAGTATTTTATCTCACATACTTGAAAAAGATATAACAACGTTATTAGTATACTAATAATTAACCACATAAAAATCAAAGAATATGGGAGAAAAAAAGAGAAAAAAGTTGTACGTTGGAAAATCAATATTCCTGAATAGGTTTTATGTTATGCGATTCAAATTTAGTTGGAACTCCGATATAACCTTTTGAACACCATTATCGTGGCTTCTAAAATTTTTATTGGGAAAAGGGTCTGATATACCCCTCAACTTTGTCATTTGGAGCTGATACACCCCTCGTTATAAAAGTGACTCATATATGCCCTTACCGTTATACAAACGGCTCACATATACCCCTACCGTTATAAAATGGCTCACATATACCCTTCATTTAACGAAAGTTAAATAATTTCGTTAAATAATTAGTTTTAAATTTATATTTATTACTTATAAAATTTTTAAAAAAAAATATTTAGTGGTATATATGATTCTTCTATAAAAGTTCCAGGTATATTTTAATTTTTTCATACATAAATTATTTTTTGACTTCCTTTATTATAATTATTTGAGTTTCTTATTCTTATTTTGTTTTTTTTCTTTCATTCCTTAGTTTAAAGAGAAAAAAATTAAACTATTTTTTTTGTGTATTGTAATTTAATTTCGTATTCGAAAAAAAATTTGGTCATCTACAATAAGTTTTACAAGAATATTAGTGAAACATAAATAAATTTGATTATCAAAATAATAATTATAAATTAGTCACTGAAACAAAAAAAAAAAGTCAAAAAGAATATGTTTGACGAGGATTAAATTTACTCATATGAGATTATATTTTATAGAGAGAAAAAATAAAAATTTAGATTGAAAATTATTATTTTTCCATTTCCGTTAGAGTAAAAGTGTATATGTGAGCCATTTGTTTACAAGTAGGGGTATATATGAGTCACTTTCATAACAAGGGGTATATCAGCTCTAAATGACAAAGTTGAGGGGTATGTCAGCTCTAAATGACAAAGTTGAGGGGTATATCAGACCCTTTTCCCATTTTTATTTGAGTGAATTTTGAATTTGTTACCTTCGTCATTTCAAAATAGAAAGTACAAAAGTAATTTCATAAAAATAAAAGTGTAGTACAGTAATAATTAGAACTTGCCATTGGCCAAAACCAAATCAAATAATTAAGACTTTGAGGTTAATTATTATTTGGTCTTCCCTTTCAAAGTCAACTTTTTAAAGAGGTTTTAGTCTAGTTTCATTATATTTATGGTGTAATCGGTGTGTGAGAAATTTTTTTTAAAGAAAATAGGTTATATTAATGATATTCTATATTAGTTGCGTCTGTTCTACTTTCGCAACAATTCTTCACCTCATATCTATAGTATTTATCTCAATTTAAATATTTTTAAAATAATTTTTATTTATTTGTCAATCAAACAAATAAACATGTATTTTTTTAGAAAATATTTTTCTCAATATCGAACACATCCATAATATTATTTTTTTTAATCAATACACACAACACACCTCGGTTGGTTGATTTTTTTTAAAGATAGGTCTTTATCTTTTTAAATTTTTTTAGATATAATTGATTAAAAAAACAGATACATGTGATTTTTTTAATTAATAGAGGCACGTCATAAACTTAGTGAACCAAATATCGTTTATTTTATTACCGTTATAACTTGACTAGCTATCTAATATTTTAATTGAACTCCAAATAATTGATGTATACAACTTCTTCTTTAATTAATCAATTTATATATAAAGGATCATGCTTAATAATATTGAGGAGGAAAATGGTATGACTTTTTTCTTTACAAAATCATAAGAGATAGTGTGCTAGAATGATAAATACTCATTCACCCTTAATCAAGAGGTCTAAAATTTGAGTTCTCGATATGGAGTTGCAGGAGTGATTTATCCCCAATATGGGTCGAATTTTTTACGCGAATTCAAATTTAATCGAATTTCATTATGAATATCGAATCTCAAATCTCGAATAAAAAACAAAAAAAAATTGTATAGGATTTTTTGAGGAGTAGGGAATGAGGTAACCTTTTAATTTTTCCAACTCAAAAATAATTTAACATAACACCGACAGGTGATAAATTCAATATTGCTAAATTGGAAAAACACACACAAAGTTTCATTCAATATTAGCTACATTCGAACAAAGAAAAATAGAAATATTAGGTGTTATGGTTAAGTTTACATGTGGTGTGTAAAGCTAAATAATAATAAACTACTGTTGGTTCATCACTCATAATGATACCGTACTAAATAATCATAATTTTCACGTTATATAATATATTGTCATTTTCATAGATATTTTAATTAAATTAATTTTAAAATAGTATTTAATTATTTTATACGGAAAAAAATAGAAAGTCATTCATTATTTTTGTGAGAATTCATTTAGGAAGAACTAAATAATTAGATATATTATACTACCATATATATTAGTATTATTATTATTATTTATACTTTTAAATTATTACGTATAGATCTTACCACTAATTAAGAGTCTTCTATGTATTTTACATTTAGATACATGTATTTTTGCTGCCAGTTATATAAAAAAGGGAGAGATGCGAGTGAGATTGGAGAGTAGGCGAGGTTCGTACAGGATCGTCTTAACCACTAAAACACTAAAGTCATCGCTTAATGCCCTATATCTTTGGGGGCCTAATTTTGTAAAATATACTTATGCATATTACTTAAAAATTATATGTATATTTAATTTTTTTTAAAATAAAAAACATGTAAGAACTATATAAAAAAAAATAACTGTTAGTTTTTCCCACTTTTCTAAGGGAATGAAATATTAGGATAGTATTATGAACATATTTGGATTTGATAGGAAGCAAAAAAAAAATTTTAACAAAAAATAATTATCTTTAAAAAATTTATATGTTATTTAACATAACATTATGGGGATGGTCAGTAATATCATGCCAAAAACATATATATGTTATCTAACGTAATATTTTTATTTTATTCAATAAAATTATACTGAACGCTTGTTATTTGTTAGTTATGGACAATACATGCATCAAGGCTTTATTCTTTAGCTATAATAAAGTGATGTTATACTGTAATTTTTTGTATTTATGATATTTTCTATTTATAAGTTAGTTATTTTCTTTGTTATTTTTCTGTCGGTGGAAAAAACATAATATGATAAAGATTATTAATAATTATTTGACTTTTGCATTTTTCAGAAGTTTTATTGGGATGAAATTCAAAATGTCTTACAACAATCAGTCTTTATCATTTGTTCATTTATAAGATGCCATTGCCCCCATGTTAGCACAGGCCTAACATTTTGTGTGAACTGTTTTTATTTATAGGAAAAATTACCTAACTCAGGCATACATTTACATCATATTAATCCCTAAATTTCTTTTGAGGTGAAAATCCAAATGTCTACAACAATCAATCAAATATCATTTGTTCATTTATATAATAATATGACTAGATATCAATGGCCCATGCTAATAAGGCCTAAAATTTTGTGTTTTATAGGAAAAATGATCTAACTCTAACATATATGCACAAGGATGAAACATAAGTATCCTCTTAAACTATGATTAAAATTTCAGAGATATGTTTTTACTAATCTAAAGTCATATTACCCTTTAAACTCATTTTTTAATTATTTATACATCTTTTGGCTTACGTGGCACACCCGTAACTCCACTTAAGTGAGGCGCGTGGGAGATGTTTGAAGGTCACCTAGCCAAAAAGGTGTGCAAAATTATGAAAAGATAAATTCAGGGGATAATAAAACCTTACTTTAGCTAAGATTTGTCTCTGAAATTTCGATCATAATCTAGAAAGTATTAGTGTCATATCCCTACATTTATATTAATTCTCTCTATATTTTCAAGGCAAAATCACATAAATAATATATTATATAACTTTATTTATAAATTATAACATATCTTTTATTCTTATGCAAATGAGTCTTACTTTTTTTAATCACAAACAAGTCATTTTCTTTATTTCTCTTCTTTTTCTCTTTTCTTCCATAATTTTCTCTCTCTCATTCTTCTTTCTTCGGTCACTTTTTCTGATTCTTTTTTAAATTTCAATTATTTTAATATTTAAGGATGTTTTGAATGTTAATATTTTATTTTTAAAAATCATAGAAATCATTAATAAAATAAATAAATGTAAGTTATACTTGTAATATATTTTGAATTCAATACGTCATACATATTATATGCATTTTTCAATGCATATTGTGAATATATAACTAAAACATTAAATTACAATACTAAATTTTAACATCATTCATAAGAGAAAAAATAAAAATTGCAATACATTTGAAAATTCAATATATAATACAATTATAGGTATGTTAGAATGTATGTGTTTAATATATAACTAAAATATTTTAAATACAAATGTCTCACAAGTATTTATGTATGAATCTCAAATATTTTGATACAATTGAAATTAATTTTACGTAGCTAAAATGTATTATATTTGTTGGAATAATAACAATAAATTTATAACAATGTATGGTATTAAATTCAAATTGTATTATAACTATAGTTTATATAGTAACACATAAATTAATTTGAATAATTTTTTGAAAATTTGTAATTCAGGTAATATCATTTAATAAGAAAAAAATAAACAACAATTATAATACATTTTGAATACCATTAAATATAAAGCAACGTTAAAAAGGGCAATTAATCATGTATCATGAGAGACGATTCAGTAGATGTCAATTTTTTTTTGGGCAATTAATCATGTATCATGAGAGACGATTCAGTAGATGTCAATTTTTTTTAAATAACTATTGGATATATATATATATATATATATATATATTTCTTTACTATTATTAGTACCATATAGTCAACTGAATAGACAACGGTATTTATAATATTATCTCCAGGTAATAAAGTGGATCAAGTGGATACAGGCATATTACTTTACATTACAACTATATAAGAAGGGCTAAAAGGTGTTTCTTCCTTGTCTAGCGTAGGATATTTATACAATTTTTTGACATTTTTTTATTTTTATTTTTAAAAATACTTTTATATATTTAAAGTTTTGTAAAAGATACTTTGAATCACGATAATTAATAATTTAAAAGGTACATAATTTTTTTTTGGTTGACTCATAAAATTTTATCACTGTGTTATACAAATTATGACAGAGGAAGTAACATATGTTATTCGAAAATGATGTAAAAAATATAAAAATTTGGCTGGCTATTCAAATTCTCTCCTTGCCACATAAATTGAGATAGAGAAAAGTAAAATATAGTATTTAAAAATACGTAATAATATTATAAATTATACAAATTAACACATAAAATATTTAAAAATCACGTAAAAATTTAGATGACTTTCTGAATTTTATTTTTATGACATAAATTGAGATAAAATAGTACTTCTTATATTGAGTCGTGAATAAAAAAGGAAAAATTATATATAATAACAAACTAATAATCTTAAAATAAATGGAGTAGCTAGGGTTTGATTTAATTGTGCTCCATAGCAAACGTTTGCAAAATATTGTCAGGCGCCTCTCTCCCAAATATCTCGCTCGCCACTCTCCTCCAATCTCTCGCTCGCTTCATCACTTTTTATACAAACACAAGTGTATAAAAACTGTTTCTAATTGTATAAAGCAGAGAAAATTGTATAAATACATATATTTTTGTTCTCCTCTCTCCCCTCTTCCAGATCTCCCTCGCCACTCTCCCAGATCTCGCTCGCCACCCTCGCCTTTCTCACTTATACAAACAGAAGCGAAATTTATAAATTGCGTTTCTGTTTGTATAAAGCGTGAGAAAATTGTATATACACATGCAAGTATATATATTTTCGTCCTATACACTTATAATTATACAATAAAAATACTCCCCTGCCTAGTTTCTTTTGTCTTTCTCTCTTTCTCTTTCTATACAATTTTCAAATTATATCTAATTTCTCTCTTTCTCGTTTTATACAATTCGATTCAATTGTTTATTCCTTGTCAAGTCTCTTTTGTCTTTCTCTCTTTCTCATTTTATACAAATTCAAATTGTATATAATCATTCTATACACTTATAATAATACAATTTGTTTTATACACTTCGTTTTTATGCAATTCTTTGCCCAAGTGTCTTTCTTTTTTCTTATTTTATACATTTCGTTTTATACAATTTGCTTCAACTGTATATGTATAGCAGATTATACAATTTCTATGTTTGCTATGGGCCTTGATTATGCAAACTTTCTTTATAAGCATCTGAAATATGAATTTTTATTTCTTTATATGTGAAAGTTGCCCTAAAAATGTAATCTATATTAGATCGTGAAATAAAAAAAGTAACATGCATTGGATCTTGCTGACCTTACTCCTGTATCTAGTACCAATTGAAAAAATGGCTAGCAACTCAAGATTTGGGTAGAAACTCTTCCCTTATAACTTTATCATTGTTTGTTCACATGCGTAGGAAATAATCAATAATAACAAACTAGGGTGTAAGATGAGTGCGAGCCGCCAGGTATACGTAACTCATATTTCTATCCATATAAAATAGAGAAAATATTTCTGATAGATTATCAAAAATAAATATAACGAGAGTTATAATCTCTATAATTCTCCATATGACCTTTGATTTGGATATTAATCTTGAATTTGATGGGATTTAAACTTGACTATTTTTGAATCTAAGGATTTGGAGTTTGATTTTGAATCTTCTTCTTGATCTTTAGATCTTGTAGAATAATATCTGAGTGTATAATGATTGTTAACTTATATAGAAATTTGTAACAATCTATGAGCTTTCCGTGACTTCTTGATAAAGATTTAATGTCCTTTCTAAATTATAAAGAACCTATTACTTATTGTAGGAAAGAAAGGTATGATAAAGTACAAATAGTTTTTGAGCAATCATATTATAATTAATATAGGATATTTGATTAATCAGAATATGTTATTAGATAAGTATTAAATGGACAGAAAAAATGTGACTAGAGTCTGGCCAGAATATTGAAAAAGACTATTATAGCCTTTTCCTCTAAAATGAAATTAACTTTTTGACATTTTCAAAATAGTATAAGCATTAATTATTTTGATAAAATTAATTTTTTGACTCCCATGCTTTATTATTCCTTCGATTCTTTTTCTTTTTGTCATTTCACTTCTCCTTCTTGTTTTTTTTCTTTTCTCATAAAAAAATCAGAATATGGTTTAAGCTCTTAATTGGTTAAATTCATCCTATGAATGAAACAATAAAAGTATTTATTTTATGTATCTATTAAATTTCATCAATGTAAAATAATTTTTAAGAACACAAAGAAAATCATAATTTTCTGAAGAAAAAAAAGCATAACTTATTTGCTTTATTGTCAAATTCTCTATGTATATATAATTAATACGTTAATTATTTTTTTGTAATATGACTCAGTTTTAAATAAACTATCTACATTTCAAATTAAAAATTTACACTTTATGTACTATAAGAAATATACACTTACAAGTTACACCTCCAACTAAGTTTATATATGACTAATTATATTAAAATATAATTATTAAATAATAAACTAAAAATATATTTAAAAATGTTTTTGTGACAGTATTCTCAATAAATTAATTAGAGTCGATACTTATAAGTAATAAAAAATTTATGATTGATGTTTATTATATATAAAGTGTTTTGAGTTTTGCCGGACTTTTATAGAAATAATTTCAAATTATACTTACAAAATTATTTAAATATATATTTTAAATTTATTTGAACGCAACTTGATAAACTTATTTAGTTAGAACTCATATTAATAATAATAAGTAAGTAATAGTTCACATATTATTAAGTCAACATAATATAAGGGTGCAAAACTATCACATATTCAATATGATTGTTGTTAAATAGGATCAACACTAATGAAATATATGATTTTTATAATATTGTGATATTTGCATCTCTAAAGTGTTTAGAGTTTTGATTGTCGTTATTAATATAATTTTAAATTATTTGTTAAAAAATTCAAATAAATAGCCTAAATTTATTTAAACATAATAATTTATAAAATTATATACTTTTCATATTAATAACAAATATGAGTAATGATCTATAAGTTATCAAATTGACGTAATATAGTGCGGATATAAGACTATAATTAACATTAACACGTTACTCTCAGGGATTCTCAGCAATATGCAATATAATAACAATTGAATGATAATGATTAATACAATTTTTCACTAATTAATTAACTGTTTATACATCGTGTGTATTTTTCTTTTAGAAAAATAATAATATGATCTTGAGACTTAGATATTTTAAATAACTTTTAATAATAATACAATTTTCGTAGTGATTTCTTGAATTAAGAAATCTATTTCTTATTATATAATTGTCTTAATATCAAGAATGACTACTCTCTTTTTAATATAATACTAGCATTGATATATATATAATAATCAAATAAGATATAGAATATTTTTTACATTTCATTACTATATCACATTGTTTGTTTGATCTTCATAATAATAATATTGTGCAGATTATGTTGAATTATTATTAGGAGAAAAAGATTCGATATACTCCTTAATTTTGTAATAATAGAGATAACATATATTCCGTAAAGATAAAGTCACATATACATTTATTGTTACATGAGCAAATTTAATAACTTATATATCCTCTTTTGAGTAAAGAAAGTTATACTTTAGACTTTTAATTTATTTATTTTAGTTATTTAACCAAACAATATTCGCATAGAGGAAAATCAAATAGTTTTTTCACGTGATTTTATTTTTGAGTTTTTAATTCAATGATTAGTTTGGGTCTTAATTATCTCCCTTATGAATATATTTGTTTATCATTATTTGAGTTTGTTGTTCATGTTTAATTTTTCGCTTTCATTCTTTATTGTAGAAAACATGAGAATTAAAAAGAAATAAAAAGAAATAGTGAACGAAATAAAAATAATTTGTTTTAAAAAAAGCAAACTAAAATTAATCATTTTTTTGCAGTTATATTAATTTTTTTTAATTTTGTAGTTGTGAAAATGTTGATGCATCTAAAATAGACTTTGCAAGAAGATAAGTGAAAAATTAAATTTATAGTATATCAAAATTAGTCATGGAATTAAAGAGGATAAAAAATAAATAAAAAAGACAAAAAAAAATCATGTATGAAGAAGATCAACTATAAGTCGAGATATTTCGAGAAGGGTCAAATATACCTTTAGTATTTTTATTTTGTTAAAATAATTTAATAAATTTTTCACTTTCATCAGCAAAAATGATCTTGGCTCTTCAAACATACCTCAAAATACTACAAGAAGGGTCAAACATACCTTCTATAATTTTTATTTATCAAAAAATAATTTTGAATCAATTTTTTGACTTCCTTCAGCTAAATTTTTTTTAGCTATATCAAAGTAATGTATGTAACAATTGAAATAGATGTGAGCCACTTTCTTTTAACAAAAAATATATTATCTCTAAATCACAAAGTTGAGAAATATAATTTATTATTATTATTATTATTATTATTATTATTATTATTAGTAGTAGTAGTAGTAGTAGTAGTAGTGGTAGTATTAGTAGTAGTAGTAGTGGTGGTGGTGGTGGTGGTAGTAGTAGTAGTATATAAATGACCCATATATATATGACACTTTTGATTACTAATTTTACTTAAGTTATTTTATGAATTTTTAATTTGAATTGCTTGTGAGATAAATTTATTTTAAATTTAATATTATTAGTGTTTATCTTGTCATTTAAATTTTAAATTTTATTTCTTAGTTGTAAATTTTAGATTTGTGTTCTTTAAAATTTAAATTGGAAAGTAGAGGGAAGAAAAGAAAGTCTATCATTTTGTAGTCTTTTTAAAAGAAATTGAAATTAACATGTAATTATGAAATTATGAGAATGTGGGACAAGTCTAATCTCCATGTATTGGAAAACTTTTTATGTTTTAAAAAATAATTAATAAATTTAAATTTAAATAAGGGTAAAAATATTAAAAAATAAATCTATTTATAGTGTGAATGCATCATTCTGATCATTATGGCCAAAAAGATTTTTTCATATTATTATCACAATTCAATGTAATCCTCGGTGGGCAAACCATATCTTACTAATTAAAGCATATCATAAATAACACATTTAAGCGCATATAAGATATTAAATAAGAGTTGTCAAATATAAATAAAACAAACATGTGAAAATTTAACTATTACAATCCCCAAGATTTAAAAGTCATCGTTCAAGGACCTAACTAACAATGTGTAAGAGTAAAAAACTAACTAAATAAATAAGTTCGGAAAAGAAATAGAATTCTATCCTAATTATATAAGAGGATCCATTGCAATCAAAATAATAGTATATCTCACGGAGAAAAATTTGGGTCATAATATGTTGATAACACTCAAGTAAGATATAAATATCCATATGTAAAATAACACCCAACTTAGGAATAAGGGTTGAATCCACAAGAATTCATAAAAAAAAGATTATCTACTATTTATTTGTTAATTCATACCATAAAGCATATTGCAACGACACAAATATAAAAAATTAGGGGATTTGAAATAACAGAGTAATACAAGAGTTGATTTTTCAAAAATGGAAGGACTAGAGGTTTGCATTTGAGGAGGTATCAATTTTATAGGTATTCACTAGCTAGATTAGAATCAATTATAATATGAGTGTTTGGGTAAGAACTATATTCAAAATTCTCTCGATCCATGAATATGCTTGTTTGGATTCTCCCAAACTTCAAAACTCTGTCATACATATCACCAAACATTAGTTTGAGCGGAGAGTAACAACCTGTTTAGTCGTTATGAGTAGGCCAACAATGAAAGAATTTGGGTCAGAAACTTTCCAGACACTATAGTTTTTGGCTAGGCCAGCCTCGGACGAATTTTGAGCTAAACGTAATCTAGGACCAGACGGGAATGACTCGGGTGTAATTTTGAGGTTTGATTGAGATATTCTTGTATCCAAAATATTAAAATATCTATAGGACTTCACCGAGTCAAACTCGGGCGAGTAAAATTTCCAAAATTGTATTCAGCGTAAAAGGAATAGTTCAAGACGTCAAGGGAGGGAGGTATTTAGTGGAAAAATAGGATTTCCCGGATTTCTAAGTCACTGAAGTCTGCATATTCCACTATAGCGTGACTCAGATCGCTATAATTGAGTGTGCAGACCGTTATAACGATTAAGTTCCGCTATAGCATGGCGAAACAAAATTTGATGAAGAAATAACCCCAAACCCTCCTATTTTTTGCAATTTTATTCTTGAACTTGGGAGGGGTAATTTACGGCTATCTGTGCTCAATTTCCCAGAGAACTTGTCGCTAAATGTAAAATTGTTACTCCTCAACCTTTTACATTGTTTCTTAAGCCTTAAAATCTAATTTATTCCTATGTGTGGGGGGTGGGATGGGGGTTGGAATGATATCATAGTAGAAAAAACCCTAAGTTGTGGAATATATTCATGAATCGGCCCGTGGTTAGAATTTTGTTATATTTCACTACAAAAAATTAGGTCTCCGACAACAGTTTCATATGTGTTGCAATAGGACCACAAACTGTTGTCATAGAACTACAACAACGGTTTGTGAACCATCTCATCGTTTCTCGCGTTACTATAGCTATATTGTAATAGTTAATGTTATGATTCTCGAAAGTGTTGCTATAGGAACCTCTATTGCAACAATTTCCCTTCCATCTATAGGCTCTATAATATTACAACAATTGTAACCGTTAACGACTGTTGCATTATGGGTTGTGGTAACTGTTAGATAGCGTTGCAATAGATTGTTCATATCACAAAACTTTTTTAAATATTATGACAACGATTTTTATTGATATTGCAATATTTTATTTTCTAATGCAACCAATCTATATGAATATACAGATTTCCCCTACCTGTTGCAATAGTTCTAACATGTATGCTTAAAGGTAATATATTCTGATTTATGGGTAATTCAGACATTTTCATGCTAGATAACTTTCAACATGTCATTCACTGAAAATTCAAGAGCCACCGCATCAATGTATGTGGCCTCTGTCCGAAAACTTCTGTGTTCGTGTGTTTGTGTCCATGAAGATATGTGGTATTTCATTTTAAGTGCAACTCTTTTTTCAGCTTAGCAAAAACATAATTTTGTTCTGCTCCATTTAAGGTATTTTGTGGCTATTTGATTTGACATTTCAAATGAAATTCTTAGCAGTGAGACGTCGTTGATCTAACTGGAGATGAAGCTTATAAATATTTGCTAACTTGTGATCATAACGGGACAACTATCTTTATGTTTTTGATTCATCAGTTCTGCATTTTATTGTAATGGAGTGAAATTTACAGTTAGCATGATGCATGTCTATAAGTTCTTTCTATATTACTAACTGACCAAAACCCTTATTAAATCATATTAGTATCTTAGAAGTGTGATTTTTCTTAAAACTTCCCATATATGTTAAGTCAATAATCAACATATATGTTTTGTTATGTCTGTATACATTTTCTTAAACAAAATTTTCAATTTTCTTAAGGAGAAAAGACGTAAAGTTACCACTGAAGTTATCTCGTATTTTCATAAAGACACCTGAACTTTGGAAGTGTCCTATCTTCCCACAAAACTTTTTAATATCTTTGTAAATGAGCCATTTTGACACATTTCCTTGTCTGGGTTGTGACCACGCACATGAAGCACGTGTTACAGTGCTTTCACTGCGATTAACCAGCTTAAAAGTGGCACGTGTCACTTTATTTCTTTAGTATTAATTATGAATTAGTTTACATCATCTTCCCCAAATTTAAACTCAAAATAGCCATTGATAGTCTCTCTTTATGATTTCATTTTTTTCCTTCAAAGCAAGATCAAGTATTCTCTCTTTGACAAATACATCATGTTCTCCAAATGCAATAAGGTAGGAATTCTTTCTCTTTAAATTTTCAATAGAATGTTTTTTTTGGTGTATCACTAAAAGCATCAAATTTGATTTCATTACAAAAAACAATGAAGAATAAAAGTCTGAGAGTCTTCTCAAACAATGTTTAACTGAAAATACACCACTCAGGAGGACAATGTAACTAAAAAAAAGGTCGAGATTAAGATTATTTATCAATCTTTAACAAAATTGTATTTCGAAGAAACTATGTCCCAATGCAATACTTGATTGGAGAAATGATGGCGAGTTGAGGTCCAAGCTTCTCCTCGACAACTTTCTCTGCCTTAACTCTATGTTTTTCCAACTGCTTCTCCTCTCTCATATGTTGCCTGAGTTCTGTCCTTCCTCTTGTTCTTGAGTTCCTTGAAAGAAAAACAAGAAAATTTGAAAGAATTGGAAAGCTGAGAAATAACCAAGGAAAAAAACATTTTTCTACTTTAGTAAAGAAATGGGTCGGGCTAAACAGGTTGAAAAAGGTGAGCATCACGTGTGATAACCGAGACGAGGGAATGAGTCAAAATGATCCATTTACAAAGATCTGAAAAGTTTTGTGGGGTAATGTGACACTTTCAAAGATAAATTGTCTTTATGAAAATACGGAACAACTTCAGTGGTGACTTTATATTTTTTCTCTTTTTTAATATTATATTTTGAAATTATATTTTGCTCATTTGACTTTGATGATCAAATACTTGTGCTATTAAATGCCATGGTTCACCTTAATTTTTTACATGGTAAATTTATACATTGATATTCCTTTATTAATAGAACGTGTGGATGTATGATTGTATAGTTTTATCATATATGACTTCTTAGTTTCTCATAACACTATGTCAGACCCGTGCTTGCACAGGTAGCATCTATCTATCTATCTATCTATCTATCTATCTATCTATCTCTCTCTCTCTCTCTCTCTCTCTCTCTCTCTCTATATATATATATATATATATATATATATATATATATATATATATATATATATATATATATATATATATATCCTAGTCACAATATCTATAAAGGTAAATATACCAAAACACATGTTTTCAATAGTTTGCACTTTCATACTAATAGAAATCAAAACAAAATACTGTCGCTTAACAAAAGTTTCAAAATGTCCAGAAATAAAAGAGTTGAGCTAAATTAATAGGTTTCTACAACTTTCAATCAAATATATCAAGTATGGTCTTCATCACTAGTGCTTTCATCATCCTCCTTGTTAACTTCTCCACCTACAAAAGATCATAAATAAAAGTTTATTGAGGGACCGAACAAAAGATCAAAGTATACCACAATATTCGAAAAAAAATTAATTTTCAAGGGAAGGAAATCTATCAACCAAATATGAACGGACAGAACCTTAGACTTTATTCAAACACCTCCAATTCACCATGAGTACTAGTCAAATTCAAGTCATGAAAGTTATTAAGGTCGACCAAAACCAAAAAATGACTAGTCTAAAATAAGCCTTTGTGTGATAATGTTCATCCAATATTTGGTAAGCAAATAGACTGAACATTACTCCCTATGCCAATTCTAATAGCCCAACATGAAACATTATTAAAAAATGCATCATAAATCACACGCACACATCAAGCACACAAGTTATAACTTTTCAAAATATTATACAGACTCCAGACATGTTTGAGATTCATAGTTTTTCAGATTTGCTTAGTCAAGAGAGGAGGATTCTTAATTTGAAAGAGGCTCACAAAATTAATCCTCTGTTAATACATGAGGGCTGAATCAAGGATTCACCAATTAGAAAACAGAAGGAGTTACTTCTCATGAAACATACAATAATAGAAGATTGGAGACATGCTCAAGCATCATCGAAGGATACATATTACAAAGTTGCAGAAACATTTCCACCAAAATTACTTCTTCTCTTTAGTTTAAAATGGTGAATTCACCAGATTTAGACACATATTTCAGTTACAAAAAATAAGAAATAACAAAGAATATGTGTTTTATATTAGCAAATACTTCAGAGTGCAAAAATGAGTTGAAAAAATCAAGTAAAAAATGAATTTAATAATGAAACAAAGCAACAGAAGACAACACAGTCAAACTAATGATGCTTTGCATATTTTAATATCTTATTATTTGATATGCACAACTAGATGAAGCTCCAATTCCTATACTATACTTTTCAGAACATCATACAGACTCCAGATATGTTTGAGATTCATAGTTTTTCATAGGGGTGGGCACAAACACCAAACCGAACCAAATTTTTTTAGAATTTTGGTTTTGATATTTCGATTTTCGGTTTACTTTTTTGTATTTTTTGATATTTCGGTTTGGTTTTTGGTACGTATTATTTTGATTTTTGATATTTCAGTTAAAATCAAAATATTATACTATAATTTATATTATATTAATTAATAATTATTAATGTTAAATAATCTTTCAAAAAAAGAAACCCCATTTCTCAATCTTTCATCTTCCTCTTCTTCCTCTTCCTCTTTCCTCTTCCTCTTCTTCCTATTCCTCTTTCAGCAAAGCAAGAGTCGCCACAAGAAATACCAAGTACGCCGCCAGAAGAGTACGCCACAAAGAAGAATAGCCGCGGCAAGAGCAAAGAAGAACAGACGCCTTATCCAGAAGCCGCCGCCGTCCATCCCACTGCCAAGTCAGGTTTGTTTTTGTATTTTCCTTTTTTGTTCTTGACTTCTTTCATTTTTTTCTTTCTGATTTTGTTTTTGTTACTAGTTAGTGTGAATTTATTGTGAATTTTTTTTATATATAGATGGTTGAACAAAAATAATTAAATATGGGTGTAGCTGATCAAAGTCGAATAAGTATGGCTGATTCTACGGATAATACACATAGTAATAGCAATGATCCGTCAATTCGCACAGAAATAACAAAAAAAATGGATCCTAGATCTTCTGTTTGGCAACACTTTGAAAAGGTTTTTGAAAATGCTGTATTAGTTAAAGCAAAGTGCTTACATTGTAAACAATACTATGCTGAACAAGTGGACTAAAATAACATTTGACTTATCAGTGTAAAGTGTATAAACCTCCAACTGTTGCACCCGGTATTCAAAAATTATTTAATATTCAAAGTAACAATTTAGAGACTTGGAAATTTGAGCAAGAGGTATGTAGGAGAGCTTTAGTTCAGATGATAATTTTGGATGAACTACCTTTTAGTTTTGTTGAAAAAGAAGGCTTTAAGAAGTTTATGAGTAAAGTCCAACCTTTGTTTCATATTCCTTCTCGTAGAACCCTAACAAGGGATTGTTATGAACTTTATGGTGAATTGAGAATAAATTTAAAACAATCTTTAAGAAAAATACAACCAAGAATTTGTCTCACAACATACACATGGACTTCGGTGCAAAGAATCAATTATATGTGTTTGACTGCTCACTTTATTGATAGGGATTGGGTGCTTCATAAAAGAATATTGAATTTTTGTATTATCACTAGTCATAAAGGTGAGTATTTGGCTGAGTCTATTAGTAATTGTTTACTTGATTGGAAGTTGGATAACGTTTATACTGTTACGGTTGATAATGCCTCTTCAAATGATGTGGCAGTTTTAGAGTTGTCCAAAAAATTAGATATGTGGGGAACTAATTTGATGGAAGGTAAGCATCTCCATGTGAGATGTATGACTCATATACTTAATCTAATTGTGCAAGATGGTTTGAAAGAAATTGGTCCTTCTATCAAAAGGGTGAGACAAATGGTGAAATATGTTAAATCATCTTCTTCAAGGACAAGAAACTTCTTGAAATGTGTTGAAATGCAAAAGATAGAATGTGATAAGATGCTGTCTTTCGATGTGCCTACTAGGTGGAATTCCACCTATTTGATGTTAGACACAGCAGAAAAGTTTGAGAAGACTTTTGAGAGGTTTAATCTTTATGATGGTAATTTTAATTCTTTTCTTGCTACTGATGTTTGTAAAGATGGAAGTATCGCGGGTTCAATTCAATATGATGATTGAGCTAATGTGAGGTATGTCACAAAGTTTCTTGAAAATTTTTATAAGTTCACTTTGAAAGTTTCAGGTTCACGATATGTTACTTGTAATATTCATTTTGAAGATATATGTGAACTTTATGCTTATTTGAAATTATGTATGGCAAGTGATGACCTTGATTTGAGTAATATGGCTTCGGAAATGAAAGAAAAATTCAAGAAATATTGTGGTACTCCTGAAAAAATGAACAAAATGATTTTTATTGCTTCTGTTTTGGATCCTCACAATAAATTTGTGTATGTTAGTTTTGCTCTTGAAGAATTACTTGGGGAAGAAACGGAAAATGTAGTGAATATGAAAGTAGAGGCTTACTTGAGGGATTTTTTTGCGATATATGTAAGTAAGTATGAAAAGTCAACCATCTTCCTCTGACTCATCTGATTCTCCTGCTTGTGGTATTTCTCAAAATGCGTCCAAAAATTCTTTGAGAACTAAGTTGCACATGAAGAAACAAAAGAATGATTCTGGAAGTTTAGGTGTTAAATTTGAGTTGGATAAATATCTTCTTGAAGACCAAGAACCTGAATCTGGAGATTTTGATATTTTGAGTTGGTGGAAAGTTAATTCTCCTAGATTATTAGTACTTTCACAAATGGCTCAAGATGTATTGACTATTCCTATTTCGAGTGTGGCATCAGAATGTGCATTTAGCACCGGTGGTCGTATTCTAGATCCCATTAAAAGTTCATTGACTCCCAAATGTGTGCAATGTCTTATGTGTCCAAGATTGGCTTAGACAAGAAACCAAGCCTATTTGTGTTGAAGAAAGTTTGGAGTTTCTTGAAAAAATTGAACTTGGTAAGACTTTTATTTTTTTTATTTATTTTTGGAAAAAATAAAATACTTATTGTGTTGTATCTTGTATGACATGTTTTTTTCTCTTATTTACAGGAAGCAAATAGTGTAAGAAACTCTTCCATTGTTGATCTATGATTGACTTGCAAGCGGTGAGTTTAATGCATCATTTATTTAATCATATCATTTTTTTTAATCTTAAAAGTAGTATTCTAAGTTTCTAATATTTGATTTTATCTTAAAAGGTCCAAGGGTCAAGACAATGAAGATATAATTTTGTTGGCACGTGAAACTTCAAAGTTGAAAGCGATTTCATGGAAGAAAGTCAAGAAACTCATTATTGTTGTTTGTTATTGTTGACATTTGATTTGAAAGTAATCTCATGGAAGAAGACAAGAAGTTTAAAATACATTGTTTGTTGCTTATTATTGTTTATTATGAGCTCATGAATGACTTTATTGTTACTTGTTAGATTTTTATTATGTTGTATTTGTGAAGACATTAACTACAAATCTACAATGCAACTTTTGTTTTAGTGTCATTGTTAATTAAAAATTGTGCATTTTAGTGACATTGTGAATTTAAAATTTGTGTTGGTAATGCCTAATGTTATATTGACATATTGACATTTGGTAGTAAATTAGTAATGCACTTCTTTGATGTATTGTCTATTTTTACTTTTAGCCCATTAAGTTGAAAAATTAAAAAAAAATGGAAAGTTTAAAATTTTAAAAAGCCCACTAAGCAGGCCCATTAAAAAATGAAATAAAAAAATTGAACCGAATTAACAAAAACCGAAACCGAAATATTTTTATTCGATATTCGGTACACAATTTACAAGAATCGAAAACCAAAAAAAAAAAACTTCGAAACTACACCGAAATACCGAATGCCCACCCCTTGTTTTTCAGATTTGTCAAGTCAAGAGAGGAGAATTCTTAATTTGAAAGAGTCTCACAATATTAATTCTCAGTTAATACATAAGGACTAAATCACGAATTCACCAATTAGAAAAAGAGAAAGAGTTACTTCTCATGAAACATACAATAACAGAAGATTAAAGACATGCTCAAGCATCATCGAAGAATACATATTACAAAGTCGCAGAAACATTCCCACCAAAATTAGTTCTTCTCTTTAGTTCAAAAGGGTGAATTCACCAGATTTAGACACATATTTTAGGAGTTAATACCTCAGATGGTCACTCAACTATGCACTCTTCTCTCATAAAGTCACTCAACTTTCAATTTTCACTCAAAAGTCACTCAACTATACACTTCTTTCTCAGAATGTCACTCAACTTTGAATTTTAACTCAAAAGTCACTCAACTATCCACTCTTTCCTCAAAAAGTCACCTAATCTATTAAATTATTTTTTAATTAAAAATTGTTGATATTAATTATTTATATAACAAACCAAAAATTTTAAAAAATAAATTAAACCATTTAGTGATCCACCCACATAACCCGACCCATTAAAAAATGTGATGACCCATTTTATTTTGTCTTTAATCCTAAATTAATCCCTCTCTTTAAACCTTGAATTAGGATTAAAGACAAAATAAAATGGGTCATATCATATTTTTTAATGGATTAGGTTAGGTGGGTGGATCACTAAATGGTTTAAATTGTATTTTTATTTTTTAAAATTTTAGTTTGTTATATAAATAATTAATATCAATAAATTTTAATTAAAAAATAATTTAATAAATTTGAGTGACTTTTTGAGGAAAGAGTGGATAGTTGAGTGACTTTTGAGTTAAAATTCAAAGTTGGGTGACTTTCTGAGAAAGAAGTGCATAGTTGAGTGACTTTTGAGTGAAAATTCAAAGTTGAGTGACTTTGTGAGAGAAGAGTGCATAATTGAGTGACCATATGAGGTATTAACTCCATATTTTAGTTATAAACAACAAATAACCAAAAATATGTGTTTTATATTAGCAAATAGTTTAGATTACATATATGAGCAGGGAAATCAAGTAGAAAATGAATTTTAATAATGAAACAAAGCAACATAAGATAACACATTCAAACTAATGATGTTTGACATATTTTACTATCTCACTGTTTGATATGCACAACTAGATGAAGTTTCAATTCCTATATTATACTTGGCAATGCCATGAGTACATGTATATCAGGAAGAAGGAAGCTTGCAAATTATTGACCTTACAGTTGATTTAGAAGAAAAAGCACAAGTATAAAGGGTTGAAGAAACAAGGGCCACTCTCCAGTTGCACAATTACACCACTATGGAACCAATATTGAAAATCACAAGTTCAACACTTTAATTTTTGCTATACTTGTGCTAACAGTTGTTTATGCTACACTTGTGCTAGCATCTTAATATCCATGTCATGCAATCTTTTCCCAGTTCCACATCACCAAACTGCACACTGGCTACTAAAAATATCAAACATCTTAAATGTTGAGATACACCTATACATAGGCATGATAGCAATGATACCTTGTGTCACGACCCCAAACCGATCGCGACTGGCACCCACATTTACCCTCCTATGTGAGCGAACCAACCAATCAAAACCTTAACATTTCAATGTAATATCATCATAAAGTAATGCGGAAGACTTAAACTCATTAATAAAATCAATAACTATTATTATCCCCAAAATCTGGAAGTCATCATCACAAGAACATCTACTTCAAATTACTAAATCTAGGAGTATTCTAAAAACTAAAAATACATAAAAACTAGTCCATGCCGGAAGTTCAAGGCATCAAGACTTGAAGAAGAAGATCCAGTCCAAGCTAGACGCATTAGCTCACCCTGAAATTTCCGAAGGTAGTGAAGACTGGCTAGATCTACTGTTGAGTTGAAGTTGACAGAACGTTTGCTGCATTCCACAAATAACAAGAAAGAAAACATAACAGTAGGGGTCAGTACAAACCACGGGTACTGAGTAGATATCATCGGCCGACTCAAAATAGAAAACAGTATATATCAGTTAATATCATAAATCAACTATAAAGCTCAACATGTAGCAACAACAAGTACTAAAATCATCAATAAGTACCATCAAGTTCATCCATGAGGGCTCACGCCTCAATACCATACTCATTTGGGAATTAAGTTCATTATATTGAGTATATTCTCATCTTTCAAGATTCATTATCTTTCTTCCTCTTGTGTCGGTACGTGACACTCCGATCCCCTACATGTGTCGGAACGTGACACTCCGATCCCCTATATGTGTCGGAACGTGACACTCCGATTCCCTATATGTGTCGGAACATGACATTCCGATCCCCTAATTCTACGTGTCGGTTCGTGACACCCGTCCCACTAAATACTATGTGTCGGAACGTGACACTCCGATCCACTAATACTATGTGTCGGAACGTGACACTCCGATCCACTAATACTATGTGTCGGAACGTGACACTCCGATCCACTAATCTCATTATATCCGTTCATCAAGCCTTCTCTATACCAAGGCATCATCAATCCCATTACTTTAATTCATCAAGCCTTCTTTTATACCAAGGCATCATCAATCCCATTACTTTAATTCATCAAGCCTTCTTTTATACCAAGGCATTATCATTAATAAGTAGATTAAAGTTTCTTTCAAGATTTGGGATTCAATGGTTTTCATCATGCTTGTTTCATCAAAATCACATAATCATATTCATGCAAGCATACTATTAAGCATATAGACAGGTTTACAATACCACCAATACATATCATTCACTATTAAGAGTTCACTACAAATATCGTAAAAACCATAACCTACCTCCACCGAAGAATTGAATCAACAAGCTATCTTCTCAAAATCCTTGCTATCCTCTTCGTTTCTCTCTCTACTCGTTCGATTTCCCTCTCTTTCTGTTCTTTTCTTTTTCTTATTCCAACCCTCTTTCTTTTACCCTAATTCATATATAATCAAGAATGAAAGATGGTAATAATGACCCACTAATTAACTTAAGGTTACCTATTTTAACCCCCAAGTAATTAGACTTATTAATATTGACCCTCAATCTTTATAATTAAGGAAAGAATAGTCCAAAACGACCCTTAAAACGTGTAGAGGAATCCTATTCCGCCTGGGATTTGTGCAACCTGTGACGGGCCGTCGTGCCTGCGACGGTCCGTCACGATGGTCGTCGCAGCCTCCCAAAATCCAGTGAATCAGGACGGTCCCGTCACACCAGTGACGGTCCGCCCGCACTCCGCTACGGTTCGTGAGAGTCGATTTTCGATTACCCAATTTGAGTTCTAAGTATCTTTGAAACGATGCACCCTTGACGGGCCGTCGTGCTGTGACGATCCGTCGCGGCGCCCGTGGTCTTGGCCGATTTTCCGTAATTAAAATCTGCGCTCAAAGCGACTAAGCAGTCGTTACAATAGATACCAATTTACCCATCGTTCGTCCGAGCGATCAAAAGAAGAAAACAATGGCGAAAGGAGTACCTGAATCTGTAAACAGATGTGGGTATTTTTCTTGCATATCTGCCTCCTTCTCCCAAGTAGCCTCTTCAACCGGTCGATTCTTCCATTGCACCTTGATGGATGCAATCTCTCTTGACCTCAACTTGCGAACTTCTCTATCTAAGATAGCAACAGGCTCCTCCTCATAAGACAAGTTTTCATCAAGCAAAACTGAATCCCAACGGATAATGTAATTTCCATCCCTATGATATCTTTTCAACATAGACACATGGAATACCGGATGTACTCCGGACAGCCCTGGAGGCAAGGCTAACTCATAAGCCACATCCCCTACTCGCTTAAGTATTTCAAATGGTCCAATATACCTTGGACTTAGCTTACCCCTTTTTCCAAACCGCATCACCCCTTTCATGGGCGAAACCTTCAGTAAGACTTGTTCACCTTCCATGAACTCTAGGTCTCTAACCTTTCGATCTGCATATTCTTTTTGTCTACTTTGCGCCGCTAGAAGCTTTTCTTGAATAGACTTGATTTCTCTATCGAATCCCTCAAAAGGTCGATTACCCCAAGGTCTAACCTCGAATGCATCAAACCAACCAATGGGAGACCTACATCTCCTCCCATACAATGCTTCAAATGGGGCCATATCAATGCTTGAGTGATAGCTATTATTGTACGAAAACTCCGCTAAGGGTAGGAAGCTATCCCAATGACCACCAAACTCTATCACACATGCACGAAGCATATCCTCCAACACTTGAATCGTTCGCTCAGACTGACCATCGGTCTGAGGATGGAACGCAGTACTAAGGTCCAACCTAGTACCCAATTCTGCATGCAATGTTTTCCAAAACTTAGAAGTAAACTGCGTACCTCTATCTGATATAATGGATAATGGAACCCCATGCAATCGCACCACTTCCGAGATGTAAAGTTTGGCTAACTTCTCTGCATTGTAAGTCACCCTGACCGGAATGAAGTGAGCAAACTTAGTTAACCTATCAACAATCACCCAAATGGAGTCATACTTACCCATTGTCTTCGGAAGACCAACCACAAAATCCATTGCAATCCTTTCCCACTTCCATTCCGGAATGGGCATTCTCTGAAGTGTTCCTCCGGGCCTTTGGTGTTCATATTTTACTTGTTGACAGTTTGGACATTTGGCAATAAAATCCACAATATCCCGCTTCATTCTACTCCACCAAAAGTGTTGCTTTAGGTCGCGGTACATCTTGGTTGCACCCGGATGTATAGAATACCTTGAACTATGAGCCTCTGTCAAAATAGTGTTGATCAAATCATCAACTCGGGGTACACATACCCTTCCCTTGATTCTCAAAACACCTTCCTCATCGATTTGTGCTTCCTTAGCCTCTCCTTTCAACACTTTATCTCGGATCCGGATCAATTTTTCATCATTAAACTGTTTTCCCTTAATCTTGTCAAGAAAAGAAGATCTTGACTCCACACTAGCCAACAATCCTCCCTTCTCATTCACTTCTAACCTCATCAAGTCGTTAGCCAGAGTCTGAACCTCTCTAGCCAATGGTCGTCTAGAAACTTGCAAGTGACCTAGACTTCCCATGCTTCCCGCTTTTCTACTTAAGGCATCTGCCACAACATTCGCCTTCCCGGATGATACAAGATAGTGATATCGTAGTCCTTTAGTAACTCCATCCATCTCCTCTGTCTTAAGTTCAAATCTTTCTGAGTGAAGACATACTGAAGGCTACGATGATCCGTGTAGACCTCACACTTAACCCCATATAAATAGTGTCTCCATTGCTTTAATGCAAACACTACCGCGGCCAATTCTAAATCATGAGTTGGGTAGTTACGTTCATGCACCTTTAATTGCCTTGAAGCATAAGCAATCACACTCTTCTCTTGCATTAGTACTGCACCCAACCCAGAGTAGGATGCATCACAATAAACAATGAAGTTCTTACCTTCCACGGGCAAGGTAAGAATTGGTGCAGTAGTTAACAGAGTCTTGAGCTTCTGAAAGCTTTCCTCACATTCGTTCGACCATACAAATGGAACATTCTGCTTAGTCAAGTTCGTCAATTGGGAAGCAATAGAAGAGAATCCCTTGACAAATCGGCGGTAGTAGCTAGCTAACCCAACAAAGCTCCTTATTTCTGACACATTAGTGGGTCTTACCCAATTCTTCACTGTTTCAATCTTAGAAGGATCTACCATCACTCCTTCCTTAGAAACCACGTGCCCCAAGAAGGACACTGCATCTAGCCAAAACTCACACTTAGAGAATTTGGCATAGAGCTTTTTCTCCCTCAACGTTTCCAATACCATTCTCAAATGCTCTTCATGTTCCTTCTTGCTCTTCGAGTATACCAATATATCATCAATAAATACGATTACGAAGAGGTCCAAATATGGCTTAAAAATCCCGTTCATCAAGCTCATGAGCAGGGGCATTCGTAAGACCAAAAGACATCACCACAAATTCGTAATGCCCATACCTTGTTCGAAAAGCAGTCTTTGGCACATCCGTTGCCCGTATTTTCAATTGATGATAACCAGATCTCAAGTCAATCTTAGAGAAGACACAAGCACCTTGTAACTGATCGAACAAGTCATCAATGCGAGGAAGAGGATACTTGTTCTTTATGGTTACCTTGTTTAGTTGTCTGTAGTCTATGCACATCCGAAAACTCCCATCCTTCTTCTTTACAAACAAAACCGGAGCACCCCAAGGGGATGCACTTGGCCTAATGAAGCCTTTGTTCAATAACTCTTGAAGTTGTGCCTTTAACTCTCTTAACTCCGCGGGAGCCATTCTATAAGGGGGTATAGAAATGGGGCGAGTACCCGGTTCAAGATCAATACAGAAGTCAATATCCCTATCTGGTGGCATACCAGGAAGATCTGCGGGGAACACATCCAAAAACTCACGGACTACCGAAACCGACTCAATCGAGGGTACTTGAGTAGTGTCATCCTTGAGATGTGCCAAGAAAGCTAAACACCCTTTACTAACCATTTTCTTAGCACGAAGAAAGGAGATGATACGCACCGGATTGGAAGTGTAGTCACCCTCCCACACTAACGGATCTGTCCCAGGCTTGGCTAACGTCACAGCATTACAATCCAAGATCGCAAAATTCGAAGAAAGCCAAGTCATACCCAGAATTACATCAAAGTCAACCATTTCTAGAATAACCAAATCTACATAAGTGTTGCTCCCCACAAAAGTCACCAAACAAGACCTATACATTTTTTCAACTATCACAGACTCACCCACCGGAGTAGAAACACGAATAGGCATATCAAGTAATTCACAATGTAAATTTAGACCATTAGCAAATGAGGAAGATACATAAGAAAATGTGGATCCAGGATCAAACAATACAGAAGCCATGCAATCACAAACCAAAAGATTACCCGTGATGACAAAGATCGGATGCCTCCGCTCGCACCGCCCAGGAAAGCGTAACAATGGGCCCTATCGTTAAATGCATCCGTTGCCCTACCATGTTGTGATGTAGTGGCTCCAGTTTGCCCATCACCTCTGCCGTTTTGGTGACCACCATTACCTCGACCACCACGTCCTCCAGAATAACGGCCTCTACCATGACCACCTCTACCTCTAGCTATTGGGGGTCTATAAATTTGTTTGGGACAATTCCTCCTAATATGTCCAGTCTCCCCACATCCATAACACTCTCTAGAGTCAAGCATAGGTCTCTCAGAGAAGTGTTGACCGGTCTGAGGTGGTCCCCCAATTACAGT
This sequence comes from Solanum arcanum, assembly GCA_027789145.1. Classification (NCBI taxonomy): domain Eukaryota; kingdom Viridiplantae; phylum Streptophyta; class Magnoliopsida; order Solanales; family Solanaceae; genus Solanum; species Solanum arcanum. Next base: position 25,164,415 of record CM050944.1, read on the forward strand.
CTGTAGTGACGACTGAATTGGTCGGACTGAGTAACTTTCCGAACCCTGTCCTCTAGTGTAAGAACCATTAAACTCACCTCCCTTTCGAAACTTTTTTGATGTCGAAGTTGTGGTGAAGTCGTCTGGCTTCACTCCTTCCACTTCTATCACAAAGTCTACCACCTCTTGGAAGGATTTTGCCGTTGCCGCTACTTGTAAGGCCGAAATCCGCAACTCTGATCTCAACCCTTTCACAAACCGGCGAATCCGCTCTTGTGGACTGAAACAAAGTTGAGTGGCATATCTGGATAGTGCACGAAACTTAGCCTCATAAGCATTAACCGACATCCTACCTTGCTCTAGGCTCAAGAACTCATCCCTTTTCCTATCCCTCAAAGTCCGGGGGATATACTTCTCCATAAACAAGCTAGAGAATGAGGCCCAAGTCATAGGTGGTGCCTCTGTCGGTTGACACTCAACATGGGATCGCCACCACATTTTGGCGTTCCCTTGAAACTGATAACTTACGAACTCAACGCCAAGCCGTTCTACTATCCCCATCTTGTGTAGTAGCTCATGACAATCAACCAGGAAAATCATAAGCATCTTGATTCTGCACCCTTGAAGGCTGGAGGTTTCAATTTCAAGAACTTCTTGAAAAGTTCGTGGCTTTGATCGCTTGTCATTATCGGTCCGATGGTCAGGCGTGGAAATGTGCCTATCTCCAATGAGGCATCCATGCGAGGAGCCATAGTAGCCGCATGTCGTACCTCTCAAACCGGAGGTGTTGGTGCGTAAACCACTGAGGCGCTGACCGTGATCGAGATAACCCGCTAAGATAGCGAGAACCTGATTGATCATCTCTGGGGTAGGTTGGGGTGGCAATTCCTAGTCTGCTCTTGTTCATTCTCCCCATCCTCCCCTTCTCTTACCACTTCCTCGGTCGGTGGAGGAGTCAACGCCCTAGCATCGGATGGGCTGGGTGCTCGTCCTCTTCCTCTGCAGGGCGTCCTCCCACGACCTCTACCACGGCCTCTTGCCGTTGTTCTCCCTAGAGCCACGGCCCGGTGGGTGGCTCGGATGTTTCTTCTTTGTCGTTGTTGCTCTTTGGTGCGGTCGTTGCTCTAGTTCTAACCATCTGCGAAATAGAGTGAAGATGGTCAGATACCAATTCGTATCGCCTAGATACCAATTGGACTCAAGTAGTAGCACGAAAGAAAGAATGAAAGAGTGGAATTTTCCTAATGTCTTATAGCCTCTCAAGGAAAAGTAAAGGCGTCCCCCTACCGTTCCTTAAGACTCTACTAGACCTGTTCTTGTGTGATGAGACCAACGAACCTAATGCTCTGATACTAAGTTTGTCACGACCCAAAACCGATCGCGACTGGCACCCACATTTACCCTCCTATGTGAGCGAACCAACCAATCAAAACCTTAACATTTCAATGTAATATCATCATAAAGTAATGCGGAAGACTTAAACTCATTAATAAAATCAATAACTATTATTATCCCCAAAATCTGGAAGTCATCATCACAAGAACATCTACTTCAAATTACTAAATCTAGGAGTATTCTAAAAACTAAAAATACATAAAAGCTAGTCCATGCCAGAAGTTCAAGGCATCAAGACTTGAAGAAGAAGATCCAGTCCAAGCTAGACGCATTAGCTCACCCTGAAATTTCCGAAGGTAGTGAAGACTGGCTAGATCTACTGTTGAGTTGAAGTTGACGGAACGTTTGCTGCATTCCACAAATAACAAGAAAGAAAACATAACAGTAGGGGTCAGTACAAACCACGAGTACTGAGTAGATATCATCGGCCGACTCAAAATAGAAAACAGTATATATCAGTTAATATCATAAATCAACTATAAAGCTCAACATGTAGCAACAACAAGTACTAAAATCATCAATAAGTACCATCAAGTTCATCCATGAGGGCTCACGCCTCAATACCATACTCATTTGGGAATTAAGTTCATTATATTGAGTATATTCTCATCTTTCAAGATTCATTATCTTTCTTCCTCTTGTGTCGGTACGTAACACTCCGATCCCCTACATGTGTCGGAAAGTGACACTCCGATCCCCTATATGTGTCGGAACGTGACACTCCGATCCCCTATATGTGTCAGAACGTGACACTCCGATCCCCTAATTCTACGTGTCGGTTCGTGACACCCGTCCCACTAAATACTATGTGTCGGAACGTGACACTCTGATCCACTAATACTATGTGTCGGAACGTGACACTCCGATCCACTAATACTATGTGTCGGAACGTGACACTCCGATCCACTAATACTATGTGTCGGAACGTGACACTCCGATCCACTAATCTCATTATATCCGTTCATCAAGCCTTCTCTATACCAAGGCATCATCAATCCCATTACTTTAATTCATCAAGCCTTCTTTTATACCAAGGCATCATCAATCCCATTACTTTAATTCATCAAGCCTTCTTTTATACCAAGGCATTATCATTAATAAGTAGATTAAAGTTTCTTTCAAGATTTGGGATTAAATGGTTTTCATCATGCTTGTTTCATCAAAATCACATAATCATATTCATGCAAGCATACAATTAAGCATATAGACAGGTTTACAATACCACCAATACATATCATTCACTATTAAGAGTTCACTACAAATATCGTAAAAACCATAACCTACCTCCACCGAAGAATTGAATCAACAAGCTATCTTCTCAAAATCCTTGCTATCCTCTTCGTTTCTCTCTCTCTACTCGTTCGATTTCCCTCTCTTTCTGTTCTTTTCTTTTTCTTATTCCAACCCTCTTTCTTTTACCCTAATTCATATATAATCAAGAATGAAAGATGGTAATAATGACCCACTAATTAACTTAAGGTTACCTATTTTAACCCCCAGGTAATTAGACTTATTAATATTGACCCTCAATCTTTATAATTAAGGAAAGAATAGTCCAAAACGACCCTTAAAACGTGTAGAGGAATCCTATTCCGCCTGGGATTTGCAACTGTGGCGGGGCCGTCGTGCTGCGACGGTCCGTCACGATGGTCGCCGCACCTCCCAAAATCCAGGTGAACTATGACGCCCGTCACACCGGTGGCGGTCCGTCCCGCACCTCCGTTCACGAAGTTGGTCGATTTTCAGTACCCAATTTCAGAGTTCTAAGTATGCTGAAACGATGCACCCTTGACGGGCCGTCGTGCCTGTGACGGTCCGTCGCAGCGCCCGTGGTCTTGGCCAGTTTTTCCAGAATTAAAATCTGCTGCTCAAAACGACTAAACAGGTCGTTACACCTTGATTGTAGTCTCCGTTTAAGTAAGAAAAATCGGCAGCACATTCAAACTAAGATAGCGGTGAAGTGAAGAAGAAGAAAAACAATAAATGCCACACCTTGATTGTTTTTGCTAGAAGATGGACAATTTAATGATTGTATAACTTCTTGTGGTGACTGAGCACCTAATGATGCCAATGTGGCCGCATTCAATTAAAGTCATGGGTACATATGATTAAGTCGTCCAAGATATCATTTGTAACTTCTTGGTGTGTGGTTACTTTTTGTTGTTCTAATTTTTCCGCCATCCTTTGATGCATCTCCTCTTTCAATTTCTACCATTTTTTCCATCCTTTCATCATTGGAAGTTAAACAAGGTTCAAAAAGCGCTTTTCTTTTCAAAGTACTTTTGGTAACTCGTCGTTCATACAATCTCAGGCTCCCTGGGTGTTCATTTCTCATGACTGCTGTAGAAGCATCAAATGATTGATTGTCATCTTCACTCTGTCAACTTAGCAGTTTCTCCATTTCAGTTTGCAAATGAAATCAAAGAAATAAATTCAAGTATTTAAGAACAAATAATGTATCTTAACAATCCAATAAAAGTCATACAATTTTACTAATTATATCTTCGACCATACTTTATTGATCTTGTAGCCACAAACAGCTCACCGAGACTTTTCTTTTATTTTTCCTAATAACTAATATTTTGTATTAAAGATCTTTTATGGCAACAAGTTCATATTTAATGATTAACAAAAGAACATACCAAATTATTGCGTATCACAACAAAACTTGTTTTATCAAAAATATATGGATTCATTCATTTTTTGAACTTTGGTATTTCTTTCACTCATTTTCTGTAAATAAAGGAGTTTGTAAATTCTACGTAAATTAAAAAATGAATCAAAAACAGAAAAATGAATCACTCAGAACATAAAATATAAATCTAAACTTGAAATTTTTCAGAGGCCCAATATTTGAGAAGATCTTTAAAATCAGATACTGAAACATCTTTGGGCTTATTTGTCATTCCAAGATCATCATTATCATATGTTTTATAATGTTTCTGATACAAGTCATTCTTATATTTTCTCCGAGCATTCTTAATTCCATCCAAAGCCCATTATCTTGAATTATCAGTAATATCGTATTTCTCCTACAATATGTTCTTTATATTAGTAAAATGTATGAAAAGTTTATAACTGAATTTGGAAATGCAGGAACTCAAACCTAGGTATAATCCCACAAATCATAATTTGTTTCCATATTCTTTCGGTTATGAATATTTAGAGGACAAAGCATCACATTCCTTGCCAAGGTTCTAAGAATTCTCCCCAACTCTGCTACAACAGCATTAGTAGGACCAATGGGTTGATTTTACGAATTCAACACGACCACTTATGCTCTTTTCACCCATGTACACTTTACATTACTGTACTACCTCTTTTCTTTTTTTTAGTCACAGGCTCTACAATAATACGAAGCAAAGTTAAACAAATATCAACAATCTTAACCGATTTTACAATTTCAATACATTTAAATATTTAGAAGTGAATTTATATGTTTTTACCTAGTTCTCTTGATAGGTCATTTTCTTCTGAATTCTGTGTCTCTTGTTCCACTTGGTCATGTATATCTTGTGCCTCTACAGTAGTATATTCTCTTGGCACATGTTGCAATTGTTTCTTTGAAACTTGTGCTACTACAGTGGAAGAATTAATAGGTGCTTGTGACACTTGTTCGTGGACAACTTGTGCTTTTAAAGTGAAAAAATTCAGGGCACATGTTTTTGTGCATAGATCTTGTGCTTAGACTGAAACAACTCTGAGGCATTTCATTCTTTTTAAATTGTGCTTTTAAATTGCGAGAATTCTGAGGCACTTGTGGCAATTCTTCTTGTAATTTTTGTCCTACAAGAGTAGAGAAATTTCGGGACAGAATAGATTGAACATTCCCTTTTGATATCAATTAGAAATCCTTTTGTAAGCCATAGATGTAAGTGTTTCAGCTTTCACATATTGTTTTCCTTTTCCTTTTGTGTTTTGTTTTGAAGTCTCCTCCTTCCTCATGACTATCAAATCTGTCAAAATGATATATATGAATAAGAATCAGTTCTTGTTAAGCACAATATAAGGTACTTTACATGTGCATTAGATACAATAACAAGACTAAGATTTTATACAATACAATATGCACATTTACAATAACAAGCTTCAAATTTTAATCCAATCATGTATGAGTTTGTCATGATTTTAATCTTGTCTGATTACCCTAACAAGGGAAAACTCTTATCATATTACCAACAACTTTAGGACTGCCATCAATTTTAAAAGTTATCCTAACTATATGAGTTTAAAGCAACTTATGGTCTGCCATCAATCTTTAATGTTTTGTTACGTTTAAAACTTCGCACTAACAAAAAAGAAATTTATTCGGAAAATAGTTAAGAAACACAGACCTTCCTATAATCCTAGCCCGTCAGTAGTGTTATTGAGAGCCTCTTTAATGATTTACTAGCTAGCCTGTAAATAGAAGGTGAATCACCTGTAAAATTGAAATAAATGAGAATATAATTTTAAGAATAAAGAACAAAAGAAACATGTATTTCTAAGGAAAAGACATTTATCACTCACTCAAAATAAAATATACATTGATAAATATATATTTACAAGACATTCAAAAATTATTTATTTAATCATCCAGATCCATCCAATCTCAATCTGTATCATAAAAGTCATATTCTTCTTCTGATTTTCCTATAGTTGTATCCTTTGAAAATTATGCTTCAGATGACATATCAACAACATCAACAGGAATATCGTCTCTTGACTATCTCATGTCAACATGAGATAATCTATCCGAGTGACCAATGTCTTCACTTAGATCTCTAAAATATGTATCTCCAATATTAGGATAATTTTCTTCCTCCAAGTCATACAAATCAACTGGCACTTTACTCCTTGCATAATAAACATCCTTCTCAATTGGATCCGACACATAAAATACTTGATGCATTTGAGACGCCAACACAAAAGGGTCATTCGTACTTTGTGATTTGTTGAAGTACACACGAGTTAACCCATAATCATCTATTTCATTATGAAATCAATCACATCTAAATAGTACACCACTAAAATAATTATAATAATCAACCTCAATGATATCTTGAATAGCACCATAATACATAACCTCTCCATCAATGGGATTCTAATCTCGAGTACTAGCAAAACTTCAATTGTCGCTGATAAAGTCACTCCACTATTTTGAGACTTCCGTGAGTAATCACATTTTAATGTATGAAATATGTATCCATTAATGAAATATGCAGTATATCTTTTGGTTGCAACCCTATTAGGCTCTTTAGCTAGCCATCTTAACTGATTAGGCACTTCAATATTTTTAACTTTCTGTTTGAACCATTTACCAAATTCATGACTATGACTTTTTTCTCTTGTCCATGCATTTGATCTGATGTTACTATCAATTAACATCTTATGCTCCCTGCAAGTATGAATATTTAAAGTTTGACTATTAGGCATTTATAATTGACTCCCTCTTTTTCAACATTATCATCATCCTCAGTATGGTACCTGCTAAATGGTGTCTTCACTCCATAATGTATGTATCTCAAATCAAAGATCAATAACTCTTCAACATAAAACCCCTATGCTATACAACCTTCTAGATAACGTCAATTACGAAAAAGACCCTTCAACTTACACATTTTTCTCACTAAAATACATCCACCGAATATGAACTGAACCACCCAATCTAATTTCATCAACAAAATGGACATACAAATGTTCCATTATATCAAAAAAGATAGAGCAAAAATCTTTTCAAGCTCACATACAATTTCTTTGATTTCAATATGCATTGACTCAAGATTTGCTCGCCTTATAACTTTACTCTATATATCTTTTAAGAAGTTTCCCAATTTTATCTAGGCTAATGAAACATTCTTCGGCAATTCTTTTTGAACCGCGTTTGGATCAAGTAATGCATTATAAAATGAGCACCATGACTTTTGTACCCTGATATTTTCATATCATCCACATTCGCACGATCTGATATGTTTGAGGCAAATCCTTCTGGTAATTTTGCATTTTTTAAAACAGTTTAAAATAATCGTTTTTCTTATGGTTTCATTATAAAACAATATTTAACTAAATGATCTTTTACATTTGTATTATCTTTCCTTGGATGAAGCTCCTTTCGTATCCCATCTCTTCCAAGTCATAATGAGAATTAATGTGATCTTTTGACTTTCCTGGGATATCTAATAAAGTCCCAAACAAACTATCATATATATTTTTCTCAATATTCATCACATCAAGATTGTGTCTCAACTTATTATTTTTCCAATATGGCAATTTTAAACAGATGAATATTTTCTTCTATGGACCCTCATTTTTTCGATGTCTTTTCTTGTTGGCCTTCCCAAAAAAATTATTGAAATCATGTAACTTTTCAAACACTTTTATGTCCGAGAAGGATGTAGGAGTAGGTCTATGATCCTCCTCTCTATTAAAAGATTTTTGTCTCTTTTAAATAGATGATCTGGAGGCAAAAAAGTTTGATGACCTAAGTAACACATTTTACGATTATGTTTGAGATATAAGAACATGTGTCATAGTTATACATGGGGCATGCTAATTTTAAAACTCCATCTAAAAAGCATTGGTCGTGCTGAAAAATCACTAATTGTCCACATTAAAGTTCCACGCATTTGAAATGTTTGATATTTGTATGAGCATCATATGTTTCTATCCCAAATTTTCATGGTTCCTTCCATTCAACAATTTATAGTTGTAGGTACACATTTATATCCTGTCCAGGAGATGATGACCTTGGAAATATCATCGACAACATCATATACTTTGGCTTCATACAAATCCATGGTGATAAATTATAGTTCATCAACAATAGGCCAGGTACTATAGGAAATGCTCATGGTTCGAAATGGATTGAAACCATCACTTGAATGGCCCAATCGAACATTACTGGGATCATTTGAGAAGTTTGGATGCATAGAATCAAAATCCTTTAAAGCTTATCCATCAACACGATGCCTTAAATTCCCATCATTAGATCGTTCAAAATCATGCCATCTCATTGCAACAACTATTTCAGAACACAAACATTCTCTGAAGCCTAGGCTTTAAAATAAAAGTACCTTAAAATCTTTACTGGTATTTTAGAGCTTGCATTAGTCGTGTCATCACCCTTACTTGACCATCTATAAGATCCACTAACAGAGCAATTATCTTTCTCCACATTCTCATTCCAAAATAACATGCAATCGTTAAGGCATGCATATATTTTGTCATAGCCGAGACCCAAATCTTTTATCAGTTTTTTAGCTTTATTGAAAGATTCAGATAGTTGAGCAAAGGGAAATGCTTCTTTTAACAAGTCTAACAGATCAGTAAAAGCCACATCACTCAACCAATGTAGGGATTTAAGCAAGTAAAACCGAATGATGGAACTCAGCTTACTGAAGTTCTCACACCCCGTATACAACTCTTTTTTTCCATCATCTAGTAATTTAAAAAATCTCTTTGCATCTTCGAAGAGCCCTTATTCTCTCCTTCTCCATGACTTGTTTCACCTTTTATATTTCGAAATGTATCATGAAGTAGTCCATCAATATCATTATGTTTGTGTGAAAAGTTGTGTATTTCGTGAGAAAACTCTCTTCCCGTGAAAAAATCATTTGTTGGATCCATCCACAAATTCAGTTACAATCAAGTGATCCTCCACTACATTATTATAATGCCAATAACGATTGATGCATTTTTTTTTCAAGGACATAATATTTCATTTCCTTTAGAAGCTCTTTGAAATGTCTTATCAAGAAACTCATTCAGTCCACTAATATATTTACCACTGCATCGTCTCAAACTCATCCAACTTCTATCTAAATTATCTATTGATATCTATGCGACATTAACAGATAAAAAAAATTAAATTTATGACAACTATGAAATAAAAAGACAAAAATATAATACATATGAACAAACATATCTTAAAATGTACATGGAGAATAAGTAGTTTAAAACTCATAGCAATCACAATTAAATTTACAACAAGCATTACATAGTTTTTCTTAATATATGAAACAAATATCAAAGTTCCCGTTATAATTGGAAATACATACAAAACACTGATCTATATGACCTGTCAAGAAATAACTTTAACAAGTTTATCATGATTTCAAATTTGTTAATAACGACTTATGGACATTCAAGAAATGGAGAATGGTCGTTGGACACACAAATCACCTTGAGGATTCAATTCTTTTAAAAAAATCCCTACAGATTTTCTTTTTGACAAAAAATCAAGGAAAAACATTCCTTAAAAGTGATAGAACAAAATTTTAACGCAAATAATATTGATCTATAAATTTAAGATGTTTCAGATTTTCATGTCAAAAAGTCTAACACCAACCAATGGCGAATTTCAATTTTTACCATTTCATGCTAATGTATCATTTGTTTCCTGTTGCTCTATGTAACTCTTTAACAATAATGAAATCGAAATTTCTCACATTCTAACTACTTAAGCGAGAGGTGAAATCAAAGAAGACATTATCAATGCAAGGGTAATCAAAATCGATTGAATGATTCACAGAACAACAAACCCAACATCAATATCAAGAGAAATATGGTCTATAGTAATCAGGTTCACCATAACTATAAACAAATCTTTAGACCCACAGGGGCTAAAACTTAATGGTATAACCCCACAATCAGAAAAAAAATACATCAAATACACTAACTACACCTCAACGATTAAACAAAAAAAAGAAGAGATTCAAGATGAAAACCTCAACAGCTCAAACTTGAAGTTTCTTCAGCTATAACCTCAAAGATGTCAGAACAAAATCTTCAATTGTTGAATAAAAAAACATCAAGATTTCACAAGCAAACATTTAGCCCTCCATTTCCTTCGATTTCACAACAATTTCTAAAGAGAAGAATAGCCAAACTCAGTGCATGTCTCTATAAATATCCAATTTTGATAATTGAATCAAATACCCATGAAACAATATATGTATATAGAGAAAAGAAAGATACACACAAAAAAGTCATTTTTGAGAACTATTACTAATATGACTCTATTAAATAACTAATTAATTATTCAAATCCAGATTAAACACAACAGAAACACCACCAATTTGCTAAATTTGCAATATTCATTGTGAAGAATTCATTTATATTCAATGATGTCAAGCAGAAAGAGAAGCTTCAGTTATGAAGGAGGCTTATATATTTTCATAGACTGAATGACTGTTCAGAAAAGTTCAACTTGAAATCCAATAAATTAAAGGCCCAAAGTTCAACTTGAAATCCAATAAGTAAAGGCCCAAATTACTCATGGTAATAGAGAAAACTTAAACATAGCTATACTAGACTTGTCTGTTAATACTGAATGTTGAATGGTAGCAAGAATCAACTACACTGTGTCAAAACTATTCTTTTCAAATCTGTAGAAACGAAATCATGAATCATCCAAAATCAGCAAAACATGGGTCTTGTCAAGAAAATACACAAATCAACTAATAATACATTTATTCATCATCGGATACATGCTATGAACTATAAAATGCACCTTGACTGTGATACAGAAAGTCCTATTGAATTTCTTTATTTCATTCTCATCCAAAAGAATAGATTTTGGGCAGTTATCAAAGGTTAGAGCATTAAGCTCTAACATAACTGTAATAAACTTCATATTCTTACTACACTAGATAAAAAATAATGGACAAAAATAACAAGGTGGTTGACCAAGTACGAACAGTAAATACAATGATCCATCCTCTTACAAGTTTTGCACAGTATATAACAATGTTAGGCGACAAAATATTCTGCACAGAAATCCAAGAACAAATGGGATGTTGTGCAATAGTTATCATTCATCCAAACCTTGGAACTTTGGCTCATGAATGTATGTTAACAAAATTCACTTCACCAGTACAAATAGTTGACTTTGGATACGGTAAATCATATGGATTACAGTAAGAACCTATAATATTCAAATTCTGGATCCACCTTTGTCAAAATGGCCAAAAAGTAAATTGTTATCCAAAACCTAGTTATAACATACACATAGGCATGCAAAGACTTTTGAATCAATATTGTCATATGCAAAAACTAATGAATCAATATTGTCTTATGCAAATACGCATGAAGGAAAAAATGATTTAAGTTTGCCCTAAAAGTACAGACAAGAAAGACTTACCATAATGTTCAAATCCATGCACATCTCGAACTAGTAGCTCATTTTAGTACCAATCAGTAGCAAATTTTAGATTATTCCATTTTCATGTTAATTTTTATCTCTTTTTCCTGTTGCTCTAACTTAAATCTTCAAAATTGATGAAAGTAAATTTTGGATATCCTACTCAAGTGAGATGTGAAATCAATGAAGAGGTCATCAATAAAGGGTATTCAAACCTGATTGAATAATTCATGGACAAGAAATACAACATCAATGTCAAGTTAAATAGGTCAATCGCAGTTAATTTCACCATAAATCCAACAAAACATTAAACCCACAATAGCTACAACTTAATGAAAAAGAACTCACAAACAGACAAATACATCAAATACACTAACCATACCCAAATATTTAAGACAAAAGAAGAGATTCAAGAATAAAACCTCACATGTTCAAACCTGTAGTTTCTTCAGATATAACCTCAAAGATTGAAGAAGAGAACCTCCACCAATTGAAGAAGAAAACCTCCATTTCCTTAGATTTTAAAGAAAACATACAACCCTCCATTTCATTAGGTTTCACAAGAGGTTTGAAGAGAGAAACCTGTACAGATCTAAGAAAATATGGGTTTATGTTTGCCCTAAAATCACAGACATGAAGAACTTACCATAAGATTAATATCTCTGCCAAACTCCACAACTTCTATCTTTCATCGTTCTGCTTCTCCTAAACTCACAAATGGATGAAAAATTAGGTCAAAGAGAAGAAGAGTGGAAATGAGCTTGAAAAATGTTTCTATCTTGTGCTTGTGGAAGAGAGGGAAAATGAGCAAATGTTTAGCTCGTTTCCATCGATAAAGAGAAAAGTAATTTTTCTTTACAAAATTTAATTAAAAATAAGATAGAATGAAAAGTTTTGGCGGGGTCAGCGAAAATAATAGAGGAAGATTATGGAGGAATTTAATATATAACTGTTCCGATAGAATAATAGTCGCAGTAAATGTTTTTAGATTACTTTATGGCAATTCCCTTACCATAGGAAAATTTAGCTAACTAGTCAAAAAAATTAACTTATTTAGTGATAATGTCCATACTTTAATAATATTAGTAAACATGTCAAAAATGTCATTATTTTAAAAATAATAATAATTATTATATTATTAATATTTTCTCTCTCTTTATTTACACCATTTTTCTCTCTCTCATAAATTATATATATATTCCTATATTTAAGTAATTAGATATATACTAATTATATTTTAAAATTTCTCTCTCTTATATAAAGATTATTATTAATTTCTATCTATATATTTATTACTAATCAATTCCACAACTTCCAAGATTTATTTTCACTTTTATTAATAAAATATTTTCACTATCTTTATAACATTTTTTCAAAATTAATTATGCATTGATTCCCGAATTTTCCTTTTATATTTATTAATATTAAACTTATCATATTCCCAGATTTTAGTTGGGATTGTCACGTTATCTCTCTTACACTCTCTTTCTAGAATTTTAATTGTATTGTCACGTAATCTCTAACCCTCTTTAATAGATAATTCCACAACTTCCAATGCATTATTTTCACTTTTATTAATAAAATATTCTCTCTCTCTCTCTAAAACCTTTTCCAAAACTAATTCTTCATAGAATATCTTTGTTAATTTTCAACTCTTAATCTTCCATGATTTTCGTTTGAATTGCAGGTTATCTCTCTAACATTCTTCAATTGACACAACATCTTCAAAATCAATTTAGTCATATATCATCAAATCCCCAGATTTACGTTTCAATTTCTTCAAACCCGAATTTTCCTATTTTACATCATTCTCAAGTAATTCCGTTTGAAGGTTTGATTTGGAGATTCACATTGAGTTGGTTATTATGTTCTTCATATTACTTTTTGATTATTTACTTATTTCAATTTTTTTTTGTTTTGTTGTTGTTCTTAAATTATTTTTTAGGGTTTCATAATACCAAATTCTCTCTTCAATGGATGCATTCAAGAGAGAAACTAGAGGTATTGTAAAGAAAATCACAGTTCTTCCGAGTTATCATAGTTTAGTTTTTTTTTCACTCAATAAATAAACAACAATGTAGGTTCAGCTTCTAAGTCTGGAGGAGGTTATATGAGGTGGAAAAATGGTTGAACCCGTCGAGGTGCAAAATTCCACAGAAATTCATGAAGTTGAAGAAGAACAATTTTTTGGAGAAGAGGTAATTTTTTTTTGCATGTGTTGTGTATTGCATGTTTAGTTTAATTTGTTTAGTAATTTTTAAGATTGAAAAAAATACATGTTACAATGAATTTGGAAGTGTATTTGGAATGTTTAGTCTGTTATAGTCTCTATGTATTGTATTGGAATATTTTTTGACTGTCATTTATGTATTGTATTTTGTATTCTGTTCCTCTTTTTTGTATTAGTTGTCAATGTAATATAGCTTACAAGTTTGATTGTCTATTAACTATTATCGTATACATTTGTAAGTGTATTCGGAATTTTCATCTTGTTATAGTTATTATTTTTTTTTTATTTTTTTCATAGTGCTAATGTTTTTTGTATTCACTGTTATAGTTAGCATGTATTTTTTGTATTTAATATGTTTATTGTATTTTTTTTGTCAATGTAACAAATTTTATAAGTTTGATTGTGTATTTACTATTATATTTTTTTTGTCAATGTAACACATTTTTATAATTTTGATTGTGTATTTACTATTGTTGAATAGATTTGTAAGTGTACATTGAATTTTTATTATGTTGTTGATATTATTTATTTTTGTGTTTTATAGTTTTAATATTTTTTGTATTCATATATTTGGAAGTGTATATTGAGTTCTGTTGATGTTTTAGTCAAGTATGTATTTTTGTAGTTCATAGTTTTAGGGCCCGTTTGGATGAGCTTAATAAAAGCAGTTTTAAAAAAGTACTTTTGAAAGTGCTGAAACTTATTTTTAAAATAAGCAGTTATGCGTTTGGATAAAAGTGCTGAAGTTAAAAAAAAAGTTGTTGATGTGTTTGGCAAGTAAGTGCTGATAAACAGTTTTTAAATCAAAATGTCTCAAATACCCTTAAAAGCTGTTAACATAATAAAAGTGATTTAATTTATATTTTACAGCCATAAATAATTATATTTTGCTATCATTCACATATTTCTTTCTCATCACAAATTATTTATAAGAGGAATATAAACTTATTATAGATTTTAAAGATATATAATTTGAGTAGATTAAAGAACGGTTTAAGATTTTATTTTAGTTTCATCCATAGGTAATAATAGTTGTCTATCATTCACATATTTCTTTATTATCACAAATTATTTATAAGAGGAATATAAATTTTTATTTAAGTTATATGTGCAACTTATTTTACATTTTAATAATATATAATTTGAATAGATCACTTGAAAGATTTAAGATTTATTCTATTTTCATTCATTAGTAATAGTAATTGTCTATCATCCACACGTGAAAAGGGAAAAATAGATGAAAGAGATGTTAGGGTTATGTGGGTAATTTGGAGATTGTATAAAAATATTAAGGGCAAAAAGGTAAAAATTTGGTCAACTTAAAACAACTTATAAGATGGAAAAAAAGCACCCCTACCCTGGCTTTTAACTTTTGGCTTAAAATATGTTTTTTTTAAACTTAAAATAAGTTATTTTGAGTATTGCCAAACAGCTAAATAAGTCAAAAACCAGCTTTTATGTTGTTTGACCAGCTTTTAAGCTAAGCCAAACAGGCTCTTAGGGCCCGTTTAGATGGGATTAATAAAAGCAGCTTTAAAAAAGTACTTTTGAAAGTGCTGAAACTTATTTTTAAAATAAGCAGTTATGCGTTTGGATAAAAGTGCTGAAGTTAAAAAAAAGTTGTTGATGTGTTTGGCAAATAAGTCTTTGATAAATGCTTTTAAATCAAAATGTCTCAAATACCCTTAAAAGCTGTTAACATAATAAAAGTAAATTAATTTATATTTTACAGCCATAAATAATTATATTTTGCTATCATTCACATATATCTTTCTCATCACAAATTATTTATAAGAGGAATATAAACTTATTATAGATTTTAAAGATATATAATTTGAATAGATTAAAGAACGATTTAAGATTTTATTTTAGTTTCATCCATAGGTAATAATAGTTGTCTATCATTCACATATTTCTTTATTATCACAAATTATTTATAAGAGGAATATAAATTTTTATTTAAGTTATATGTGCAACTTATTTTACATTTTAATAATATATAATTTGAATAGATCACTTGAAAGATTTAAGATTTATTTTATTTTCATTCATCAGTAATATTAATTGTCTATCATCCACACGTGAAAAGGAAAAAATAGAAGAAAGAGATGTTAGGGTTATGTGGGTAATTTGGAGATTGTATAAAAATATTAAGGGCAAAAAGGTAAAAATGTGATCAACTTAAAACAGCTTATAAGGTGGAAAAAAAAAAGCACCCCTACCCCAACTTTTAACTTTTGGCTTAAAATAAGTTTTTTTTTAAACTTAAAATAAGTTGTTTTGAGTATTGCCAAACAGCTAAATAAGTCAAAAATCAGCTTTTAAGTCAGTTTGACCAGCTTTTAAGCTGAGCCAAACAAGCTCTTATTGTATTTTTGGTATACATAGAATGAGAATTGTATATTGTATTATGTATTACATTAGTATAATCCATAAATTCATTTTGTATTCTATTTTTTTTGTGTTAGTTATGTCAACGTACCACATATTTGTAACCATATGTGTTTTTTTTGTATGTTGTTGTAACTATGTTGATTTTTTATTTTTAATCATGTTTTTTTTGTTCTGTTATTTTAGTATTATTTCATTTTTTTGGAATTCAATATGCCACGGGACTTCTTATGCTTGCAAAAAGCTACCAAAAAATGCACCCCACATTCACTGTATAGTAAATCATGACATCAAATCCAAGTTGACTGATAAGCTTACACCGGAGCAGTATAATTATTTTTGTGAGAGTACGTGTTTTGGTCAGTATATGAAAATCAGAAAATGTGTTGGGCAAGGTCAAATTCACAGGTGATGTATGTCACTAGAAGTAGACGCTAGTAGTAATTAAGCTCTTGTAATCAATGTAAATGGAGTTATTTTAAAGCTCAAAATTAGTACGTTTGCGCTTATTACTGGATTAAACTGCGTTGGTGTTGTAGAGGATTTCAAGTTTAACACAGAAGAACCTATACAACTTATTGTTCAGTACTTTGGTGGTAATGAGATCATACGTAGATCTGATTTGTTCGATAGGTTCAATGGTAAAGTTTGGGTTGACAATGATGATGATGCAATTAAGTTTGCAATATTATATTTCATTCATATGTTTGTGTATTCTTGCGAGAAGAGATCATTGCGAATTCCTAGAATCCATTTTGATTTGGTTGAAAGTGGTCGGTATATGCATTATCCTTTGGACAGAAAAACATTTGAGTGGTTGCTATAGAGTATCAACAAGGTTTTGACTACTGATGGTCAATATTATAGAATATGTGGTATGCATGTTGTCCTTCAAATATGGAGATACGAGTGCATGGGTAAGCGTAAGACGAATTTTGCACAGAAAATCAGTGATCGTATCCCCCGTATTCTAAACTGGCAAACAGTAGGAGCAAAACCCCGATTCAAAACCTTGATGAAAGACACATTAAATGATGGTAATAGAGAGGTATTGTGTATAATACATGAAATTGTACCCTTGTAATTGCATTAATTCGATGTATATCTTTTATTATGTTAATTATTCTGTTTACTATCGTTTTCAGATTAAATGGAAGAATGTTGTCCCTTCTCTGATGGAAATTGCTGTTCTACAATTGCCTCCTGAAGGTGTTGAAAAATCAACTGAAGGTGTTCAAACAGAGCCACATCGTGATATTGATGAACAAGCACTTTCTGGACAGAATTCAGATGATGATTTTGTCAACCCACCTCCATCTTCAATGAAGATTACAGGTAAAAGAAAAAAGGGGCAATCAGTATCACCTGCTAAAAGGGTACGAAAAAAGAACTCAAATATCACAGATCAAACGGAACGAAATGAACAGATCGATCCAGTAGTGAATCGAAATGTGGAAAAAGCTGCAAATAGAAAAGTTGTGCGGAAGAAAAAAAATTGTGTTCTAAGAAGAAAATCACTCGCACTTGTGTGCCAACAAAGGATTTCCAAATACTATCTGTAAGTGTGTCTCATGAACAATTAATGAGGAATAAACTCTCTGAGTTACGAAAGGAGGTATATACTGTTTATACTTATGTTTTTTCAATATATTTATTCAAATTATTGAAATCTGTAAAATTTAATCATATTGTAACTGTTTCAGGTTAGAGAAGAGTTTAAAGACATACAGAAGTTGATAAATGATAATTTTAATATCATTATGTCTACTTTGAAGGTTAAACAATATGCTAAATTGTTATGTTTGAATTTTTTTATTCTTTTTATGTTTTTGAATTCTATGTTGTAATTTAATATTTACAGGACAAAAAAATAATAATGACAATGCTGGTCAAGGATCACACCTTTTACAAGTCCAATTTTATCAGAAATCAAAATCAGGTAGACACAACTCATTTTGAAAATTATAGTTTATTCTGTTTGTATTCTGTATACTGTAATATATTTATGTCTAATTTTAATTATTTTTCTATATTTGTAAGTACTTTATTTCTTTATCCATAGTGATTAAATATATGTTGATTGTTTTTATATCAAATATATTTTCAGAACAACATAAACAATGACAATGCTGCTCAAGGACGACAACATTTTAAAAGTCCAGTTGCATCAGAAAATCAAAATCAGGTAGAGACATCTTATTTTTAAAATAAAGATTAGAATTTTTGTATTCTGTTTTTCTTACTACGTTTATGTTTAATATTAATTTGTATTTTACATGTCGTTAATATTGTATTTCAATATAAATATTTTTTTATATATATAATGACTACTTTTGTATCTACATGGATTGAATGGTCTTTTCGATGATGAGAAGTCGGAGTGTGATGAAAGCTCAAATGATGGCAGCGAGGAAGTTTTTCAAGTATGTTCATTATAAATTTTGTATTTTTATATGGTTTAACGATATTTTTTTTTATTCAATCTCCTTTTTTTAAAGGATCATTCAATTTTTGAAAATTCAAATCTGGGAGACATACCCGATATTGTTGGGGGTGCTGATAAACAAGTATGTTGGTTAACTCTACATATTTATATAGTGCAGTTGGGAATATTGTTTATAATTAACATTTTTATATTTTTAAAGGTTGATTGTGACAATTCCCCTGTGCGTAATCTGATCAATGTAGATGTTGATTTTAGTTCGTCGAAATCAATAATCCCAAGTGTATGTTTTTCTACTTATCTAAACTAATTACTTTTGTTCTTATTAGTATAATTTGCATTTGAATAATTTTTTTTATTAACTATAGATACCTCCAACTATCATTTGTATTTGACAAAGCCAAAAAACTAAGGCCACTTGTTTTTGAAAGACAACATGACTTTACAGATCAAGATGACAATGATGAAGAGGATCAGTTCATATTTCCTACCCCTATTCAATCTATTGTTCCCATGGAAGGGTCACCACAATCACAGTTTGAGTTGGATGATTCTCTAATGCCAAGTCTTAGTGACATAAAAAGTATTTGTGTTACTGACAATACCATTAATGCAGAAGAGAGCATTATCATGCACATTCAAACCACAAGCAATGACAATTCAAATATTCAAAAATAGGCGAGCAAGGAGAGTCGGAACAAAAGAAGTCTTGTTCACACACCATTACTTGCGCATAGGATTAGACGTCCAGGACCTTTCAATACATCCCCATATATGACATCGTTCGGCTCATCTGCAGGTATAAAGACATAACAAATTTTAATGTATTTTAAATATGATTTATATATGTTTATTCTAATTTTTGTATATGGTATGTTATTTTTTAATTTAACATTTACATCAGGTACTTCATCGGTGCAACCAATTATTTTTGAACTGAAACACCCGTTCATCTTTGATCTTATTTTTGTAAATCGTGATATCATTATGTGGGATGCACACTGGTCATGGATTCGCATAATAATATAAAAAAAAATTGTATGCTGTATTATGTATTCTACATTTTTTTAGTATATGATATGTTTTTTTTTTGTATTCATGATTATTATTTTTGAGGCTATTTTGCATAATCAATTATTACTCTGATTCATTTTTTTGATGTATTTTTAACATGTTAGTGTATTTTCAATGAATCAACTTATTGAATGCTAATGTACGTTGTTTTATAAATTGATTGAAACAACTCATATATTTTTCGTTAATCCTTTTAAAATTCTGTATTATAATAACAATCCAAATCTTTATTTTTTGTTATGTATGTTACTCTAAATTCTGGTGCATATTTTCACAAATACATTAGATACCTATATAATTTCTATGTTTCTATGTATACCTTTTATTTTTTGTGTACCTTTTATTTTTGGTGTATTTCTTTAGACGTCATATAACTACTGTGTACATATTGTATACCTTTTATTTTTTGTGTATTTCTTTAGACGTCATGATCAGGACCGGTACAAGAAGCGTAAAGCACACATTCCTGTCCCATTTGACTTTGATGTTGATATTGTAGACAATAAAAAATGGTTCTACAATTTGTACTCAAAAGGACAATTGTTGAATGATTCGGTAAGTAACAACTGTAGTTATTTAGTTATTCTTCGTTGTTTTATTGTTATCTAATGATTATTTATTTTTTATTGTTCAGCATATCAATGTTATATTTTATTATTTGAGAAAGAAAGCAAAGTATGATGTGGACATCTGGTATAAATACACAACTGTGGATTGTGTGTTTACGTCCAAAATTTCATCAATTTGGAAGAAGTATGAAGATTTAGATAGTGATGTCTGCTACGCTGAAAAAGAGCATTTTATAGGTGATTACATTAGAGGGTATAAAGTTCATGCCGGATTTCCGTGGCATTTGGTGGATCACGTATTTATCCCTGTAAATGTAAAGGAAAAATTTCAGTGGACATTGGGGGTACTCTCTCTTAATGATAGACGTGTATACGTTTATGATTCTTACAGAGCGGCAGGTCATGATGCAGCAATCAGGAAAGAGGTTACCAAGTTGGCTCAACTCATTCCACTTGAGTTGACTATGTATGATTATTACAAGAACAGAGGCTTAGATAGATCTGTTAGTCAAGAAGAGAATGAGTTATTTGAGATAGTTTTCATAGACAACATACCTCAACAGACCGATGGCAGCTTATAAGTTGTATTACTTCTGTTAGTCAATTTTAGTTTTATTTTGTATTTAAATTTTAATTTTGTATTCTCATGTTTTATTCAGGGATTGTGGTATCTATACAATTTTTGAACAAATAAAAGGAAAAAAATTAGATTTAAATGTTGAAAAAGTACTTGAAATACCTACCTTAGGAAATTGGTTTTATGGGTGGAAGCGATTTTTTAAGAGAAAAGAGAGAATAAGAGAGAGAATTGAGAGTAAGTAGCTTATTCAGCTTATTCATTACTGAGGGAGAAGCCCTCTATTTTGTAACGACCTGTTTAGGCGTTTTGAGCAGTAGAGTTTATTTCAGGTAATAATTGTCTGAGTCGACGGATCCCATGACGGACCGTCATGGGCTCGACGGACCGTCATGGGCAAGACGGACCGTCGAGGGTGTCTCGTTCCAAAACACTTAGACTTTGGAAATTTGGGTGCTGAGATCGACTCTCTGAACTTCGCGACGACATGGCAGGACGGACCGTCGTGGGCACGACGGACCGTCACAGACCCTTTAGTGAAATTTAGTCTCTGAACTTTGTGACGGAAGCAGCAGGATGGACCGTCGCAGGCACGATGGGCCGTCACAGTCTGCGTAACCCTGACTGGGTCGGATTTCTGTTAAATATTTTAAGGGGCGTTTTGGACTATTCCTGCTTATAATTATAAAGTTAGTGGTTTAATGTTAATAATTTAATTACCTGGGGGTTAAAAGACATAACCTTGAATTAATTAGTGGGTTAATTTATCATTTTTTATACTTAATTATATGCTAATTAGGGTAAAAGAAAAAGGGTTAAAATAAGAAAAAGAGAAAGAACAGAGAGAGGGAGAAACGAACGATCAAGGCAAGAGAACGAAGAGGAAAGCAAAGGCATTGGAAAGTAGATTGCTTGATCACGAATTCTTCGGTGGAGGTAGGTTATGGTTTATGCTATTTCATAGTAAACTCTTAATAGCGAATGATATGTATTGGGTAGTATTGTAAACCCTTCTATATGCTTAATTGTGTGCTTGCATGATGTGATTTTATAATTGTGATAAAATAAGCATGATGAGGCTATTGAATCCTAAACCTTGAAACCTCTTTGTTAATGATGATGCCTTGGTATAAAAGAAGGCTTGATAAACTAAAAGAATGAGGTTAGTGGATCGGGTTTCACGTTCCGGCACCAGGGTAGTAATAGAGGATCGGGTGTCACGTTCCGACACCAGGATAGTATTAATGGATCGGGTGTCACGTTCCGATACCAGGATAGTATGATGAGGATCGGAGTGTCACATTCCGACACCAGGATAGTATGATGAGGATCGGAGTGTCACGTTCCAACACCAGGATAGTATGATGAGGATCGGAGTGTCACGTTCCGACACCAGGATAGTAGTAGTGGATCAGGTGTCACGTTCCGACACCAGGATAGTATGATGAGGATCGGAGTGTCACGTTCCGACACCAAGATAGTAAAGAGAATGAATCTTGAAATATGTTAATATACTCAATTTAATGAACCTATTTCCCAAATGAGTACGGTATGGAGGCTTGAGTCCTCATGGGTGTACTTGGCGTTATTTATCAATGAGTCTTGCACTTGTTGTTGCTACCTGTTGAGTATTTTAGTTGAATTTATGATATTATCTGATATATACTGTTTTCTATTTTGAGTTGGCCGATGATACCTACTCAGTACTTGTGTTTTATACTGACCCCTACTTGTATTGTTTTTCTTTGTTAATTGTGGAGTGCAGCAAACGTGCCATCGTCTTTAACTCAACCGCAACTCTAGCCAGACTTCATCATACCAGATTTCAGGGTGAGCTAATGCTTCTAGCTTGGACTGGATCTTCTTCTTCATGTCTTGATGCCTTGAAGTTCTGGCATAGACTAGCTCTTATTATTTTTAGTTTCTTAGATACTCTTAGATTTAGCAATTTGAGGATAGATTTTCTTGTGGTGATGACTTCCAGATTTTGGGAATGATAAATGATGAGTTTTTAGAAGTTATTTATTGGTTATATTAATGAGTTTTAAGTCTTCCGCGTTATTTTCTGTTTATATTGTATTGAAATATTGGGGTTTAGATTGGTTGGTTCGCTCACATAGTAGGATAAGTGTGGGTGCCACTCGCGGCTCGTTTTGGGTCGTGACATATTTATACAATATTTTTACACCTTAGGCCAACAGAAATGGCCGACACTAACTTTACACTTGGCCTATATTGATTCGGCCGACACAAAATGACAAACTACGAGTGGCCCTTTACTTTATTATTGGCCGACATAACTTTTACATATGGCCATCTTATCTTCTGGCCGACACTACACGACAAACTACTTTAATAAAGACATAAAACTACAAAAATACTTTTTTTTACTCTAACTGTACATCTGGAATGTAATTATCTTCTCCTTCACATTTGGAGCATAGATGATCGGGATATTTCTGTCCTATTAGGTTGCAATATCTTGTCATTAAATTAGAAGAAATAAAGTTCTTTCGTATTGCTCTTGTCGTAGGTGTTTTTTCTGGTTTTAGTAGACTTAATATCCACTGTCTTAAATCTTCCATATCTGCTGCTCGGATTTCTCTGCAGTTTGAGTAGATGATTGTCTGATCTCTATTATACTAGTTCCAAATTGCATTTTTGTTTAGATAGTTGTTTGTTATCTCATTTAATATGATAGCTATTCCAATAGTTCTCTTATTTGCGTAGAACTCTGGGATATCTACTTTCTGTATTTCCTCTTGAGTATCTATTTTTTCAGGGATTATCATTTCCCTTGTTAGTTCAATGTTTATAGCTTGTATTGTTGGCTTGATTTCATCATATAATATTTCCGCATTAGCTGTGTAGAACTTTATATTGTAACGACCTGTTTAGTCGTTTTGAGCAGCAGATTTTATTCTG
Source organism: Solanum arcanum (assembly GCA_027789145.1). Lineage (NCBI taxonomy): Eukaryota > Viridiplantae > Streptophyta > Magnoliopsida > Solanales > Solanaceae > Solanum > Solanum arcanum. Next base: position 25,188,118 of record CM050944.1, read on the forward strand.
GAAAAACTGGCTGAGACGACGGACCCCACGACGGACCGTCATGGGCACGACGGACCGTTGAGGGGGTCTCGTTTCAAAACACTTAGAAATTCTGAAATTTGGGTACTGAAATCGACTCTCTGAACTTCGTAACGGAATGGCAGGACGGACCGTCGTGGGCACAACGGACCGTCACACATCCTCCACAGAAATTAAGTCTCTGAACTTTGTGACGACATGGCAGGACGGACCATCGTGGGCACGACGGACCGTCACAGACTCTTCAAGGAAATTTAGTCTCTGAAGTGCGTGAAAGCGGCGGGACGGACCATCGCGAACCACGGCCAGACGTCGCGATGCGTAATCCCAGGCTGGGTCGGATTTCTGTTAAGTGATTTAAGGGGCGTTTTGGACTATTCCTGCTTATAATTATAAAGTTAGTGGTTTAATATTAATAACTCAATTACTTAGGGGTTAAAAGAGGTAACCTTGAGTTAATTAGTGGGTTAATTCCTCATCTTTTATACGTAATTATATGCTAATTAGGGTAAAAGAAAAGAGGGTTTGAATAAGAAAAATAGAAAGAACAAGGAGAGGGAAAGAGAAACGATCGAGAGAGAGGAACGAAGAGGATAGCAAAGCTTTGGGAAATTGCTTGCTTGATCACGGATCTTCGGTGGAGGTAGGTTATGGTTTTTATGCTATTCGTAGTAGACTCTTAATAGCGAATGATATGTGTTGGTAATATTATCTCATCTTCTATATGCTTAATTTTATGCTTGCATGAATGTGATTATATAATTGTGATAAAATAAGCATGATGAAGCTATTGAATCATAAATCTTGAAAAACCCTAATCTCTTTGTTAATGATGATGCCTTGGTATAAGAGAAGGCTTGATGAACTAAAGTAATGAGATTGATAATGCCTTGGTATAAAAGAAGGATTGATGAATTGATAGAATGAGATTAGTGGAGCGGGTGTCACGAACCGACATGTAAAATTAGGGGATCGGGTGTCACGAACCGACACGTAGAATTAGGGAATCGGGTGTCACGAACCGACACGTAGAATTAGGGGATCGGGTGTCACGAACCGACACGTAGAATTAGGGGATCGGAGTGTCACGTTCTGACACATAGAATTAGGGGATCGGGTGTCACGAACAGACACGTAGAATTAGGGGATCGGAGTGTCACGTTCCGACACATGGTAGTAGTGGATCGGAGTGTCACGTACCGACACAAGAGGAATAAAGATAATGAATCTTGAAAGATGTTAATATACTCAATCTAATGAACCTAATTCCCAAATGAGTATGGTATTGAGGCTTGAGTACTCATGGGTGAACTTGGCGGTACTTATTAATGATTATAGTACTTGTTGTTGCTACATGTTGAGTATCGTAGTTGATTTTATAATATTACTTGATATATATTGTTTTCTATTTTGAGTTGGCCGATGATACATACTCAGTACTTGTGTCTGTACTGACCCCCTACTTGTATGTTCTTTCCTTGTTATATGTGGAGTGCAGCAAACCTGCCGTCGTCTTCAACTCAACCGCAATTCTAGCCAGTCTTTATTACACCGGATTTTCAGGGTGAGCTAAGGCTTCTAGCTTGGACTGGATCTTCTTCTTCATGTCTTAATGCCTTGAAGTTCCGGCATGGACTAGATTTTACTTGTTTTAGCTTCTTAGAATACTCTTAGTTTAGTAATTTGATCATAGATGTTCTTGTGGTGATGACTTCCATATTTTGGGGAATAATAGATGTTGAGTTTTTAGAAGTTTATTGAATTGATTTTTTTTATTAATGAGTTTAAGTCTTCCGCATTACTTTCTGTTGATATTATATTGAAATGTTGGGATTTAGATTGGTTGGTTCGCTCACATAGGAGGGTAAATGTGGGTGCCAGTCGCGGCTCGGTTTTGGGTCTAGTAGAGTCTTAAGGAACGGTAGGGGGACGCCTTTACTTTTCTTTGAGAGGCTATAAGACTTTAGGAAAATTCCATTCTTTCTTTCTTTCTTTCTTGCTACTACTTGAATCCACTTGGTATCTAGGTGATACAAATTGTTATCTGACCATCTTCACTCTATTTCGCAGATGGTTAGAACTAGAGCAACGACTGCGCCAACACCAACACCGGCAAGGCAAGATACATCTGAGCCAGCCACTGGGGCTGTAGCTCGAAGAGGAGTAGTGGCAAGAGGCCGTGGAAGAGGTCGTGGGAGGACGTCCTGTAGAGGAAGAGGACAAGCACCTAGCCCAACTGGTACTAGGGCGGTGACTCCTCCACCGACTGAGGAAGTAGTAAGAGAGGGTGAGGAAGGGGAGAATGAACAAGTGCCGAATGAGGAATTGCCACCCCAACCTACCCCAGAGATGATCAATCAGGTTCTTGCTTATCTTAGCGGGTTATCTGATCAGGTCCAGGCACCTCCAGTGTTTGCTGCACCAACACCCTAGGGTCCGGAGGTACAACATGCAACTACTATGGCTCCCCGCATGGATGCCTCATTGGAAATAGGCACGTTTCCTCGTCTGACTACAGGGCCTATAATGACAAATGATCAGCATGAACTTTTCAGTAAGTTCTTGAAATTGAAACCTCCAGTCTTCAAGGGTGCTAAATCTGAGGATGCCTACGATTTTCTTGTTGACTGTCATGAGCTACTACACAAGATGGGTATAGTAGAACGGTTTGGTGTTGAGTTTGTGACTTATCAGTTTCAAAGGAATGCCAAGATGTGGTGGCGGTAACATGTTGTGTGCCAACCAACAGAGGCACCACCTATGACTTGGGCATCATTCTCTAGCTTGTTTATGGAGAAGTATATCCCACGGACTTTGAGGGATAGGAAAAGAGATGAGTTCTTAAGCCTAGAGCAAGGTAGGATGTCGGTTACTGCATATGAGGCTAAGTTTCGTGCACTATCCAGATATGCCACCCAGCTTTGTTTCAGTCCACAAGAGCGGATTCGCCGTTTTGTGAAGGGGTTAAGGTCAGAGTTGCGGATTTCAGCCTTACAGGTAGCGGCTACGGCAAAATCCTTTCAAGAAGTGGTAGACTTCGTGATAGAGGTGGAAGGAGTAAAGCCAGATGACTTCACCATGGCATCGACATCAAAAAGGTTTTGAAAGGGAGGTGAGTTTAATGGTTCTTACTCTAGAGGACGGGGTTCAGGAGGTTACTCGGTCTGACCAATTCAGTCTTCACTACAAACTGTAGTTGTGGGTCCACCTCAGACCGGTCAACATTTCTTTGAGGTTGGAGGTTATTCCCAGACTTCGTCATTCTCACAGAGACCTATGCTAGACCCCAGAGAATGTTATGGATATGGGGAGACTGGACATATTAGGAGGAATTATCCAAAACAGAGTTATAGACCCCCAATAGCTAGAGGTAGAGGTGTTCATGGTAGAGGCCGTTATTCTGGAGGACGTGGTGGTCGAGGTAATGTTGGTCACCAAAATGGCTGGGGTGATGGGCAAACTGGAGCCACTACAGCACAACATGGTAGGGGCAACGGGCAGACCAGTGATAGGGCCCATTGTTACGCTTTCCCTGGGAGATCCGAAGCGGAGACATCTGATGCTATCATCACAGGTAATCTTTCGATTTGTGATTGCATGGCTTCTGTATTGTTTGATCCTGGATCCACATTTTCTTATGTATCTTCTTCATTTGCTACTGGTCTTAATTTTCCTTGTGAATTGCTTGACATGCCTATTCGTGTTTCTACTCCGGTGGGTGAGTCTGCGATAGTTGAAAAAGTATATAGGTCTTGTTTGGTGACTTTTGTGAGGAGCAACACTTATGTAGATTTGGTTATCTTAGAAATGGTTGACTTCGATGTAATTCTGGGTATGACTTGGCTTTCTCCAAATTTTGCAATATTGGATTGTAACGCTAAAACTGTGACGTTAGCCAAGCTTGGGACAGACCTGTTAGTGTGGGAGGGTGACTACACTTCCACTCCGGTTAGTATCATCTCCTTTCTTCGTGCTAAGAGAATGGTTAGTAAAGGGTGTTAAGCTTTCTTGGCACATCTCAGGGATGACACTACCCAAGTACCTTCAATTGAGTTGGTTTCGGTAGTCCGTGAGTTTCTGGATGTGTTCCCTGCAGATCTTCCTGGTATGCCACCGGATAGAGATATTGATTTTTGCATTAATCTGGAACCGGGTACTCGCCCTATTTCTATACCCCCTTATAGAATGGCTCTCGCTGAATTAAGAGAGTTAAAGGCCCAACTTCAAGAGTTGCTAAGTAAAGGTTTCATTAGACCAAGTGCATCTCCTTGGGCTATTCCGGTTTTGTTTGTGAAAAAGAAGGATGGAAGTTTTCGAATGTGCATAGACTATAGACAACTGAATAAGGTAACTATTAAGAACAAGTATCCTCTTCCTCGCATTGATGACTTGTTCGATCAGTTACAAGGTGCTTGTGTCTTCTCTAAGATTGACTTGAGATCCGGTTATCATCAATTGAAAATACGGGCAACGGATGTGCTAAAGACTGCTTTTCGGACCAGGTATGGGCATTACGAATTTGTAGTGATGTCTTTTGGTCTTACGAATGCTCCTGCTGCTTTCATGAGCTTGATGAACGGAATTTTTAAGCCATATCTGGATCTCTTTGTGATCGTATTTATTGATGATATACTGATATACTCAAAGAGCAAGAAAGAACATGAGGAGCATTTGAGAATTGTGTTGGAAGTATTAAGGGAGAAAAGGCTTTATGCCAAATTCTCCAAGTGTGAGTTTTGGCTAGATTCAGTGTCCTTCCTGTGGCACGTGGTTTCTAAGGATGGAGTGATGGTGGATCCTTCTAAGATTGAGATAGTGAGGAATTGGGTAAAACCTACTAATGTGTTAGAAATAAGGAGCTTTGTTGGTTTAGCTAGCTATTACCGTCGATTTGACAAGGGATTCTCTTCCATTGCTTCCCAATTGACGAACTTGACTAAGCAGAATGTTCCATTTGTATGGTCGGACGAATGTGAGGAAAGCTTTCAGAAACTCAAGACCTTGTTGACTACTGCACCAATCCTTACCCTGCCAGTGGAAGGTAAGAATTTCATTGTCTATTGTGATGCATCTTATTCGGGTTTGGTTGCAGTGCTAATGCAAGAGAAGAACGTAATTGCTTATGCTTCAAGGCAATTAAAGGTGCACGAACGTAATTACCCGACCCATGATTTGGAGTTGGCTGCGGTAGTATTTGCATTGAAGCAATGGAGGCACTATCTGTATGGGGTTAAGTGTGAAGTCTATACGGATCATCGTAGCCTACAGTATGTCTTTACTCAGAAAGATTTGAATTTGAGGCAGAGGAGATGGATGGAACTACTGAAGGACTACAATATCACTATTCTGTATCATCCCGGAAAAACTAATGTTGTGGCAGACGCCTTAAGTAGAAGGGCAGGAAGCATGGGAAGTCTAGCTCACTTGCAAGTTTCTAGATGCCCGTTGGCTAGAGAAATCCAAAACTTGGCTAATGACTTTATGAGGTTAGAAGTAAATGAGAAGGGAGGATATTTTGCTTGTGTGGAGGCGAGATCTTCCTTTCTTGACAAGATCAAGGGAACACAGTTTGATGATGAGAAATTGATCCGGATACGAGATAAAGTGTTGCGAGGAGAGGCTAAGGAAGCACAAATCGATGAGCAAGGTGTTTTGAGAATTAAGGGAAGGGTATGTGTACCCCGCATCGATGATTTAATCAACACTATTCTGACAGAGGCTCATAGTTCAAGGTATTCTATACATCCGGGTGCAACCAAGATGTACCGTGACCTAAAGCAACACTTTTGGTGGAGTAGAATGAAGCGCGAAATTGTTGATTTTGTTGCCAAATGTCCAAATTGTCAACAAGTAAAGTATGAACACCAGAGGCCCGGAGGAACACTTCAGAGAATGCCCATTTTGGAATGGAAGTGGGAGAGAATCGCAATGGACTTCGTGGTTGGTCTTCCAAAGACAATGGGTAAGTATGACTCTATTTGGGTGATTGTTGATAGGTTGACTAAGTCTGCTCACTTCATTCTGGTCAAGGTGACCTACAATGCCGAGAAGTTAGCCAAAATTTACATCTCAGAAATTGTTCGATTGCATGGAGTTCCACTCTCCATTATATCAGATAGAGGTACGCAGTTTACTTCTAAATTTTGGAGAACATTGCATGCGGAATTAGGTACTAGATTGGACCTTAGTACCGCATTTCACCCTCAGACTGATGGTCAGTCTGAGCGAACGATTCAAGTGTTGGAAGATATGCTTCGTGCATATGTGATAGAATTTGGTGGCCATTGGGACAGCTTCTTACCCTTAGCGGAGTTTTCATACAATAATAGCTATCACTCAAGTATTGACATGGCCCCATTTCAAGCATTGTATGGTAGGAGATGTAGGTCTCCCATTGGGTGGTTTGATGCATTTGAGGTTAGACCTTGGGGTACTGACCTTTTGAGGGATTCATTAGAGAAAGTGAAATCTATTCAAGAAAAGCTTTTAGCGGCGAAAAGTAGGCAAAAGGAATATGCGGATCGAAAGGTTAGAGACTTAGAGTTCATGGAGGGTGACCAAGTCTTGTTGAAGGTTTCGCCCATGAAAGCGGTGATGCGGTTTGGTGAAAGAGGTAAGCTAAGCCCAAGGTATATTGGACCATTTGAAGTACTTAAGTGAATAGGGGAGGTGGCTTATGAATTAGACTTGCCTCCAGGACTGTTAGAAGTGCATCCGGTATTTCATGTGTCTATGTTGAAAAGATACCATGGGGATGAGAACTACATCATTCGTTGGGATTCAGTCCTGCTTGATGAGAATTTGTCTTATGAGGAGGAGCCTGTTGCTATTCTAGATAGAGAAGTCCGCAAGTTGAGGTCAAGGGAGATTGCATCCATCAAGGTTGAATGGAAGAATCGATCAGTTGAAGAGCCCACTTGGGAGAAGGAGGCTGATATGCGAGAAAGATACCCACACCTGTTTACAGATTCAGGTACTCCTTCTCGCCCTTGTTTTTCTTCTTGTGATCGTTCGAGGACGAACGATGGGTAAATTGGTATCTATTGTAATGACCTGTTTAGTCGTTTTGAGCAGCAGATTTTACTCTGGAAAAACTGGCTAAGACGACGGACCCCGCGACGGACCGTCATGGGCACGACGGACCGTCGAGGGGGTCTCGTTTCAAAACACTTAGAAATTCTGAAATTTGAGTACTGAAATCGACTCTCTGAACTTTGTAACGGAATGGCAGGACGGACCGTCGTGGGCACGATGGACCGTCACACATCCTCCACAGAAATTAAGTCTTTGAACTTCGTGACGACATGGCAGGACGGACCGTCGTGGGTACGACGGACCGTCACAGACTCTTCAAGGAAATTTAGTCTCTGAAGTGCATGGCCGGAAGCGATGGGGCCAGTTATCGCGAGAGCAGCGGGCCTTCACCAGGCACGGGCCAGACGTCATAACTGCGTAATCCCAGGCTGGGTCGGATTTCTGTTAAGTGATTTAAGGGGCGTTTTGGACTATTCCTGCTTATAATTATAAAGTTAGTGGTTTAATATTAATAACTCAATTACTTGGGGGTTAAAAGAGGTAACCTTGAGTTAATTAGTGGGTTAATTCCTCATCTTTTATACTTAATTATATGGTAATTAGGGTAAAAGAAAAGAGGGTTTGAATAAGAAAAATAGAAAGAACAAGGAGAGGGAAAGAGAAACGATCGAGAGAGAGGAACGAAGAGGATAACAAAGCTTTGGGAAATTGCTTGCTTGATCACGGATCTTCGGTGGAGGTAGGTTATGGTTTTTATGCTATTCGTAGTAGACTCTTAATAGCGAATGATATGTGTTGGTAATATTATCTCATCTTCTATATGCTTAATTGTATGCTTGCATGAATGTGATTATATAATTGTGATAAAATAAGCATGATGAAGCTATTGAATCATAAATCTTGAAAAACCCTAATCTCTTTGTTAATGATGATGCCTTGGTATAAGAGAAGGCTTGATGAACTAAAGTAATGAGATTGATGATGCCTTGGTATAAAAGAAGGATTGATGAATTGATAGAATGAGATTAGTGGAGCGGGTGTCACGAACCGACACGTAGAATTAGGGGATCGGGTGTCACGAACCGACACATAGAATTAGGGGATCGTGTGTCACGAACCGACACGTAGAATTAGGGGATCGGGTGTCACGAACCGACACGTAGAATTAGGGTATCGGAGTGTCACGTTCTGACACATAGAATTAGGGGATCGGGTGTCACGAACCGACACATAGAATTAGGGGATCGGAGTGTCACGTTCCGACCACATAGTAGTAGGGGATCGGAGTGTCACGTTCCGACCACATAGTAGTAGGGGATCGGAGTGTCACGTACCGACACAAGTGGAATAAAGATAATGAATCTTGAAAGATGTTAATATACTCAATCTAATGAACCTAATTCCCAAATGAGTATGGTATTGAGGCTTGAGTCCTCATGGGTGAACTTGGCGGTACTTATTAATGATTATAGTACTTGTTGTTGCTACATGTTGAGTATCGTAGTTGATTTTATAATATTACTTGATATACATTGTTTTCTATTTTGAGTTGGCCGATGATACCTACTCAGTACTTGTGTTTGTACTGACCCCCTACTTGTATGTTCTTTTCTTGTTATATGTGGAGTGCAGCAAACGTGCCGTCGTCTTCAACTCAACCGCAATTCTAGCCAGTCTTCATTACACCGGATTTTCAGGGTGAGCTAATGCTTCTAGCTTGGACTGGATCTTCTTCTTCATGTCTTGATGCCTTGAAGTTCCGGCATGGACTAGCTTTTACTTGTTTTAGCTTCTTAAAATACTCTTAGTTTAGTAATTTGATCATAGATGTTCTTGTGGTGATGACTTCCAGATTTTGGGGAATAATAGATGTTGAGTTTTTAGAAGTTTATTGAATTGATTTTTTTTATTAATGAGCTTAAGTCTTCCGTATTACTTTCTGTTGATATTATATTGAAATGTTGGGGTTTAGATTGGTTGGTTCGCTCACATAGGAGGGTAAATGTGGGTGCCAGTCGCGGCTCGGTTTTGGGTCGTGACATATATAAAATAGAGTTCCTTTAGTTATTCTTTTTGTACTGTAAAAAGGCCTTATGTAGTTCTGGTATCTTAGATATCTCTTCTCCTGTTATTGTATATAATGTACTCAATAGTCCATAGTTGTAGCAAGTTGCTACTAGATTTGGATTTGTTTCGGGTTGTGCAATTAACTTATTATAACCTTGTAGATATTGGGTTATATAATCTTCATTGGGTTTTTTTTGTATCTTTAGCTCTGGGATTTCGGTTTAGGAAGGTTTGTATTTTGTATATATTTTCTATATACGTTCTAGTGATGTGGTTGTATGTCTGTTTCAGAGAGTTTAGGTTGGCTTTATAGATATTTGTCTGTTGAGGGACGAATGTATCTTTTTGGGTATTCTGAGGAGTATATGGTTTTGAAAATAATTTATTCATGTTTGTATTTGTATATTTTACCTTAGCTTCCTCTTTTTTCGCAGATGGTCCTGCTGTAGATGTGCTTCCTGCTGTAGTTGAGCCCCCTGCAGATGTATATATCTTTTTGTTTTGGGTTTTTAGGTGTTTTCCATCGTCACCTTCTAGTTCCGCATGTTTTAAGTCATGCTGCTGACTTAGCTCCGCATATTTTGAGTCATGCTGCTGACTTTTAACTGTTTCTTTCAATATTTGTACTTCTGTTTCTATTTTTTCCATCTTTTGGCAAAGATTGGTCATCATAGCCAATATCTCTTTCATTGTACCTGTTTCTTGAGAGGTAGTCTGCAACAAGATTCTTATCAGTTTTAATTATTTCAATTATGAATGAAAAATTTAATATATTTAATACCAATCTTCTTATTTTCTTTTGTTGTAACTGAATCTTCTACCTTTTTAGTTATCCACCATTTTAGCTGTGTATTATTTGTTCTCACAATAAATTTATTGTAAAATATATATGGTTCAAATGCTAATAAACATTTATATAATGCAAATAATTATTTTCTATTTATTTCCCATTTTATTTGTGCTTCTGCATAAGATCGTGAATAATATCTACAATGGTGTTCTATTTTTTCATTTTCATATCTATATTTTAAAACTCCTCCATAACTATGATCACTTGAATCTATTTCAACAATATAAGTAAATGTTTTATTTTCATCAGGAAAGTAATGTTTTGGTAATTTTTTACATAAATTCTTAATATTTCTTATATGTTCTTTATCTTTATTGTTGAAATAGTATTCAACATCTTTTTTAAGTTTTTTATGTAATGGTTTTAAATGCTCTGCTAATTTTGGTATATACTCTCTTACTTGATTTACTAATCCTAGAAAGGATTGTAATTTCTTTTTTGTATCTATATTTTCATCAAGGGTGATTATTTTTTGTACTATATGGTTTTGCATTTTTATTCCATTTCTATCTATTTGTATTCCTAGAAATTCTATCTGTGGTTTCATAATTTCTGCTTTCTTTTTACTTAAACTTATACCTGAATGTTTAATTATACGTATAAATTTTTCTAATAACCTTATATGTTCATCTTGTGTTCTAGAATATAATAATATATCATCTATATATACAATACAATTAACTGGTTAAAATAGTTATCCATAAAATGCTGATATCTACCTGGTGCATTTTTATATCCAAACGGTAAAACATTCCATTCATAGATACCTTGCGGTACTGTGAATGCTGTTAGTTGTTTAGATTCTTCTTCTAGTTTTAGGTGATAAAATCCTGATTTACAATCAAATTTACTAAAATAGTTATATCCTTGTATTTGTCTTATTTTTAGTATTTTATTTGGTATTGGGTAATTATATGTTTTAGTTTTAGCATTTAGGTTACGATAATCTATAACAATTCTACTTTACCTCTTTTTTGTTCACTATGTTTTATAACTATAAATGCTGGACTTGTATGTTTACTATTGCTTTCTTGTATGTAATTATTTTCTAATAGTTCATCTATATGTATTTTGAATTCTTTTAAATCATCAAAGTTATATTTTAATGGTTTCTGTGTTATTATACTATTTTCATCTATTAGTTAAATTTTTACTTTTGTCTTATGTTTTTCCCATCCTTGTAATGGATCTTCATTGTATAATAGTTTTAGTTGTTAATTAATTATTCTAACTTTGTCTATTGTAAATGTCACGACCCAAAACGAGCCGCGAGTGACACCCACACTTATTCTCCTAGGTGAGCGAACCAACAAATCTAAACCCCAACATTTACTAGTATATCAATTATGAATAGTAAAAATAATGCGGAAGATCCACAACTTATTAACGTAATCAATTAAATAAACTTCTAAAGTTTAATACTTATTATTCCCAAAATCTGGAAGTCATCACACCAAGAACATCTATCCTCAAATTTCTAAATCTAAGAGTATTTAAGAAGCTAAAATAAGTAAAAAGATGGTCCATGTCCGAACTTCAAGACATCAAGACGTGATGGAGAGAATCCAGCACGAGCTAGGAATAATAGCTCACCCTGAACTCTGATGTGCTGAAGACTGGCTAGAGCTGAGGACGAGTCGAAGTCGATGGCACGCTTGATGCACTCCACAAAAAACAAAGAAGAAAATTACAAGTAGGGGTCGGTACAAGGAACACGTACTGAATAGAAAACAATATATACTGAATAATAATATAAAATCAACCACAATACTTAACAGGTGACAAGCAACAAGTACAAGAACCATTGGCAACAACACCAAGCACACCTATGAGGATTCAAGCCTCCACACCATACTCATTTGGGAAATAGGTTCTTCGAATTTGAGTATACTCATTTGGGAAATAGGTTCTTCGAATTTGAGTAATTCAAGATTCCTTCTCTTTATTGTTATCGTGTCGGAACGTGACACTCCGATCCCATATACCGTGTCGAAACGTGACACTCCGATCCCCTAATACGTGTCGGAACGTGACACTCTGATCCAATATTACCGTGTCGGAATGTGACACTCCGATCCATTTATCTCATTATTTTATTTCATCAAGTCTTCTTTACGTCAAGGCGTCATCTTAATAGAGAGGACTTAAGATTGAATATTCAACAGTCTCATCATTCTAACCAACCACAACTACACAATCAAAACATACAAACACACAATCAAGCACATAGAAGACATTACAATACCACCCAATACATATCGATCGCTACTTAGAGTTTATCTATCACATAGAAATAAACCATAACCTACCTCCACCAAAGAATCGTGATCAAGCAAGCTACTTCCCCAATGCCTTTGCTTTCCTCAATGCCTATGAATCCTTTCAATCTGAAGTCTAAGTCACTTGCTTTCTTCATCGTTCTCTCTCTCGCTCGTTCTCCCTTTCTGTTCTTTTTATTTTTCTTCTCCAGATTCTTTTTCTTTTACCCTAATTATCATATAATCCATCATGATAAAAGTAACCAACTATTTATTCCCCTATTATCTTCTTTAACCCTCAAGTAAATAAATTATTAAACTTACCCCATTAATTTCATAATTATAATCATGAATAGTCCAAAAGACCCATTTAAATTTTAGCGGAAATCTGACCCAGGGTGGAGTTACGCAGCTTGTGACGGTCCGTCGTATCTATGACGGTCCGTCTTGCAGGTCTGTCACAAAGTTCAGAGAGTTAAATTTAGTAGTGAGGTTATGCAACTTGTGACGGTCCGTCGTATCTACGATGGTCCGTCGCAGCTCCGTCGTGACGCTCGTGAGAGTCGATCCCGACCCGATTTCGTGAGTTGAAGTGTTTTGGAACGAAGACCCTCGACGGACTGTCGTGCCTATGACGGTTCGTCCTACCTGTCGTCGAGGGTAATGAGGAGAGCAGCGGAAGAAATTACACAAGTATGGACGACAGAGTCCATCACGGTCCGTCGTGACCATGACAATCCGTCGCGTGATCCGTCGACCCAGTCAGTTTTTATCAAAAATAATTCTACTGCTCGAACCGACTAAACAGGTTGTTACAATAGATACCAATTTACCCATCGTTCGTCCTCGAACGATCACAGGAAGAAAAGCAAGGGCGAGAAAAAGTACCTGAATCTGTAAAAAGATGTGGATATCTTTCTTGCATATCAGCCTCATTCTTCCAACTAGACTCTTCAACTGGCCGATTCTTCCACTGAACCTTGATAGATGCAATCTCCTTTGATCTCAACTTGCGGACCTCTCTATCTAAAATAGCAACAAGCTCCTCCTCATAAGACAAATTCTCATCAAGAAGAACTGAATCCCAACGAATAATGTAGTTTCCATCCCCACGGTATTTTTTTCAGCATAGACACATGAAATACCGGGTGCACCTCTGAGAGTCCTGGAGGCAATGCCAATTCATAAGCCACCTCCCCCACGCGCTTCAGAACTAGAAATGGACCAATATACGTCGGACTAAGCTTACCTCGCTTACCAAACCGCATCACCCCTTTCATGGGCGAAACCTTCAGCAAGACTTGTTCACCCTCCATAAAATCCAAATCCCTAACCTTTCGATCTGCATATTCTTTCTGCCTGTTCTGAGCTGCTAGAAGCTTCTCCTGAATGAATTTTACTTTATCTAACGATTCCCTGAAAAGATCGGTACCCCATGGTCTCACCTCAAATGCATCAAACCAACCAATGGGAGACCTACATCTCCTCCCATACAGTGCCTCAAATGGGGCCATATCAATACTTGAGTGATAGCTATTATTGTATGAAAACTCCGCTAAGGGTAAGAAGTTATCCCAATGACCACCAAATTCTATCACACATGCCCGAAGCATATCCTCTAACACCTGAATCGTTCGCTCAGACTGACCATCGGTCTGAGGGTGAAATGCAGTACTAAGATCCAACCTAGTACCTAATTCGGCATGCAATGTTCTCCAAAACTTAGAAGTAAATTGCGTACCTCTATCTGATATGATGGAAAATGGAACTCCACGCAATCGAACAATTTCTGAGATATTGAGTTTGGCTAACTTCTCTGCATTGTAAGTCACATTGACCGGAATGAAGTGAGCAGACTTAGTCAATCTGTCAACAATTACCCAAATAGAATCAAACTTACCCAATGTCTTTGGAAGACCAACCACAAAATCCATTTCAATTCTTTCCCATTTTCATTCAGGAATGGGCATTTTCTGAAGTGTTCCTCTGGGCTTCTGGTGTTCATACTTTACCTGCTGACAATTCGGGCATTGGGCAACAAAATCAACAATGTCAAGCTTCATACTACTCCACCAAAAATGTTGCTTTAGGTCACGATACATCTTGGTTGCACCAGGATGTATAGAATACCTTGAACTATGAGCCTCTGTAAGAATAGTGTAAATCAAATTATCAATACGGGGTACACATACCCTTCCCTTAATTCTCAAAACGCCTTCCTCATCAATTATTGCCTCTTTAGCCTCTCCTCGTAATACCATATCTCGAATTCGGATCAGTTTCCCATCAGTAAACTGTTTTCCCTTAATCTTGTCAAGAAAAGAAGATCTTGCCTCCACACAAGCCAAAAATCATCCCTTCTCTAGTACTTCCAGCCTCATAAAGTCATTAGCCAGAGTCTGAACCTCTCTAGCCAATGGGCTTCTAGAAACCTGTAAGTGGGCTAGACTTCCCATGCTCCCTGCTTTTCTACTTAAAGCATTTGCCACAACATTAGCTTTTCCTGGGTGATTTAGAATAGTAATATCATAGTCCTTCAGTAGTTCCATCCACCTCCTCTGCCTCAAATTCAAATCTTTCTGAGTAAAGACATACTGTAAACTACGATGATCTGTATAGACTTCACACTTAACCCCATATAGATAATGTCTCAATTGCTTTAATGCAAACACAACTGCAGCCAACTCCAAATCATGGGTCGGATAGTTACGTTCATGCAGTTTTAATTGCCTCAAAGCATAAGCAATTACATTCCTTTCCTGCATTAGCACTGCACCCAAACCAGAATAAGATGCATCACAATAAACAATGAAATTCTTACCTTCCACTGGCAAGGTAAGAATTGGTGCAGTAGTCAACAAGGTCTTGAGGTTCTGGAAGCTTTCTTCACATTCGTCCGACCATACCAATGGAACATTCTGCTTAGTCAAATTTGTCAGTTGGGAAGCAATAGAAGAAAATCCCTTGTCAAATCGACGTTAGTAGCTAGCTAAACCAACAAAGCTCCTTACCTCTGTAACATTAGTAGGTCTTACCCAACTCTGCACTGCTTCAATTTTATAAGGATCCACCATCACTCCATCCTTAGAAACCACGTGCCCCAAGAAGGACACTGAATTTAGCCAAAACTCACACTTGGAGAATTTGGCATAAAGCCTTTTCCCCTCAACAATTCCAATACAATTCTCAAATGCTCCTCATGTTCTTTCCTGCTGTTTGAGTATATCAGTATATCATCAATAAATACAATAACAAAGATCAGATATGGCTTAAAAATCCCGTTCATCAGGCTCATGAAAGCAGCAGGGGCATTCGTAAGCCCAAAAGACTTTACTAAGAATTCATAATGCTCATACCTGGTTCGAAAAGCAGTCTTTGGCACATCTGTTGCCCGTATTTTCAATTGATGATAACCGGATCTCAAATCAATTTTAGAGAAGACACAAGCACCTTGTAACTGATCTAACAAATCATCAATGCGAGGAATGGGATACTTGTTCTTAATAGTTACCTTATTCAGCTGCCTGTAGTCTATGCACATCCAAAAACTTTCATCTTTCTTCTTCACAAATAAAAAAGGAGCACCCCAAGGGGATGCACTCGGTCTAATAAAACCTTTACCTAACAACTCCTAAAGTTGGGCCTTTAACTCTCTTAACTCGGCTGGAGCCATTCTATAAAGGGGGGAATGGAAATGGGGCGAGTACCTGGCTCCAGATCAATACAAAAATCAATATCCCTATCCGGTGGCATACCAGGAAGGTCTGCAGGAAACATATCCAGAAACTCACGGACTATCGAGACAGACTCAATCAAAGGTACTTGGGAAGTATCATCCCTGAGATGTGCCAAGAAAGCTAAACAACCCTTACTAACCATTCTCTTAGCACGAAGAAAGGAGATGATATGAACTGGAGTGGAAATATAGTCACCCTCCCACACTAGCGGATCTGTCCGGGGCTTGGCCAATGTCACAGTTTTAGCATTACAATCTAAGATTGCAAAATTTGGAGAAAGCCAAGTCATACCCAGAATTACATCGAAATCAACCATCTCTAGAATAATCAAATCTATATGAGTATTGCTCCCTCACAAAAGTCACAAGACAAGACCTATACACCTTCTCAACTATCACAGACTCACCCACAGGAGTAGAGACACGAATAGGCATGTCAAGCAAATCACAATATAAATCAAGACCAGTAGAAAAGGAGGAAGATACATATGAAAATGTGGATCCAGGATCAAATAATACAGAAGCCATGCAATCACAGACCAAAAGATTACCTGTGATAACAACATCAGATGTCTCTGCTTCGGACCTCCCGGGGAAAACATAACAATGGGCCCTATCACCCGCTGCCTGCTGTTCTCTACCATGTTGCGCCGCAGAGCTCCAGCCTGCCCGCCACCCCTACCGATTTGGTGACCAAAGATTACCTTGGCCACCACGTCCTCCAGAATGGCGGCCTCTCCCATGACCACCTCTACCTCTAACTATTGGGGGTCTGTAACTCTATTTTGGACAATATTTCCTAATATGTCCAGTCTCTCCACATCCATAACAATTTCTGGAGTCAAGCATAGGTCTCTATGAGAATGACGAAGTCTGGGGATAACCTCCAAACTCAGAGAAATGCTGACTGGTCTACGATGGACCCCCAGCTACAGCCTGCAGTGATGACTGAATAGGTCGGGCTGGGTAACCTCCTGAACTCTGCCCTCTGGAGTAAGAACCACTAAACTCACCTCCCTTACGGAACTTCTTAGATGTCGACGCCATGGTGAAATCGTCTGGCTTCACCCCCTCCACCTCTATCACAAAATCAACCACTTCCTGAAAGGATTTTGGTGCAGCAGCTACCTGTAAGGCTAGGATCTGCAAATCTGACCTCAATCCTTTCACAAAACGGTGAATCCGCTCTTGTGGACTGAAGCAAAGCTGGGTGGCATACCTTGATAGTGCACGCAATTTAGCCTCATAAGCAGTAACAGACATCCTGCCTTGCTCTAGGCTTAGGAACTCATCTCTCCTCTTGTCCCTCAAAGTACGGGGTATATACTTCTCCATAAATAAGCTAGAGAATGATGCCCAAGTCATAGGTGGTGCCTGTGCTAGTTGACACTCAACATACGACGGCCACCACATTTTGGCATTCCCCTGAAACTGATAGGTCACAAACTCAACAACGAATCGTTCTACTATGTCCATCTTATGTAGCAGCTCATGACAATCAACCAGAAAATCATAGGCATCCTCAGATTCAGCACCCTTGAAGACTGGAGGTTATAGACCCTGTAGTCAATCGAGGAAACGTGCCTACTTCCAATGAGGAATCCATGCGGGGAGCTACAGCAGCTGCATGTTGTACTCCCGGAACCTGAGGTGCTGGTGCAGAAAACACTGGAGGTGTCTGACCCTGATCAGATAACCCGCTAAGATAAGTAAGAACCTGGTTAATCATCTCTGGGGTAGGCTGGGGTGGTAATTCCTCATCTTGAACCTGCTCGTTTTCCCCTTCTTCACCCTCTCTCACTACCTCATCAGTCGGTGGTGGAGTCACCGCCCTATTACTAGCTACACCGAGTGTTTGTCCTCTACCTCTAGAGGGCATCCTCCTGCGACCTCTACCACGGCCTCTTGCCACTGCTCCTCCTCGAGCTACAGCCCCAATGGTTGGCTCAGACGCACCCTGTCTTGCCGGTGTTGGTGTTGTCACTGTTGTTGCTCTAGTTCTAACAATCTGCGAAATAGAGTGAGGATGTCAGATACCAATTTGTATCACCTAGATACCAATTGGATCCAAGTAATAGCATGAAAGAAAGAAAGAATGGAATTTTCCTAAAGTCCTATAGCCTCTCAAAGAAAAGTAAGGGCGTCTCCCTACCGTTCCTCAAGACTCTACTAGACTCGTTCTTGTGTGATGAGACCAATGAACCTAACGCTCTGATACCAAAATTGTCACAACCCAAAACGAGCAGCGAGTGGCACCCACACTTATCCTCCTAGGTGAGCGAACCAACAAATCTAAACCCCAACATTTACCAGTATATCAATTATGAATAGTAAAAATAATGCGGAAGATCCAAAACTTATTAACGTAATCAATTAAATAAACTTCTAAAGTTTAATACTTATTATTCCCAAAATCTGGAAGTCATCACACCAAGAACATCTATCCTCAAATTTCTAAATCTAAGAGTATTTAAGAAGCTAAAATAAGTAAAAAGATGGTCCATGTCCGAACTTAAAGACATCAAGACGAGTAGGAGAGAATCCAGCACGAGCTAGGAATAATAGCTCACCCTGAACTCTGATGTGCTGAAGACTGGCTAGAGCTGAGGACGAGTCGAAGTCGATGGCACGCTTGCTGCACTCCACAAATGACAAAGAAGAAAATTACAAGTAGGGGTCAGTACAAGGAACACGTACTGAGTAAGTATCATCAGCCAACTCAAAATAGAAAACAATATATACTGAATAATAATATAAAATCAACCACAATACTTAACAGGTGACAAGCAACAAGTACAAGAACCATTGGCAACAACACCAAGCACACCTATGAGGATTCAAGCCTCCACACCATACTCATTTGGGAAATAGGTTCTTCGAATTTGAGTATATTAACATAATTCAAGATTCCTTCTCTTTATTATTATCGTGTCGGAACGTGACACTCCGATCCCATATACCGTGTCGGAACGTGACACTCCGATCCCCTAATACGTGTCGAAACGTGACACTCCGATCCAATATTACCGTGTCGGAACGTGACACTCTGATCCATTTATCTCATTATTTTATTTCATCAAGTCTTATTTACATCGAGGCGTCATCTTAATAGAGAGGATTTAAGATTGAAGATTCAAAAATCTTATCATTCTAACCAACCACAACTACACAATCAAAACATACAAACACACAATCAAGCACATAGAAGACTTTACAATACCACCAATACATATCGATCGCTACTTAGAGTTTATCTATCACATAGAAATAAACCATAACCAACCTCCACCGGAGAATCGTGATCAAGCAAGCTACTTCCCCAATGCCTTTGCTTTCCTCAATGCCTATGAATCCTTTCAATCTGAAGTCTAAGTCACTTGCTTTCTTCTTCGTTCTCTCTCTCTCGCTCGTTCTCTCTTTCTGTTCTTTTTATTTTTCTTCTCCACATTCTTTTTCTTTTACCCTAATTAACATATAATCCATCATGATAAAAGTAACCCACTATTTATTCCCCTATTATCTTCTTTAACCCCCAATTAAATAAATTATTAAACTTACCCCACTAATTTCATAATTATAATCATGAATAGTCCAAAATACCCATTTAAATTTAGCAGAAATCCGACCCAGGGTGGAGTTACGCAGCTTGTGACGGTCCATCGTATCTATGACGGTCCGTCCTGCAGGTCCTTCACAAAGTTCAGAGAGTTAAATTCAGTAGTGAGGTTACGCAACTTGTGATGGTCCGTCGTATCTACGACGGTCCGTGCTGCAGTTCCGTCGTGAAGTTCAGAGAGTCAATCCAGTACCCAGATTTCAGAGTTGAAGTGTTTTGGAACGAAGACCCTCGACGGACCGTCGTGCCTATGACAGTTCGTCCTACCTGTCGTCGAGGGTACTGAGGAGAGCAGCGGAAGAAATTACACAAGTATGGGACGACGGAGTCCATCACGATCCGTCGTGACCATGACGGTCCGTCGCGTGATCCGTCGACCCAGTCAGTTTTTATCAAAAATAATTCTACTGCTTGAACCGACTAAACAGGTTGTTACAATATGATAATCTCTAATTGTGTTATTTGTTTCTTATTTATATTTTTCATTTCTTGTTTTATTTTTTCACTTCCTTTTATCCATTTCATAGGTTTTCGTTGTTTATTATTTACTCTTTTTGCTCCTATATTATTTCCGCATGGTGTAGTAAACCACCAATGTGTTTTTGTTATTATATGTGGGTAAAATCTATCTAAAAATGGCATTCCTAATAACATATCTTTTGTTGTAAATTCAAAATTGTACATTTCTTCTATTGTTAATATTTTATCCCATATTAGTATTTTTAAATTTTTTGCTTTGTATTTAATCATACTTCCTTCATTATTAAATCCTGTTAATACCATTGGTGTTTTTAATTTTTTCCCATTTATCTCCGGTAAACAATTATATTTACATATGTTTGCTTCTGCTCCTGTATCAATCATAGGGGTATAATATCTGTTGTGGTATCCTTCTATAATAATTTTTGCAAGTATATATATTTTCGTTATTCATTTTGATATTTTAATAATTATTTTCTTATTTTGGCAGGTTATAGTTCATTGTTCATTTTCTATGTTGTATGGTTTAACTTTTTCTAACCATTTTATTCCTAATGTAATATTCTGATTTCCTTGGTAAATTTTAAATGGTATAATTAGCGGTATTCCTCCTATAATTACTTCTTTTTCTGTTATTTCTTCATTTGTATTTATTATCTCGCTAGGTAGTCTGGGGCATAAGTGTCCTGTTTTTATAATTTCTGTTTCTAATACTAACTCTCTTCTTATGTAATTTTCTTCTTGTCCTGTATTTATTAAAATTTTATACCTTCTTTGGTCTATTATTCCTGTTATGAAGTAATGGTATGGTTTTATTTCTTCTTTATCTAATAAATTTTGTGGGATTTCATAGTTTCTTCTGGATGTACTCATTCTTGATGAGGTAGATCTTGTTAATGTATTTGGTACGCTTAAAGTACTTAATCTTTCTTTTACAATTTCTAAATCTTCTTCTATGTTCATTTCTTTATAACTATAATCATTATTATCTATTATGGTTATTATTTTTTCAAAAGGATTTTCTACTTTTATTTTATTAATTTTATTTTTTGCTGTTACTTTGTGTTTTGTTGTTAATATATATAAGTTTTTACATCTTGCTGTAAATATCTTACTTCCTGGTGCTAGCTCTATTCCAGACATCTTCCAATATAATACTAGTGACTTATCTATATTTCTATCTGTTAAAGCTACTGAATAGTTGGCACTTATTATAAATTTAAATTTTTGGTATATAAAATTTCCTCTTACTGCACTGATTACGCTTTTTTCTATAGGGTGTATAATTCTATCATCTGCTAAATATAGTTCAATAGGTGTATCTATTCCTTCTCTAAAACAAGCTTTTATTAATATTTCTGTTCCTCCTAAATGTACATATTTTATAGGTGTCTTAGCTTTTATATCTTGTATCTCTTTATTAATTATCCTCTTATTTAATATAGATATTTGTGCTTTTCCTTTTGTATATTTACAATCTATGATGTGTTCTTTCTGGCTAACTACGTAGTATTCTTCTTTTTGTCTTTTAAACCAATTTCTTAAGGTAGGTATTTCAAGTACTTTTTCAACACTTAAATCTAATTCTTTTCCTTTTATTTGTTCAAAAATTGTATTATCAAATATAATTTTTAATTCTTCATTTTGATAATCTTCTTTAGATATTATTTTTTTTATCATCTTCAGACATTATATTTCTTCATCTATTTCATCATTATCTAGATTAATATTTTCTTCTTCATTTTCAGTTTCTATATCTGATACTTCATATATACTATCGTTTTCACCTAATTCATAGTCTATATATTCTATTTGCATATATTCATCATCGTCTATGATTACTTCTGCAATTTGTTTTCTTTTTGGATCTTTAGGTAATTTACAATCTCTACCTAGATGTCCTATCTTTCCACAATTGTAACAAGTACATTGTGATATTTTTCTTTTTGGTCTATATGGTCTTTTTATTTTATAATTTTTTACATAATACCTTTGTCTTGGTTTTTTGTATTTATATCTAGTCTTAGTCTTTCTATTATTTTTATATCGTCTAGGTTTTTGCTTTTTATAATATTTATTTGTACATTCGAACTGTGGTGCTGTTTTATCTTTACAACAAGCTAAATTTTTAATTAGTACTTTTTTCATTTTTATTTTTTCCTTTTGATTTTCACATAGTTGTACAAACCATTGATGTAAAAATTTTATTCTAGCTCCTAAAGTATCTGTTAATCCTTCATCATTCCAATCTTTAATTATTTTTGTACTAAATGGTTCTGGTAATTTTGTGAAATATTGCTGTCTTATTCTTCTATGTAACACATTTTACATATAACTAATTTTGTCATAAGTTGTCTATTTATTATTTTTTCTCTATTTTGTTCTCTTATATATATCTGTGGTCATACCACCAAATTCATTTCTTATTGCTAATTCATATTTATCTAGTATATCTATATTTGTTGCTGATGGAGATCCATCTATTTTCTTATCACTTCTAAGTGTTTCTAAACTTTCTGGGGGTAAATTTTCTATCCATAATTTTGTTGCTCCTACAAATGTTCTTTCTATATATTTTGGCGTTTCTCTAGTTGTTATTTTATTATCAATTAGTTGTTTAGATATAATCCCTATCCATAGTAATATTGCTTTATTTATATCTATAACACAATTTAGATCTAAGAAATTATATTGTTCAGTTATTGGTTTAGGTGTCCATTTTTTATTTAATCTGCTATTCCATATTGCATTCGCTCTGTCTGATTGTTCATAATTTTCTGTATAATAAGTTGGTGGTGTCCATCTAGGACTATTTCTAGGACTATTATCTGGGGTTTTAACTCCTGATGTGCTAGGTTTATTCATATCACCTGTATTTATTTCTAATTTTTTTGGCTTATTTACTTGTTCTAGAATTTCTGTGTATGTTTCACTTATATCGCTTATTTATGAGTTTTGATCATTTATTGTATCTGATTCGTTTACTTCATCTATTTCATTTACTTCAAGATTTTCATTTACTTTTTGTTTTATCTCATTTATCTCATTAGTTAATTCACATTCTTTATCTTTTTCTTTAATTTCATATAATAATTTTAACTTAGCTAATTCTTGTTCTAATTCACTTATCCTTGTATTTTTTATTTCTTCTAAATGTTGTACTTCTTGTTTTGCTTGTATTTTTATTTTTTCAATTTCTTTTGATTTATCTATTTCTTCATTTTCTTTTGTTATTCTTATCATAGCTGTTAGACTATCTTCTAATTTTGCTGTTTCTTTTTCTAACATTAAATATAAATTGTTTCCTATTTTTTTATATCGTCTTCCTAGGTTTGAAAATATTATTTTTATCATTAATCCATCTTGATTTTCATATGTCTTTTCATCTACTGCAAACTCTTCTTTATTCATTATAATTTATAAATTATGTTATGTTGTAATTTATATTCAAGGTGATCTATTTGTATTCTAACATAAATATAACTTTTCTTTGCGATAATATTGATTTATTACATACTCCTGCTAACATATTTTCTATTAATCTTTTTTTTTTATGTTGTAGTTCTTGTCTTTTTTCATCTATTTTTTCTATCAATTGTTGCTTATATATTTCTTTGTTCATATTGCTTTTTCAAATAACAAACATATTTATATTCTGTTTTTGAAATTATGTTTATCAAATGATTTGTCTTATCATTACTTGTTTTAGTAAGTTGTGATAATTCATATTCTATGTATAAAGGTTTTAACTTTTTCCATATCTTTCGCACTTTTCTATTTATCTTGGTTTTTGTTATTTTAGTTTCCTTACTTGATGTTGTATTACCCTTCATGTTTAAAATATTTTTTTCATAATATTCCTTTTTTAGTAATTTTAATTGTTGTAATTCATTGCGTTATTTTCAATATATTCTAAATAATTATCTTCTCGAGTTCTTAGGTACATGTATACATTATTTATTAGTAATTCTTCAAATGAATCTATTTTTTCTTTAGTTTCTTTCCAAAGCTGTAAGTTTATTAATCTATCATTGATCTCTGAATATTTCTAGATCATCATATAAGTCTATGTCAAAATTATTATCATAAAAATCATCTTGTATAACTAATTCAGCCCAACCTTGAGTTGTTACTTCTATTACCTCATATGTCAATAATATATCATAAATTATTCTTTTTATATCTGTATTAAGACCTTTTAATATATAGAGTATTAATATCTTGTAATTAACATCGTCATCTAATAAATAAGAATTCATTTTAATCATTTTTTCGCTTAAAATTTTATTCCTTCAAACCTCTAAATAGATTATACTTATTTATTATGTAATAATAATGGTTTAATAATCATCTCGTCTGGTCACTACTACAGTTTTCTTCTTTTGATTGGTTACCCTAACAACGCCTCAACTTTGTTTACTCCCCTAAACGGCCTTTTTGCCTATCGATTTCAACCTTAGGATGACATAGTCTGGGCATACCTATTCGCAAAATAATTTTGTAGAAAACTTTCTAAAGATGGTTATTAGAACATTATTAAAACATAATAAACAATTACAATCAACAAGAGATTATCAGGAATAAAGTAATTTAGCTACTCATGAATTTAAATGTGTATACCTGTTTTTGTAGATTTGTTGTTTCAGATTTGTTCTCCATATCTTATTTGATTATTATCTAGCTCTGATACCAATTATGGGTGGAAGCAATTTTTTAGAGAAAAGAGAGAATAAGAGAGAGAGTTGAGAGTAAGTAGCTTATTCAGCTTATTCATTACTGAGGGAGAAGCCCTCTATTTATACAATATTTTTACACATTAGGCCAACAAAAATGGCCGACACTAACTTTACACTTGGCCTATATTGATTCGGCCGATACAAAATGACAAACTACTAGTGGCCCTTTACTTTATTATTGGCCGACATAACTTTTACATATGGCCATCTTATCTTCTGGCCGACACTACACGACAAACTACTTTAATAAAGACATAAAACTACAAAAATACTTTTTTTTGCTTGCTTTTGCCGAGTGGCTGTCTTATGGTCAAGGAAACCCAAGTAATACATTTGACGTAATGTTTTTAAGGTCAAGATATGATGCAATTCTTTGAAATTATGCTAAGCAAAAGCAAGACAACGGAGCCGTTAGTGAATCTGAGGCACCCCCTAGGCATGCCATGCCTCAATCTGTTCGTGTTGTGTCTGTTCCAATTGAAATACAGTAGTTGTGCGTTTGTTGAAGATACTTCTTCTTGTTTTAAAACTAGTTAATTTATGTTTCATAAACTTTTATGTTGCTTTATATTTGCATACTTATCATTTTGATTAACTTTTATGTAGCAGATAGTTCTGCATACTTATCATTTTGATTAACTTTTGTTTAGCAGTTTATTCTGCATACTTTTCATTTTGAATTTATGTATATATATTATATTAGTTGATTCCATGTGTTGTATTTTTGTATGTTGTATTCATCGTTGTTGTATTACATTATTCATTAAGTCACTTACTTGTAGTTGTATTGTTTATATCAAAATATAATTTATTTTCAAATGTGCTCACATTAGTTATATTATATAGTGTCAAATATATTTGTTTATGTACATTAAATCACAGTTTTTCAAGTCATATTTTTTAGTCTTATTGCATATACATATACATATTGAAGAACTGGTTATTATATTTTGTATGTTTAATCATAGTTGTAAAAAAGTTGTAATAAATTATTCATTAAGTCACATTACTTGTAGTTGTATTGTTTTGTATTAAAATATAATTTATTTTTAAATGTGGTCACATTAGTTGTATTATATAGTGTCAAATATATTTGTTTATGAACATTAAAACAGAGTTTCTCAAGTCATATTTTTTAGTCTTATGCATATAAATATACATATTGAAGAACTCAGCTTATTAATATACAGTATGATAGGCATTAATATGGAGTGAGCTAACAAACGACTTTTATTAGTATACAAGTAAATACGCAGAAATGAACATATTTTGATAAAATATTATTCGTTGAACATTATGAAAACATCAATTACAAGGATAAACGATTTGTATGAACACATGTAAATTTATTTTTCAAAACAAATTCAAACATATCTAACTATCCAGTTCGTGGTCCATTCCTGCATGACCGCCTATTATGTCCCTTTTGGCCACAAGTACTACAAGAATTCTTGTTCTTCTTTCCATATAGCTCACTGTACGTCTTATCACGAAGCTTTTTTGGAGGCCTACCAGGTAGTTTTTTGAACTTTGAAGGCTTAACTATTTCATTCTCTACATATGCAGGCACATTCCAATCTTTTCGATCAGGTAATGGATTTATTGGATTAGCATATGTAACAAGTAATGTATTTGGCTTGTAAAGGTCAGAACAATACGGTTCAGGATCAAGAAATTTCTTCTTCAAAATAGCCCAAGCGTGCGAACATGGTATTTCATCCACTTGAAATCTCCTACACGTGCAAGTTTTCTTTTCAAGACAAACAATAAATGTTTTCCTTCATGACGAACACTGTGCACATAACTACATGTCGCAACTACCTATTACACAAAGTTAAAAGGAAGTTGAGTCATACCAGTTATATAATCTTTAATTTTTACTGAATTAAACACAAAATACCACAATTTTAAGGAAGCAGAAACATACCGTCATACGCAGTGAAAGTTCTTCATTTTCAGCGAGCATTTCTTGTGCTTTACCACAAAGTATCGTGAATGTATTAGAAGCAGATGTAGGGTTTTTAAAATTCCATCGACCAAACATTTGTCTAATTTTCTCAAGAAAATCATATGCATTTATGCATTCAACTATGTTTGATGTCATCACAGTGCCTCGATCAACTGGTGCATACACTCTTGCCCATTTGTCATAACCAGACAATTCCAAATAATTCTTCACCTAATATCAACATGTTCTACTTTTTTCATCAGTTCATTAAATTCAGAAAGTTTGTATGCCTTTGTCATTGCATAAATCACTTCTGAAAGACTGTCATGTGACTTTTTGTAAAATGTCTTCACATTATTCCAAAGATGAAACGTGCAAGCATAATGTGGTATATTATATATCCTCGAAAATGATTTTATAATACTCTCGTTTCTGTCGGATACAACACACATTTTATCCTTTAAACCATGAGCTTTTCTAAACTGTTCAAAAAATCAAGTCCAAGATGCATCATTTTCTGAATCAATAACATCGTATGCTAAGGGCAATATATTTCATGAACATATACAATGCAAACATTATGATACATATTGTCAAATACATAGTTATCAGTAGTACTTCTTCCGTTTATCATACACATGCCAATATCTTCTTCATAATGATTTATACAATTTATATCACGATCATTCACAAATACAGTTACACAAATGGGGTACTTTGCGAATTCTCAAACTTCTTTCTTCAATAAGACATATACCCTCATTCCCATATAGTTGTGTATCTCCAAAGGTGCAATGCTACCTTGTATTTTATACTTAAGTTTCATTCTTTTATACCTCAAATCTATCCCAATCTGATTAGCAACTTCATCAACTAAATCTTATACGATACATACTCTTTAATCATAATTGCCTCAGTTGTGTAATCAACATAGCAATTATCTTCAGTCCAATGTCCATAATGATTTATTATAAAACTAATGCTCCCCATATATGCTTCATAGTAATAAAAAAAATCAATACTAAATACTAAAATAATGACATTATTATTAACTTGTAAAAAGATTACAAAACAATAAAGTTACAATCGTAATTCAAAAAAAAGATTTTAACATTATTATGTCACGACCCAAAAATGGGTGTGATGGCACTCGTCTTATCCCACCAAGACAAGTCAGCCTAAAACCAAATATCTAACAAAGTGCGGAAGTAATGACAATTCATCAACAATTTCTATTATGAAACCAAGTCATATTAATTCAATTCCCAAAACCAGGTTGTCACGTGCATAAGCCTCTAATGTAAATATTAGAATTGAAATAAAATAGAAGTCTAAAATAAAGTTGTCTTTCAAGTAAAAACAAAATCATAAACTGGAGTAGGAAAGTTCGCTGAGATGACAAGCAGCTACCTCACAACCCTATACAAGATGCCTCGGAAACGAAAAGAATGACAGGTATCACAAGGATCCAGGCTCGTAACCTACAAAAATTTGTACAAGCAAGGGGTGAGTACACAAACCACGCGGTACCCAACAAGTAAACCTGTAAACACAAGTTAAGTGAACAAAATACGGGTACTCCTTACACCCTATCTAAACCTCTACACTACAGCCCAACAGTTTACAATTTACCAAACACACAACTCAATTACCACACTCTATCAGTTTACACATTCTCAATAACAGCTCAATATTCAACAATCACAAACTTCACAGAGAAACAATCACAAGATCAGCAAAACATGTGTTCAAGTTCATCAATAATAAAATGTGCAAATCCATGAGATGCAATGTCAAATATAGTGATGCATGTCTTTCTTAACGATACACACCCGCTGTCTCTCAGTCCGGGATCCATGACGGACTTATCTGTCCATGCATTTGTTGCGGCGTACGACACGACCCTCGATAATAGTAACCATCGCGGCGCGCGATATGTCCCTCGAAATATAATATCCATCACGATGCGCAATACGACCCTCGAAATGATACATCCTTATACCACAATTATGTCTCAGATACAATGCAATTGACATGCTCAAATGAAAATGAGGAGATAACCATTTTGATAACAAAACACAATTTACAGCAAGGAATACAACACTAACAAATAAGCAACAAGTCTCCAAATCGTTCTCAACACCACGCAAGGAAATACACGAATTTCATACGCTTAACAAGAGTTTAGAAATTCACTTGCCTCGTTCAATCTATTCACTTTGAAACTTGATTCTTCCCCTTTCGTTGAATTTCCAACTCAAAGCAATCTATTCAAGCAAATGACCACAGTAAGATTTCGGAACTAACAACACTTATATTACTATGTGTTTAGCCTTGACCCAAAAGCTCACTCCAAATTTATAATCAAGTTCTTAAACCTTAATGCCAATTAACATGTCAAATCATTCAATTTCCTCCAAATTTTAAACTTAAGGTTAAGTCTCAATATATCAAAATATGAATCCTAGTGTATTGGTGCAGAGAATCTTAAACATCAAATTCACGCTAAGCCAGGAAATTAGTTATTGTCCTCATTAGAGGAAGTGTCAATTCTGACAATTCCCAACTTTCCCCTCATCACCTAATCGTTGTTATATGATTACTCCATGACTATTGTAACAATTTTCCATCAAATCATATTTGTATAATTCCTAGAAACCACCAAAATACTGTGGCAACGATAAGAATTCAATGTCCGATATTATTATTTTTTTCAATTAATTTAGCTACAAGTATTATCTCTTCTATCTTATCCTAAAATAAAATTGCACATTACAATAATGATTCAATTATCAAGCCATCCAACATGCTTAAAGTATGAATGGCATAACCAATCAACAATCATACTAACAGTTAATTAATATAATAATAATAACTAATATATATGCATAACAATATGTCCTTACTTCATGATAAAAAATAATAATTTAACATGTAACCTAGAAATTGAAACTAAGTGGAGAAAATTAATGTAGCAGGCATATAGAAAATAGGAAATCATATACCTGCAAACCCTTCGGCTGCCTCAAGCTTCGACCTTTTCTTCTTTTTCTTATTTCTTCTTCTTTTTTTTTTTTAAAAAAAAAATTAATTATGTACTAAAAGTGATAGGTTTTACCCACATATTTTATTAAATATAGTCTAAATGGTATAGGGTCTTAAGTAAATTATAACTTTAGCCCATAAACTATCGATTAATTAACTTAAGTTAAATAAATATTCAAAATTCTAAAGAGGAGCTTTTGGGTCATTACATTATCCACCACTAATAATCATGTTCGTCCTCGAACATAGAGTAAAAGTAATTACCTGAAGCTTCAAAAAGTTGAGGATATCTGGCACGCATGTCAGACTCTGTCTCCCAAGTTACTTCTCTTACTGAACGGTGATTCCATTGCACCTTCACTGAAACAAGCTCCTTGGTCCTTAGCTTTCGGATTTGCCTATCCAATATAGCTATAGGCTCCTCCTCATATGTCAAGTCTGGACCCAGCTCCACAGAATCGAGTGAAATCACATGAGATTCATCCGGAATATACTTCCGAATCATAGAGACGTGGAAAACAGGATTAACTGCCGACAAACTAGGTGGCAAGGCCAACTTATAGGCCAGCTCTCCCACTCGGCTCAAAATCTCAAAAGGTCCAATGAACCTAGGGCTAAGCTTGCCCTTCTTTCCAAACCTCATCACACCCTTCATGGGTGATACTCGGAGCCAAACATGATCACCCTCCATAAACACTAAGGCTCTAACTCTCCGGTCTGCATAACTCTTCTGTCGAACTCTGGGCTGTCAACAGTCTATACTGAATCATACGGACTTGTTCCATAGCATCTCTAAGCAAGTCTGTATCCAAAGAGTCCATCTCCGTCGAATCAAACCAACCAATAGGAGATCTACACCATCTACCATACAATGCCTCAAATGGGGCCATTTGGATACTAGAGCGATAACTGTTATTATAGGCGAACTCCGCTAAGGGTAAATGTCGATCCCATCTTGCACCAAAATTGATCACACACGCTCGAAGCATATCTTCCAATACCTTAATGGTCCGCTCAGATTGACCATCTGTTTGAGGGTGAAATGCCGTACTCATATCTAACTGAGTACCCAGATCATGTTGTAATGCCTTCCAGAAATGAGAAGTAAATAGTGAACCTCGATCTGATATAATAGAAATAGGAACTCCATGTAGTCGAACAATCTGACTAATATATAGCTCGGCTAACTTTTCTTCCGTACACTTCACCCGAATCGGAATAAAGTGGGCAGACTTGGTCAGCCTATCAACAACAACCCAAATAGAGTAATAACCACCCACTATGGTAGGAAAACCCACAACAAAGTCCATAGTAATCCGCTCCCACTTCCAAGTAGGAATAGGCATCCTCTGAGATACACCCTCGGGCTGCTGGTGATCACACTTGACCTGCTGGCAAGTCAAACACCTCGAAACAAAGTCTGAAATATCTCTCTTCATCCCACACAACCAGTAATGCTGACTCAGATCATGATACATCTTCGCCGCTCCCGGATGGATGGAATACCGAGTACAATGGGCCTCCTCAAGAATCAATCTAATCAAATCGCCTGTCCTGGGCACACAAATTCTGCCTCGGATCCACTAGACACCATCAGAATCAAGGACAGCCTCCTTAGCTTCCCCTCTCAATACTTTGTCTCGAATGAGACATAATTTTTCATCATCAAATTGGTGTGCACGGATTTGCTCGACTAAAGAAGACCGAGCCAAAATAAAAGCAATCATCCCATCACTCTCTTCTGAAATCTGCAAGCGGACAAGACTGTTAGCTAATATCTGCACATCTCTAGCCAATGGTCTCTCCTCAATACTAAGCGCTGCAAGACTCCCCATGCTAGGAGTCTTCCTACTCAGAGCATCGGCCACAACATTGGCCTTTCCTGGATGATACAGAATGGTCACATCATAGTCCTTCAGCAACTCAAGCCATCTCCGTTGCCTCAAGTTCAAATCCCTCTGGCTAAAGATATACTGAAGACTCCGATGATCAGTGAAGATCTCACAATGCACTCCATACAAATAATGACGCCATAACTTAAGTACAAATACCACAGCCGCTAACTCCAGATCATCAGTAGGGTAGTTCTTCTCATGGGACTTTAATTGCCTAGAAGCATAAGCAATCACTTTCCCCTTCTGCATCAACACACCACCCAAACCAACTCCTGAAGCATCACAATACACAGTAAAGTCTACACCTTCCTCAGGTAGAGTCAACACAGGAGCAGAAGTCAACAAAGTCTTGAGCTTTTGAAAGCTCTCCTCACACTCATCGTAATTCATCGAAACTCACATCCTGTCGAGTCAATCTAGTCAATGGAGCTGCAATAGTAGAGAAACTCTGAACAAATCATCGATAATAGCCTGCCAATCCCACAAAACTCCTAATCTCAGTAGGTGAAGTAGGTTGCGTCCAGCCTCTAACTGCCTTAATCTTGGACGGATCTACTCTTATACCCTCCTTGGACACCACGTGTCCCAAGAATGTCACAGAAGTAAGCCAGAACTCACACTTTGAGAACTTGGCATACAACTTCTCTTCTCTCAACCTCTGAAGTACAATCCTCAGGTGTCGGACATGGTCCTTCTCAGTCTTAGAGTAAACCAAGATGTCATAGATGAAAACAATCACAAAAGAATCAAGGTATGGTCGAAACACCCCATTCATCAACTCCATGAATGCTGCAGGGGCATTAGTCAATTCGAAGGACATCACTAGAAACTCATAATGCCCATGCCGGGTCCGAAAAGCTGTCTTAGGGATATCTTATGCCCTAATCTTCAACTGATGATACCCAGACCTCAAATCAATCTTAGAGAACAATGATGCTCCATGTAACTGATCAAATAAGTCATCAATACGCGGAAGAGGATACTTATTCTTAATTGTTACCTTGTTCAACTGTCTGTAATCAATACACATTCTCATAGTCTCATCCTTCTTCTTCACAAACAATACAGGGGCACCCCAAGGTGATACACTAGGGCGAATAAAACCCTTACTCAATAAATCTTGCAACTGATCCTTCAATCCTTTCAACTCTGCTGAGGCCATACGATATGGAGGTATAGAAATAGGCTTAGTGCCCGGCTCCAAATCAATAGCAAAATTGATATCCCTATCTGGAGGAACACCTGGAAGATCAGAAGGAAATACATCGAGAAACTTCTGAACAACGGGAACAGAGTCCATGGAAGGTGGTTAAACACTAGTATCCTGAATAAACGCTAAGTAAGACAAACACCCCCTCTCCACCAATATCTGAGCACAGATAAAAGACATGACCTTGCTAGAATAAGAACCACTAGCACTCTTCCACCCAACCCTTGGAATACCAGGCATTGCTAATGTCACAGTCTTAGCATTACAATCAAGGACAGCATGATAATGAGAAAGCCAATCCATACCCAAGATAACATCAAAGTCTACCATCCCCAGTCTACCCAAGTGTCATACCCAGCCAATGAAATAAGACAGGATCGATATGCTCGATCCACCACTAAGGGCTTACCCACGGGTGTAGAAACACGAATAGGTACAGTCATGCTATCACATATCATATCAAATAGCAGCAAAATACATAGACACATAAGAGAATGTAGAACCTGGATCAAACAACACAGACGCAGGTCGATGGCATACTGGGATGATACCTGTAATAATAGCATCGGAGGTCTCCGCCTCAAGTCTCCCGGGGAAAGCATAGCAGTGGCCTCCTCGTCCACCTCCATCCTTGGTGGTACCTCTACCACCACTCTGCTGAGCTGCAACACCACTACTAGAAACTCTATCACCTCTACCTGACTGAACTCTGCCACGACCTCTACCCTGTGGTGCTGGTGGTCTAGTCTGGAATGAAGAATTAGGTCGAGGCCCACCACGACCCCTTTGTGAAGTACACTGCCGCATTAGATGATCGGGATCTCCACAAGTAAAACAAAATCTCTGACCTGGGAACTGTTGTGTGGACCCTGAAAACCCACTATAATTGCCTCGCCCTGTAGGTCGCTGCTGTGAACCGTACGAGCCCTGACCTAGGCTATAATAACCCCTAGATGTCTGGCCACCCTCAAATGTCAGCATAGATGCATGAATAGGTCCCCGCTGCTGAAAAGAACCACTCACTCTCTGTGATCCCCTACCTCCAGATGAGGAACCCTGAAACTGACCTGATATACGAGCTCTTTTAGGGTCCCCAAACTCCTCTCTCTCTATTAATTCCGCCTTTTTGGCGGCGCTCACCATGGACTGGAAAGAAGTCCCCTCCCTAGATGTCCGAAACACAGCTGACCTGATAGAGAAGGTCAATCCCCTCACAAATCTGCGGATCCTCTCTGTCTCATTTGGAATAATGGCCAACGCATGCCTAGACAACCGCAAAACGCGCCTCATACTCAGAATCGATAAACCATCCTGT
The DNA here is from genome assembly GCA_027789145.1 of Solanum arcanum. Lineage (NCBI taxonomy): Eukaryota > Viridiplantae > Streptophyta > Magnoliopsida > Solanales > Solanaceae > Solanum > Solanum arcanum. The sequence continues at coordinate 25,222,327 of CM050944.1, forward strand.
CTCGGACTCTCAAACCTCGCGACTCTCTCTCTCACGCTCCATGGGATAAAAGCGATCTTGGAATGCGCTAGCAAAGCTGCTCCCAAGTCACCGGAGGAGATCTAACCGCAAACATCCCGAATAAGTCCTCCACCGCCTCGGGTCCACGGTTTGGAGTGTAGCATATCGAACCCCATGTGACTCAGCTAATCCAACCACCTCTAGTAACTCTCGGCAGGTAGTTAGAAACTCATGAGCGTCCTCGCTCTTCCCACCCTGAAACTGAGGTGGGTCCATCTTTCGAAATCTCTCATACCTACGCTGCTCATCCTCTGTCAGAACAACCATCGCTGCAACTTGACCCCCAACTGCTGGTGTAACATCATTTCGAACCACGGGATCTACTGGTAGTTGCCCCACCGCATCCTGAACAGCTGGAGCTTGTTGATGCTCTTGGGTCTGAGTCGCCTCTCTAGTACGAGAGTCATGTGGTGTGGTAGTCGCACCACCACCTTGAGAAAAGCCCTCTAGCACACTTAACACCCTCAATAGTGTATCTTGAAGCAAAGGTGTGACTACAGGATATGAAGGAACCTGGTCCTCCCTGCCATCAATCTGGGGTTCTGTAGAGACCTCTCTAGCACGACCTCTAGTGCTCCTCCACGTCCACGACCTCTGGCTACTGTCGTACTACTAGCACGACCTCTAGCTCGAGATCTACCCCTACCCCTAGCTGGGTCCTCAACAACTGCTTCGGGAAGTGCCTCCCCTCTACCACCAGTAACATTAGTTCTAGTCCTCGTCATCTGTCAAAAGAGTATACAACAATTCAGTACTAACGAAGGTAACTACGCACGATGAGAAAGAATGAACAAAAGAAAGTTTCCTAGTAATCTTTATAGCCTCTCAGAGATGAGTACAGACGTCTCCGTACTGATCCTTGAGACTCTACATAGACTCGGCTTGTATACACGTGAGACCTATGAACCTGGGGCTTTGATACTATTTTGTCACGACCCAAAAATGGGTGTGATGGCACTCGTCTTATCCCACCAAGACAAGTCAGCCTAAAACCAAATATCTAACAAAGTGCGGAAGTAATGACAATTCAGCAACAATTTCTATTATGAAACCAAGTCATATTAATTCAATTCTCAAAACCAGGTTGTCACGTGCATAAGCCTCTAATGTAAATATTAGAATTGAAATAAAATAGAAGTCTAAAATGAAGTTGTCTTTCAAGTAAAAACAAAATCATAAACTGGAGTAGGAAAGTTCGCTGAGATGACAAGCTGCTACCTCATAACCCTCCACAAGATGCCTCGGAAACGAAAAGAATGACAGGTATCACAAAGATCCAGGCTCGTAACCTACAAAAATTTGTACAAGCAAGGGGTGAGTACCAAACCACGCGGTACCCAACAAGCAAACCTCTAAACACAAGTTAAGTGAACAAAATATGGGTACTCCTTACACCGTATCTAAACCTCCACAATACAGCCCAACAATTTACAGTTTACCAAACACACAACTCAATTACCACACTCTATCAGTTTACACATTCTCAATAACATCTCAATATTCAACAGTCACAAGCTTTACAGAGAAACAATCACAAGATCAGCAAAACACGTGTTCAAGTTCATCAATAAAATGTGCAATGACATGAGATGCAATGTCAAATATAGTGATGCATGTCTTTCTTAACGATACACACCCGCTGTCTCTCAGTCCGGGACCCATGGGGGACATATCTGTCCATGCATCTGTCGCGGCGTACGATACGACCCTCGATAATAGTAACCATCGTGGCGCGCGATACGTCCCTCAAAATATAATATACATCGCGGCGCGCGATACGACCCTCAAAATGATACATCCTTATACCACAATCATTTCTCAGATACAATGCAATTGACATGCTCAAATGAAAATGAGGAGATAACCATTTTGATAACAAAACACAATTTACAGCAAGGAATACAACACTAACAAATAAGCAACAAGTCTCCAAATCGTTCTCAACACCACGCAAGGAAATACACGAATTTCATACGCTTAACAAGAGTTTAGAAATTCACTTGCCTCGTTCAATCTATTCACTTTGAAACTTGATTCTTCCCCTTTCGTTGAATTTCCAACTCAAAGCAATCTATTCAAGTAAATGACCACAGTAAGATTTCGGAACTAACAACACTTATATTACTATGTGTTTAGCCTTGACCCAAAAGCTCACTCCAAATTTATAATCAAGTTCTTAAACCTTAATGCCAATTAACATGTCAAATCATTCAATTTCCTCCAAATTTTAAACTTAAGGTTAAGTCTCAATATATCAAAATATGAATCCTCGTGTATTGGTGCAGAGAATCTTAAACATCAAATTCACGCTAAGCCAGGAAATTAGTTATTGTCTGCATAAGAGGAAGTGTCAATTCTGACAATTCCCAGCTTTCCCCTCATCACCTAATCGTTGTTATATGATTACTCCATGACTATTGTAACAATTTTCCATTAAATCTTATTTGTTTATTTCCCAGAAACCACCAAAATACTGTGGCAGCCATAAGAATTCAAAGTCCGATATTATTATTTTTTTCAATTAATTTAGCTACAAGTATTATCTCTTCTATTTTATCCTAAAATAAAATTGCACATTACAATAATGATTCAATTATCAAGCCATCCAACATGCTTAAAGTATGAATGGCATAACCAATCAACAATCATACTAACAGTAAATTAATATAATAATAATAACTAATATATATGCATAACAATATGTCCTTACTTCATGATAAAATAATAATTTAACATGTAACCTAGAAATTGAAACTAAGTGGAGAAAATTAATGTAGCAGGCATATATAAAATGGGAAATCAGATACCTGCAAACCCTTCGGCCGCCTCAAGCTTCGACCTTTTCTTCTTTTTCTTATTTCTTCTTCTTTTTTTTTCAAAAAAAAAAATTAATTATGTACTAAAAGTGATAGGTTTTACCCACATATTTTATTAAATATAGTCTAAATGGTATAGGGTCTTAAATAAATTATCACTTTAGCTCATAAACTATCGATTAATTAACTTAAGTTTAATAAATATTCAAAATTCTAAAGAGGAGCTTTTGGGTCATTACATATTATTTGTCTAAACAATTTATGCATCAAATAAGTATTCTGTTGGATATACGGTTTTGTATACTAAAGTTAAAAAAATGACTTCAAATCAGAATACTATTATATAAAAAAAAAACGCAACAAGTCATAATCAAATACAAAACATATAAGGATTAATTAACTAAAACATACCTAAATTTCGACTTTTCGTTTTTGTTTATTTTCCAAAAATCGTTTACCCAGTTTATTTGACAAAATAATAAAATCGCAATAATTTTTTTTCCCGGATGAACATCATATGAATAATGGCCAGATATATCATCAATATTTGAAAAAATTGTAACTGATGTAGAGAGTTTTAAGCATCTGTTACTTTTTATAATTTCTCTCTCCCCTAAATAGCTCTAGTTTGTTGTATAAATTAGGTATTCTTTTTAATTAAACAAAATAATTAAAATACATAATAATGTAACATTTTGACATTATCACTAAATATTGAAAGTGTTGACACTATACCCTATTAAATACTAAAATAATGACATTTTAAAAAATTTCCCATTACCATAACTGTTGCAACATGTATGCCTATTGCAACGGTTTTCACACAATGACAACAGATTTTTTACTTAGCCGTAGCAAAAATATTCAATACTTTTGGCAATGGCTCAACTGTTGCAATAAACCCTCTATAGTAACGGTGTCTTAAGTGTTGCTAAAAAATTCATTGTCGTAGGCCTAATTTCTAGTAGTGCTCCGGGTATAATTAGGCCTTTGTGAATTGCTTGTTGCTTTTATTATTTATTTTAGACCAAGAAAAAGCCAAGGTACTTAAAAAAAAGGAAAGATTATTATTTATTTTAGACCAAGAACAATCCAAGATACTTAAAACGAGGAAAGATCGAGTTCTTTAGAATTTCCAAAAGGATGCAATTTGTCAAAATCCCACGTGTACTTGCGGTGTCACCACTATGTTTAGTTAATTTTACTCTATGACATATATATCAAGGTATTGCTTATTCATAATAAAATATATACATAAATTTATCGTAACTAAAGAATTTTTATAAATGTTTAAGATGATTTAGGAAGAAAGTATAATAACATTATTAACTTTCAATTTAAAGTTGATTATGTCAAACACAAATTGTGTTACGATATACTCTCCAATATAGGCTCACAAGACTTGGATATGTGAGGAAGGACAATTGTAAACATTTAGAGTGTTATATTGACTTTGCCCACTATTCAGAAGGTTCAAATGTAACACAAATATCACTTTTAGAGCGAAATCGTGCGCTAGATCAAAATAGCCTTGTAAATAAGAAATGATAAAATGAGGATGTAATAAGATCTCAAGGTACAAAATTACGATTCTAACATAGTTGCAGAAGCTATTGCTATCACTGGAATTTTGCATTGACAGGAAACACACCCTCTTCTTATATTAAGACAAACTCCGTTGATATTTTTTTATGGTATATTAACATTCATAATTAAAACATGTGTATTACTTATTTCAAGTAGTTAGTTAGTTAGTTACTTTCCATTTTATAGTTGGTGATGTCATAGTTAGTTACATAACTAATTAGTTTGTTAGATTGTTAGATTAGTTACTTTTTTCTTTCTCCACTAGATTGATTCATACAAATCACATGTATATATACACCTCTTGGGTGACTAATGCAATCAATCAATCATTTCTACAATACAATCTCAAGAGTATACATTACTAGTTTGGTTATGGAACTTCACAGCCTCATCAATGGTTACTCAAGTTCAATTTGAAGGTTTCTAATATGGTATCAGAGCACAGTGAATTGCTCTCTTCTCTTTGGTTTAGTTACGTGTTTTAGTTGATTGTATCAATCGATAATAGATCTTGAAGTTACTCTGTTGATTGCATTTGTTTTCCAGAAACTTTTCATCCTTGTTCCTCTTCGTTTGCATCTCTGTTTCTCTTCTTCTTTTGCTTATCGAACTGCTTACAAATAAGCTTAGTTGTAATGGCTATTGAAGCTGTAGCATCCACGTCTGAAGGATCTGTCACATCTGGAAGCGATACAAATGGTGTTCTGTATGTACATTCCTCGGATAATCCAGGGATGATGCTTGTTCCTGTCCAATTTGATGGAAAAGGATATAGGTCTTGGAGAAGAGGTGTAATGAGGGCCTTGTCAGTGAAAAATAAGTTGGGTTTCGTTGATGGAAGTTTTGAGAAACCAAACAACAATCCGTCTTAATTACGTCAATGGCAAAGATGTGATGATATGGTGACATCTTGGATACTAAACTCTTTAATCAAAGAAGTTTCAGACAGTGTGGAATATGTTAGCAATTCTGCTGAGTTATGGAAGGAGTTGGAAGATAGGTATGATCAAACCAATGGAGCAAAATTGTATCAAATCCAAAAGGAGATCAATGATCTCACACAAAGAGTCTTGGACATCACTGTCTATTACACAAGAATGAAGAAGTTGTGGGAGGAATTGAACAATTTGAATGTGAAAAATCATTGTAGCTGTGTATGTGTGTGTGGTGCGAAGGATGGTATATACAAGGCTGAGCAAGATAGGCGTTTAATTCATTTTCTTATGGGATTAAATGAAGTGTACACAGTGATAAGAGGAAACATTCTTATGATGAATCTTCTTCCATCCATGGGGCAGGCTTTCTCATTACTAATCCAAAAGGAAAAGCAAAGAGAGCTCAAGCCTATTGGTAAAACAGATTCTGTTTCCCTGAATGTTAAAGCTGTTGATAACAAAGGCCATGGAGGAAGACCTTTTAGAACAAATTTTCAAGGAAACAACTATGCAAATGGCTATGGAAATCATAGTGATACTAACAGTAACTCAGGAGGGAGTTTTTATCCAAACAACAACAGGAATGTCATAGTATGTGACTACTGTAAGAGGACTGGGCACATCAAAGATAAGTGTTACAAGCTGCATGGGTATCCCCAAAACAACAATAATCAAAATAATAGATCAGGGAATTACAATGGTGGTCAGAGTTCTAGACAACAAGGCTCAAATTACAAAGGAAGAAGAGTGGTAGCAAATGTACATGGTACTATAGGTGATATGGTGTCTGGTAATGGAGAGGAACAATCACAGTCTCAAGGTGACAGTTCAAAGAATGTTAACTTCACAAAAGAACAATATGGACAGATCATGAATCTATTGCAACATTTCCAAAATGGGAATATGGGAGAAGATACTGGTGCTAACAATGCTTCTGGTGTGGCTACTGGATCAATGAATTTTGCAGGTACTGTGATTTATTCTTCCTCTACTGTTGTTGACAATCCATCTTGCAAATGTTTCGAATCAAGTGCTAATTTGTGGATCATTGACTCAGGAGCATCAAACCATATAACCTTTAGTAGAAACTCTCTAAGGAACATTAAAACCTTACCTTTTCCCATACTTGTTTCTCTTCCAAATGGATACAAAGTCAAAGTAACAGAATTTGGGGATGTACCAATCACACCTAGCATCATTTTACATCAAGTTTTATATGTGCCTTCCTTTAAGTATAATCTAGTTTCAGTTCAATCCCTAACTACTACAATGAAGTGCATAGTCATGTTCACTAATGCATTGTGTCTATTGCAGGCCCCTTTAGTGAAGAGGCCTCAGGTTCTTGGTAATTGTAGAGATGGGCTTTACTTCTTGTGCACAAAGTGTTTGAAGGCTCCTAATAAGGTCAATACATGTCAGATATGCTGTTGTTTTTCCAATAATAGACCATTTCCTAGTTCCATTAAAGATGAAACATGTAATTCCTTTTTTGCTAGTTCCTGTCTTCCAGGATCAGTTCAAAGTGTTGGTTTCTAGTTCTGTTCCTCTTAAGTGTAAATTTTCTTCTAATAATATGAATGTTCTGGATGATCACAACTCTTGTAGTGTTGCCGGAGATAATGTAGATTTGTTATGGCACAGTAGACTTGGCCATGTACCTTTTGCTAAGATGAAAAGTATTACTGACTTACCAGTTATTTTTTCTCCCAAACAACCTTTCTCCCGCAACATTTGTCCGATGTCAAGACAACAAAGGCTACCTTTTAACCATAGTAATAGCCAAACCAAATTCATTTTTGAACTGCTACACATTGACTTATGGGGACCTTATCATGCATCCACTTATGACAACTACAGATACTTCATTACATTGGTGGATGATTATAGTAGATCAACTTGGACACAGCTTTTAAGTACCAAGAGTAATGCATTACAAGTTTTAAAAAATTTTACAGTCATGGTGGAGAATCAGTTTAATACCACAGTGAAAAGCATTAGAACAGATAATGGACTAGAGTTTGTTAATAATGAAACACACCAATTTCTTTTATCCAAAGGGATTACCCACCAGAAAACATGTCCTTACACACCTCAACAAAACAGTATAGTGGAAAGAAAACATAAATACTTGTTGGAAACAGCTAGAGCACTTCTATTTCAATCTAAACTGCCTATAAGATACTGGGGAGAGTGTGTCCTGACAGCTACACATCTTATTAACAGACTTCCATCAAGTTATTTGAAAAATAAGTGTCCATATGAAGTGTTGTACAATAAGAAACCAAACTATAGTCAACTTAGATCCTTTGGTTGTCTTTGTTATCCTACTATTCCAAAGGTACTTAGAGACAAGTTTGAACCAAGAACCACCCCACACATTTTCTTAGGATATCTTTTTGGAACAAAAGGTTATAAGGTGATGAGTCTGGCTACAAAGAAGATACATATCTCCAGAGATGTGATTTTCCATGAACATGTTTTTCCTTTTGCTTTATCAACTGAAAGTTCTTCTTTTCCTTCTGTTTTGAAGTCTTTTTCATCTTCTGATTATACTGATTTAGATTCATATAAAGGCTGTGTAAATGATTGTGACAATGTGACTGATACAACTCCTCCTCATATATCTTCTCACATTACTCAAAATCCCAGTATATCTTCCAATGCTCCTATTACCTCTTCAACATCATCTCAACACAATACTCCCACAATAGTACAGAGAAAATCTCATAAGGAAAACAAAATACAATCACATTTGAAAGACTATGTTGTCAATATCCCAAAACTAAAATCAGTCAACTCCAACACACAAAACACAGAGCTCAACAATAATCTATCCCTTACTGCACTGTTTACCAAACACCATCATATATCTCCTGAAGTCATTGCATCTACTAGTCAGTCACTTGTTGAGAACATTTGCCATGATAGTGAGCCATCATCATATGAGGAAGCATCACTGAATCCTGTATGGCAAAAGGCCATGATACAAGAATTTGAAGCACTGTATGATAATGATACTTGGGATCTTGTTACTTTACCACCAAACAAACAAGCAGTTGGATGTAGGTGGGTATACAAAGTAAAACACAATGCAGATGGAAGCATAGAAAGGTTCAAGGCACGACTGGTTGTGAAGGGGTATACACAACAGGCTGGAATTGATTACATTGAGACTTATTCACCTGTAGTCAAGATGACCACAGTGAGAACTTTGATAGCATGTGCAGTAAAGAAGGGTTGGAGTATGTTTCAACTTGATGTAAATAATGCATTCCTTCATGGAGATCTTCATGAAGAGGTTTACATGAAATTACCTCCAGGACTTGAAGTACCTAATTCAGAGCTAGTTTGTAAGCTGAAAAAGTCTCTTTATGGCCTCAAACAAGCAAGTAGGCAGTGGTATTCTAAGCTATCTGAGGCACTGTCATCTAGAGGTTACTCACATTCACATTTTGATCATTCTTTGTTTTACAGAAAGGAAGGTTCCTTGGTTGTATTTGTTGCAGTATATGTAGATGATGTTATTTTAACAGGGACAGACACAACTGAGATTGCACATCTCAAAGTATATCTAGACAACACTTTTAAGATCAAAGATCTTGGAAGGCTTCACTATTTTCTGGGCCTGGAGATTTTTGATACAGCAGATGGAGTACTTATTTCTCAGAGGAAGTTTACTTTAGACTTACTCAAAGAATATGATTGTTTCAATAATACACCTCTATCATCTCCTTTGGATCCCACTGTGAAGTTGAAAGCCAAGGAAGGAATTCCTTTGTCTGATCCTACTTTCTACAGAAAGTTGATAGGAAAGTTGAATTTCTTGACTAATACTAGATTGGACATAGCTTTTAGTGACAGATTTTGTATTAATTACCTAACGTCAAATTCGCATTTGCAATAGACTGCCCCCAATTGCACATAAAAATCCTTGACATCCATATTAAGAATAGCTCATATTTCGATGGTAGCTATAAGAGATGTCTTAATCAGAAATTTCACCTCAGATCAAAGTTACGTAGATGAAATTTTGAATGACAAATACAGCCATAAAGATTTTAAGTGGGGCATCTCTGATTTTTGAGATGATAAACTAACAAGTCCCAAGGTTCCTATTTGATTCTCGATGTATATATATTGTTAAACAACACAATTCCACTAATGTAGGAATTAACTATCTCTCTTACTAATTCTACCATAATTCGCACCTTGAATACATGTATCTGGTGCATCTAGATACATATATCTCAGATATATATTATTCTCTCCCATTTTATGTAATACTTTTCGTTTTTCGAAAGTCAAACAATTTAATTTTGATCAGACATTTGCGTATGAAATTTTCAATTTTTCTGATATGAAATTTATATATTTGTAAACTACGTACTATAAATCACAATAATAAATAATTCAAAATGTGAAAAACATTTATGAAAAATTTACGGTAAAAAATAGACTTGTGGGACGGAGGGAATAATTTAATACATATAATTAAATATATTTGAATAAAAAGATATTACTGAAAGACATAAATTAAGGAGAAAATCATGCGTTTAAAAACTTGAGAAAAATTTCAAAAAATCAAATTTATTTGTATCTGATATGTTCATTTTGTGTATCTAAAATTTCTATTCTATGTCTATGATATATAATTAATGAATAGATGTATCCCATTTGTTCATTTTATGTGTCCGAATTATTCTTCTACAAATCTGATATAACTTCTTTTGTGTATCTCTCCCTCTTCGTACTTTTTGCTTTGTCCACGATCAGGTGAATGAACACCCAACCGTGTCATCACGATAGACAACTGCCTTAAACGATGAGATGTATTTGATCTGTCCATTTTGTGTATTACTTAATAATATTTCTATGTATTTGATCTGTCCATTTACTTAATAATATTTCTATGTATCTGATCTGTCTATCTTGTGTCTCTAAACTGTATTTTATGTATGATCGAAAAGGCTCAATTTCATAATTTCAAGATTGATGCTCTCTCTTCCGTTTCAAGAAATTTCTTATCATTTCAAATATTCAACAAATATTTTCCATAAGGAGCATATTCTACAAAGAGAGTGATAGTAAATTTGTGAAAGAAGAATGAATAAGTAAACATATCATACTTTTTGATAGAGATATGCTCAACATATCAGTTTAAAAATAAAAATTATGTTTGCTCTTTATTCTTCAACTTGTGAAATTATCTGTGCTATGCGCGGTTTTTTTAAATATAGTTGATGAAAAACTACAATTAAATGATAAAATTTAAGATATACTTATACAAAACATAAAATTCAACTTATCAAACATATGAAAAATGCATATAAAAAAAGAATAAAAAATATCTCAAAGTTATCGCGAAAAAATTATCTCATGCGGAAAAAAAAGCAACTTGTATTATTCATAAAAGAGGCACATTTGGTCTCAAAAGAATTAGAGAATTTTAGTCCAAGAAAAGGCAATATTAAAATTAGAAGTAGCAATTGCAGGAAGGTTAGAAACAGATAAAAATAATTACTTATCATTTTTAATATAATTATAAAAAGCTAATATATTCTTAGAAATATATACACTAAAAAATGGAAGTCCAAAAATTGATATAACAACTGGTAAAGTTGAACAAAAAACAATAAGCTCCCAAGCATTTACTCCATTGAAGAAGCTTGAAGCATTAGTAAGAAGGAGAAGAAGAAGACCAGAATGTGAAATTATTGTGTATTCAATTCATCTTCTTCACGTGAGGATCTGTATTGCTTATATAGCAATCAGATGCTGAAAACAAAATACAAACTAACTAACTAACTCTACACATTAATCGATGTAACAAACTACTAATTTGAAATTACAATAATAGGCCTAACTAACTACTAACTAACTTCAACTTCTAACTAACTTTTGAATAGTTAGTTGCTGCCACTAACTAACTCTTCTTCAACTTCTTTTAACACACCCCCTCAAGCTGATGAGTGCATGACATTGATCACTCCAAGCTTGCCTAGAAGATGCACATGTTGAACTTGGCTTAACCCTTTTGTCAATATGTCTGTGAGCTGTTGCTGTGTATGAACATAAGCAGTGTTAACTTCCCCTGCTTTGATCTTATCCCGGATAAAATGGCAATCTATCTCAATGTGTTTTGTCCTTTCATGTAGCACTGGATTAGCTGCTAGTTGTATAGCTGATTTGCTGTCACTGAAGATTGTAATAGGCAGTTGAACATCCACTCCTAATTCCTTAAACAATCCTAGAAGCCAAGTGATTTCTGAGACTGCTGAAGCCATACTTCTGTACTCAGCTTCAGCTGAGCTTCTTGAAACAGTTTGTTGCTTCTTTGACTTCCAAGAAACTAAGGACCCTCCAAACTTAATGACATAGCCTGTGATGGATCTTCTTGTGTTAGGACAGGCTGCCCAATCAGAATCACACCAACAGGTAATTGTGTTAGTAGGTTCAGAGTGTAACCAAACTCCTTGACCAACTGATCCTTTCAAGCATCTAATCACTCTAGTAGCTGCTTCCATATGTGATTTCTTGGGAGATTGCATGAACTGGCTCAAGGTTTGTACTGCATAACTTATGTCTGGCCTGGTGATAGTAACATATATCAATTTACCAATCAACCTTTGGTATGAAGTAATATCATGCAGCACATCATCTTTATTGTAGCCATTTGCTTGATCATGTTCTACAGAAGTTAATCTCAAATTGGACTCCATTGGTGTGGTTGCAGGTTTAGCTCTTGTTAATCCAGCTTCAGCAATAAGTTCCAATATATATTTCCTTTGATTCAAAATAATCCCTCCAGAAGATCTTAATACTTCAATGCCTAAGAAAAATTTAAGTTCACCTAGATCCTTCAGTTTAAACTGCTTGTGTAGACATGCTTTAACTTCAGCAATCAATTGCATGTTACTTCCTGTGATCAATAGATCATCTACATAAACTAGAACAATGACAATATCTTCCCCTTTTTTTTAGTGTGAACAATGAATAGTCATGAGCACTCTGACTAAAACCTGTGGCCTGTAATACCTTTGTAAGTTTCAGGTTCCACTGTCTTGAGGCTTGTTTAAGTCCATACAAAGACTTTAACAACTTACAGACTTTGTTTTCACCTGGTTTTGCAAAACCTTCAGGCATTTTCATATTGACTTCTTCATCTAAATCACCCTGTAAGAAAGAATTATAGACATCCATTTGGTACAATGTCCAGCCTTTTGATACTGCCAATGCAATGACACATCTAACTGTTACCATCTTGACTACTGGAGAAAAAGTGTCATGATAATCCAATCCTTCTTGTTGACTGTATCCCTTTGCTACAAGTCTTGCTTTAAACCTTTCTATCTCACCATTTGCCTTATACTTTACTTTATATATCCACTTGGAACCAACTGCATGCATACCTTCTGGTAATTCAACTACTTGCCAAGTATTATTTTCTTCAAGAGCTTGGATTTCCTGCTTCATGGCTTGTATCCACCTTTCATCTTGTGAAGCCTGCTTGAAGTTCTTAGATTCTGTATACTTTGAAAGTTTGCTCAGAAAACTTCTACATTCAGGCTTTAATTTTTCATAATTCAGATAGTTAGACATAGGGTGTTTAGTACTGCTATGACCTTTAGTAATGGTATAATCTTTCATCCACATTGGCTCTTTGATGCTTCTTGAAGATCTTCTAACATAAGAGTCAACATGTGATGGTATGGCATTAGTGTTTTCAGAAACTTCCTCTACTATACTTGGTCTAGACATCTGATCTTCTGAATAACTCTCAGTCTAATTACTTTGACTGTCTTCATGAACCATACTAGTCTATGCATGTTCACCATTATCAATCTCAACTTCAATAGTTTGATTCCCTTCTTTCTCTAAAGGTGAACCATGTACATCACCTAATGGATCAAGTTGAGGCTTTTCTTTAGCAAAAGGAAATATTTCTTCATGAAATACCACATCTCTGTTCACATTCACCTTAGTAGAGTGGATATCCAATAGCACATATCCTTTCTGCAATTCTGAGTACCCCAATAGAATGGCTGCACTAGCTCTGGCTGAAAACTTATCCCCTTTAGGTACAGTTGTAGCATAGCAAAGACAACCTATAACCTTTAGATGAGACAAACTAGGTTGTTTACAATAAAGTAACTCATAGGCACTTTTGTTGGAATTGGCTGATGAGGGTAATCTATTCATCAAATACACTGCAGCCCTTATGCAATAACCCCAAAATCTGATAGGTAGATGAGCTTGAAATATGATTGTTCTTGCAATATTAAGGATGTGTCTGTGCTTTCTTTCAACCACACCATTTTGTTGTGGTGTGTGAGGGCAACTACTCTGATGTAATATTTCCAGGTGATTGAATAAATCTTTACACTGTGAATTAAGGAATTCTGTGCCATTATCTGATCTCACAACCTTGACATGAGAATTGAACTGAGTATTGATCATTGAAAAGAAGTTCTTTATAGCTACAATGATTTCTGATTTCAACTGCAACAAATGAACCCATACAAATCTACTATAGTCATCTACTATAGTCAAGAAGTAATGCTTTCTATCTAGAGTAGGAGTCTTATAAGGTCCCCACAGATCCATATGAACAACATCAAACATCATGGAAGCTCTAGTAGTACTAACAGGAAAAGTAAGTCTAGTTTGCTTAGCTAGAGGACAAACAGTACAATGAGCTGGTATTCCATCACTTTTACTACTTGAATCAATCTTGAGAAGCTTCAATATCTGTTGAGATGGATGTCCTAACCTTCTGTGCCATATTTCTGTGTCTTGTCTTACAGCTCCTGCAGCTACTACTTCCTGAGTACACTTTATTTCTTCCTTCTGTTTAGATGAAAAATTAGCTTTAAAACTGTATAATCCTCCTTCTTCTCTACCAATCCCCTTCACCCTGCCACTGCAGAGGTTCTGAAACACACAAAAGTCAGGATAAAAAGATACAAAACAATTTAGTTCTCTTGTAATCTTTGACACTGACAATAGACTGAACTTGAAATCTGGCACATGTAAAACACTTCTGGCCACTTCATTATCAAATATAGGTGTTTCACCAATATGACTGACTGTAACCTTGTCACCTGTTGGAAGATGAACTTGATTCATTTGTGACTTTGTTAATTCATGTCTCCTAGTTAGTAACTGCTTATTTGCAATGATATGATGAGTTGCACCTGAATCAACAATCCAATCCTGAATAGCATGGTTTGTCATTAAACAAGTTGTAATACCTGCCATATTGACTTGTTTTGTTTCTTGCACATCTCTGTTTAACATCTCCATTATCTGTTTATACTCCTTCTCTGTGAATGTTTGTCCCTTTGGCACCTTCTGCATGTTATTGTTCTCCATCTGATTACTTGATGCAGCACTAGGATGATCACATTGATCATTAGAGATGTTATTTGCAGCCTGATATCCTCTTCCATATCCACCATTATTTCTTGAACTTTGTCCTCCATATCCATTGAATTGACTTGTGCCTGTACCATTTCTCATGTTTCCATTCCCATTTCCATAACCAGGTTTCTTCCTTTGTTTCCAGTCACTTGGATAACCAATCAACTTGTAGCAATTATCCTTTGTGTGACCAAGGAAGTGGCAGTAATCACATTTCTTTCCTTTGTAATGTTCCTTTCCAGCTCCTTGATTCCTATTAACACTCATCACCATAGAACTTGGTTTTTCAACTGCATTATCCATACAACTTGAGTGCTGAATCTCATTTTCTATAATCATAGCATAAGCTTGATTCATAGATGGTATAGTTCCTTTAAGTAAAATCTGTCTCCTAGCCTGATCATATGATTCATTCAGGCCACTTAGGAATTGAATCAATCTCATCTGCTCCAAATGATCATTATACTCCTTCGATTGAGAACAAGTACTACATGGATTTGGAACTATAGCATCATACTCATTCCACAGTGTTTTCAACTTTGAGAAGTAATGAGATACAGAATCTGTTCCTTGTGAGAGAGTGGTGATATCTCTATGTAATTGATAGATCCTTACTCTATTTACCTTGTCGAATCTTTCCTTTAGATCATTCCATACTGAGCAAGAGTTTGTGGCATACACAATACCACAAAGTAGCTCTTCACTGACTGTGTTCATCAGCCAAGAAAGTACAATCGCATTGCAAGTTTCCCATTGCTCATGCAATTCATCTTTGTACAGGGCTCTGGTGCAAGCACCAGTTACAAACCCATACTTTCTCTTCCCTAATAACGCAATTCTCATTGCTCTACTCCAGATTCCATAGTTTTCAAATCCAACCAACTTGATTGGAATCAACACTGCACTAGAACTATCAGAATTTCCAATGAACGATGGATCATTCTGATCTATCTTCAATCCCACCATATCTGCAGATCTTAAGCTACAGATTGTCACCAATTGACTGTGATTCGAACTCCACTAATTATACAGATCACACTGCTCTGATACCATGAACAAAAAACAATAAGCTCCCAAGCATTTACTCCATTGAAGAAGCTTGAAGCATTAGCAAGAAGGAGAAGAAGAAGACTGGAATGTGAAATTATTGTGTATTCAATTCATCTTCTTCACGTGAGGATCTGTATTGCTTATATAGCAATCAGATGCTGAAAACAAAATACAAACTAACTAACTAACTCTACACATTAATCGATGTAACAAACTACTAATTTGAAATTACAATAATAGGCCTAACTAACTACTAACTAACTTCAACTTCTAACTAACTTTTGAATAGTTAGTTGCTGCCACTAACTAACTCTTCTTCAACTTCTTTTAACAAAAGTCATGTAAATGAAAAAAAAATGTAGATTAAGTGATCACAATAATAGTTTGTGGTTGTAGTTATTTTTAAAAATATTTGTCACTTCAAAAGATATTTACTCACGCATGAGTTAACTTGCATTGTGAAAGACCCTTTAAAGAAGGAGATTGAATCCATATATCATGTTCGGTTGCTCCCATCATATTCCATAAAGAATCGTTTAGTTTGTAAACAAAGTTATTTGAAGTTATAGTCTAACCTAAATTTATACTTATATAAATTATATCATTAGTTTCAACATTTGATCCTAGATATTTTACCTTATTCTTATACTAAACGATTAATTTACAACAATTGTCAAATAATTAAAGCTTGTAAGTTTCAAATTCTCCAATTTTGCACTAATAAAAAAGTTAAGTCAAGCACAAAAATTTACACATACAAAGGGAACATGTTAAAACTAATTTAAACATACATGAAAATATATTAAATCTAAAAAAGGAGAGCAAAAAACAAATCATATATAGCTAAGAAATTCATTAGTTAAGAAGCTAAAAAGATAAAAATGAAATGTATATAAATTTCTCACCACACCATTTTCAAATTCTTTTATACCTAATGAACAATAATAAAGAAGGATCTTCGATTTATTATTACAAAATCAAAGATAAAAAATAAAATATAAATAAAAAACGCATATGTAAAGAAAGACTGTACGACACTTTAGTTCATTTATTTTGAGGCTTTTTAAAGACCATTTAATTAGAAGGTTATGCATTAAAAAATCAAAAAGAAAATGATATGTTATTTGAATAGAAAATCTCAAATAATTGGAGAGTTTTTAGAACTCATGAGATATAACTAAATGTAAATTATGCGATAGAATTAAGTTTAATTATTTAACAAATTCTATGATAAAAAAATGAGGAAAAATCTTTTTAAAAAAAGAGATTTAAGATAAATCATTTTCTATGTCATATATATAAATGTTACATCATGACTTTATTTGTGCTTCATAACGTGCGTGCGTGCGTGCGTATGTGTGTGTTACTTTTATGCGAAATACCTTTAACAATCTATCAAGAACTTTCACGTCACCTTTTGACTCTCCTTCTATCAATTCATTATGAGAAAATACAAAAATAGGTTTCTTGCGCCTCATGAACATGTCTAATTTCAATTCATCGTGACCTTAATTTTCAGAGTCCAAGAAAAATGAAATACTCTGAAATATCAAAATTTTAAGAAAATATTGGTGTCTGATCCACCCTACTTACCTCTTATTTAGACGAACATTGTTTTTTTAAAAAAATGAAGAAAAAAAAAAACTATTGGAGATTGGACTGCACATGAATTTTAGTTTTTTTTTTTCTTTTAGGAATTTTTAGAATATTGATATGAACAATTTCAAATAGAGACCTTTGCTAATTTCTGATTTTCAAAATGTATATAAATAATTAAATACTACTCTTAATTAAAAAAAATGGATAATTGAATATTGCTATTGAGTAAAATAATCATTTATTAATAAAAGATGAAAGGGTAGACGATTATCAAATTAACAGGCGATGTTTGGATTTGAAAGAAGGCAATTGAAGTATCATAATTGACTGATACAATGAAAAAGGCAAGGCTTGTTGATTGGGAGAGGAAAATTAATGTAGTTACCATTATCATTAGGTGTTTAATTAGGTGAAGAAAATAATTATCTAGCAATGATTTATTAAAAAATATTTTAAAAAAAGGAGAAAATAGATATATAGGGTTTTTAACCTTAAAGAGCGCCACATCAGCATGCCTTTATAATATGGAAAAATAATAATAATAATAATAATAAAAAGACTATATCAACAGGTAATTATATGATAATTAAAATAGATTGTACAAAATGAATAAAAATAATTCTGATAATATATAGAAATTGTTATGTCTAAAACATAAAAATGAGCGTTCGTAAATAATATTTCAAATTTAAATTGCTAAGTATATTTGAATTCTATAGCTAATTATATTTTATAGACATGAAGAGAACATTTAGATAATCAAGATGTTATAGTAATTTTGATAACTTCACCGATAATAAAGAACGTTTTTGAACTTCTTTCACTTTATTAGACTACATACTCCCTTCATTCCAAAACAAAGTTTTATTTTTTTATTTTTCTTCGAATTGTGTTTTACATAATTATGTAGAATTTAATTGTTTTTTTTAATCTTACCTTTATTTAATCAAAAGAATTTATATAATAAAAAAATAGGTCAAAGAACTATACCTTTTTCAAGATATATTTTAAAGTTAATTTAGTAAAAGTAGTTTACTTTATAGCCCCGCCTCAAACTAAAAAAGAAATTTGACATACTACGAGAAGGTAAATATCATAGAACGGAAGAGTACACAATAAAATAAAAAATTAAAATACTTTATGTTTAAAAACTAAAACTTTTCATGAAATGAAAATCTAGCAACTTTAAGTAAAAATATGGTGTAGTGTAGTTTTAGTAGTAATTAATACTCTTCTTTAATGCCCATGATTTACCTTGAAATAAGAAATGTATAGGTGCCTCTTTGACTCTTCAACTTATGTCTTAGTAGTTATCTAAGAAACACTTTTAAGAAAAATTAAGAAAAACACTATTTCAAATATGAAATAAAAAAGATAGCTAATCTCTAGTAGGAGTTTCATTGAATAAAAAAATTATGAACTTAAATAAAATTGAGAAATCTTTAAAGAAAAAATATAAATAGTTCTTTGTGCAATATTTTTTTTTAACCCTTTGTTAGTAGTTAGTATTATTACTGTCATAAAAAAAAGTAGTTAGTATTATTACACACAAAGTCACAATAACTCATTTACATCTAAACAAAAATACATATTTGCAATAACTAAAAGTTGTAAAAATTTAAACTAAAAAAGTTACATGAAAAAAATAAACGACACATTCATCTTCCTTGGAACTAAAAGAAGATAGATAAAAAATGAAAATACAAAATTAATGCCCACTTTTTCGATCTCTTGTCTAACAACTTTTTTGACAAACTAATCAATATTCAAGAGTTTTCTTCACCGAGTTAAGTTAAAGCATGAATTTGATAATATAATGATACTACAAAAAATAATGAAATATAAGGACTAATCTTAAGTTGAAATTTCATTAAACAAAAAACTTGTGAATTTATTTTTCATTAAAAATAGAGAGATATCATAATGTATCTTAAATTTTATAATTTAATAGTTAAATTATGAATATGAAAACTTAAAAGACACGGAACTAATGATATTATTAAAAAATTTAAATTTTATAGATCTACGTTATGAAGGTAAAACATACAAATTAAAATAAAATGAAATAACACAAATAGAGTAGATAGAAGAAATACATTTATATCATATAAAGATATAAATTTTTGTTTTTAATAAACAAAAAAGAGAAGTAAAAAAAAGCAGCAAAGAACGGAAAAAACTATAAAACTATAAAATAAATAAAAATCATAAAATTTAATGATAATGTTATAAAACTATTGAATAAGAAAAAGAAACTAGAGAGAAAAGAAGAGAAGACTTGTTATTTCTCTTGATGAATTTATTTACAATGAAGAGGAGCACTCTATTTATAGGAGAAATCTAACTTGGTCCCCGAATAGGACTCTTTAACCATATCCTAAAAAGGATTTTGCATGATAGACATTCACTATTATACAAATACTTTATAACACTCCCCCTGAATGTCCATTTCATAGTTGGTAGAGACTTGGTGAATAGATCAGTCACATTGTCACCTGAACGAATCTGTTGCACATTTATATCACCACTCTTTAGAAGTTCATGTGTATAGAAAAGCTTTGGTGAAATGTGCTTTGTTCTATCTCCTTTTATGAATCTTCCCTTAAGTTGTGCTATGCATGCTGCATTATCTTCATATAAAGTGGTGGGTATGTTATCACATTCCAAATCACATTTCTCTCGAATGAGATGTATCATAGACCTTAACCACACACATTCTCTACTTGCTTCATGAATAGCTATTATTTCAGGATGATTAGATAAAGTAACTACGATGGACTGCTTTGCAGATCTCCAAGATATGGAAGTCCCCCCCACATATAAACACATAGCCTATTTGGGATCGAGCTTTGTGTGGATCAGATAAATATCCTAGATCAGCATAACCAATAAGATTTGGGATACAATTATTAGAATAAAATAAGCCCATATCAGTTGTCCCATTAAGATATTGCAAAATGTGTTTGATCCCATTCCAATGTCTCCTAGTAGGAGCAGAACTATACCTTGCTAACAAGTTAACAGCAAAAGCTACATCAGGCTTTGTAGTATTAACAAGATACATTAGTGCACCAATTGCACTAAGACATGGTACTTCAGAACCAAGAATTTCTTCATCCTTTTCTTGAGATTGGAATGGATCTTTATTCACATCAAGTGAACGAACAACCATCGAAGTACTTAATGGATGGGCTTCATCCATACAAAATCTTTTCAACACTTTTACTGTAGGCAGATTGATGAACAAAAATTTTATGTCAAATGCTCAATTTGCAAATCAAGACATAATTTTGTCTTTCCCAGATCTTTCATCTCAAATTCGTTGTTCAAATAATCAATTGCGTTTTGAAGCATTATTGGAGTTCCAATAAGATTTATGTCATCAACATAAACAGCAAGTACAACAAATTTCAATATTGTTTTCTTTATAAAGACACATGGAAAAATTGTGCCATTTGTATAGCCTTCATTAATAAAATACTCACTAAGACGGTTATACCACTTGCACCCAGATTGCTTCAAATTATATAATGATCTTTGCAATTTAATTGAATACATTTCTCGAGATTTTGAATTACATGATTTAGGCATCGCAAATCCTTCAGGATTTTCATGTATATCTCATTATCAAGTGATCCATAAAGGTAGGTTGTAACCACATCCATCGAATGCATTTCAAGTTGCTCGTGATGTAAAACTAATGAGATAACGCAATGTTATTGCATCCATAACGAGTGAGTATGTCTCTTCATAATCGACGTCAGGCCTTTGAGAAAATTCTTGTGCCACAAGGCGTGCTTTATACCTTTGTATTTTATTTTTCTCATTTCTTTTTTGCACAAAATCCATTTGTAACCAACAGGTTTAATACCATTAGGTGTTTGAACTATTGGTCTAAAAACTTCACGCTTGGCAAGTGAATTCAACTCTGATTGAATTACTTCTTGCCATTTTGGCCAATATTTCGTTGTTGACATTCTATAACAGATTGAGGTTCATGATCCTCATTATCTTGAATGATATTTGTTGCAACATTATATGCAAAGACATAATCAAACACTATTTTTGATCGATTCATATTAGTTTCAACATCTCTTAAATTTATGGATAGTTCATTATTTCCTTGAGTTTCAAGTTCATTGATTTTTTCATGAATATCAGAGTTATTCAAATTTTTAATTTCTATATGAGATTCTTTCATAGTGTCATCTTGATATTTAATCTTTCTTTTTCTAGGATTTTGATCCTTAGAACCCAATGGTCTACCACGCTTTAGGTGTGTTTTGACTTATTAGCTGTGACACTAGTGGATGTTACTTTAGGGACATCAATTCGATTGGGACATTCTCAACAGAAATATGTGATTTGTTAATCCTTTTCAAATCTGTAAATGTGTCTGGCATTTGATTTGCAATTTTTTGCAGATGAATAATCTGTTGTACTTCTTGTTCGCAAGTAGAAAAATATTGATCAAGATGAGACAATGATAAATTTTTTCACAAAATTTCTCATTTTATTTCACTATTCTCTTTCTCTGATTTTGGGAAAACTTTCTCATCAAATCGACAATCTGCAAATCTAGCAGTAAAAATGTCTCAAGTCAATGGTTCAAGATAGCAAATAATGGAGCGTGACTCAAACTCAACATATATTCCTAACCACTTTGAGGGCCCATCTCAGTGCGGTTTGATGGTGCCACAGGCACATGTACAACACATCCACAAATTCTTAGATGGGATATATTAGGTTCTTGACCCATAACCAATTGCAATGGAGAAACATTATGATAACTTGTCGGTCTAAGATGAATAAGTGTTGCAGCATGCAAAATTGCATGTCCTCACACAGAAGTGGGCAACTTAGTTGTCATAAGCAATAGTCTTGCTATTAATTGCAAATGTTTAATTAATAACTCAGCGAGACCATTCTGAGTATGAACATGAGCAACAGAGTGTTCAACTCTTATCTCAATTGCTAAACAATAATCATTAAATGATTGGGATGAAAACTCTGTAGCATTATCAAGACGAATGGACTTAATCTGATTATCAGGAAAGTGTGCCCTTAACCTTATTATTTGTGCCAATAATTTTGCAAATGCCAAGTTACGAGATGACAATAGGCACACATGAGACAATATATAAGAAGCATCTATTAGAACCATAAAATATCTAAATGACCCACTAAGTGGGTGAATAAGTCCACAAATATCCCCATGTATACGTTCCAAAAACGCAGGGGACTCAATTTTAACTTTTGTTGGTGATGGTCTCACAATTTACTTGCTTTGATAACAAGCAATACAAGAAAATTCACCATTTAAAAGAACTTTTAGGTCTTTTGATGGATGTCCATTCGAATTTTCTATAATTCGTCTCATTATCGATCCAGGATGTCCTAGACGATCATGCCAAAGTACAATTGTATTGAAATCAGTAAACTTCTTATTTACTATAAAATGTGCCTCAATTGCACTAATTTTTGTCCAATACAAGCAAGAAGATAAAGTAGGGAACTTTTCTATAACACATGTCTGCCCAAAAGACATTCTTGGTGATACCAAGATATTCAAGATTTATTTCATCCATTGATTGGATATGATAACTATTTTCACAAATATCTTTAAAACTCAACAAGTTTCTCTTAGATTTTGGAGAAAACATAGCATTATTAATGGTGAATTTAGTTTCCTTGGGCAAAATTACAATGGATCTTCCAAAACCCTCAATCATATTAGTACTACAAAAAATTGCAGTAACATTTATTTTACCCATACTTAAATGGGAAAAATATTTCTTATTTTTGAATATTGTATGTGTTGTACCATAATCAATCAAATAAATATCTTCATATTTCGATAATATATTCTTAGAATTATCCATATCTTTACATGAAATGACATACACAAAGTAAATATATATTAAATATTAGTGTTGTTAAAAGGGTACAATATATCAAAGGAATAAATTAATAATTAAATATTAGAAATGAGCCTTAATTTATTGTTTCCTCTAAGTCAAAAATGAGTTGCTAGGAAAATAAAATAAAAATATTATTTAATCCTAGTTAATAACAGACTGCATGTTTTTAACATTAGATCAAATTAAAGACCTAATATATTACAAACACGCGATAAAATTTAGTATTTGACTAACTCTATCATATTAGAATCATATAAATAAATCAATGAAAAATAAATATTATTTAATTAAGAATTAAGGAACAAGTTAATGAACTATAAAAATATGATTAAACTAATATAAAATATTAATATTCATGAAAACAACTATCATTACATGAAATTTATTAATAAAGACTATAAAAAAAATCACTCTTCCATGTTCACAGAACCATCACTAATTAAGTGATCTATCTTTCCTTCAGGATGTGCGAAGAAATCTGCTACATCCAGGTGCGTGATGTCAACTTGATTTTCAGAGATAAAATTTGCCTCAAAATTCTTTTCTTTCTTCTTTAGTGATTCTTGATAAAGCTCAACCAAGTATTTGGGAGTCCGACAATCACGTGCATAATGACCTCGTCCACCACATCAAAAACAACCTTCCCTAGTTGCTTCACGTTTCTCATCCTTTCTTTTTTCCTTTTTATTTGATGAATGATTAATACCAGGAATAGAATTACGTTCTTGACCATAATCACGATCACGTTCACGTCCACGACCACGATTAGGACCACGACCTCCACACCTAGCATGGTGGGCGTACGCCTCATTCACTTCAAGAAGTGGTTCAGATCCAGTATGTCGATTCTCATGGTTTTTCAATAATAAATTATTATTTTGCTCGGCCACAAAAAAATGAGAAATTAGTTCAGAATACTTTTTGAAACCATTCTCTCGATATTGTTGCTGCAAGATCACATTCGAGGCATGGAAAGTGGAGAACGTCTTTTCCATCATATCAATCTCACTAACCTTTTCTCCACATAATTTCAATTGAGAAGTGATTCTGAACATGACAGAATTATACTCATGTATAGACTTAAAGTCTTGTAGATTTAGATGCATCCAATCATATTGTGCCTTTGGATGTATGACCATCTTCAAGTGGTCAAATCTTTCTTTTAGGTTTTTTCACAAAACAAGTGGATCCTTAACTGTCAGAATTTCGATTTTCAGAATCTCGTCAAGATGATGACACAAGAATATCATTGCTCGTGACAATTTTGATTTGATGCCTTATTTTCTTCTTTTATGGTGTCTCCAAGACCCATTGCATCAAGGTGGGTTTCAGCATCCAACACCCATGAGAGGTAGTTCCAGCCGGAACTTTGAATGGCAGTGAACTCTAGTTTTGTAAGATTGGCCATTAAAATTAAAAATCAAAAATAATAAATAATACCTTTATTAATTCTTCAAATCTAACCTTCACTTTTGAGAAATTAGAGTCTCGTGCTGATAACGTGTTATAAAACTATAGAATAAAAAGAAGAAACTAGAGAGAAAAGAAGAGAACACTTGTTATTTCTCTTGATGAATTTATTTACAATGAAGAGGAGCACTCTATTTATAGGAGAAATCTAACTTGGTCCCCAAGTAGGACTCTTTAACCATATCCTAAAAAGAACTCCACATGATAGACATTCACTATAATACAAATACTTTATAACAGATAATAAATAGTTTGTTGGAATTCTTTTTAAATCAAATGAAATTGTTTGTTATAATTGATGACAATTTGAGAAATATTATAGGAAAGAAAATAATAATTTTAGGTGATTTTTTTGTATTATAAAATTAGAAAAAAGGCCCCAAAAAAGATAAAATGGATTGAAACCCTAGAGAGGGTCACGTCACCATTTTTATATATATCTTTATTATTATATATAGATTTGTAATAAATTTTATATTTTATTTTTACAATAAAATAATTAGTTTAAATAAAGAAAAATATAAATACAAGTAAATGTTATACGGAAATGTGACACATTATATAAGAAAAGACAAAGAAATCATATCTTTACAATGAATTATGGATTCACATCATGGAAAATATTTTGGATACATATTTAGATAATATATTTTTTTTTCGCATGATTAAATACATATATTTATGCAATTTAAATATGATGTCTTCTTCATTTTACCTTTTTCTATAGTATCAACTGTTCTTTTTTAAACATCCAAATTCAAAATCATAAACTTTTACCTATAAAACCTAAAAAAGAACAAAAATTATGTTAGCATAATTTATAAAATAATTATAAAATTTAAGTAAAATAAAAAATATCAATATAAATAATGATATACAGAAATGTGATAAATTATTATACAAGAAAAAACAAAGAATCATACCTTTACAATGTATTATGAATTCACTTCATCAAAAATATTTTGAATCCATATTTAGATATTATATTTTTTACGTAATTAAATGCATATATTTATGCAATTAAATATGGAACATCTCTATCTTACCTTTTCCTATAGTGCCATTTGCTTTTTTAAATATTTAAATTTAAAATCATAAATCGGAAAAAGGTCTAAAATACCCTCAAAGTATTGGAAATGGTACAAAATTACCCTCCATCCACATATTGGCTCCAATATACCCTTCCCACCCACCTATTGGGTCTAAAATACCCTTGTCATCCACCTTTTGGTTCAAAATTGACCACTTATTTAACGGTTTTACATTTAAACTATTTAAATATTTTTTAAAATACGTGGCGTTCAACTATTTATTATAATTTAACTTATTAGTATAATTTATAAATCAATCCACTACCCACCCATTACTAATTAAACACTCCAAATAAATAACACTCACATTATTAATGCACATTATTAATGCAACAATAGAAAAACTACTGCTAATTGAGTGTTTTTAAAAATTTGAGACGAAAATATCTATAGAATTAAATTGTCATACATTCAAGTGTCTAAATAAAAATTACCGATAAACTTAAAAGTCTGACTATGTTCATCTTAGTTATTCTTACGTCTCAATTATGTGATGTTACTTCATAGGTAACTTTTTAAAAAAATAATATATTAAAGATTTTAAAATAAATCATAAATATTTATAAAATTATATTTTAAAAAAGTGCGTGAAGTAATTCGGGATGTATTACTTCTTTACCTTTAATCATAAATTTCTAATTCAATCTTGAAAGAGAATCAAATTGAAAGTGTCCTCCTAAATAAGCGGCTCAACATAAATTTAATTGAGGGTTCGATTCGGACTCGAATAATTTTGAATGTCATTTTCATTAATCTATAATTTCATAGTGTTTTAGTAGTGTTTATGATGATTTTGATATAATAGTTGAATTATTAATTGGGTGGGGTTTAGTTAGTAATGGGTGGGTAGTGGGTTGATTTATAAATAATACAAATAAATTAAATTATAACAAATAGTTGAACATCAAGTATTTTAAAAATATTTAAATAGTTTTAATTTAAAATCATTAAATAAGTGGTCAATTTTGAATTAAAGGTGGATTGACAAGGGTATTTTGGAGTCAATAGGTCGATGAAAAGGACATTTTGGAGCCAATAGGTGGATGAAGAGTAATTTTGTACCATTTTCAATACTTCAAGGATATTTTAGACCCTTTTCCGATCATAAATTTGTACCCATAAAACCTGAAAAAGAATAATATTTATGTTAGCATAACTTTATAAAATCTTTTCAAATAAAAATGTAAACAAATGAAGGATGAATTAATTATTAAAAAAACATGTAAAAGGAGTTACAGAAGAAAAAACGATATGCATGTTTAAATAAGGGAAGTAACTAAAAGAAGGAGAGGAATAACAAAATGATGCTTTCAGACTTCAGTGGTGGTTTTATAGACTTGAATTGAAATAGCAATAAATGTCTAATTAAAAGGTAAGAAATTAATTACAATTTGACTTTTAGAATGGACACATTTTAGCAAACGTTTTTAAACGGTAGTATCATTTATCTTGTATATTTAATTTTTCAAAAAATTCTTATCAATAAAAATGAAGAAAAATTCTAAGAAAATAAAAATATCTAAAAAATAAATAAATTCATTTTCTGAGCAATTAGGCATGTCACATCAGCGGACTTAGGTTCCTCATTTATATATATATATATATATATACACACACACACACACACACACGATTGACTCCTAAGAAAAATATAATTCAATAGCTATCATCACAGTTTTGATCCGACATTTCAGTATATAGAGCCGAAAAGAATTGTTATGTAGAATATAGCATTGGCGAATAATGTTGAAGAAATAAACTTCGTATTCTGATTTATGACGGTATGTGTATTAATGAAAGGTTTATTTTTTTTGTGAGAAAAATAATATTTCTCGTATTCATTTGATTATGTATTCATTTATTTATGTAGTTAATGTATGTATACTTTCGTATAGAATGTATTAAATGAAACTATGTATTGATTCTAGGTTGTCCTGTCAACTAGTTACACTTATTTAGTAAGTGATGAAGAGAAGACTTATATCGTATGCTTGGAAAAGAAGACTTTCACAGTCGCTACATGTTTCAAGTTGACGGAATACCGTGCACATATGCGTGGAGGGTGTTGAACAAAGAAAACAATCTTCTAGATGAATACATTTCACACTTTACTAGCCATAAACATTATTGAAAACATATGACGTGGTTATGTATCCTTTCGTTGACAAAAGTGAATGGAATATACTTGATTACACTATTACTGAATTGTATTGCCACCAAAATACAAGTGACTTTCAGGAGGCTAAAGAAGCAAGAGAAGTCATTTAGCGAGTTGAGTAAAAGGAAGAGTACGATTCTTGTAGTACACATGTGGACAACGTAGTCATAATCGGCGGTTCATGTCGAATTGCAATACTGAATGCATAGGACCTGATACATCCCACTATTGAAGCGTTCTTTTACTTAATTATCGTTATGTTGAATAAATGAATGAAAAAAAATTATTTTCCTTTAAAATATTTGCTTTTTTTATTCGTTTGCTTATAAATTAACTTGAATATTATCTCATTACTTAATTTGATACTATTAATATGTATTGACACATCCAAACTACTGATAATACGTGAATATAGTTAGTTATACTTGATAATATGTTGGTGAATACATATATAATACAATTATACTAGTAAAAAATATGATTGATGTAACACACAACCTATAAAAATACAAAAGGAACAATTTTTTTTTGTATACACTTACATATTAATTTGGTGTATGATAAAAATCACTTTAAAAATATATAATAATGTAATTACTATCAGCATTTACAATATATTTATTACTTTTAAGAATGTAAGTATGCAAATTTCTTTAAGTAATAACTGACAATAAATGAGTATAGTAATACTTGTGCATATTTTGATATGAAAAAGACTCCAACATACATATTGAATATGTTGGTAAAAAAAATTATATATATAGCTAAGCATATTGATTACAAAAAGTAGATATCCATGTGTATGTGTTTTCAGATGAACTCTAAATTTATACAAACATAAATCCGTCTCTTCCTACCATTACATTGAATGCAATAATCACAACAAAAGTTTAACAAAGTAGCTACCAAAACAATAAAACAACATGATCATATATAAATAGAAATTGATAATGTTAAATAAAAAATAAAATATTAGTTTGAACCATAAGTATTAGATAGAAGTTCAAAATGATAACTAGGACAACAAACTAATTGATCGTAACAAGTTGACTATTATCGATTCTTGCGGGTTGCCTGATCATTCTGGGTGGTGCCTCATTCTCGCTAACAACCCTTTCTTCCTCCTTCTTCGCTGCATATTCTCACAGTAGTGCGCCATATCTGATGTGGTGTAACTTAGAATCAAGGTATTTAACTGCAATACTTTCATACTCACTTAGGTACTCTGCAAATGCTTGCTAATATATCTCACAATCCCTGATAAATGTGGAATATACATTATTTATTAGACAGGATACTGTTTTTAAAGTATATTAAGAGAACGACAACACTTACTACAACCATCTTCAGAAAACAAAATGACAACATAGCTCTAAATACACTAGAAAGTATTCAAAAATGTAAAGCTATTCAAATAAAATAGAAGTAAATTCAAAGTGTAACAGTATGCCACACTATAAATATTCAATGGTTATATTTATTCCACAATATACCAATTTGGAAGATATATTCTCCACATAAGCTTACTTGTTTAACTTACACTACATTCATATGGCTACACCTTATTATAGCCATCTACAAAAAAACTTAATGACAATGTATCAATTTTTTTCATCCACAGTTAGTGAAGAACCTTTTTTCCTCTTATAAGAATCACCTCTTTCTGATTCTTCCATTAGATTCAATGTTATAGGGTTATTCAAAGATTTTGATTTCTTCTGAATCCATTGCAATAATGGAGTCTGAAATTTGTGATTGCTTTTGCGCTATACACAAATCAAATGAGAGCATTTTTAACAAACAATTATCAAGATAATTTGTATCTGTTGTGACCCTCTTGGGAGTATCTGACTCCGACATAGCAATATTGAATAAAACCTCCAACTTCAAGCATAATAATATGCCAAAACATAAAACTATATATAAAACATTCATAGAAAAAAAAAGGAAAAATGGAAATTAGAAGATACCGATCGAAACTCAACAACAATGAACCACTGAAGATCAAGCAAACTTGTTGATTGTGAGGATTTGATGAGCGAAGAATTGATATAGGGATAAAGAATTTGAATTAGAGATAATGAAAGAATGTTGAAAAAATGGGAATAGGGAAAAGAAAGCGTGAAAAGTAGGAAAAAGTATATTTTATGTGTGTGAATTACATTTTGCTATTTATTAATTAAATATACACATAAAATATAAATAAATTATAGTATAGTTGTATTATTTTAATATAAAATATAGTTTGACATTTTCTTAGATTTTCCAAGAAAGGAACTAACCTTAAATGGACTATTAATTGTGGTACTTAAATAAGAGATAATTAGTCAATTTTAGTCTTAAAAAATGTGCATATCTATTATATCTTTTAAAATATATGATTTAAAATATTAAAAATTGCTAATATATGCAATTGTTTGAAACTAAAAATAAGTTATATATATATATATATATATATATATATATATATATATATATATAGTAATGTATGTCTAACTATATAGTTTTTCTTATGTTTATTTCTTCTATTTTCTTTGCTTTACTTTTGTTTTTAGAAGACTTTGGGCGCTATTCGACCGGAGTCTTTTGGACTCTACATTTGTTGTGGGCTTTTGGGCCTTCTCTGTTAGGATTATTCTCTATTATTATAAGGGTTATACTCGTATACATCCAATAAAAATAACTTAATTAGGCTTTATAATTATAGTTTGCTCATTGCGATTTGTAGTTACATGTTAGGGAAGGGGAGAGGCGAGCGAGAATGGAAGAGAGGAGAGAGGCGAGTTAGATTGAAAGAGGGAGGCGAGAGGCGAGCGAGAGAGGGCACTAACTTGTAAATTTGCATATCGTTTGTACAACCGCAGGCACATTTGTATAATTGAGTTATAAAAATCTTGGAATTATACAAATATGAACTTGAAATAACAAATTTATACAAACACAATGTAACGACCTGTTTAGTCGTTTTGAGCAGCAAATTTTATTTCTGGAAAAACTGGCTGAGTCGACGGATCCCACGACGGACCGTCGAGGGGGTCTCGTTCCAAAACACTTAGAATTCTGAAATTTGGGTACTGAAATCGACTCTCTGAACTTCGCGACGAAATGGCAGGACGGACCGTCACAGGGGTGACGGGCCGTCCCAGACCCTTGGTAAAATTTAGACTCTGAACTCTGGCCGGAGCGGCGGGGCCGGACCGTCGCGGGCCACGGCCGGCCATCCACAGTCGCGTGACCCTGGCTGGGTCGGATTTCTGTTAAATATTTTAAGGGACGTTTTGGACTATTCCTGCTTATAATTATAAAGTTAGTGGTTGAACATTAATAATTCAATTACTTGGGGGTTAAAGGAGATCACCTTGATTTAATAAGTGGGTTACTTTGTCATCTTTTGTACATAATTATATGCTAATTAGGGTAAAAGAAAAAGGGTTTGAATAAGAAAAATAGAAAGAACAGAGAGAGGGAGAAGAACGATCGAGAGAGAGGAGAAACGAAGAGGAAAACAAAGCTTTGGAAAAGAAGATTGCTTGATCACAATTCTTCGGTGGAGGTAGGTTATGGTTTATGCTATTTCATAGTAAACTCTTAATAGTAAATGATATGTATTGGGTAGTATTGTAAACCCTTCTATATGCTTAATTGTGTGCTTGCATGATGTGATGATATAATTGTGATAAAATAAGCATGATGAGGCTATTGTATCCTAAATCTTGAAAACCTCTTTGTTAATGATGATGCCTTGGTATAAAAGAAGGCTTGATGAATGAGGTTAGTGGATCGGGTGTCATGTTCCGACACCAGGATAGTAATAGAGGATCGGGTGTCACGTTCCGGCACCAGGATAGTAATAGAGGATCGGGTGTCACGTTCCGGCACCAGGATAGTATATGGATCAGGTGTCACGTTTCGGCACCAGGATAGAATATGGATCGGAGTGTCACGTTCCGGCACCAGGATAGAATATGGATCGGGTGTCACGTTCCGGCACCAGGATAGTATGATGAGGATCGAAGTTTCACGTTCCGACACCAGGATAGTATGATGAGGATCGGAGTGTCACGTTCCGACACCAGGATAGTAAAGTGAATGAATAGTAAAGAGAATGAATCTTGAAATATGTTAATATACTCAAATTAATGAACCTATTTCCCAAATGAGTATGGTATGGAGGCTTGAGTCCTCATGGGTGTACTTGGCGTACTTATTAATGATTATAGTACTTGTTGTTGCTACATGTTGAGTATTGTAGTTGATTTTATGATATTATCTGATATATACTGTTTTCTATTTTGAGTTGGCCGATGATACCTACTCAGTAGTTGTGTTTTGTACTGACCCCTACTTGTATGTTTCTTTCTTTGTTATTTGTGGAGTGCAGCAAACGTACCGTCGTCTTCAACTCAACCGCAACTCTTGCCAGTCTTCATCATACCGGATCTCAGGGTGAGCTAATGCTTCTTGCTTGGACTGGGTCTTCTTCTTCGTGTCTTGATGCCTTGAAGTTCCGGCATGGACTAGCTTTTTATTTATTTTAGCTTCTTAGATAATCTTAGATTTAGTAATTTGAGGATAGATGTTCTTGTGATGACGACTTCCAGATTTTGGGGATAATGATTTATAAATTTTAGTTTTTATTGATTGATTTCGTTAATGAGTTTTAAGTCTTCCGCATTGTATTTTGTTCATTATGTTTTAAATGATGGGGTTTAGATTGATTGGTTCGCTCACATAGGAGGGTAAGTGTGGGTGCCACTCGCGGCTCGATTTGGGTCGTGACAAACTTGGTTTCAGAGCATTAGGTTCGTTGGTCTCATCACACAAGAACGAGTCTAGTAGAGTCTTAAGAAACGGTAAGGGACGCCTTTACTTTTCTTTGAGAGGCTATAAGACTTTAGGAAAATTCCATTCTTTCTTTCTTTCGTGCTATTACTTGGATACAATTGGTATCTAGGTGATACAAATTGGTATCTGACCATCTTCACTCTATTTCGCAGATGGTTAGAACTAGAGCAACAACTGTGCCAACACCAACACCGGCAAGACAAGATGCGTCTGAGACAGCCACTGGGGCTGTAGCTCGAAGAGGAGCAGCGGCAAGAGGCCGTGGTAGAGGTCGCGGGAGGACGTCCTCTATAGGAAAAGGACAAGCACCTAGCCCATCTGGTACTAGGGTGGTGACTCCTCCACCGACTGAGGAAGTAGTAAGAGAAGGTGAGGAAGGGCAGGATGTACAAGTGCAGAATGAGGAATTACCACCCCAACCTACCCCAGAGATGATTAATCAGGTTCTTGCTTATCTTAGCGGATTATCTGATCAAGGCCAGACACCTCCAGTGTTTTCTGCACCAGCACCTCAGGTTCCGGAGGTACAATATGCAGCTACTGTGGCTCCTTGCATGGATGCCTCATTGGAAATAGGCACGTTTCCTCGTCTGACTACAGGGCCTATAATGACAAATGATCAGCATGAGCTTTTCAATAAGTTCTTGAATTTGAAACCTCCAGTCTTCAAGGGTGCTGAATCTGAGGATGCCTACGATTTTCTTGTTGACTGTCATGAGTTACTACATAAAATGGGCATAGTGGAACGATTTGGCGTGGAGTTTGTAACTTATCAGTTTCAGGGAAATGCCAAAATGTGGTGGCGGTCACATGTTGAGTGTCAATCGGCACAGGCACCACCTATGACTTGGGCGTCATTCTCTAGCTTATTTATGGAGAAGTATATCCCCCGGACCTTGAGGGATAGGAGGAGAGATGAGTTCTTGAGCCTAGAGCAACGCAGAATGTTGGTTACGGCGTATGAGGCTAAGTTTCGTGCACTATCCAGATATGCCACCCAACTTTGCTTTAGTCCACACGAACGGATTCACCGTTTTGTGAAGGGATTGAGGTCAGAGTTGCGGATTTCAGCCTTACAGGTAGCGGCTACAGCGAAATCCTTTCAGGAAGTGGTAGACTTCGTGATAGGAGTGGAGGGAGCGAAGCCAGATGACTTCACCATGGCATCGACATCAAAAAGGTTTCGTAAAGGAGTTGAGTTTAATGGTTCTTATTCCAGAGGACAGGGTTCCGGAGGTTATCCAGCCCGACCTATTCAGTCCCCACTACAGACTGTAGTTGGGGGTCCACCGCAGACCGGTCAACATTTCTCTGAGTTTGGAGGTTATCCCCAGACTTCGTCCTTCTCACAGAGGCCTATGCTTGAATCCAGAGAGTGTTATGCATGTAGGGAGATTGGGAACATTAAGAGGTATTGTCCAAAACAGAGTTACAGACCTCCAATAGTCAGAGGTAGAGGTGGTCATGGAAGAGGCCGTCATTCTAGAGGATGTGGTGGTCGAGGTAATGGTGGTCACCAAAACGGCTAGGGTGATGGGCAAACTGGAGCCACTACAGCACAACATGGTAGGGGCAACAGGCAGACAGGTGATAGGGCCCATTGTTACGCTTTCCCTGGGAGATTTGAAGCGGAGACATCTGATGCTGTCATCACAGGTAATCTTTTGGTTTGTGATTGCATGGCTTCTGTATTTTTTGATCCTGGATCCACGTTTTCATATGTATCTTCCTCATTTGCTACTGGTCTTAATTTACATTGTGAATTGCTTGACATGCCTATTCGTGTTTCTACTCGGTGGGTGAGTCTGTGATAGTTGAAAAGGTATATAGGTCTGGTCTGCTGACTTTCGTGGGGAGCAATACTTATGTAGACTTGGTTATCTTAGAAATGGTTGATTTCGATGTAATTCTGGGTATGACTTGGCTTTCTCCGAATTTTGCAATCTTAGATTGTAATGCAAAAACTGTAACGTTGGCCAAGCCTAGGACAGATCCGTTAGTGTGGGAGGGCGACTACACTTCCAGTCCGGTTCGAATCATGTCCTTTCTTCGTGCTAAAAGAATGGTTAGTAAAGGGTGTTTAGCTTTCTTGGCACATCTCAGGGATGGCACTAACCAAGTACCTTCAATTGAGTCGATTTCGATAGTCCGTGAGTTTTTGGATGTGTTTCCCGTAGATCTTCCTGTTATGCCACCGGATAGAGATATTGACTTCTACATTGATCTTGAATCGGGTACTCGCCCCATTTCTATACCCCCTTATAGAATGGCTCCCGCTGAGTTAAGGGAGTTTAAGGCCCAACTTCAAGAGTTGTTGAGCAAAGGCTTCATTAGACCAAGTGCATCCCCTTGGGGTGCTCCTGTTTTGTTTGTAAAGAAGAAGGATGGAAGCTTTCGAATGTGCATAGACTACAGACAACTGAACAAGGTAACTGTCAAGAACAGGTATCCTCTTCCTCACATCGATGATTTGTTCGATCAGTTACAAGGTTCTTGTACCTTCTCAAAAATCGATTTGAGATCTGGTTATCATCAATTGAAAATGCGGGCAACGGATGTGCCCAAGACTGCTTTTCGGACCAGGTATGGGCATTATGAGTTCTTAGTAATGTCTTTTGGGCTTACGAATGCCCCTGCTGCTTTCATGAGCTTGATGAATGGGATTTTTAAGCCATATCTGGACCTCTTTGTCATTGTATTCATTGATGATATATTGGTATACTCAAAGAGAAAGAAAGAACATGAGGAGCACTTGAGAATTGTATTGGAAATGTTGAGGGAGAAAAAGCTTTATGCCAAATTCTCCAAGTGTGAGTTTTGGCTAGATTCAGTGTCCTTCTTAGGGCACGTGGTTTCTAAGGATGGAGTGATGGTGGATCCATCTAAGATTGAAGCAATGAAGAATTGGGAGATACCTACTAATGTTACAGAGGTAAGGAGCTTTGTTGGTTTAGCTAGCTACTACCGTCGATTTGTCAAGGGATTTTCCTCTATTGCTTCCCGACTGACAAATTTGACTAAGCAAAGTGTTCCATTTATATGGTCGGATGAGTGCGAAGAAAGCTTTCAGAAGCTCAAGACTTTGTTAACTACTGCACCCATTCTCACCTTGCCAGTGGAAGGTAAGAACTTCATTGTTTATTGTGATGCATCTTATTCTGGTTTGGGTGCAATGCTAATGCAAGAGAAGAATGTAATTGCTTATGCTTCGAGGCAATTAAAGGTGCATGAACGTAATTCTCTGACCCATGATTTGGAGTTGGCTGCGGTAGTGTTTGCATTAAAGCAATGGAGGCACTATCTATATGTGGTTAAGTGTGAAGTCTATACGGATCATCGTAGCCTACAATATGTTTTTACCCAGAAGGATTTGAATTTGAGACAGAGGAGGTGGATGGAACTACTGAAAGACTATGACATCACTATCTTGTATCATCATGGAAAAGCAAATGTTGTGGCAGATGCATTAAGTAGAAAAGCAGGGAGCATGGGAAGCCTAACTCACTTACAGGTTTCCAGACGCCCATTGGCTAGAGAGGTTCAGACTCTTGCTAATGACTTGGTGAGATTAGAAGTAAATGAGAAGGGAGGATTTTTGGCTTGTGTGGAGGCAAGATCTTCCTTTCTTGACAAGATTAAGGGGAAGCAGTTTACTGATGAGAAACTGATCCGGATCCGAGATAAGGTATTGCGTGGAGAGGCTAAAGAAGCAAAAATCGACGAGGAAGGCGTTTTGAGAATTAAGGGAAGTGTATGTGTACCCCGCGTCGATGATTTGATCAACACTATTCTGACAGAGGCTCATAGTTCAAGGTATTCTACACATCTTGGTGCAACCAAGATGTATTGTGACCTAAAACAACATTTTTGGTGGAGTAGAATGAAGCGTGACATTGTGGAGTTTGTTGCCAAATGTCCAAATTGTCAGCAAGTAAAGTATGAACACCAGAGGCCTGGAGGAACACTTCAGAGAATGCCCATTCCGGAATGGAAGTGGGAGAGAATTGCAATGGACTTCGTGGTTGGTCTTCCCAAGACAATGGGTAAGTATGACTCCATTTGGGTAGTTGTTGATAGGTTAACTAAGTCTGCTCACTTCCTTCCGGTCAAGGTGACTTACAATGCAGAGAAGTTAGCCAAACTTTACATCTCGGAAGTTGTTCGATTGCATGGGGTTCCACTCTCCATCATATCAGATAGAGGTACGCAGTTTACTTCTAAGTTTTGGAAAACATTGCACGCGGAATTGGGTACTAGGTTGGATCTTAGTACCGCATTTCACCCTCAGACCGATGGTCAGTCTGAGCGAACGATTCAAGTGTTGGAGGATATGCTTCGTGCATGCGTGATAGAATTTGGTGGCCATTGGGATAGCTTCCTACCCTTAGCAGAATTCTCGTACAATAATAGCTATCGCTCAAGTATTGGTATGGCCCCATTTGAGGCACTGTATGGGAGGAGATGTAGGTCTCCCATTGGGTGGTTTGATGCATTCGAGGTTAGACCTTGGGGTACTGACCTTCTGAGGGAATCATTAGATAAAGTGAAATGTATTCAAGAAAAGCTTTTAGCGGCTCAAAGTAGGCAGAAAGAATATGCAGATCGAAAGGTTAGAGACTTGGAATTTATGGAGGGTGAGCAAGTTTTGTTGAAGGTTTCGCCCATGAAAGGGGTGATGCAGTTTGGTAAGCGAGGTAAGCTTAGCCCGAGGTATATTGGTCCCTTTGAAGTTCTGAAGCGCGTGGCGGAGGTAGCTTATTAATTAGCCTTGCCCCCAGGACTGTCAGGAGTGCATCCGGTATTTTATGTGTCTATGTTGAAAAGATACCATGGGGATGGAAACTACATCATTCGTTGGGATTCAGTTTTGCTTGATGAGAATTTGTCTTATGAGGAGGAGCCTGTTGCTATTTTAGATAGAGAAGTCCGCAAGCTGAGGTCAAGGGAGATTGCATCCATCAAAGTTCAATGGAAGAATCGACCAGTTGAAGAAGCCACTTGGGAGAAAGAGACTGATATGAAAGAAAGATACCCACACCTGTTTACATGTTCAGGTACTCCTTTTCACCCTTGTTTTTCTCCTTATAATCGTTCGAGGACGAACGATGGGTAAATTGGAATCTATTGTAACGACCTGTTTAGTCGTTTTGAGCAGCAGATTTTATTTCTGGAAAAACTGGCTGAGTCGACGGATCCCACGACGGACCGTCATTGGCACGACGGACCGTCGAGGGGGTCTCGTTCCAAAACACTTAGACTTCTGAAATTTGGGTACTGAAATCGAATCTCTGAACTTCGCGACGAAATGACAGGACGGACCGTCACAGGCGTGACGGGCCATCACAGACCCTTGGTAAAATTTAGTCTTTGAACTCTGTGACGGAAGCAGCAGGACGGACCATCGCAGGCACGACGGGCCGTCACAGGCTGCGTGACCCTGGCTGGGTCGGATTTCTGTTAAATATTTTAAGGGACGTTTTGGACTATTCCTGCTTATAATTATAAAGTTAGTGGTTGAACATTAATAATTCAATTACTTGGGGGTTAAAGGAGATCACCTTAATTTTAATAAGTGGGTTACTTTGTCATCTTTTATACTTAATTATATGCTAATTAGGGTAAAAGAAAAAGGATTTGAATAAGAAAAATAGAAAGAACAGAGAGAGGGAGAAGAACGATCGAGAGAGAGGAGAAACGAAGAGGAAAACAAAGCTTTGGAAAAGAAGATTGCTTGATCAAAATTCTTCGGTGGAGGTAGGTTATGGTTTATGCTATTTCATAGTAAACTCTTAATAGCGAATGATATGTATTGGGTAGTATTGTAAACCCTTCTATATGCTTAATTGTGTGCTTGCATGATGTGATGATATAATTGTGATAAAATAAGCATGATGAGGAAAACCTCTTTGTTAATGATGATGCCTTGGTATAAAAGAAGGCTTGATGAACTAAAAGAATGAGGTTAGTGGATCGGGTGTCACGTTCCGACACCAGGATAGTAATAGAGGATCGGGTGTCACGTTCTGGCACTAGGATAGTAATAGAGGATCGGGTGTCACGTTCCGGCACCAGAATAGTATATGGATCGGGTGTCACGTTCCGGCACCAAGATAGAATATGGATCGGAGTGTCACGTTCCGGCACCAGGATAGAATATGGATCGGGTGTCACGTTCCGGCACCAGGATAGTATGATGAGGATCGGAGTGTCACGTTTCGACACCAGGATAGTATGATGAGGATCGGAGTGTCACGTTCCGACACCAGGATAGTAAAGAGAATGAATAGTGAAGAGAATGAATCTTGAAATATGTTAATATACTCAAATTAATGAACCTATTTCCCAAATGAGTATGGTATGGAGGCTTGAGTCCTCATGGGTGTACTTGGCGTACTTATTAATGATTATAGTACTTTTTGTTGCTACATGTTGAGTATTGTAGTTGATTTTATGATATTATCTGATATATACTGTTTTCTATTTTGAGTTGGCCGATGATACCTACTCAGTACTTGTGTTTTGTACTGACCCATACTTGTATGTTTCTTTCTTTGTTATTTGTGGAGTGCAGCAAACGTACCGTCGTCTTCAACTCAACCACAACTCTAGCCAGTCTTCATCATACCGGATCTCAGGGTGAGCTAATGCGTCTAGCTTGGACTGGGTCTTCTTCTTCGTGTCTTGATGCCTTGAAGTTCCGGCATGGACTAGCTTTTTATTTATTTAGCTTCTTAGATACTCTTAGATTTAGTAATTTGAGGATAGATATTCTTGTGATGATGACTTCCAGATTTTGGGGATAATGATTTATAAATTTTAAAAGTTATTGATTGATTTCGTTAATGAGTTTTAAGTCTTCCGCATTGTATTTTGTTCATTATGTTTGAAATGATGGGGTTTAGATTGATTGGTTCACTCACATAGGAGGGTAAGTGTGGGTGCCACTCGCGGCTCGATTTGGGTCGTGACACACAAACATCTGAACTTTAAAAAATTATACGAACTATATTATACAAAATTCGAAAACTACACATTTATACAAACTTTAAAAAGTTACACAAAAAGATTGAATGTATCTAGTAATAAAAGTAAGAAAACCAAAGGAAATCACTATACAAATACAAGTTACCATCATATTTAAATACAAATCTAACTAAGAATGGTTAGTTGCAGATTATACAAACATGACGAATTATACAAACTGAAACACAACACACATAATTAACACTTGTAGTTAGTCGCAAGTGATAATTGTAGCAAACTATAACTATGATGATTAATTAAATAATATGAATTTGCTTAACTGCGTAATTTTATGTATTACAATTAGGGATAATGCACGAGTAACCCCTTAACCTATGCCCGAAATCTTTGAGACAAACTTATACTATACTAAGGTGCTATTACCTCCCTGAACTTATTTTACAAATAATTCTCTACCCCTTTTCGTCCTAAGTGACACTATCTTGTGGATCCAGTTGACATTTTTCTTTAAACTAGTGTCACGTAGGCCTAAAAGGGGTAGAAAATTATTTATAAAATAAGTTCAGGGGATAATAGGATCTTAGTATAGTATAAATGGATCTCTAAAATTTCAGGCATAGGTTAAGATGTACATATGCATTTTCCCTAACAATTATGGTCATTGTCCAACTTGTTGGGGAATAAATCAATACTCAAAGTACATATAAATAAATCTAAAGAGTTTGATTAAACCGTGTGCTCTATCGTTTTTATCGTAAACAGAAAGGTCATTTGTCTAAACCCATACTCTGCTTTCATTTTCAATGCTCTGTTGCGTAATTTTCCTTTTCACAACTTTCAAAGTCATAAGTTCATTATGTATAGTGCGTATGTATTTTCATTAATTCGTTGCTGCCTCTAATATATTAATTCTAGTATATTTTATTTTGTAACTAGATGAAAGACTTGATAAGCATTTGAAGTAAAACTAGTAACTCTTCATATATGTTTGCTCAAAAAATAAATTACATCAAAGTTGAGATATTGAGATGAATTTCCTTTTAATCATGCCGTGTTTCATATTCCTTCAGTTTCTTGTCAAATCCTGAAAAGAAAAAATACAAGATACTATAAGGAAAAAAAGAAGATGAAATAGAAACATTATGCTATAAATTTACTTCTTTCTTCTGTTCTATTTTATATGAGTTAGTTGGACCTGTCACTAAGTTTAAGAAATAAAGAATTTTTTTTTGAAACTTGTGATCTAATTAAGTGACGCATGTTTGTGTGGTTATGAATCATTTTTATTAGGGAGATATATGCATTTAATAGCTAAATTATGTACTTAATATAAAAATATGTCATTTTTGTTTTTAAAAAAATTGATTATGTTGAACAGAAAAGTAAATTTGTATAAACCGATAGAAAGGAAGAAGAAAGGAAAGTTGATTACTGGACATATTCGATGTTGATTTTAGCATTATGAGCATTTGATATTTGAGCAAAAGCATCCGTTGACAAAGCAATAGTTGAAGGACATGGCCTTTTGGTGCAATAGTCAACAACTCTCACGTCAATTGTTCCTTCCTTGCATGGCCTATTATTTCCACTCAAACATCTCAGCCTGTAACGCCGCCCACACGCCGCCCCGTTATCCCACAGCCCTTCGCTCACTGCCACAAATAGATTCCCCGACGGGAACTGATCTGACCTGTTCCCGCCACATTTCGTCGCTGCATGCATCCCATTCAGTCAAATATATATATATATATAAAAGAAAGATGAAATGAGAAACATCTTCTTCTCTCTCTTTTTTTTCTTCAAATTCTTAAATGCATGTTATGATCAAATATGTTTTCTCGAGAGTTTTGATCGTGGGTCGTTCATGTTGACCAATCCGACCTAATTTAATCCGATCCCATCTGATCAAAAGTTATTTTCCCATAGAAAAAGATGAAGTACAAATTTTAAATAGTAACTTCTCCAAAATAAACATATACTCTTTTTAGTTTTTCACATTTTTCAGGAGTAGTAAACAAGAACAGAAAATAAAAAAATTACGAATTTTCTTCATAGAAACATTAACAAAGATGAAATGAGAAATATCTTTACGTTGCTTTCTAATTATTAATAAATTTGAAATTTAATTTCGAAATGTTATGATCTCATATGTTGAACTCCCAAAAAAACTAAAGATAGAAATTATGATTAAACGCTTCGATAACGTCATTTTCTGATAATGAGGACAAAAGTGTAATTACTTACGTGTATGAGGGGAATTATAAGAAGTAGCCGTGCCAATATCTCCCAAGACTAAGCTAATGCAAAATAAACTTAGGAGGATAAAGCATATGACAAATCGACCCATCTTCATTTATTTTGGTTGTAACGT
The DNA here is from genome assembly GCA_027789145.1 of Solanum arcanum. Taxonomy (NCBI): domain Eukaryota; kingdom Viridiplantae; phylum Streptophyta; class Magnoliopsida; order Solanales; family Solanaceae; genus Solanum; species Solanum arcanum. The sequence goes on from CM050944.1 coordinate 25,264,634, forward strand.
GTATATTGCAAGTGTCTAAGTTTGGTATTACGACAGACTATTTATATTTGACAAAAGTCTATTACGTACTCCCTTCACATATTTTAAACTGATTCACTGAATATTGTTTTTTATTTCAAAAATATTTAATTATAAGTAAACTCCTTTAACAAGATATGATGATTTTTTTATCTATATAATACGTTAGCATTTGGTCTCTCTCTTTTAGAGCTTTTTTTTTTCTTATAAAAAAAAAACAAACAGTTTTTGCAATATTTTTTTTTCTTATCTTATAAAATTTAAAACTTTTAGATGAGTACAACAGGAGACTCAATAAGAAGACGTTTTAGTAATGTCGTCTCATTTACAATTAGTGATACTCTATAAAGAACACGTGTTAACTATAGCAAAATGTGTCACTTTCTTTGTTTCATATTCTACTACCGCGCCACAAATGAGGCACTAAGTTAAAATTTTGACTTTTTTTGGGTATAATTTGGCCTTAACCAATATGTATGGACTCAATTTATTCACTTTAGTTTAACATGTTAATAAACTTATTAAATTCATTTATATTACAATAAAATATACTAATATCATCAAAGTTCAAAATTTAGGTGGAAATCTGATGTAGGTTGTTATGTGTATTATGAAATTAGGATGGTGGAGAATCTAATTATCCTCTTTCATAGTGTTAGTGACCATGCTTGAGATTTCGTTTCATAATATTGGCTAGAGTTTATCACTTCAAAACAGAAAGTGGTTGAATTAAAAATTCATACTAAATGTGAAGCACAATCTTTGATGATCGATATTCATTGTACACGGTTATCTACTTGCATAATTAAGAAAATTAATTTCAAAATGCATTAAAAAAAAGTAATCAAATCCATATCTAATCCGATTGACTGCATGCTGTCATTAACAAGCACTTCTAAATTCTAATTTCTCAAAAGTTTGTCCCAAATAGGGATGGCAAAATGGGTAGGGTTAGATAGTAAGAAAACTTTTTTCTTTTAAAAAATCTATAAAAAAAACTTGAAACTTTTTTTTACATTTAATTTGGGATAGGGGTGATACGGCTAGGAGAGGGGGCTGGTAGGGTTTAAGGGGTGGGGTGATTATCTTTTTCAAAAAATTTTTAAAATATTAATGAAAAAATTAAAAGATTGTTAATTTTTTTGGGACGGGTATTGTGGGGGGGACACAGGGGGTAGAGGTGTGCGTGGTAATTTTTTTAAAAAATTTAATGGGGGTAGGGGTCATGGGGTGAGGTGGTAATTTTTTTAAAAAAGATTAAAAGAAATTATTAATTTTTTTTTAAATTTGTTAATTTATTTCGGATGGTGTTGGGGGTTTTAATTATTTGTTTTTACATTTTCTTGGGAGGTGGTTGGGTGAGTGGGGGATGGTAGTGGAGTTAATTGATATTTTTTTCTTTTTAAAGCATTTAACAAGATCTCTAATATAATATGGGTAATATGGTTACCCATATTATTCATTGGGTAAACTCATTTTATCCATTTAAAATATGAGTCGAGTCGGGTAACTTATCCATTTTTATTTAACTCATTTTTTGATCGACTCATATTCGACTCAACTCGCTCCTTTGCCACTCCTAGTCTCAAATGTGCTTATATCAACTAGACAATTAGTAAAGTGGTTCAAAGAAAACTACATATACATGAGTATTTGGGGAACATAAAGATATAGATAATTATGCATTTTGAAAAGGTCCAAGTGAAATACTAGTGTGAAAACACTAACTGTTTTTTTTAAAGGAGCACTAACTCTAAGAAAACTTATTTACATATGACACTATTTGCACACCATGAAAGATTGAGAGATGCTGGTGGACATGAGAGTGAGGGTCTTAATTTTCGAGAATCAGTTTGAAATTTGCATATGGTGTTTATTAATCTTGAAATGGCTTACAATAAAGTCCAGAGGAAAGTCCTTTGACAATGTTTGGACTTTGGAGTCCAAAGTGTATCAATAACTTACATTAGGATGATAAAGGATATGTATGAGGAAGTCATAATTCGACTAAGACTAGTGAGAGGAGATTCAAAATACTTCCAGTCGAGATGGGTTGAACCATGGTTCTTAATCCATTTCTATTCGCCTTGATGATGGATAAATTCATGTTATATAATAAGGTGTCATTGTATATGCTATTCGCACAGACAATATTGTTTTTGATAGAAGAGGCTCGCGAGAAAGTTAACAATAGGTTGGAGGTGTGGAATAACCTCATGAGTCCAAAGAATATAGATTGACTAGGATCAAGACTAAGTATTTCAAGTGTAGACTCAGTGATGTAACACATGAGCCAAACGTGGAACTTAGTTTTGGATCTCAAATTGTCTCAATTTTATTCCATTCAGAGTGAATTATAACTATCAACAGTTGGCTAAAATTTATCTCAAGGAGATAGTAAGGTTTCACGGGGGCCCTTTTCTATCATTTCAAACCGGGACATTCAGTTGACTTATGTTCTGGGGTAAGTTACATAAAGCAATGGACACTCAACTCACTTTTAGCACAACCTTTCATCGTTAGAAATAGACATATTAGGGAGCATGTGTAATTGATTTTAGAAGTCATTGGGATCACTTTTTGCCTTTGTGTGAGTAATATTATAACAATGCATTTATTTTTCCAACATGAATATGACACCATTTGAAACACTTTATGGGAGGTGATGTAGATTGTCCATAAGGTGGTTTGGTATTGGAGATGTGAAGCTTTTGGGTGTTAATCTTGTGAGAAAAGCTAAAGAGAAGGTACGAAGCATAAAAATATGATGTTGACCGCTTAAAGCATACAAAAGTAGTATATAGACCTTTTAAGTTAAGAGATGTGTAATTTCAAGCTAATGAACAAGTTTTATTGAAAGAGTCATCAATTTGTCTGTAGTGTTGATGTATGGAAAGAAAGACAAGCTTAGCCTTTATTTCATTGACCTGTTCGAGATTCTTGACAGTGTAGGGATAGTGATATACATGATAGCATTTTAACCCAACTTGTTTGGATTTAAAGAATGAAGAGGATCTTTTTGCAATTTTCGATTAGGATGTTCGGAAGTTGAGGACAAAAGAGATCTAATCAGTGAAGGTTCAATAAAAGCATCTTTCAATTGAGAAAACTACTTGAAAAATCGAGAGGGACATGTGGGACAATTACCCTCACTTGTTTGAGGATTCTTGCACTATTTTCTTTATGACTTAGTCCAACCTTTTATTGTTTGATCATTCGGAAATGAGTGAGGGATAAATTGATATCTATTATAACAACTCTTTCTAATCGTTATAATTAGACTAATGGTAAAAGAATCGAGTAAGAATTTTTTTAATTGTAACTTAAAAATTTTAGGCTAAATTGGTTCTAGAAAAATGTGAGCAAGATAAATTATAGAGCAATCAAGAAAAGGATTAGTAAAATGTCTAATATTGAGCTAGTTTCTCTATTAGTTATTACATTAAAGAGTCTATATGAATTTTCAAGAGTTAATTCGGGTGAGTAGAACTCTCGATATCAAATTCAATGTGAAAGGGTTAGTTTGAAATGTTAAGGTTCGAAGGTGCATGTCGAATGGTCTAGGGAAAAGATTTCCAAATTTTTGTATTTGTGCAACTCGCTAAGCGACTGGGGCTCCTATATTGAGTATTAGTGGTCTCTGTAGCAAGTCAGTCACGATTTGATGCAAAAAAAGTTTTAAACCCCTCATTATTCTAGAACTTTATTTTTGGGAAAAGAAAGATGAAGTTAGGGCTTTCCTTAGTTCTACACCAATTTCTTTGGTAAAAGTAAGTCAATTACTGTAACTTGTAATTCAATTCTGAAGCCTCAGAACTATGATAGATCTCTTAGGGGAGGATTTTGACTTAAATTAATAATCGAAAAACTCTAGTTTGAATTAGATGATCATGAGAATGACATAGAGATTTAGAATTTGAGTATAATTAGGTCATTGTTCATTGATTTTTTTTTGTTATTATTCTAGATCAAGAATGATCCAAGACATAATAAAATGGGAAAACTCAAAGTTTTTTTTTAAAGTTTCAAGGCATGATTCGAGGTAGGTGATAATCATTTGTTTTTCAATTTATGTGATTTGTGCATTTTAATTGTTTTTATAGTATTACTTGGGTAAAACATGTGAAAAAATGAGATGAATATGACATGATATTATGTTCATAATCTGCATGGACCTGTTTAACCTACTTGTGGCATTATGCATGTTGCTTGTGATTACTAATTGACTCAGATACTGCATCAATACAGAATACTAGCGGTTGGTTCATGTAACGACCTGTTTAGTCATTTCGAGCAGTAGAATCATTTGGGATAAAAACTGACTGGGTCGACAGATCACGCGACGGACCGTCATGGACTCCGTCGTCCCACACTTGTGAAATTCTCCTGATGCTCTCTTCATTACCCTCGACGACAGGTAGGACGAACCGTCATAGGCACGACGGTCCGTCGAGAGTCTTCGTTCCAAAACACTTTAACTCAAAAATCTGGGTACTGGGATCAACTCTCTGAACTTCTCGACGGAATTGCAGCACGGACCGTCGTAGACACGACAGACCGTCACAGGACCCCTCAGTTTTGACTCTCTGAACTCTGTGACGACCTTGCAGGACGGACCGTCGCAGGCACGACGGGCCGTCACGAGTTGCGTAACCTCGACTGGGTCGGATTTAGGCTAAAAGTTTTAAGGGACGTTTTGGACTATTCCTGATTATAATTAGGAAATAAGTGGGGTAAGTTTAATAATTTATTTACTTGGGGGTTAAAGGAGACAACCTTGAAATAAATAATGGGCTACTTTAATCATAAGGAATTATATGATAATTAGGGTAAAAGAAAAAGAATGTGGGAGAAGAAAAAGAAAAAGACAGAGAGAGGGAGAACGAGCGAGAAAAGGGAGAAACAAAGAAGAAAGCAAAGGCATTGAGGAGTTGCTTTGTTGATCACGATTCTTCGGTGGAGGTAGGTTATGGTTTATTCTATTTCATAGTAAACTCTAAATAGCGATTGATATGTATTGGGTGGTATTGTAAAGTCTTTTATATGCTTAATTGTGTTGTTGCATGTTGTGATTATGTAAATTGTGATGGATTATAATGATGAGACTGTTGAATCCTAAATCCTTAATCCTCTCTATTAATGATGATGCATTGGCATAAAAGAGGCTTGATGAACTAAAGCAATGAGGTAAATGGATCGGGTGTCACGTTCCGACACGTAGTATTAGGGGATCATGTGTCACGAACCGACACGTAGTATTAGGGGATCGGGTGTCACGAACCGACACGTAGTATTAGGGGATCGGGTGTCACGAACTGACATGTAGTATTAGGGGATCGGGTGTCACTAACCGACACGTAGTATGAGGGTATCGGGTGTCACGAACCGACACGTAGTATTAGGGGATCGGCTGTCACGAACCGACACGTAGTATTAGGGGATCGGAGTGTCACATTCCGACACAAGAAGAATAAAGAGAATGAATCTGGAATTATGTTAATATAATCAAGCTTAAAGAACCATTTTCCCAAATGAGTATGGTGTGGAGGCTTGAGTCCTCATAGATGTGCTTGGTGTTGTTGCCAAAGGGTTTTGTACTTGTTGTTGTCACCTGTTGAGTATTGTAGTTGATTTTATATTATTATTTGATATATATTGATTTCTATTTTGAGTTGGCCGATGATACCTACTCAGTACGTGTTCCTTGTACTGACCCCTACTTGTATTTTTCCCCTTGTTATTTATGAAATGCAGCAAACGTGCCATCAACTTTAAGTCGTCCGCAACTCTAGCCAGTCTTCAGTATATCAGAATTCAGGGTGAGCTACTGTTCCTAGCTCGGACTGGATTCTCCCCTTCACGTCTTGATGTCTTGAAGTTCGAACATGGACATCTCTTTTACTTATTTTAGTTTCTTAAATACTCTTAGATTTAGAAATTTGAGGATAGATGTTCTTGGTGTGATGACTTCCAGATTTTGGGGATAGTAATTGATAAATTTAGAAGCTATTTAATTGATTCCGTTAATAAGTTTTAAGTCTTCCGCATTATATTTTGTTTGTTATGGTTGAAATATTGGTGAATGTTGGGGTTTAGAATTGTTGGTTCACTCACATAGTAGGATAAGTGTGGGTGCCACTCGGACTCATTTTGGGTCGTGACAGTTCGGATATCATGCTTGATATAAAATATCATTTGATTGGCTCGATTATAAGGACAATACACTAACAGTTTGTGTATCTGAATTTCATGAGAAAATCAAATATGCATATTGTGATAATATCAGACATTTTCATGTCAAAGGTTAAGTCAAGATATTGGGTTGAATTGCTGACATAATTTATCACTTGTTCATGTCTTATCTAGTACTATATTTGCTTATATTCATGTTTTTGGAGCTGATCATGATTATACTAGTACATTGTGAGTTGTATAATGACATTGTACCTGTTCATTCTGTAACATTCTAGAAAATTAATTCAAGCTAAGATTTGAAGCGTTCTTCTTAATGAGTGGGATTTTATCAAGGAATTAAAAGTTTCTCAAGTGTAAAGGTCACTAGATGTATCACCTTGAGTGTCAAAAAGAACTACATTGAAAATAGCAAAATATGAAATTTTGCAAGTTATGCTTAAATTATGAGTTTGAGTAAACTTCAAAAGATCATAACTCTTAGTACAAGATAAGTTAGGCATGCCATGAGATTTAAAATGGAAGGTATTTGAATTATATTTCTAATGTTAATGAGATTGCTAAGTTTCAAGGCTATCCAGTTAAGAAAAGTTATCTAAAATAGTTTTAGGGAGGGTATTTTGATCTTTTTCTTACCAAATTAGATTTAATTCATTTTAGTAAAAGTTTAAGGGTCTAATCCTATTAGGTTAAACTTTATAATCCTAATATACACCTAGGATTTTAGTTGAGAGTTCAAGAAGAAAAGAGAGTAGAAAAGAGAAGAAAAGTCCAAGATTTCGTCCAGTTTTTGAGGATTTGATTTCGGATTTCGCCAAGGGTTTAACTCGAAGAGGTATATAAGCTTCCATAGTGTTGGGTTCGTTCACTCACACGCCAATCATGATTTATTGAGCGTAATTTCATTTTTAAAATTTAGGAATTTAATTTTTTGATGATTTCTTGATAAATGTTCTTGAAGTTTTCTTATTGATTAAGTTTCGATGTATGAATCTACTTGGGTCAACTTCGAACGATCATATATTTTAGAATATAAGGAGTTACGTAGTCATAACCTATCCAATTAAAGGTATTTTAATCTACTTTTCAACTCCACCAATTTTGCGTCAACTCAATTTTCGAGTAACAATTATGACTATTTTAGTAACCAATACTGTGTTGTTACGAATTAGCTGCAAAAAAACACTAAAAGGGATTTTTTATCCGTATTTTTACCTCCAAGAATAAAAGGCTCAAAATAATTAGATTTTCATCTTTTAATCCATCATTTTCTTCTCGGTCAAAACCCTAAGGAAAATCAAAGTTGAAGATTCCAATCAAGATTCTTTCAATCTTTTTTCGAGATTCTTCTTCAAGATAAGTCTTTCCCCAAGGATTTTCTTTTCTTAAATTTCAAAATCCTCCATACAATTATGAATCTCTAAAGGAAATCATAATTCTTGGCCATAGATATTTCAATACACTAATTCAAGAATTTCAAGAAAGATTTTTTTAATTGTTTACTTTCAAGCTAGGGTTTTAAGACTTTTAATCAAGTTCTTCTTCAAAATTCTTCAAAAACCGTGTTCTTCCACTAAAGTATCACTATCATAGTGTTGTAATAGTTCGTCCTAACGCCCTATATCTACTTTAAAATTAGTAAAAGAGAAATCTAGAATTCTACCCCTAGGTTTGAGTATTATTGAGATAAGTTGATTTTGCGTTTTACACTAATTTTTAAGTAAGTAAATATGAGATTAAGAAGAGTTTTTTTTAGACATCGTTTACCTAGGGCTAGTTTTATTAATAAAATAAAAATGATCTCAGTGAGAAAAGTACAAGCAAGGGGGGGTTAGGTCTTACCTTACTAATCATGATTCTACTAGTACATTGTGAGTTGTATAATGATATTGTATTTGTTCTTTATGTAACAACCTAGAAAATTAATTTAAACTAAGATTCGAACCTTTCTTCATAGTAAGTGAGATTTTACCAAGGAATTAAAAATCTCTTAACTGTTAAGGTCACTAGATGTATTACCTTGAGTTCCAAAAAGAACTAAGTTGGAAATAACAAAATCTGAAATTTTGCAAGTTATGCTTAAGTTATGAGTTTAAGTCAACTTCAAAGGACCATAACTCTCAGTACAAGATGAGTTAGGTGCGCCATGAGATTTAAAATGTAAGGTAATTGAATTATCTTTCCAACGTTAACGAGATTGCTAAGTTTAAAGGATGTCCAGTTAAAAAAAAGTTATCTAAAATAGTTTGGGGGGGATATTTTTGTCTTTTTCTTACCAAATCAAATTTAATTCGTTTTTAGTAAGATTTTAAGGGTCTAATCCTATTAGGTTAAACTTTATAATCCTAAATATACACTTAGGATATTATTCAAGAGTTCAAGAAGATAAAAGAGGAGAAGTGAGAAGAAAGCCAGATCTTGTCAAGTTTTTGAGGATTTGAATTCGGATTTTGCCAAGGGTTTAATTCTAAGAGGTATGTAAGATTCCATACTGTTCGGTTCGTTCCCTCACACGCTTATCATGATTTATTGAGCTTAATTTCATTTTTTAAATTTATGAATTTAATTTCTTGATGATTTCTTGGTAAGTGTTCTTGAAGTTTTCTTATTTATTAAGTTTTGATATATGAATCTACTTGGGTCAACTTTAAATGATCATATCTCTTAGAATATAAAGAGTTACGTGAGTTATAACCTATCCAATTAAAGGTATTTTCATCCTATCCAATGAAAGTTATTTTAATCTACTTTCCAACTCCATCAATTTCGCATTAATCCAGTTTCTGAACAACACATTATTTCTATTTTAGTAACCAATACGGTGTTGTTACGAATTAGCTAACAAAAAAACATTAAAAGTTTTTCTTTTAGTTTTTTTTACCTCCAAGAAAACTCTAAACAAATTTCTTGACTAATAAAAGGATCAAAACAATCAGTTCTTCATCTTTTCATCCATCATTCTCTTCTCGAGCAAAATCCTAAGGAAAATCAAAGTTGAAGACTGCAATCAATATTCTATCAATCTTTTTTCGATATTCTTCTTCAAGATAAGTCTTTCCCAAGAATTTCATTTTCTTTAACTCAAAATCCTCCATACAATTATGAATCTCTAAAGAAAATCATAATTCTTAGCCATAGATATTTCAAGACACTAATTCAAGAATGATTTTTTTAATTGTTTATCTTCAAGCTAGGGTTTTAAGGCTTTTAATCAAGTTCTTCTTCAAGATTCTTCAAAAACCTTGTTCTTCCAGATATGTATGACTGCCATAGTGTTGGACTAGTTCGTCTTCACGCCCTACATCTACTTTCAAATTATTAAAAGAGAAATCTAGGATTCTACCCCTAGATTTATTGAGATAAGTTGATTTTGCGTTTTAAATTGATTTTGGTAGAAAAGAGTCATACTTTTTAAATGATTCCTGAGTGATTTTAGCACAGACTAGTGGATCCACCTAATATTTAGGATCTATACTGTGACAAAGTATAGGATAACCCTGACAGTGTGAGCAAAAATATTATATCATCACATAACTCATAAATGATGGTTGTTAATTAGAGAATGTCTCCGAGAGATATTTGTATTTTTATATAACAGAATTTACTTGTATTTTGATATTCAAACAGATTTTATATTGTATCCTTGCATACAAACTAAGCATATTGTATTCTTAAATACATTGAGTTGTATTTTACTGTTTAAAAGCTTTCAATATGTTGCATCTCTTATTGTTGCTTTATATTGACTCCATAGTTAAGTACCCAGAGTCGAGTATTTGATAACTGATTTGAGTCTTATTTCACTGAGTTGAGACTTATATTCTTTGAGTTGAGTTGAACTATTTTATCTTTGATTTGAGTATTTTATTCCTCATCTGAGTTAGTTGAGTGAGTTGAGAAGAGGTAAATATGTTTTTTTTTTATCAAGTTCAAGCTTATTTTATGATTTAGAATTTCCCTTACATGCTCGTAAATTTCAATAATTGAGCCATTTTTCCTGCATCATGAATACAGATATTCAGGTTCTTCAACAGATGCTTCGTTAATACCACATGTAGTTCTAGTTAACTATGGTGAGACTAATTGATTTCGGAAGGTTTTCCTTGTATTTTCAGTTATATCGATTGTTAGGATATTGTGGGTATTTTACCGACTTCCATCTTTGTTAGTTAGAGGTTTCATAATTAGAAAGTAGAGTTTGAGAAATCTATTTCATTTATCTTATCGAATGTTTTTAAAGACTTGAGTTACATATTATTGTCTAGTTAAATATTCTCTTTATATTCAGAGTAAATCATTTAAGTTTCTAAACTTTTGCATGCTTAAGTTAGTCTTTCACTTGTAGTCAACCATAATGAGGGTTCGCTTGGGGACCAACAATGATTCTTGAGTGTCGACCACGTCAAGGGTGTAGATTCGAATCATGACACTTTCTTTGTTGAGTACATTGTATATTCAGGTGATTGTTTCGTATATCAATTGTGAGATTGACGTTATCTATATTTAAGAGTGAACTATTTCTTCTGGGCTACCATGAATTCCTTTTTATCTTTTAGTCCTTCTATTTGGACTAATAAGACACTTCTAGATTATAATTACTTTCTGTTTTTGGGGTAATTGTATTCCCCATTCTTGATTATTTTGTAGTTTTGGTACTTCAACTTTCAAATTTTAGAGGGGGAAGGGGTTAATTTTTGCATAGTTTTTGATAACAAATTTTGTTTATGAATATTGAATCTGCTATTTGGCATAAATTGTTAATTAGTTCAAACTGTTTGTAACACTCAGTATTCTATGTGTATTAGTTCTATTTACATGATTCTTATAAATTGGTTGTGGTATAGTTATGAACTCTATTTTTTATGCAACTAGTGACAATAAGTTTAAAGTGATCTGTCTTTTGATTTTGATGCGACTCGATTAAGTTGACGTCGATAAAAGTATTTAAACTTGAGATCATAATGTGGTATTTGAGTCTAAAGTTTAAAGTAACATAGTGCATATAAGTTTTAAGTTAAGTAAAAGGTATTAAGGTCTAGAAAAAATATTGAGGTTCTTGCTTGACTTAAGCAAGGTAGTACATCACCTACTTTGACTTATTGACCATGTGATAGAACCAAGTAGGTGCATCACCTACTAAGATTCTTTTGACCATGTTATTGGGACAAGTATACTACATTTACTTGCATTAATATGACCCAAGTTGAGTAGAAGAATAAGGATAAAATGGAGAGCGAAGGCCCAATCTTTCCAAGCCCACAAGAAATAATTTGAATAAAAAAGATGGCGCATCATCTACTTAAATGTGTAGCCTAAATTAAAGACACATGTTGACTGCAAATGAAGTACAAGAAATTTGGCAAAAAATATCTATTAAGGCAAAAAATCTTATAAAAATATCTCATTTTCCTCTTATCCAAATTTTAAGTTCTCAAGATGATATTGCCACCCAATACTCCCACTAAGGTTCTAACTATTTTCTATATTGTTTCTTCCAAAGCAGCCACAAGATTACCTTCTCTCCTCTATTGTTTCAACGGAAAAGGGCCTAAAATACCTCGAAGTATTGAAAATGGTACACAATTACCCTCCATCCACCTATTGGCCCCCAAATACCCTTTACATCCACCTTTGGGTCCAAATTTACCCCTTCATTAACAGATCAAAATTAAAAATAATTAAATAATAATTTTTAATGACGTGGCACTCAACCATTGGTTGTAATTTAATTATTTAAAATAATTTTAAACCCACCCATTACCCACCCATTTTAACTAAACCCACCCATTTTAACTAAACCCACCCATTACTTTCCCATTCATTTTTCCCTTATTACCCTTCTCTCATTTTTGTCTTCTTCATCATTACAAGTAAGTTTTCGTCTTCATTTTCTTCTGAATATTAACTGTATATTTCTCCGTTTTTCAAATAGTATCCATTTTTCGCTATTTCTCGAGACGGATCTAGGATTGTAAGCTTATCGACGGACTAACCAATGAACTCATAACGTTTGTTTGAATTTTGAGTTCAATAGTTTTCAGCAATTTCAGTGAGTTTTAATGGATTCACGCTAAAAGTTATCGGTTTACATGAACTCACAACTCACGTAGATTCGCAAAATCAACTTCATTTCCAAAGCGCTAATTTATTTCTCTCCTAAATTCGTACATTTTAGCTCTATTTCAAATTTTTTGAATCAGAATACAGTAGTATTTTCTACTGTTTTGTGATTTTAGCATCAAATCAAGTATAAAATATCAGTTTCTGCATTTTACTGCACAGATGCGCGGATCTAGGATTTTAATTTTATAGTTTCAGTATTTAAGTTCTAGAGTGAATTTTAACGGATTAATCTCGATTCACACATTTAAGTGTATTTCTGATTGTGCTTGTGTATATATATATATGTGTAGCGAGAGAAAGAAGAGAGATAGAGATCGAGTTCGATGGGGAGAGGAAAAATATTGATAAGGAGGATCGACAATTCAATGAGCAGACAAGTGACGTTTTGGAAGAGGAGGAATGGATTGTTGAAGAAGGCAAAGGAGCTGGCTATTTTGTGTGATGCGGAGATTGGAGATAAGTAATGGGTGGGTTTAGTTAAAATGGGTGGGTTTAGTTAAAATGGGTGGGTTTAAAATTATTTTAAATAATAAAATTGCAACCAATGGTTGAGTGCCACGTCATCAAAAATTATTATTTAATTATTTTTAATTTTGGTCTGTTAATGAAGGGGTAAATTTGGACCCAAAGGTGGATGTGAAGGGTATTTGGGGGCCAATAGGTGGATGGAGGGTAATTGTGTACCATTTTCAATAGTTTGAGGGTATTTTAGGCCCTTTTCCGTTGTTTCAATTATATTGGACATTTCTTTAAGGGCAGTGAACTAGAGATAGTTATATATGTTGGCAGCCAAGATTAAACCACTCTCTTCCAAAAATTAAGAGAAGATTACAAAAATAGTAATTGAAGGAGAACAACAAATTTAGATAGTCAAGGTAAGGGTGATGCCACAACTTCTAATTATTAGTTTATTTGAGAATCATAGACTTACTTGTTTACTGCAACTCGAGGGATGGTGATTAAAAATCATAAATTCAAGTCTTTTGATTATTTATTAGTGTTGAGGACTACTATTGTGTTATTTGTTTATGGGAGATCATGGATGTACTCAGAGAATGATTGCGGAAAGCTGTAGGGGGCATATTTATAAGCTATGTAATGCACCATTATCTTAAAGTTTTGGTAAGCTTACTGCCCGTTCCATCGGATGATTGTTTCGTGTAAATAATTATAACGGACAAAATTTGTGACAGAAAATAATCATTTAGAAGGGTTATGGGTTGATTGTCTGGCTACTGTTTTGATGAGATAAAATATTCCGAGTTGGTTGGTAAGCTACTAATATTAGCCTTAATGATTATTATTGGAGATGAAGACTATGACTTTAAAGGACAAGTTGACACTTCATAAGCTATATAAATTGGGAATTCAGGTATGTAAGGTATTCAATTTCCTATTTCTTTGGCATGAATCCAACACTTGTATTTAAAAATAAGCTTTTTAAGTGCCCTTGGTAGTGACTTGATCCATAGTTGCAGTTCCAGCTCCTTAGAGCATCAAAGTAAGTACTCAAATATGAGTTTATTACTAAATGTGCGTGCTTACTCTGCCAAGTATTAACATGCAGGGTTTAAACTTAATTCATAATCAAAGTACCCTTTGCACGTATTTCCCTTATAAAAATCAAAATGGTCCTAGATTACACATGGTGTTTTATCCGAATTAAAAAAAATATTTTGTTTCAAGAATTTTTGACTTTTTTAGAGTCGCCACTTAATTTTTGAGAAAAATCAAGAAAAACGTTATTTTCAAAAGACTTAACAGAAAAATCGATTGAAAACTTAAAGGGTTCGGCGATTCCTATTTATATTTTAGGAAGGTGTTAAGCACCTAAAATATCTGCTAATGCGGTTATCCGACAACTAACTCTATTGGCTAAAACTTAACTAAAAAAAATATTTGGAGTTGTTTCGGAAATGAAAGTTTAGCTTTTTATCTAAGTGAAATATCTAACTTGGAAAAATTATTATTTTGAAGCTACTTAAACTTAATTCAATTTTAAGTCGTTAAATAAGATATGAAGTTTTGCGGGGATTGGAAGTTTCTTAACTTAAAACTAACTAAAAGATATCGACAATCCAAATAGATGAAAAATAAAAGGAGAGAGAGAGGGCGGGGGGGAGAGTGAATTGGGTCCAAATCCGGATTTTCTGTTCGCCTGGACCAGTATTTGGACCCACCTGTTTTGGATTTTTGACCAATTTTCTTTCTTTCTGACATGTCCTAGACTAAGCAAATAATAATACAAAGTAAATACAGAAAAAGTAAAAGACAGACAAAGGCTTATGCTCGAAAAATAAATACAATACGAAATGCAAAAATAAAAATGGATCTTCTTTCATTTTCTCCGACTTTCTTCAATTCTTTAAACTTCTGGACCTGTCCATCAACTTCAGGAAATAGACAACTCGAGTAAAAGGAATTGAGCCTTTACGGCTTTCTCGAAATGCAAGGGATGAGTCCATCACGAACTCAGACAGATTCACATAACTTCTTCCGGGCAGCGAACAAGGGCTAAACGGATGAGCGATTCTACCACCTCACAAAGCTCAAGCCTTTACCAAAGAGAATGGAAATCCAGATAGAAACTTAGGCTCAAACAACGAAAATCGTCAACCCCTATGTTCGCAAAGAGTATTTGAAATTTATTTCCTCACTATTTTCCTCTTAAATTTCGATGTATTTGGGTAATGACTATATATTTTCTCCTTTTAGTTCCCTTGAGAATTTCTGCAAATCTTCGGTCAAAAAGGAAAAATACATATATTTTGTTTTTTTCCTAAATAATCAAAATCCAAAGAAAAATCCATCCCCCCATGACAGGAAGAAGAAAGAGTTTATATAGGAAAGATGTAGGGTTTTTGGAATGGGAGGGGAAGGGTAGAATTGACAATCCTCCAATCATCCTAAATTCAAAATTCCATCCCCCCTCATGGATGAAGGACAACTATTTTACCAAGAAAAACTCTCCCTCTGCTCACAAATTTTAACGTCTCATTAACGAGAGCCGTTCAATTTCGAGGCACGGACATACACAGCTTGAGAACGCAGCATTTGGATGAGGAATGACGCCCTGCAGGCTGCTAGTCGTACAAATTGTGGGAGAAGCAAGAGGAAAACAACGAGAAATGGCAGAGAAAACTGCTGCAATCGTGAAAAAGGAGAAAACGACCTTGCTAGGCTTCTTTCTCCTTTTCACTGATGAGAAAAGAGGGTGGACTGGGTCATTTTTGGGAATTTGGGATGGGCTTCAATTAGTAGAGGAGCTGGGTATGTTTAGGATATGATGGGCTGAAATGTTGAGGAGTTGGTTACTTGAATTGGAGAAACAGGGCTGCGGAAAAAAAATCAAGAAGAGGGTCAAACACTTCAATCAATTGAGTTCGTAAAAATTTCCTCATAAGACAAATTAATACAATTAACTAGCAAGCTTCCTAATTTTAATAAAATAAAATAATCGGCGTAATTATAAAATAATTAATTGAAAAGTTTAAACTAATTTAGCAAAGTATTAAACACAAAATAAAATCCTTTTGAGACAATTTTTGAATAATCATTAAATGTAGTAGTTATATATATAATTATGTGAATCATAAACTATCTAAAAACTTATCAAATCCGATACGACTAATTCAGAATAACTTTAAAATATTTTCAACTTAATAAAAATCAATTGTTTCAAATTGTTTAAATTAATAAGTTCGTTATCTAATTCTTATCGGGAGGTTCAAAATTGGGTGTCAACAACTGTCCCTCATTTTACTTAGATTGATGCAAGAAATCAGAGGAAAATATAATTGACCAAGTCAATTTTGACCGACCTCATCTTCATCTTTATGGAAAGGGATTTCGGTACGGTCTTTAGAAATTATTGCCGAACCCCGGAAATGGGTTTCCTATATATCTCAGGCTATATGAGAATTCAGGCCACTTGTAGTTCGATACTCCAGATTTAACGCATGATTTCAAAAGAATTCAAAAGTTATCTCGACATCTGATTATGAAGGTACCAAGATGCTGGAGAATAAGATTTAAGACCGAATGTTGGAATACAACCGAGTTTTTGACATTGAGCCCGCCTACATATCCTTACACCTCATGAATCAGGCTGCTTGTAGTTCGACTCGATCGGTTAAAAAGGAAATGTATTATGCTAGATTACCTTTGGTTTTGGATAAGGGACAAATAAAATCGAGTATGAAAAGGAGACTTTTAACCTCTTAGCCATGAATGTGGCGCGCTTCACATCCATGGATAAGAATTTACACGGACATAATTTCCAAAGCTCTTTGTGCATGTCACTTATATTGGAAACTTGCTTCAGGCAGATAACAAAATTTTCAGATATGAAACCAAAACTGACAAAGCTAAAGAAAAACCCACATGCCTTTGATAGGGTTGTGATTTAATTGTGGTGAAAGTCTCTCCTCTGCTCGCGTCCCAAGAGTTTGACACTCCTCTTTCGACTATTTCCCAGATCGCTGCTAAGAAAAAGTTCTACGTTGTGTTGTATCCCTTTTGATGTCGTTCGCGCCTGTGGTTTGTTTTTGGAGAATTCATCATTTCGGATGCTCCTGAAAAAGACTGAGATAAAACTCGTCAGCATAAAAATGTAATTAAGATGGGAGACAATGTCTTTTACCATGTCGACACTTAATTATACTCCTCGACATTTGACGTCAACTCGATTGGTTTGACGTAAAGCAAATAAAGCTTATATCCTATGTTTGCAATATCATCTTCAATGTATTCTTCATTTGATGTCAACATAAAGGAAAGTTGATGCGGTGTGCTAGTATTTCTCTTGACGTCGTCTTCGATGCCCTTCTAGATATTTAGTTTTACCAAAATAAAAGAATGCAGTTGATGCTGATGGATAAATATTTCTCTTGGGATGTTCGATTTCCTTTCTGGCATTGCATGGCTTCTGGAGGGGCATGAATATCTTTCCGCGGCGTAAATTTTTGCTAGGTATGAAATCTTTTCACGATGCACAACTTTTCTGCGACGCATGAAATCCTATCGATATGCATAAATTTCAACAAGGCATGAAATCTTCTCGTGCTGCATAAATTTCTGTGACGTATGAAATCTTCTCGCGATGCATAAATTTCTACAAGGTATGAAGTCTTCTACCGATGCATAAATTTCAACGAGGCATGGAATCTTCTCGTGATGCATAAATTTCTGCGAGGTATGAGATCTTCTCGCGATACTTGGATATTAACTCGCGATGCATTAATATTGACTCGCGGTGTATGGATATTGACTCTTGATGCATGATCTTCCTCGATGCATGAATATTGACTCGCGATGCATGATCTTCCGTGATGCATGTATATTGATTTGCGATGCATGATCTTCCGTGATGCATGGATATTGACTCGCGATGTATGATCTTCTGCGATGCATGGATATTGACTCGCGATGCATGATCTTCCGCGATGCATGGATATTTACTCGTGATGCATGATCTTTCGTGATGCATAAATATTGACTCGCGATGTCATCCTCGGTACTAAATGAAGATAGTGCTTCAATCGAGAAATATAGTGATCTTTTGGGTGCTTTCTGGATAATCATATCGTCTCAAATGATGATAATGGTAAAACGCCTTCTAGATAGTACATCGTCTTGATCAACAATAAAATAAGTGACCCCTTCGGGTAATTCATAGTATCATATCCGACATTATGATGCGAATGACGTCCTTTAATGAAACCGTAAATTCTTCCTTGAGATTTTCGCTTGATTCCACTTCGAATATAGCTGGACGTTCTTTATAAATTTCATGTTATTGGAAATTGATTGAAATAAACAATTCATATTCCCATGTCTCAGACATAAGCGATATAAAATGATTCTTGCTTCTAGGAAAACTATTGATTTTGGGATAGTTTTTTCCTCCTTTGACTTCTCCATATTCATCAATCGGAAGAGTTTTCTGATTTCAGAGCAAAGCTATAAACCTGCGTCCACAAAAAAATTGTTAGTTTTAAAAACGAACTGATATGTGTCGATTTCTTCAGTTGTCTGCTCCTTGACCCGCTATCTCCAGTTGATTTCCCGATCTCCCGACTCTTGATAGATAAGATAAAATATTTTATGTCAAAACAAATGAAACATAAAAGGAATTTATTTTTTGGAAAATAAATTTTGAGAAGTAATATTTTGAAAAAGGTCACCGCCAAATGTCATGTCACGTCAGGCTTAGCGAACTTCTTTGAGCCTTATGCTTGGAGGTATATCTGATTATACGCTAAGGATTTTTCAGAGTCACTCCAGACTTGTAGATCCATGCTGAAATTTTGAGGCCGTCCTAAAAATTTCTATCCTAATTAACTGTCTTGGTTATCTTTCCATTGTAACTGAGTTGATCGCTGAATTTTTGAGATATTCTCAAAAATTCTATCCAAATTGTAAATCTCGAAGTATCTTCAGCCTTTACTTGCTGAGGAAAAATCTTTTTCTTGAGAATTTTTAGTCCCTCTCAAAATTCTATCCCAGTTTCTATTGTAAAGAGAAATAGAAATCCTACGGGTTATATAACCGAATCGTTGTGGCGCCTACATATCCCATTGAGGCAGGAATCAGGTCAAACGTAATTCCCTCTCAAAGGTAACAACAATAAGAAACTTATAAAGAAACCGACTGAGGCCGACATAGGCCGCCTACGTATCTCATTCTTGAGAATTCAGGTCAGTCGTAGTTCAATACAAAGAGGGATAAAAATTTAAGCAAAACAAATACAAGCAAATAAATGACAGAAATACAAATTGACTTCACACGTAGTATCTTTTGACAACATCTGAGTTGATTGGTTTTTGCCATTCAGTGTCATCCATATCCGACAGGAACAAAGCACCTACGGATAATACTTTGCGAACCATGTAAGGACCTTGCCAATTTGGCGCAAATTATATTTTATATTCGTCTTGATGAGGAAAAATGCGCTCAAGGACCAACTAACCAACTTCAAAAATTCTGGCTCTCACTCTCTTGTAAAAAGAACGAATCATTCTCTGTCGATACAAGTGACCATGAAAAACAGAAACCATTCTCTGCACATCGATCAATATCAACTGATCAATCTCTTGCTCACCCATTCAATATTACTCAACTCAGCTTCTTGGATGATTCTCAATGAAGGTGTTTCAACTTCAGCAGGTATGACTGCTTCTGTTCCATACACTAGAAAGTATGGAGTAGCTCCAGTCGACATTCTAACAATCCTTCGATAACCCAATAAAGCATATGGAAACGTCTCATGCCAACCTCGATGATTGTTAGTCATTTTGTCATTTTCCTCAAAATCTTCTTGATATTCTTATTGGCGGCCTCTACAGCTCCGTTCATTTGGGGGTGATAAGCAGTTGAGTTTCGGTGAGTAATCTTAAGTTGCTCACGTATATCTATCATCAAGTGACTGTTAATATTCGCACCATTATTAGTAATTATGGATTATGGTACTCCAAACCTGCATATCAGATTATTTCGAACAAAATCTGTTACAACTTTCTTAGTTATCGACTTGTAAGAAGCTGCTTCCACTCACTTGGTGAAGTAATCAATGGCGACCAAAATGAATCTGTGTCCATTTGAAGCGGATGGCTCTACCGGACCAATGTCATCTATGCCCCAAGCTACAAATGGCCAAGGTGAACTCATAGCATTAAGTTCGTGAGGTGGCACTCGGATCAAATCACCATGCACTTGACATTTCTGACATTTCTGCACAAACTTGCAACAATCATTCTCCATAGTCATCCAGAAATAACTGGCTCGAAGGATCTTTCTTGCCAAAGTGATCCTATTCATATGTGTGCCACAAACTCCAGCATGTATCTGTTCAATAAGCGTCAAAACTTCAAAAGCATCAACACATCTGAGAATACCCAAATCTAGAGTCTTCCTATAAAGGACTTCTCCATTTAGAAAGAAATTAAGCGCCATGCGGCGTATCAACTTCTTTTGGTTGGATGTGACATATTCTGGATAATTTTGGGACTTCAAATACTTCTTTATATCAAAATACCATGGCAAACCATCCGGTTCTGCTTGAACATGTGAACAATGGACAGGATGTTCCTTCAGTTCTATATCCAAAGGATCAATGTAATCTGTATCAGGATGTTTGATCATTGAAGCAATGGTGGCAATATCATCATCCAACTCATTCTTTATTCTGTGAGTATGTATGAATTCGATCTTACAAAATCTTTTGCACAAATTCTATACATACTGCACGTAAGGTATAATCTTCGGGTTCTTCACGGCCCATTCTCCTTGAACCTGATGAATCAACAAATCTGAATCTCCGATAATCAATAACTCATAAACGTTCATGTCAATGGCCATTTTCAAACTGAGGATACAAGCTTCATATTCGGCCATGTTGTTCGTGCAATTAAATTGGAGCTTAGCCGCCGTAGGATTGTGCTGACCAGATTCTGACACTAAGACCACCCCAATACCTTTCTCTTGATGATTTTCCACTTCATCAAAGAATAGTATTCAACCTGGATATTCTTCAGAAATATCTTCACCCACAAATGACACTTCTTTATCGTGAAAATAAGTCTTGAGCGGCTCATATTCTTCGTCAACGGGATTTTTTGCAAGATGGTCAGCCAAGGCTTGTGCCTTTATCACCTTCTGAGTCACATATACAATATCAAGTTCGCTCAACAACATTACCCATTTAGCTAACTTTCCGGTCGACATCGCCTTTGGGAAAATATACTTCAATGGGTCCATTCTGGAAATGAGGTATGTAGTATAAGAAGGTAAATAATGCCTCAAATTCTGGGCAAGCCAAGTCAAAGCACAACACGTTCTCTCCAACAGAGTATAATGAGACTTGTATGGAGTAAACTTCTTGCTTATGTATTAGATATCCCTTTTCTTCTTTCGTGTCTCGTCATGTTGACTAAGTACGCATCCGAATGTTTTATTTCACACAGACAACTACATCAACAATGGACTCCTTTATCACGGAGGAACCAATACCGGTGGATTGGACAAATAGTCCTTGATAGCATCAAAAGCAGTCTGACACTCTTCAGTCCACTTTGTCAAAGCGTCTTTCTTCAGCAACTTGAAGATAGGATCACACACCACGATAGATTGAGCTATGAATCGACTGATGTAGTTCAACCTCCCTAAGAAAGTCATCACCTCTTTTCTCATCTTCCGCGGAGGTAACTTTTGAATCGCCTTAATCTTGGAAGGATCGAGCTCAATACCTATTCTACTAACTATAAATCCCAAAAACTTGCCAGCTAGTACTCCAAAATCACATTTAGCGATATTCAACTTCAAGTTATACCGACATAGATGATCAAAGAACTTTTTCAAATGTGTCAAATAGTTCGAAATCTAGTGGGACTTGATTATGATGTCATCTACATAGACCTCAATCTCCTTATGAATCATGTTATGAAATATGGTCGTCATAGCCCTCATATAGGTAGCACCAACATTCTTGAGGCAAAATGGCATCACTCTGTATTGATATACACTCTAAGGTGTAATAAAAGCTGTCTTTTCTGCATCTTCTTCATCCATCAGTATCTGATGATAGCCTGCGTAACAATCCAAAAATGACTACATTTCATGCTTAGCACAGTTATCCATTAAAATATGAATGTTCGGCAATGGAAAATTATCCTTTGGGTTAGCTTTGTTGAGATCTCTATAGTAGACACAAATTCTGATCTTCCCATCTTTCTTGGCGACCAGAACAACATTGGCCAGCCATGTCGGGTATTGCGTCACTTCTACCAGAAGAGACTTAATCTGCTTGGTAATCTCTTCCTTGACCTTCATACTCAACTCGGGCTTGAACTTCCGAGCCTTTTTCTTCACCGAACTGAACCCTGGATTAATCGGAAGTTTGTGAGATACAACATCGGTACTCAGTCCTAGACTTTCTTTGATCTTCATTCAAGTAGATGCTGATTTTGACCTCTTTGACACACTCTTGGTCTCCCTGATTTACAGTTTCAGTTTCCTCTAAATTCGGTTTATGCTGATTTTCAAACTACAGAAACTCTTCAGTGACATATTCCGGCGCCTCACTTCCTTCTTCGTATTCATCAACCTCGTCATCACCAGCCTCATTTTTTTCATTCAGATCGTGACAGGACATGACATTGGCCGGTTTAAAACTTATATTATTGAAACCATTAGCAAACAAAGTTAGGAAAGCAAGGTATAAAAGATGAGTAAATAAAAAAATTTAAAATAAAAGAGGCTTTCATTTCAAATTGGAGAGAATGGTACAAACTTTGGCCATGGCCTAGGGACATGTTGCGTTTTTAAACATCACGATGGAAAATTAAAATTTAAACAGTTAAGAAAATGCAAAATGATAGGTCTCTGTCCTCTTGCGGACTACCACCGATTTAAATATGCATAAAATGATGCCCTTCTACCAAGGAGTTCGGGAGATCAAGATGGGCGTGGAGGTCGAGTTCTGCAGCATCTCTCATGGCTCAACATCACAAAATTCTGTCAGCTCGATCAATGATAACATCAATCTCTTCAAAAAGGCCACAGATTCCTTCCCCAAGGTCCTCCTGCTTGGCATATTCACAGACTGGAAATGATTGATATAGATGAGGGATTGGCTTGGCTAATGCTTGATACTTCTTCTTCTTTTTATTCTCATCCTCATCTGTGGAGATGTACCCCAAGCCATACCTTGCACCTTTGACATGAACTTGACTGGGCTCAACAATTCCTTGGGAATTCCTTCTCAATCCGAAAACCTGGTTCAAATTAACTTTGCAACATCATAGTAGAAATCATCTTATACACAAAAGGCATGAGACGGCTGTGGGGCCAAGTCTTCACCGGTGGCATTTACTAGATCCACTGTGTAGATATCAGTACCTCGAGACACTTCATCTATAATCGGCGCCTGTCTGCCAGAATGACTAACTTCGCCATGAATGAATAGATCTTCGTCTTCCAAACGAGTTTCATCATCTAATGCAGTGTAGAAGGCACAACTCCAACCATGTGAATAAAAGGCCTTCCAAGAAGAAGTTTATAGCTGGTATCGATGTCCAATACTTGAAATTGTGCACTGAATTCTGCCAAACCCATTTGGATGATCAAATTTACTGCTCCCAATGTATCTCTCTGAACCCCATCAAAGGCTCTTACATTGACTTGGTTTTGTTGCAGCTCCCATTGTCAAACCTTAACTGCCTCAGTGTTGACAACGGGCAAATATTTAGACAAGATCCATCATCCACAAAAACACGATTTACGACTTTCTCGCAGCATACTATAGTGATTTACAATGCCTTGTTGTGTTACCTCCCTTCAAAAGGTAACTCATCGTCACAGAAACTAATCCGGTACCCTCGAATGACTTGGTTAAGCATAGCGGCAACGTTATCGCTGCTTGTGCCGACGGGGACATATGTATCATCAAGAGCCTTCATCAAAGCTTGCTTGTGCGATTGAGAACTCATCAGCAGGGCCCACACAGAAATCTAGGCTGGAGTCTTCTCCAAATGGTTGACAATGGAGTAATCTTTTGGCTGCATTCTTCTCCAGAATCCCTCTGCCTCACCCTCGCTTATTGGCCTTTTATCTTGATCCTTCTTTTGACCTCCGAGAGCATGCTCCTCAAGAGTATAACATCTTCCGGATTGGGTCATACCTTGTGCACCAGCAGTCTCAATCACAAATTTTAGCTTGGTAAGAGTTTTTGATCGCTCCAAGGCAATAACCTTTGCGGGTTTCAAGATAACAAACTATTTCTTCTCTTTGATGCTCAAGGTAGCTACAACCTTTTCCAACTCATCATGAATGATTGGAGTTATCACTTTCATCCCACACCAATCATCGTCTGTTTCTATCATACTGACGTTGCCGCTTCCATGATTCGGCAAAGGATTGGTATTGCCATTACGTGGAGCTAGTTTGAGAGAACCCACCTCTTGGTCGATTAAATCCTTGTGCTTGAGGTTGATATAGTCCTCAGTATCATGCCCAACACTGTTGGAATGATAAGTACACCTCTGATCTGGCCTATAGAATTTGAATTGATATCAACGAGCTTGGGCCCCACTGGGTTGATATATCCAGCCGCAGCCAGTCGCTCATACATCTTCGTTCGTCTTTCTGCAAGCGCAGTGAAATTCCTTGAAGGTTTCTTCTCTAACCAAGGTCGAGGGGATTATAACTTCCTTGTGGGGGAGGCATCTGTTGATAACCTCGATTGTTCGGACGGGGACTTTGATTCCTGGGATATGAGTTTGTTTGGTAGTTTGGCATTAGAGCTTGGTAGTTTGGGTGGGGATTTTTATATGGTGGATCTTGGACTTGATACGTAGGAGGGGGTGCTCGGTATCTCGACTGCACGTTAGCATAGTTGGGAGCAACACCCTGGTAGGGAGCTGAAATTTGATAGGGTGGAGGATGATTTGGGTAAATGGGAGATGTATTTTGGTAATTCGGGGGTAAATTTTTGTATAGTTGAGCTTGGACGTTTGTCTAAGTGGAGGTAGAATTCTGATAAATTGGAGGATTATTGGGATGACTATCTTGCATGTAGCAAGCTTTGTGGGAATTTTGATAAGGGCGAGAACGACCTTGGGAATATGACGAGCTTCTGGGGTTAATCTTTCTCCCGTACGAAACTGCAGTGATTTCTTCTCTTTTCTTCTTCAACATTCCTGATGATTCGGGCGATGCAGCAACACTAACTATATTCATTGTTTTCAACCCGTCTTCGATAGTCTCACAAATATTGACTATTTCAGCAAACTTTGCTCTTATGAATAACAGATTCGATAATAATACTCTGGCTCTTGCAACCGTACGAACACTACTAAAAAATTTTTCAGACATGGGCGGTCTCACCCTCGCCGCTTATTTTCTCCATCTATAGGCAAACTCCCCATAGCTCTCGGTTGATTTTTTCTTTATCTTTTCCAAAGAGTATCGATCTGGAACAATTTCTACGTTGTAAGCAAATCGATCGATAAAATCTTTGGCCAATGCATTCCAGCTGCACCATTTCCTGGTTTCATGCGAGGTGAACCACTCCAAAGCCTGCCGCTAAAACTTCAGCTGAAGAGCCGCATCAATAAAGCTTCATCCCTTACAACTCCCACCAATGGTCACAGTAGTTTCTCAAATAAGCCATAGGGTTGCCCACTCCTCCGAAGGTGTCAAACTTTGGGATCTTGAACCCTTATGGAAGGTCCAACTAAGTCTTCATAACTAAGCCCGGCGATATCAGGGATGCATTGGAGCTCTTTCATGTCCTTCTTGATCTCTTCTTTTATGTCGACATTTACCTCTTTTTTAGCCCTCCACTCATTTTCCTGTTCATTATAATGGTCCAGCTCAGAATTGTACACATCGTGCTCGTCAGGGACGGGGATTTGGAAAGTGTTTCTTTTGGGTAAGGATGGATATATAGAAGGACTCTGGGATTGAAAGTATTTTTGTTTTGATTTTGGTTTTGATTTTGCGGTGGTGGAGTGCTTTGATGATGGGTATTTTGAGTATGGGGTGGCATTTAGGGGTGGTTGTTTTGAGGAGGATGTGGAGTTTGGTAGGATGCAGACACATATTGGGGATTTTGGGAAGTTAGATCTATAACCGATGGATTCTGAGCAGGTGTAGATGGTTGGTTCTGGGACGGATCCGTATTTGAAGGAGGGAAGTAGATTGGAGGTCTCCCATCAGTAGCGTTAGCAGCAAACCCTGGTGGAGGCAGATCCTTTATCCTTTGCATTTCTACCATCATCTCTGCAATCTGTTGCATCAGCTGCAGAATCAACTCATTCTGGTCTGCTAGGGTGGATTCAACCACCACAACACCGGTAAGACTCACTTCTTCATTACTATCTCCCATGACTGTCTTTTTTTTGTTTGAAGCTGTTTAGCAAAAGAATCTGCGGGACCTTTCGATCTAGTGAAATAGTGATAATCTGCCAGCTTTCAATCGACACAGATCAGTTTCAAAGTACTTGAGAGGAAAAACAACTCAAAGGCGGATTTGTCAGTGCAAATTCAGAATACAAAATGCATAATATCACACAAAGAGCAGATAAACACACAAGTCGCTTTGTTTGAGGATATCTTCAACTCATGAGTAAGGACGGAAACACATTTTTTAACAAGCAGGAGTTCACTTGTTTTAGTTTTGACACTGTCTCAGAAAGGCTAAATCATATTGAGATACGATCTTCTTGCAGCTTCTCTTTGATGTCCGTTGATCTGGACTTCGTATCTTCTCGTAACATGAAAGGGGAGAATGAAAATTTTTAAAGATAAAGACCGAGCCTAGGAAGGCCGCCTACGTATATCACAAGGAAAATTAAGGCCCAACATAGTTCAAGTACAGGATAAACATTTTCATTCATTCGTTCATTGTGATTACAAGGGAATTGAAAGGCAACAATACGGGAATTGAAAGGCAACAATAGAGTTTTTTTAAAGATAAAATGATGACGACACGTTACTCATTTTCCTTCTTGTTGCAGCATTAATCTCCTCCTTTCAGATGGCCCAAGAATGGAGGTTTGTAGACGATTTCCTCGTCTTCGTCTTCCCCAGTCGCTCCAGGGTGAGCGTTATAGAGACCACTATTAGCCCCTTGCTCATAGATGGGGTATTTTTCACGCATTTTCTGAAGTTTATCTATCATGTTTCCATGGAAGACTTTGTTCTTCTTCCTCATTGCGGCCATCCTTTCTCTCATGGAAGTAAATTTTTCAATTTCCATTGTTATCTCCTCATCAAGTGACACGCTTTTGGCTAACAGAGTGGCGGTTTCTGATTCTACCCTCGCCTCTCTCGCTTCTTTTTCTTGCACTTTCAACCGAAGCATGTCCAGCTTCTCTTGCAAGTCCTTTATCTCCATATAAACATATTTCTTTCTCTTCATATGTGATGCCAGATCCTCATCCAGCGTCACGGTTGCAACTTTGTAGATTTCGGTGTCCATGTACACTCTGAGCCCTTCCTCCTTGGTCTCTTGAATTTCCCGAGTGATCTGTTCGATCTTTTTTTGTAGTTCTTCTTCAGTGAATTCCATCTGGATGTTCTTACCCTTGTTCGATCTTTCTTTGTAGTTCTTCTCTAGTGAATTCCATCTGGATGTTCTTAACCGTGTCCATACAGTGATTTTCGTCTTTCTGAGACGGTAGAATAGTGTTTTAGGATTTGTGGTATAGGAGGTTGTCTTTTGAGTGAGAAACTTAAGGCTTAGAAATTTTGGTCGGACATTTTTGTAATAGTGACTTTTGTATATTTGGAAATTTCTGGAAAGGAGTGGATTTCTGATATCCTCATTCATAGCAACATAACACATAAGCAATTAATAGCACATATATCGCGTCCTAACGCATATAGAGGGAATCTTTTGTGCCAAGGGTAGGCCTAGCGCATTTGAATGATGTATGTGTGAATTTGAACCAAATAAACAATTACCCCCCCCCCCCAAAAAAAAAAAAAAATTCACTAGTGAATAATAATGTTCACAAAGGGGAACATAAAAGATAAAATATTAAAGACAAACCCACGCAGGGGCCATTTGAAAGTGCAATAAAGGTAGGCCCACATAGGGGATAAAAAAAAGGTAAATACATATAAAACTGATGCAGGGGAGAAGTCCACTATGTTGTGCCTGAAGGACCCGCTCCATCGTCGTCCCCTTAAGTCTTGTATTGTTGAAACATATACCTTAGTATCAACAAGAATCCTTCATCCAGGCATCATTGTCTTCCAAGCTTTTGTATCGCATCCTCTCAATTTTCTCCTTGACACAGGTATCGAAATCATCATAACCACGCCTTAATCATTCTACCTCTTTAGTCGCCTTCTCAAGAGTATCTTGGTTATCGACAAACTTAGCGTACACTTCTTGGGACTCTTTCTTTACCTCTTGTAGCTCGGCCACTGCTTTGGCTTGTCTGTCCATTACGTTGCGAAAGCTGCGGGGGGTTTGGGAGGAGATGTTTTTTATGTCCTTCTTCAGCCATTCTTTGTAACCCTTGTCATATCTTTAATTGAATTGGTCAGGGGCGATGGTGTCTTTATCCATGCGATTAGTACTTTTCCATTCTCTGAACATTTTAGAAGTGTCGTGCACTCTATCATCTCCAATATCGTATATATAAGCACCATAATACGTCTCTTTTGGTATAGTTTGTCTCCTCCCGAACTGTCGCAAGACTCGAAAGGGTGCATAAGGATGAATTCCCTGAATACCTGGTAGAGAAAGCATAATCTGTCTGCGGCTCTCCACGACGACTTCTTTGCAGATGAAACGGTCAAGCATCCATTGGACATCTTCTTCTCTCAATTCAGAGAAAATCTGAGCCCATCTCCCCCTTATTCTCCGATTGTCCATATTCGCCCAGTACAACATTTCGTTCAAATCTTTAAGGGTGTTTTTGTTGTCAAGAGTATGCAGCTCCTTAGTCCCAGCACCCTTCACTAAATGGCTGAGGATCCACCACTGAAGGAGCAAGTTACATCCTTGGAAGTATCAATTCCCCATTTTGCATTTACCCAGGGCTCGATACACATAGGACAAGATGATTGGAGTTATAAGGTAGTACTTTGTTGGTTCTTATACCCTTTCAACAAAGTATGCGCGAGTGTTATAACTCAGATATTGTTACTCAGACTTGGACCATGTGGAAATACCATCGTTTCCAATCTAGAGGACGAATTTCATTCCATTCTCTGTAGGATATCTTGAACTGTCAGTTGTAAGTGGCATGGAAGTTTGCATGTCCAAATCGGATATAAAGATCTCTGAATGCCATATGGGATTCTTGGCACCACTAGGCAAAGTCTTTTCCCAACCCGAACCAGTCAGCAATATTTTCTACAGAAGGCTTATTAGGAATAAAGATGTGTTCTTGTTTTATTGCTTTCCTTTCTATCCCAGTACCTACTGTGTCTATATAGTCTCTGATCTCCTACAAAGTTGGGGTAATTTTGGCAATTCCAAATTGAAATACAATTATTTGGATGTCGCAATATCCCGTAAGGAACTCAACCAGTTCTGGCCAACCGTTCATGTTGATCAATTATGTTAATGCGCCCACGTATTTTTTGAGGATCTTTTGTCATCCCCGTCGACATTGTCATGCCATATTTTGAGTTAGGGTGGCGCCGCTATAACCATATCGAACTTTGGGAAATGGTCCATATCTACAAAACAAAAGCTAATTAGGTTTACCCACCCCAAATTGGTTTTCAATACGTACATCATTCATATGTCAAATAATATGATGTGTCGTTAGGTCGGGCACCTTAGACACGATTTTGGAAAATTTATACTAAATTGACTTAATTCACCTTGAGTATTAAGCCATCTTAGGTTAATGCTCAATTTTGGTTTTGGTTTTGCTCTAAATTAGGCTAACTAGAATAAGTTTCAAGTTGACGGTTACCCGAGTCGGACAAACATCAGGGTGAAGCTACCAAACAACGTTGGATGACCGCATTCCAACTATTTGTTTGATACTTCCAAATGAATTTTTCTGTATTTCTGAAGAAAGTCGTGGAAAGTCACGTAACTTCCGTTTTCCCTAATGCAAACTAGTTGCGAATTGGCTGAAATATGCCACGAAAAATGCAACAATTATAATAATAAAGTAAACAATTAAGAAATTATAGCCAAATAATGTTAGTTTTAAGGTTAGAACCCTCCTACGTTCCCTAGCAGAGTCGTCATTTCTGTTTTATCTGAAATAAAAAAATTATTTTGTTTCAAGAATTTTTGACTTTTCTAGAGTCGCCACTTAATTTTTGAGAAAATCAAGAAAAACGCTGTTTTCAAAAGACTTAACAGAAATATCGATTGAAATCTTAATGGGGTTCGGGGATTCCTATTTATATTTTAGGAAGGTATTAAGCACCTAAAATATCCACTAATGCGGTTACCCACAACTAACTCTATTGGCTAAAACTTAACTAAAAAAATTATTTAGAGTTGTTTGGGAAATGAAAGTTTAGCTTTTTATCTAAGTGAAATATCTAACTTGCAAAAATTATTATTTTGAAGCAACTTAAACTTAATTCAATTTTAAGTCATAAAAATGATAAGGTGTTTTGCGGGGATCAGAAGTTTCTTAACTTAAAACTATGTAACAGATATCAACAAGCCACATAGATGAAACATAAAAGGACAGAGAGAGATAGGGGGAGAGAGAATTGGATCCAAATCCGGGTTTTCTGTCCGCCTGAATTGGTATTTGGGCCCATCTATTTTGGGTTTTTGACCCATTTTCTTTTTTTCCTACCTGTCCTAGAATAAGCAAATAATAATACAAAGTAAATACAGAAAAAGTAAAAGACGACAAGGGCTTATGCCCGAAAAATAAATACAATACGAAATGCAAAAATAAAAATTGGTTTTCTAATTAGTCTTCTCCGACTTTTTTCAATTCTTTACACTTCTGTATCTGTCCATCGACTTAAGGGAATGACTGACTCCAGTAAAAGGAATTGAGCCTTTACGACTATCTCGAAATGCAAGGGATGAGTCCATCACGAACTCGGACAGATTCGCATAACTTATTCCGGGTAATGAACAAGAGCTACACAAATGAGCCATTCCACCACCTCACAAAGCTTAAGCCTTTACCAAAG
Source organism: Solanum arcanum (assembly GCA_027789145.1). Lineage (NCBI taxonomy): Eukaryota > Viridiplantae > Streptophyta > Magnoliopsida > Solanales > Solanaceae > Solanum > Solanum arcanum. Next base: position 25,295,609 of record CM050944.1, read on the forward strand.
AGAATGGAAATCCGGACAGAAACATAGGCTCAAACAACGAAAATTTTAAACCCCTCTGTTCACAAAGCGTATTTGAAATATATTTCCTCACTATTTTCCTCTTAAATTTTGATGTATCTAGGTAATGACTATATATTTTCTATTTTTAGTTCCCTTGAGAATTTCTGCAAATCTCCGGTCAAAAAGGAAAAATACATATATTTTGTTTTTTTCCTAAATAATCAAAATCCACAGAAAATTCCATCGCTTCTTCAAAGGAAGAATAAAGATTTTATATAGGGGAGATTTAGGGTTTTCGGAATGTAAGGGGAAGGGTAAAATTGACAATCCTCCAACCATCCTAAATTCAAAATCCCCCCCCCTCTAGGACGAAGGACAATTGTTGTACCAAGAAAACCTCTCCCTCTGCTCACAAATTTTAATGTCTCATTAATGAGAGTCATTAAATTTCGAGGCAATGACATACACAACTTAAGATCGCAACATCTAGATGAGGAAGGACGACCCGCATGCTGCTAGTCGTACGAATTGCTGGAGAAGCGAGAGGAAAACGACAAGAAATGGCAGAGCACGCTGCTGCCATCATGAAAAAGGAGAAAACGACCTTGCTAGGCTTCTTTCTCCTTCTCACTGATGAGAAAAGAGGGTGGACTGGGTCATTATTAGGATTTTGGGCTGGGATTCAATTAGGAAAGGAGGTGGGTATGTTTAGGAAATGATTGGCTGAAATGTTGAGGAGTTGATTACTTGAATTAGAGAAACAGGGCTGCAGAAAAAAAATTAATAAGAGGGCCCTAACACTTCAATCAATTGAGTTGGTAAAAATTTCCCCATAAGACAAATTAATACAATTAACTAGCAAGCTTCTTAATTTTAACAAAATAAAATAATCGGCGTAATTATAAAATAATTAATTGAAAAGTGTAAACTAATTTAGCAAAGTATTAAACACAAACTAAAATCCTTTTGAGACGATTTTCGAATAATCATAAAATATACTAGTTATATACATATATATGTAAAACATAAACTATCTAAAAATTATCAAAAGCGATATGATTAATTTAGAATAACTTTAAAATCTTTTCTACTTAATAAAAATCAATTGTTTCAAATTGTTTAAATTAAGAAGTTTGCTATCGAATTCTTATCAGGAGGGTCAAAATTGTTGTCCCCCAAGTGAACCCTTGGCCTGACTTACTTAACTTAGCAGAAGACTTGATTCAACTAAATCAAGAAATAGAGCGTGTTTGAAAGAAATATTTAATATAACAATCTGGACGAAATGACACTAAGTCTCAATACTTGAACACATGAAATATAAGGTAAATTAAACTCCAAAACTGAACTACTAACTGTCGACGAAGCCTCTAAACTGACTAAGATGGATGTTGGGACAGACCTCACAACATCCTAATGAACTAAGCTAGAAAAACAACAAAAGTGATTTCCTCTGGAATGCAAAGAGGCTCACCAATTGACTGTGGAGTGCTCAACAGAATCATCAGAGTGTTGCGTGTGGACCCTGGCTACTTGTCCAAGTGGCATCGGTACATTCAATGTACTAGTGTGCGAGTTTGATGCTATATAACGACTTAAGCTTGAGGGGATTAAAATGAAATTACATTAGCTCTGCTCACCTCAAGAATATGCATAACTCAAAGTATGTATATAAAGAAATTTAAAACAAATGTGATATATATAAAACTTGTAAATGATAAAACAACCTAGTTCGTTAAGCAAATGAAATAACAAACTCAACTTTACTTATATATGAAAGTAATAGAAATTTTGTTGGAGATTCTCTAACCGACAACCATCACTTGATCCAAAGTGATGATACAATGTCTTACCTCACACTGTCGAGGACCCTCCTATACCTTGCCATCGGTATATGACCTTAATTAGCTTAGTGAATCCACTAGATTAACTTACCTGATCATCTAAAAAGTACGATTTGTCAATTCCAATGATTTGGATTCATTGTTTACATGGAGACTTGAGTTACATGAATTCTCATCCCCACATCGGTGCTCATACTTTTAATAAAACTTACTTCCTTTGGTATGAGATAATTTACTCAACCCTTTAGCTTTAAAAACTCCTTTTTGGAATTAATGTTCCCCTTTTTGTTCAAAACTCTTTTTTGGAACTCTTAGTTTCCCCTTTTTACTTAAGTGAAACATTTATAAACCTTTAGGAAATACTTAGTCCCCTTATAACTTTTGATAGATGAACTCAATTCTTTTCTCTTTGATCAACTTCTAACTTGAGCTTTAAACCACAGTTAAAATGATTGTTTAACACTTATTTGAAAACTTTAAGAACTTAGTTTTGACTTGTTTCTTACTTTTAAACTTGACTTTTAACTTCTTTGACTATGGTCTTAACTTTCCTTGAATTGAATTATGGATTCAAGGATCATTATATCATGTTTGTAATGATCTTATGATGTTTATATGTAATTTAGAGTGTTGGAATTAACAAGGAACGATAGGTACATTACTTAGGAACTAGTACAAAAAGATAGGGAAAGAATGAGGTCTCCAGGGGGTCTTGGCGATCTGAGATACGGGAGTGCCAGAACCTGACGGAAAGAAACTGCCCTTTGGCGCTCTGGCTGGCACGGCACGCCAGATCCTGACAGACAGAGTGTTTCTTGAGAGGATCTGGTAGGTGCGGCGCCCCAAGGCTTGTTAGACGGGTTTTCCGACTTTTCTTCTCCTATTTTCAACTCTAAACCTCCCAAACTTCCATGGATCTTTCCCAAACACTTAGAATCACTATTATACCCAATACCCAATGATTTAGACTCGTAAAATAGCCCAAAAACACGAATTCAATCAACTAGAACATACTACAACTCATTCAATCAAGAATTTGATAATTGTTCATCAAAATATTCATGTTCATCATCCAATCTACTCTAACTTGTTGAATTGAATCAAATTTTTGTGTGGGTGAAAGAACCTAACACTGAAAGATCTTACATACCTCAATAGGAATCATGGCCGATGAAATCCATGTAACGATCTTGGCATTCTTGAACAATTCTTGATCTTCCTCTTCTTTTCTCTTTTCTCCCAAGCCCTAAGCGTTCTTAGTTTTTCTAAAACTGATTGGGACTTGGTTTTAACCCTAATATAACCTAAAAATGAATTAGAAAATACTAGGGTGAAAAGATAATTTTACCCTTACTAAAATCCGGATTGGATTTTCTTCATCTCAACAGCTCAACTTTCGAAAGACATATCTCTGTCACACGACATCGGATTTTTGCAAACTCGGTGGAGTTAGAAAGATCTTCCAAAGGGATTTCAAACCATATAAATAACTCAGACAAACTATTTCTGAGCTGGAAGTTGTGGCTATTTGAAAATGACCAAAATTCACTTTTGAAAGCTGGAAATTTTTCCCAATTTCTCTACTTATCCCTAAAAATGATTATTTTTTATTTTTTTATCTTATTCTTATTTAATTCAGTTTATGAGATGTTACACGCAATGAGTCATATAATCTCCTAAGTATACATGTTCATGTAACAATTTCTTCTCATGTCATTGCTATTATCGTAATGCTATATTCATATGTCTTCTATTATGGTCTTTAGTTTCAAATCTCAACAATGATTATGACCAACAAAAGAACAAACTCAAAAGAGTTATGATCATCAAAAGAACAATCTCAAAAGAGTTATGATCATCAAAAATAATTTCAGAAGAGTTCTGAACATCAAAACAACAATTTCAAAGATTGAAGAATCTAAGTGAGTAATCTGTATAATTATGGGTGTCAGTCCAGGGGGAATACCTAGCATGGGTCGATCCAATTGGTATAGATAGGTGACAACTTAGGGGAAAATCCTAGTATAACTGATCCCAATTGCTATGGAAGAGTGGGAGCTCAGGGGTAAAATCCTTGCATGCGTCGATCCCAATAAGTATAGAGGGTTTTAACTCAAGGGCTAAAGCTTAGCACGTGCTAATCCGAATTAGTGGAATTATGAGGACAACATCCAGGGGTTAAATGTCTAGCATTGGTCATCCTCTTCTACCACTGATTAGCTGGTCATTTGTATCATATGTCTTATAAATATTATAATGTACAAAAAAAGTAAAGAAAAGAATGTAACCTACAGGATTCCACAAGTATAAGCAGAGGCGGTCTATAATCTTTATGCATTGGTATTTAGTTTCACTTGAACTCTCATTTTACATATGGTTGTATTGTAACTTACATATTCAGTACATTCTTTCGTACTGACGTCCCTAATTGGGAACGCTTCATTTCATAGTGCAAGTACTCAACTAGTAGATCTCCCCAATAGAAGCACATGATACTTACAGGTTGTTGGTGAGCTCCAGGTAGATTCAGGGATTTGCCGAGTCTTTACTATGCGTCTTTTCTTAGTGGTACAGTCATGAATTCCATAAGAGGCTTTATAGACATTGTAAAACTATCATCTGTATTCATAGTCTTACGTGACTTATGTATCAGTTCATCTAGTCAACATGTGTTGTATATGAAACTTCTCATCAATAAATCTGCATAATAGTTTACTTTCTCATCATAGGTCACTTGGAAAGCATGTGTTCATATGGTACTTGTCTGCCTCACCTAGGATTGGGGTGTGAAAATGTTATATCTTTCGGGTTGAATTAATAGATCGTTCTTCTACCGGGTAGTTTAGTATGAGTGTCATTTACGACGGTCTTGATAGTTACATCTATAAATTAGTTGATAGTCCCGAGGATATATAATTTAGTGAATGTGTAATTCTTTGAAAAAGTTTAATATCCTCTTCTGACTTGCTTATTTTGTATTATTAATATTTTGTTGGTTCGTGTATACCTAGTCAACAGATCCTGTTTAATCTTGAAGAAATATTTCATATTGCTGAAATAAGTTTTTGGACAATCCCTAGCACGATTCAAGATCTAAAGAAATTTTGGTACATTAATCTACACATATTTAATTTCTGATCATAAGATTTAAAAGTATTCTATACTTTCTTAAGCACTAAAGTGAATCAAAATCAAATAAATAAATAAAAAATGAAGAGAATCGAATTTTGAAATGATACTCAATTTTTTAGTCATATATTATTATTTAATTATAGAATTATAACATATTTTGTAGTGAGAACATAAACTTTTAACCAATTAAATTTAAATTACGATAAAAATGGAATAACACAATATGGTATTATAAAGTTGCCACTGAACTTGCAAGAGAAGAAGTGTGTCTTAGGACAAAGCACATGTGCATTATCCTATGCATGATTATCATTATTCTGAGGCATGCATATTTGCTACAAATCACTTAGCAGCCATAACATATAATGGATATTCATTCATTAATCTTGATTTGTATCGAGCAGCCACAAAAATACAAAATTGAAGTATGGGTATCTACTTGAGATTAGTGCTAAAAAATATGATTATATTGATAAGGTGCCGCACCTCTTGTTATTGTATGACCAAAAAAAAATGCAAGACTTATCATGCAGTCAAACCTTAGATTTGATCCATTAATAAGTTTTAGTGCATGTCCAAAGAGTTGACCTCTTTCATGTTGGTTTAAAGTGGAGATTACTAAGATGCATGTCATCATCATCTCTATTATTTTATTCCTCGTTGCCTAATTATTTATTTATTTTTCTTTTTTAATTATTCTTAATTATTTATCTATTTTAATAAATAAAAAAAATTATTTTTACCTATTATATTTTAATTTAGAATTACTTTTAAAAAGGTAATTTTTTTAAAGTCTTAAGTTTTTTATTCATTTACTTCATAATTAATAGGAGTAAAATAAATTAATAATTATTTTTAATAGATGTGTCAATACAAAACTTGATAAGCAATTAGTGACGAATAAAATATTTAAAAAGAAACTTCGATTAAAAGGAAATTATAAAAGGAAGAAATGAGACATTTATCGCCATATATGCATGGCAGAAATTATATGCAGTAATATTCGTATCTACTGGCATGGTTATTTTTATGTTAAGAAAAATGAACTGACTATTTAGCTAGGCTAATTCGTTATATTAAAATTAACATTAGTTGAACCGCCTCTTGATAAACATTTATGAATTTGTGCATTTTAATTTAGTGAGGTTAATGCAATAACAAGAAAATATATTTAATGTAACTTTATAGATAGATTTCGATAAAAATTAAGTATACATATATTTTATTTCTATCTTTTAAAGATAAAGTGAACGTTCCGTAAGACCTTCGAGCTAAAAAACATATCAAAACAATTCCTAAAAAGAAAAACAAAATAATGCATGAGAAACATTGCATGGAATTTATAACAACAGTACAAAGAAACAACAAATACACAAGCCCTTTGTAATGCAATTTTTTATTGAAGCATTGAACAAGAATAAAGGATACACAAATAGAAAAATGACCTAATTATGGTGAACAAAATTGAGAGCCCGAGATTGGTAATAAACTGAAGTTGCTCAGTCTTCTAGCATAGCGGAGTGAAATATATTCAAAAATATATCTTTAAATATACTCCTCAAGTCCAATTCTATTTCAACATCCTTGAATTCCTATTTCTCAATTCAAAACTTTAGAAGTCTGAAGGGTCAGAAGAAATAAGGTGATTTTTTCACAAATCGTAATCACACCTATGTTCTCAATCGATAGTTAAGCAAACTCAATAATGTTACCAATTCAATTTAATATTCTAAGAAAAATATAAATGACAGGTAAAATATCTCGAGATAAGTCTTCTAAAATGAAACACGAAAAAACTGAAATATCACTAAAGATTTGGTGTAAAATACTGTATAAATCAAAATAAAAGTATAATAAGTAAGTTTTTAAAATACTATATAAGTCAAAACAAAAGTGACAAGTCTAAATGCAAGAAATTTTTGTCTAAAATACTAAAACAATAGAATACATAATGAGATAGATAGAAGTGTGGGCCACAAAATACCCAAGAAGCTCATAACAACTCCAAGATAATCCAAGCTCGGATCGAGAAAGCTCCACGAGATGCTCTCGTAGTCAGAATCGAATTTACACCACATAGAGTACAACAAATGTAGTATAAGTACAAAAACATGTACCCAGTATATCTCACAGACCAACAGCGAAAAAATATTGTTAGGAGTATATAAGATGTCATTTTCTAAGTTAACAAGTCAACATTATATTTAAAAGATATGACGAGATGAAATGCAAGTATGAAATAAGAGAGTTTGAATATGGAAACACTCTTATTAATTGTTAAAAGGGTTGGAAAAAGGTACACCCTCGCGCCATCATCGTCGTCGCTCGCTTGGCTCGGCTTCGCCTTCGACTTTAACTTTGAAAAAAGATCGATCAAGAGATTATTAATGACCAAATATTTTCAATTAATTAGTTAATAACCGAAATATTTTTGATTATTTAGTTGAGTCTAACCGAACCATTTCAATTTTTTAGTTAATTAACCGAAACGTCCGACTCAACTCGAATTCACGCGACCCGTTTTACTTAAATTCTTTCCTGTTTTAATTTGAATTTACCGCCATTGGAAATGACTATTCTAAAAGGTTGCAACTTTCAGGAATAACCATGACCATTTGAAAGGTTGCAGACTTTCATGAATAGTCATGTGGATTCTGAAAGGATTTCAACCTTTCGGAACCAATTCCTTTTGGCTGTAAATATCATTCATTCTTAGACTTTTTCCTTGAAAAATTTCTGATTTCTTCTTCTTCTTCTTCTACACAAAGTGTCTTCGTGTACTTTATTGAGTGACTCAATGACAACAACGTTTTGAGTTTCAATACACTAGTGATTGAGATCGTTGATCCTGGGAGGACATATTCCAGATGAAACCTCAAATACTAGAGGGGAATAAGTTCCTTAAGGAAACACTGAGCATTCAGTAGGCTTGATCTTCTTCCTATCTTTTTCCAGATTCTGGTATGTGTACATATTTTAGTTTTGTGAATCAATTTCTATTCTTCTGTACATCACTGGTTTATTAAACTTTGATAACTTCGTATTTCTGGAGAGTTTGCTGAAATCACAAAACATTCTTTAAACACAGATTGATAACAATCTTAAGGAAAATTTTATTTTTTTGTTTAAGCTGTGTTTCAGGGGGAGACAAAAACCTTTGTGGTTTTATACTATTATTAAGTTTGTAATTTATATTATTTCTTACTAAGTCATCTGTATGAATTTGTGCTTGTTACAAATTCTGAAATGGTAGACAATAATGTGATTGTCTTTGTTGTTGCACCAATTCAAACTGTTGTACCACAAGCAGAAAAATCGAGAAAATTCTCTAGTTTGAATTTCAAAGGATGGCAGCAACTAGTATTTTTCTGGCTTATCGCTCTTGGTCTGTAGAAATTAATCAACGAAGATACTTCAGTGCCTATTGTTGATATGTCAGATAGGAGAAAGTTTATGATTAATAAAGCATGAAAAGAAGAAGACTTCCTTTGTAAAGGCTACATTCTAAGTGCTTTAGAAGATGACTTATATAATGTCCATAGTGTAATGACAACTTTGAAAGAGTTGGGGATTTACTTGAGAATAAATATAAGACAGAAAATGCATGCTTGAAAAAGTTTGTTGTCATAAAGTTTCTAACTATGAAGTGTCAGATAATAAAAGTGTTGGATCACAAGTGCAGGAACTTCAACTTATTTTCCATGATCTGATTGTTGTGACATGGTGGTTAATGAAGTGTTTCAAGGGGCTGCAATAATTGAGAAGTTACCTCCTTCGTGGAACGACTTTAAGAATTATCTAAAGCACAAACACAAGGAAATGAACCTTGAAGATCTTGTGTTCATCTCAATATTGAGGATGATAATAAGATCACCAAAAAAGGTCTTGTAAGAGTTAGACAGTAATTAGAGTTAATATTGCTGAAGAAGCTCCTACCAATGGCAACAAGAGAAAGAAGTTCAACGGACAGAAGTCAGAACATGCCAAGAAGAAATTCAAGTGCAACTGTTACAAAAATGGTAAGACTGGTCACAAGTCTTCTGACTTTCGTGCCTTAAGAAAGGACAAAAACAAAGACAGGGGCAAAATTTAAGCAAACATCTTGTAAGAGATGGAACATGTAGATGACCTCTGTGCAATAATCCCAGAGTGCAACTTAGTTAGAAATCCCAAGGATTGGTTTCTTGACTCAGGTGCCACTCGACATATTTGTTCTCACTCTTGCTAAGTTCTATTAAGATGTGTTAATGGTTAACACATCAACAAGAATTGCAGGAAATAGAAAAGTAATGTTGAAAATTACATCAGACAAGGTGTTGATTGTGAACAACGTTATGCACTTTCCTACTATTAGAAAGAATTTAATTTCGGTTGCACTGCTCGTTAAGAACGGGTCTAAGTATGTCCTAGTTAGTGACAAAGCTGTAATAAGTAAGAATGAGATGTTCTTAGGAAAGAGCTACCTCACCGAGGGCTTCTTAAAATGAATGTAATGGTTATTGACGGTATTAATAAGAATTCTACTTATGTTTACTTATTGAAGTCAAATGATTTATGGCATGCATGTTTGAGACATATAAATTACAAACCTTGAGAAATTGGTTACTTTAGAAGTATTGCCTTATTTCAAATGCAATAAATCAAAATGCAAAATTTGTGTTGAAAGAAAGTTTGTCAAACATCCTTATAAGTCTGTTGAAATGAATTCAAAATCATCTAATTCACATAGGTATATGTGATATGAAGTCATTTTAGGATCGAAAATAAGTGCGTGTAAATGCGAAAACTAGCAAAGAAAACCTCAAAAGACCACGAGTAAGAATACAACGAGAAATATATCAAAAGACACAAAGATTTAACGTGGTTCGGTCAATGGACCTACGTCTACAAAGGATATGAGCAATCCATTATAAATATGAGAGTACAAAATACAGATAGAAACAACCTCAACCAATTCACTCGAAATACATGAGAGGTTCACACAAGTGATAACGTATCAAGCTTGTGACCCATAAATTCTCCCCCTAACCAAAACTCTCAAAGCAATTAAGACTACATTGTGAATGTTGATTAAGTTAGAAGGAACATTCCTCTATTTATAGAGTCCAAAACATTTTCCTACCAGAAAAAGGATTAGTCAATCCAAAATATTTTTCTAAAAGGAAAATCTATTTATGGTAAGAAATTTAGGGCAAAATAAAATCCAACAAATCTCTCCCTTGTCCTGAATTTCTGACAAAATAAATTTGTCCACCTTCTTCACTTAATCTTCAACAACTTACTTCTCCTCTCCATAATCTCCTTTGAAAAATTTATGTCTCAACACAAAGAACCTCTCTGAAACAATTTCTCCAACAAAATTTTCATTACTGTCAAAAAGGTTGCAGCTAGCACTACACCAGCCAAGATGAACACCTCTTTCTAAACTGGTTCAATAATCGATTATCGAACCACTGAACCTGACTCCATAATTGAATTTGGCTCTGATACCACTTGTTAGGACCGAAAATAAGCAGGTGTAAACGCGGAAATTAGTAAAGCAAACCTCAAAACACCACGAGTAAAAAGACAACGAGAAATATACCAGAAGACACAAAGATTTAACGTGGTTCGGTCAATCGACCTACGTACACAAAAGAGATAAGCAATCCACTATAAATATGAGAGTACAAAATATAGAGAGAAACAACCTCAACCAATTCACTCGAAATACATGGGAGGTTCACACAAGTGATAACATATCAAGATTTTCTGACCCATAAATTCTCCCCCTAACAAAAACTCTCAAAGTCATTAAGACTACATTGTGAATGTTGATTAAGTTAGAAGGAACATTACTTTATTTATAGAGTCTTAAACCTTTTCCTACCAGAAAAAGGATTAGTCAATCCAAAAGCTTTTCCATTTATGGCACGTTTAACCCGTTGAAGGGCTTGACTCTTGTGGGATGGGATGTGCTCAGCCGCCTCCAACTCTTTATGTGGGTCAGACAACTTCCTTAAGTCAGCAGACATCATATTGATCTCTCTACTGCTCCCGCAAACGGTGATGTCTCGATTCCCATTGGTCGGTCTGCTATCCGGAACAAACCAGTTTGACGGAAGGAAAGAACAGAACATTAAAGGAAATGACGAATGTCTTGATAATCGATTCAATTTCACCGCAAATCCTTTGGGGGAAATCTACCCTTACAGCTAATAAGATACTCAATAGTGTACTCCGTAGCAAAACACAATCAATTTCATATTAATTGCGGAAAGAAAGGAAATCCAATTTGAAATATTTCAAAGTCTGGGGATGTCTAGCCAAGTTAGCGGTTCCTTTACTCAAAAAGATGAAAATTAAACTCAAAATGATGAATTGTGTATTTATTGGATATGATGTGAACAGTAAAACCAATCGATTTTTCGTTTAAAAATCTAATAATTTTAAGATTCATGTTAATACGATAATTGATTCAAATAATGCAGAGTTCTTTGAACACATTTATTCATATAAAACTTAATGTGATTCGACAAGTGAAAGACCTAAGATACCACATGAAGAATCAACAAAAAATACACTACCTAGTGAGGATACTAGGCGTAACACTCGCAAACAGAAACTCACTTCTTTCGAAATAGATTTTGTGGCACTATTGCTTGAAAATGAGCCTTAAACATTTAAAGTAGTTATTTCTTTGTCTGGGCCAATTTATTGAAAAAAAGCAGTCAATAGGGAGATTGAATCAGTTTTTAATAATCATACTTGGGAATCGATTGATCCTCCTCTAGAAAAAAAAACTTTAGGATCAAAATGGATCTTAAAAAATGAAAGTTGATGGGACTATTGACAAATATAATGTTAGACTAGTAGTCCAAGGATACAAACAAAAGAAAGGTCTGGACTACTTTGACACATACTCTCCAGTAATAAGGATAACATCAATTACGATGTTAATAGCACTAGCGACAGTGTATGATCTTAAATCCACCAAATAAATGTAAATACAACCTTCTTAAATGAAGAGTTGGAGGAAGAAATTTATAGGGAACAACCTGAAGGATTTGTAGTTCCTGGTAAAGAAGAGAAAGTGTGCAAACTTGTGAAGTCAGTTTATGGGCTCAAACAAGCACCCAAACAATGGCATGCTAAATTTTATCAAACAATGTTGACAAATGAATTCAAAATTAACGAATGTGAAAAATGTGTTTACATTAAAAACGTTCTGAATCATGAAGTCGTTGTTTGTCTGTATGTTGATGACATGTTAATAATGAGTAAATATATTGACGATATAAATGCTACTAAGCGCATGTTGTCCAGCAAGTTCGATATGAAGGCTTAGGAGTTACTGATTTGATCTTAGGGATCCGGATTCTCATAACTCCTCAAGGGCTAGAATTATCTCAATCTTATTATATTGAAAGAGTATTGGATAAGTGTAAGTACTTGAATTTCAATGTTGTCAAAACTCTAATCGATTTAAGTTTTACATTTCAAAAGAGCGAAGGTGAAAGTGTTAAAAGGGTTGAAAAGAAAAATAAGAGAGTTTAAATATAGAAGCACTCCTATTAATTGTTAAAAGGGTTGGAAAGAGCGTCCTCCTCACGCAATCGTCGTCGCTTGCTCACTCGGCTCGACTTTGATTTGGCTTTGCTTTGGAAGATGATCGAGAGATTATTTTTTGGACAAAGTTTGTTTTATTTATTTAGTAATTATTTATTTAATTAATTAAATTAAATGGACAAAACATTTTCAATTAATTAGTTGATAATCAATTTTTTTAATTATTTAGTTGAGTTTAACCATACCAAAACATTCCGACCCGACTTGAATCCCTGCGACCCGTTTTACTTAAATTCTTTCCCGTTTTAATTTAAATTTCTTGCTGTTGGAAATGACTGTTCTGAAAGGCTGTAACTTTCAGGAACAACCATGACTATTTAAAAGGTTGCAAACTTTCATGAATGATCGTGTGGATTTTGAAGGATTGCAATCTTTCGAAACCAGTTCCTTTTGGCTACAAATATCATTCATTCTTCAGACTTTTTTCTTATGAAATTTTTTGATTTCTTTTTCTTCTGCACATAGTATCTTCGTTTACTTTACTGTCGTTGAGTGACTCGCTGGCATCAGCGTTTTAAGTGTCAATACATTGGTGATTAAGATCATTCTAAATTCCTTTAATCTTGTAATCTTAAACATATCATGTAAAAATTAAAGTTGAAGTCTTAGAAAAAAAATATCATTCTTTAAAAACAGACTAAAAAATAATTATGACATTCATTTTAAAACTAATGGAGTACGGTAAAAACAAATAAAGGGTCCTACCTAGCTTCAAATTTCAGCAGTGACAACTAGAACGTATGGTTTTCTCCACCACCTCTACTTAAATGGGATAAGTCAAATTTATGTTAGGCACGGAATTCAAAGAAAGATGGCAATCACATTTAATGTATCAGACCGATTACATTTACATTTTTTCATAAGAGGCTAAGAGGCTATTTTAGCTATAACTTTATTATTATATATATAGTTGCCATATATATATATATATATATATATATATATATATATATATATATATATATCAAGTTGCTCTCCTCTCCTCTATGCTTCATCTGTTTCTTGTAAACTAACTCCAAATCTTATCATCAATAATCATAAGTTGAAAAAAAAAACCGCAACAATTCTTCTCATTAAATCCTACAAATAAACCATGAAAACCTTGTTCAGAAAAACACAAAAGCATACGATATAGAAAATTAAAAAGATATACTGAAACCCCTTCTTGAACTTGATGAAAATAACTAATTTTGTTTTTAAACTATTGATAATTTTAAAAATATTTCTCTACCTAATTAATTAAATTTAAATACTCTGATTATCTGTCATGTGATATAATAAATAGTCTCGATCTCCTGTAGAAATATGACATGTTAAATAAAAAAGTGTTTAAACCACCCGTAAATTAAGTCACTCATGTTGCTAAGCTAAGAGTATTTAAGTTGAGTTAGTTAAACACATACTGAATGTATTCTATGTTAATTTTGGCCTCAGTAGAATGAGATATTTGTGAAAAAGCATCAGCTGAGAGAGCAATGGTTGATGGGCATGGGCGTTTATTGCAGTAATCGACGACCCTAACATCAATAGTGCCACCCTTGCACGGCCTATAACCACTTCCACTTAAGCATCTCAGTCTGTAACGTCGCCCACACGCTGCCCCATTATCCCATAGCCCTTCACTTACGGCTACAAACAAATTCCCTGAGGGAAACTGATCTCCTCTGTTCCCATTGCATCTTGTTGCTGAAAATCACACATAACAAACAATTATAATTCCACAACGGTCACAATTAATTATCAATAGTTTAGTTGATGTTAAATATATATTTTAGTGGTTATTTGAAAATATGTCAAGTGTATCAAAATATTTTTTAATTTTATGACATTAAACATATCACGTGAAAAGTTGAAATAATAATAAAATATTACCAGAAAAAGAAAAAAGTCACTCTTTTATAAACGGACTGAAAGGGAAAACTGATACTCCCTCAGTTTAAAAAAGAATGACTTTCTTTCTTTTTTGGTCCGTTAAAAAAAATAACCTATTTCTTTTTTTAGTAACAATTTTTCATGTGGCATGTTTAAGGGCTACAAGATTAAACGACAATTTCGTATATTTGACATAATTTTAATTAACGACTACATGATCAAAAGTCTTTTTTTAAAGTCCATGTCAAGTTAAATTATACCATTCTTTATGAAACGGAAGAAGTAATTATTTTTAAAACACAAGAAGTAGTAAGTATTTCCTTTTTAAGAAAACAGAGGAGATCAAACTAGTCTAGCTAAGAAGTCGTTCTTCTTGTGTATTATTAATCGTGACTTGTTTGCTAAAATATGTAAGTGTTGCATTAGTTGACCATTATTTAAATAAATATTGAAACACAAGGAGAAAAAAATATATTAAATAGACTTACTATGAATATGTCACCTACAAATTCAAGATTTAAAGTCAGTAATTAATCTTATTATATATAAATAGGAATATATTCAACAATGACATAATGGTAATTAGGAAGAAGAGTAATTACGTGTATAAGGAGGACGATAAGATGTTGCAGTGCCTATGTCCCCAAGGACTAGACTAACTTCAAGCAACAATAAGCTCATCATGACACCTATGTTTATAATAATTCTTATGATATGAACACTCATATTCTTAATATTTTTCAAGACAATTTATGTACGTTTGTACTTTGCTAACCATGCCAATTTATACTAGTTGAGTAGTAGGTGTGAACAAAAATTTGTTCATGTGTGTAAAATCTTGAACTAAATTAATATTATTTGGATAATATTTTTTAAACTTCTAGATGAGCATTAGGCAAATCATTTGGATTTTGTCAAGATACACCTTTGCATTACCAACAATGAGATTTCTCCACTAACATTTTATTATATTTTACTTCACCCCTCTTTTAGAATATGTTCATAAATTAATTCTTTTTAAGAATGGCAAAAATTTAAGTTCGTCTCTAGCACATAGGTACAAACAACAGAAC
Organism: Solanum arcanum; assembly: GCA_027789145.1. Taxonomy (NCBI): domain Eukaryota; kingdom Viridiplantae; phylum Streptophyta; class Magnoliopsida; order Solanales; family Solanaceae; genus Solanum; species Solanum arcanum. Next base: position 25,311,138 of record CM050944.1, read on the forward strand.
ATAATTATTTGGTTCCATTAATTCCCTATTTTGTGTTGGTGTTTAAATTTTTATTTTTTAAGGTAAATACTATTTTCACGGTATATAAGTTTAAAATTCTATAGTTATATATGTATATTTATATATCTTATAAGTTATGATATGTGCTTTTAAAAGACATATACTCTGCTAGGCATACGTTTGGTGTCAAAGACCAAAATTAAAGGTCAATTATTTTGAAGCATCAAATTAAAAATCAATTCATTTGAAGGGTCAATTGTACAATTCAATAAAACTAAAAAAAATTGTTTCTAAATTATCCAGATAAAAAAGAATTACCTGATGATTGGTTAAAATAATTGAAAATGACATCGTGTGACTGCCATCAATTTAAATTGCTCCACTTTGAATTATATGAGCCTTAAGACGTTTTTAGGCCCATAATAATAATAAGTTGCAGAAAAATCCTAAATTTTCACCCTTCATTTTCTCATCTATATTGTGGTAGATGACTCTCTCCTCTCCCATGTCTCCTTAGCCCACTATGTCTCCCCGAGTTGACCATTGTTATATGAAGATTAGTGTGGGTGTCACTTACGCTTACTTGTTTATGCAATAATGATACAATTTCTATACATTTGCAAATAGAAAAGACTTCAATGAATCTTTTATAAAAGATCTTAATCATTAGTGCTAAATCTTTGTAGTGAGTTTGGTTGAGGTTCGATACAAGATTTGTACATAAATTGAAATTGCTATTTGTACTTAAAAAAAGAACTTGTATCTGCTTCTTATTATGGCTACCAATTGTCTATTAACTTTTTATGGTCATTCGATCATCGATTGTTTCACATAAATGACTATTGATGTACTTTTTTTCACAACTTGATTTCTCAAGTAATGATGATAACTACTACACCACACCAGCAGATAGCCTAGCCCTTAGCCCAAAACTATAAGCAACAGACCACCAAGTGAAAGTCAACAACAAGAGCATAAAGCTTACAACAAGAGAACGTAATCAACTAATCATACACTAACCGTCTCAAAACATGGCTCATCAGTCAGTATTGAGCATTTAACCCAAAAGAAGAGTACAGGGCTTCGACAAATACAACATAAGTACAAGTTGTCTTTCAATACAATATAAAGAATAAGTCTAGCCAAACAGACGAAAATCTTTAAGCTCCGGATGTCGACAACTCACCCTAATCTCCAAAGCTCCAAGTTGCTCCGAACTACTCTAAATCAACGATGATAACTCAAACTACAATCTGGAGGGGGAAAAGTGTAGTATAAGCACCAAAAACGATACCCAATAGGCAATGACTGACTGAGCTCAAAATATAACACAAACATAAACAATAACTAACAAGGAGACAAATAGCTAAAATGAGATACTAAAATAGATAGACAACAAAGAGTAGAAACAAGATACAAGAAATGAGAAGTTGAGTCAAGAACGTACCTGGAATAGGAGCCAACTACCTATTCGCAAGAACCTAAGATACAAGTCAATTACCCAGGCTCAGGAGATCCACAAGCAAATTCTAAAGTCCAGGACCTATCAACTAATAAGAAAACAATAAAGTATAACAGAATATAGTCAAAAAATAACCTAGTCGGACTCCCATAAGTTTGGAAGATACCAACTGGCCGTCATACACCAAAGGGTACAATCAACACCTAAATATATGGGTGACAGGAGATGCATATGAATTTTTTGGGAACATCAGTGAAGTGCCATAAATCTGAACCCAGGAAGTGGAAACAGAGCTCCCAACCAAGTAACCAAGACTACATTCAACTCCTAGCCCAGCTCGCAAGAGTGAAAAATCATTCCAAGTCGCCCAACTAGCTAGTCCACTCCCAACCCAACTAATAAGAGTGATCTGGAGAAGTGTCGACTCCATAGAGGGCCTCAAAGTAGCCAAGGATCATAAAAGAGAAGGCATCGAAACAATGGCTAGTCAAGTAAAAAATTAGCGCATTCGAAATGCCTTGAAAATCTAAAGTAGGAAAGAAGCATGTCCTAGACGCTCCTCGTTATATCAAAAGCCAAAAAACCAAGCGATAGTCGTGGTATGACTCCTATGATAAAACAACAGTTCATCGTGATGTCAATACATGAACTGGGATTGTAAAACAAAAACTTACAAGAATGAACAAGCAAAACGATGCATGTCATCACCAACATTCATACGAGGAACTCAAGTCAAATAATCATACAGTCAACCAAAACACATTACCAAAGGCTTGACTACTAACCTGGGATCCAACTCGTCCTGGCGTACAACCTTGGGCCCAAAAGTATAATCGAATACAATAAGAATATAATAGTTTTACTACTAAACAACAAGCAAAAGGACCAAAGGAGAGGTATTAAATCAATAAAGAAGGGAACTAACTCTAGGGATGACACCCTACTGCAAACAAACTACTCCAGTCCCTAACTGATCATAACTTGGACCAATCCACGCTACAACGAGCCACCAAGGACACAAGCAACAACTCAAGGAAAATGACTCAATACAAGCCCTCTAGGGAACAAACCCTACCAGGAGGATGGTAAAGCACAATCTAAAGCACCTAAGTTCCAATCTAGTCTAAGGCCACAAAACACCCATCCTAGCGAGAATAAACAAGATCTTTTACACCTCAAGTAAAGATACAAGCCTAAACTAAGGATTCTAACACCCATTCTAGGCCCAAAGCTCCGACCGAGTAAAGAATTGGTGTAATAACAAGCGGAAATCTAGATACTCGGAAAATACCATCCAAGAATACATGAAATCTATAATAAGAATTATCTAAGAAGTTCAATTAAAAAATAAGATCAAATCCTACCTCAAAGCCAATCACCAGTTCTCTGAATCTACCGCACATGAGTTATTCATTTCTGAATCGCCTCTAAATACCGCCACACTATCAAATTATCAATCACAGCGTTAGTACAGACGTTTTGACACTAAAATCGCTAAAATATGAAAGAAAAAAAACCCAAAATTGAATAAAAATGGAATGTAAGACCTACTTTGGAATCGCAAAATTGACTCCCCCAATAGGTCTTAATCGACTAACCAAGCATGTGTCCTTAAATAGAACTCAACTGTGTGTCTAGAATAGCCCGCACACACAAAAACAAAGAAAACACCAGTTCAAGAGAACAGGCAGCCCCTTTGGTGCGAGAATTATCCCAAACCGACGCCTTACACACTTCCATGAACACTCAAATGTGTAGCACCACACACCTCCAGCACTTTGAAACACCCAAGCCAGAGCTCCCAAATCACCAAAAGAGTATGTAGGATTGAGCTGATTGCATGACCGGTCTTATTTAACAGACTAGAATAACAAACCCATCGTGATCGTGTAGCTAAAGGCTCATTATCGTGTCCCACTCAGAAGAAGCTCTTCGCAATGTGAAGATCAGCGAGGAAAGCCATCACAAGCACGACGAGGCACCTCATCATAGAGGCCAAGGCTACCAGCCCCTCGCGAATACAACCCTCAACCCTCGCTAATGCGGCCTCAACCCTCGTTAACGTGACCCTCAACCCTCGTAAACGCGATGAAAGGAGTGCGCTACACCAACTGATGTACATCAATTGGCTTGCCCCAACTTGGAATTCTCTGATGGTGTGTCTGGAATTCGTTTGGAATCCTATGCACGCAAACGAATATGTTGCCTTGTTCAATTGAACATTTTAGACTCAATGAAACCATCAAAACTTCCATCTGAGGTCATTTTGATGAAAAGTGTCCCACACGCAAGTTCCATTTTAAGCTAGAAACCACAATAAACGTTGGGAACCACATGAAAGGTTGTTCTAGACCAAATTCAACATTTTGGAGCTACCCGCGTTGAAGGAATTCTCATTTAACACGTTTAACAAGAATATTGACCAAAGTCAAACCTTGACTTAAGCTTCCAAGTTAAAATTTCTAATAATACAAACTCACACCAGAAGTCTCGAGGCCCGAGCCAACCATTCCCCTAACCTAAAATGGCTGTTTCTGAGCTGATTAAATTGTCAATCTGAGTATGTCTTTCTTAACTTTTGACTAAACTCAACAGTTCAAGTTTCAAAGGCTACAAAATATGAAAACTTTCACAAAGTTTAAAGAACGACCTGGAAACCAAATTGTAAGTCCCAACCAATCATAAATGACTTGGGAGCGTTATAGGGAAAACTCTAAACACTAAAAGGATCAAAGAACAATGAAAATGATCTAGAGGGTGACTACACTTGTTCGTAATATGATTAAGGGGAAAAGGACAAATATACCCCCAAACTTTTGTGAATAGTATGCATATACCCTTTGTTATACTTCCAGGACATCAATTCCCTTGTCGTCCAAATTTTGGAGCATATATACCCTTTAAGTTAACGGCGGTATACATGTCTCGATCCTAACCACTAACCTGATATTTGTTAAATTTTTGTCCAAAATTAAAAAAATCCACCGGAATTAATTTAAAAACCCGCCCAATTATATAATACCCATAACCCAAAAATAATAAGCAAATCCCCAAATCAATTCACTTAATTTCAATTAAGCAACTTAAACACTTATCTAGCAGCATCTTCATCCCCAAATCAGCTTCAGCACTAAATCCTCCAATTTCTCGTCAATTTTCTCTTAGAAGAGAGACCCATCTAAACAAGCACAAAGACTGATACTAGGATTAGAAGATTTGATTGGAGAGAAAAGGTGAATGAGAAAGAGAAGGAGTTTTGAGGTCGTAGTGGGATCTTAAATTAGGTAAGTTTTTTATTATTTTTTTAAAAAAACAAACTCAGAATATGAAAAAAAATAACGAGTTATTCCTCAAAGACAAGATCAATAGCAATTTGTTCCACCAGATTGCATACTGCCAAGTTGATAACTTTACCTTTCTTCTTTTGCTCATTTACAAGGGACATGGGCAAATTACTTCCATTTATTATGATATTGTAGTTGCTAGAAAACCGATTCTGGATGTCTTCTCTAAAGGATTCCAATTTCTCCTGACTAATCACCCGAGTATTAATAAACCATCGAGATCTGGTTGTATCCTCTTTGAAGGAAGTTGCTTTGATTGATACTCGTGCTTCAACATTTTGCCCTTCCGATCACGCTTTAGCCTACAATTATACATCTTGAGCCGCCGTGTAGCGGCGGAGCTACGGTTGCCACTTTTGTTCTTCGCTCTTAGGTGAATTTATTTAGGAATTTGGGTTAGTATTTTTGGGTCACGGGTATTATGTATTTGGGCGGGTTTCTAGATTAATTCCCGTGGATTTTTTTTAAAATTTTGGGCAGAAATTTAACAAATATCAGGTCAATGGTTAGGATCGAGACACGTGTACCACCATTAACTTAAATGGTATATACACTCCAAAATTTGGATGGCAAGGGTATTGATGTATTAAAAGTATAACGAAGGGTATACGCATACCATTTACGAATGTTTGGGATATATTTGTCCTTTTTCCCCATGATTAATAGGTCCAAGTAAGTAATTAAGGGGTAGTACTAGGTTTGAAAGTCGAATTCTTGTAGGATAATCAATTGTGATTGTAAGAAATTAACCATTTAAAAGGGTAAAACATATCCGCGCCGGGTGTTTACACTAACCCAATACATGCACGCCATGTGTTTAAATTTACAGTTCATTTTACTTAATCTTAATTAATTAACATGTGCTTTATTTCATTAAATCAAGTAATAATGATAATTGCATTAGTTTGATATAAAACACCCGATACAAGTAAGTTTTTTCTATTCAAACCAAACGGAAATTAAAATGAACCCACGTTGCACCAATAATTACATAATTTTCATGTTGATTTACTTGTTGTGTTTAATAAAACATGTTGAAATTAAATATGTTTTAAAATTTTAACATTTCACATGATGTGTTTTCTTATCATTAAGTTCAAAAGACTTTTTGATAGACAACACATTTTTTTTAGCTTAAAATCACAAGATTTAAAAGTGTATTTATTTTCTTAAACTTTATATTTAATTATAGACGACATATAAAATAAAATGAATGGAGCAATACATATTCTCTTTCATAAAAAAATAAATATAACAATACACATTTCCTTTCATTTTTTATTTTTTATAAATTAAAATAAAAACTGCATCCTTTTAATCCATAAGAACTTATAATTTCCTTTAATTTATAACTCACTTATTGTAAACTGGTATGACTTTGTATAGACACTAGTTGTGAATATATTTACCCAAATATTTGTAGAGAATTTTGATGAAAAATACTATCCTATATTTTATAAATTTATCACTAATTTCTTTTCAATAAATAAAAAAGTTACAAGAGATGTTTGCAAAATTATATCTTTTATTTAAATTGTAAATGATTGTGTTCAACCGTAAGTAACGGTATTAAATATTTGAAGTCCAACTTGTGTGAAGTTTCAATAATTAAGGGAACAATATTCACATTATGCACAACATTGATGTGGACGTTGGCCTCCCATTTTGAAGAAAATATAGTTTTTCCATTACAATTTATGTTTATATACATAGGGATTTGTGGAAAATTGTCAAATTATAAATTCGATGCCCTAAAAATTTAATCAATTTTAATTCTCCCTCTAATTTTTTTAAAGTTAAGTTTATACCTATTGTACGTACGAATTTCAAATATTTAATCATATTTAAAAAAAAATAATATTTTTTTTGAATGTATTAAGATTATTCCTTATAGGAAGTTCTAGCTTTTTTAATATTTCAAATATTTGCTTTTTCCTTTTACTTCATAACCAATGGCTATGGGGCATAAATCATATGAAGAACAAGTAATTCAATACTTTGTAACATTTCTTTACTATTATCTTCCACACATAATATATAAACATGACCCTTAATTTGACGTCAGCTAACAAATCCTTAACTTGGCGTCAGCTAACAACTATAATGAATAGGTATTACTTGAGTATGTACATAAAGTTAGTTAGGAGTAGTTAAGGAATTTAGGCAAAGTTGATAAGTCGGTTAAGAATGAACAATGTATATATATATATATATATATATATATATATATATATATATATATATAGATATATATCACTGTTCCATTGTATTGAATTGGTTAAGCATTTTTCTTCATTGTGTTGAAATAATATTTCTTCCTTTCCTCTTCTTCTCTAGAGTTCATCAATGGTGTGTTAGATTGAACAATTGTTTGAATTTTATCATGGTATCAGAGCTTTACGCCCACAATTGTGAGATTTACTGCATTTAATTGTGTGATTTCAAGTTTCATCAAGCTTCGTCAATGGAGAAAAATAAGTTTCATCATAATCATGCACTGTTTTTGCACCCCTCCGACACCACTGATGCTTCTATTATTTCGATGCAGCTAACCGGATTCGATAATTACTCTGTATGGAGCAGGGCTATGTGAATTCAATTGCTTGAAAAAAAACAAGCTAAGAATTGTGGATGGCAGCTCGAAAAAGAGGATTTTGGAGATGAGTTAAGGCATCAATGGGACCGGTGTAACGCAATTGTTCAAGGATGGATCATGAGTTCTGTGACTCAGGAATTACACACACTCATAGTTTATGCAACCAGTGCAAGAGAAGTCAGGGAAGATCTCCGGGAGCGTTTGACAAGGTAAATGCATCTCGGATTTATCAATTGCATAAAGCTATAGCCATGAATGTACAATGTAACGACTATATTCCTACATACTTCTCTAAGCTACACAATTTATGGGATGAATTTGCAAGCATCATACCAGCTTCCTTTCAATGTCCTAATTCTAAAGATTTTTCTATGCATTTGGAAAGACAAAAGCTAATGCAATTCTTGATGGGCTTAAATGAGAACTATGATCAATCACGCAGTCAAATCTTAATGATTGATCCCACTCCTAACATCAACAAGGCATATGCCATGCTTGTTGAACGAGAGAGTCAGAGATCTATGGCATCTTCTTCTTTAGGTGGTAAAGGTACAAATCTGGCTGCTCTCGTGGAAGGGAAGGGGATGTCTCATAAATACAACAGAGGAACTGTTCCACAAAATTAAAATAAGGATTCTACATCATAGCCTACAGATTATAATAAGGGGAAGAAAAGTTGGGATCTGAAATGTGATTACTGTGATGCAAGGTCATGTGGAGGGTAATTGTTTCAAACTTCATGGATATCCACATGATTGGAAGTTTAAAAAGAAGGGAGATGGAAATAATAATAATGCTTACAATGTTCAAGCTGAAGGTGCTAGAGGTAAAGACATGGATCCTTTAGTTCCTGAAGATATGCAAAGAGCACCTCAACTGACTAAGGATCAACATGTAAATATCATGAAGATGCTTGATGGGGATGCTTCTACTGCTAATGTAATGGCGAACATGGTAGGTATGGTCCAAACTCCTACGTCTAAAACTACAGGTTTGGAATGAATCATAGATAGTGGAGAAACAAATCACATGATCTCTAGTCTAGATACATTGCATAATGTAAATACTATTAAGACGGGTCAAAATAGAAAAGTACATTTACCAAATAGAGGTTTAACCTTGATAACTCATACTAGTAGTTATAAATTCACAAAAACAGTTACATGATGTTTTTTTTGTACCGGAGTTTCAATATAATCTTCTATCTATATCAAAAGTTACAAAGGAAATCAACTATTTTGTGTCATTCTATCCTGGATTCTATTTATTCTAGGACCTTACAACTCGGAAACTAAAGGGGATTGGTAAAGAGGATGATGGCCTTTATTTTCTGGTTCAGCAACAAAGTTTTCATAACTCTGGAGTTCATGACAATATTAAAAACTTTGCTGCTCATAATGACAAGAAAAACATTATGTTGTGGCATAGAAGACTTGCACATGCTTCAATAGGATCTATAAAGAATCTATTAGGGTATACTGTTGATGATTGTAAAAAAGTTTTGAGTGATTGTGAAATATGTCCTCTTGCCAAACATACTAGACTTTCTTTTCATTATAGTAGTACCAGATCTACTGAGATGTTTACTTTGTTACATTTGGACGTATGGGGTCCCTATAATACTCCAACCTTTGATGGCAACAAGTTTTTTCTTACTATTGTTGATGATATTTCAAGAAATGTATGGGTATTTCTGTTAAAATTCAAGAGTGATGTGTTGTAGACTCTTAGACAATTCTTTCAAATGGTTGATACTCAACTCAGTACCTCTGTTAAAGGTATAAGGACATAGATTAGAGGAGAGTTTATTAATAATTCTCTGCAAGATCTATTTAAAGATTTGGGGATTATTCATTATAAGACTTGTGCTCACACACCTCAACAAAATGGTGTTGCTGAGAGGAAGCACGGGCACCTTCTTGAGGTTGCTAGAGCATTAAGGTTCCAAGGACATATTCCTCTTCAGTTTTGGGTTCGTTGTATCCTTACTGCAGCTTATATAATCAACGGATTGCCTTCTCCTAATCTGGAAGAAAAGTCACCTTATGAATTGTTTTTTGGATAGAAGCCCTGCATTAATAATTTACGAACCCTTGGTTGTCTTTGTTTTTCCAGTGTACTACCTCAAACTGATAAATTTGCTCGAGCAATCAAGGCAGTGTTTATGGGTTACTCCAATTTTACCAAGGGTTATGTTTGTTATGATCTGTAACAACAAAAGTTTTTTATTAACAGAGACGTGGTATTTCATGAGGAACAATTCCCATTCCAACATTTTCTCAAAGTTTCTGAACCTCCTGCACCATCAATACATGATGACTGGTTTAGTGATGTTTCTAATGAATCTCCTACTTTACAATCCCCTTTACCTCACAGTCCTTCTTAGAGTTTACTTCATATTATTCCTGTTCCAATTCATATAGATGCTTCTGCTCCAATTTCAGTTCTTTATATTATTTCTCAACCTCTTAGAAGGTCTTCTAGGCTCTCCAAACAACTACTTTGGCTAAAAGACTATGTTTCCAATCCTTCTGCTGGAAATGTTTTGTATCCTATTGTTGCTTCCATTTCCTATGATAATCTATCTCCCACTTATCACACATATTTGCAGGCTTTTTATGCAGTTATTGAGCCCACATTCTATAAGGAGGCTATTCTAGATAACAGATGGTTAGAAGCCATGCAAGCTGAACTGCAGACTCTCCACGATAATTACACTTGAGATTTGGTACGTCTTCCCAAGGACAAAATTCCTATTGGATGTAAGTGGGTATATAAATTCAAGATAAAGGATAATGGTTATGTTGAGAGGTTTAAAGCTAGATTGGTTGCAAAAGGCTACACTTAAAAGGAGGGGCTTGATTTTCATGAAACATTTTCTCCAGTGGTTAAAATAGCCATTGTTCGGACTGTTCTTTCTTTAGCGTCACAATGCAATTGGTCTGTCCATCTGTTGGATGTTTATAATGCCTTCTTGCAAGGTGATCTTCATGATGAAGTATACAAGCAATTACCAGAGGATTTTGTCTGTGAGGGGGAGTCTGGACTTGTATGTAGACTCATCAAATCCCTTTATGGACTTAAACAAGCAAACAGGTAATGGAAGTTGAAGCTAAGTGAAACATTGTTAGAGTCTGGTTTTATCCGTAGCAGTTTAGACCATTCAATGTTCATTAAAAGGACATGTTCATACATGGTGGTGATCATAGTATATATTGATGATTTGTTAGTAACAGGAAGCAGTTTGGGTCTTATAGAACATAGAAAAGTTGTCTTCCACAAGGCATTCAAGATCAAGGATCTTGGTGAATTGAAAATTTTTCTTGGGATGGAATTTAGCAGATCAACAAAAGGTATTTTGATGAATCAGAGATAGTATGCTTTACAGATCATTTCAGATTTGGGATTAGGAGGTGCTAAGCTAGCTTGGACTCCTCTTGAAGCCAATATGAAACTTAGAACTCAAGAATTAGACTGTGTACCATGAGAGGAGAATGATGAACCTTATGAATATAGAGAATTGTTTCAAAGGTTGGTGGTCAAGATGTTATAGTTGACTATGACAAGCGTGGATATTGCTTACTCAGTGTAAACTCAGCCAATTCTTACAAAATCCAAAGAAGTCGCACTGGGAAGCATCTTTAAGGGTCATGAGATACATTAAAAGAGAACCAGGACTTGGAATTTTGTTAAGCAGCAAAAGCTCAAACAAACTAAGTGTGTAAGAAGCAAAATGTAGTTTCTAGAAGTTCAGCAGAGGCTGAGTACAAGAGTATGGCTAATGCAGTCTCAAAACTAGTATGGATAATTGCTCTGTTAAAGGAACTGGGAAGAGAGGTGGAACAACCAGCTGTGGTGTACAGTGATAGTAAGGCAGCTTTGCAAATAGCAGTCAACCCAGTGTTCCATGATAGAACAAAGCATATTGAAATCGATTGCCATTTTATAAGACAGAAAATTCAAGAAGGTATTATGAAGACAGAACATGTGGGCTCTAAGGAACAACTTGCAGATATTCTAACTAGGGGGCTGCCTATATTACAACATAAATGTTTAGTATGCAAGCTTGGTGTGTTGAATGTATTTACACCTACCAGCTTGAGGGGGGGTAATGAAATAGGGATTACTTGATTATGTACATAAAGTTAGTTAGGGATAGTTAAGGAATTTAGGCAAATTTGTTAAGTTGGTTAATAATGAACAGTGTGTGTGTGTGTGTGTATATATATATATATATATCACTTTTCCATTATATTGAATTTTTTAAGCATTTTTCTTCATTGTGTTGAAATAATATTTCTTCCTTTCTTCTTCTTCTCTAGAGTTCATCAATAGTGTGTTAGATTGAACAATTATTTGAATTTTATCAAATTTTGAGTATGTACAAATAGACACTAAAACTTGTATGAAAATGAAAAAATAGACACATTCGTCCTACATGGCAATACATGGAAATTTTGAGTCTTACGTGGCGTTCGATGTGCATTATGTCATGTAGGACATGTGTGTCCACTTGTTCAATTTTATAAAGGTTTGAGTGTCTACTTGTGCACACTAAAAATTGGAAGGCATAATTGTTCACTAAAACCAAGTTAAGGATCATTTTTATATATTATGTGTGTGTGTGTGTGTGTGTGTATATATATATATATATATATATATATATATATATATATATATATATATATATATACATACAGAGAGACACGTCGGGCAATTTTCTGTGATGCACGACCAAACTTGACTTATAACATTATTTATTTTAGGATAAACTCATAAACATGCTCTTAACCTTGTTGGGTTTTCCCCTCGGGTACCTCAACTACGTTCTTTTCCTATTGAATCCTTGAACCACCTATAATTTGTTCATTTTAGACACTATGGGCTGATATGGCACAAAATGTGAACTCACGTCGCTCGAGCGCATAAAGACACTTTTAAGGTGCTGATGTGGATCCAAGAATCATCAACCAACAATATTCTTCCCCTTTTTAACCGTAATTTTCCCCTTTTTTCTCTTATTTCTCCTCTTTTCTTTCTCTTCATCATGAAGCTAGAGTTGCTCATCAGAATATATCTCTTCTTGATTGATTCTTTCTTAATCATCAAGTTCCAATGTCGAAGTTATCTTGTTCATTGATTTCTTCTTTAACTTCAAATGTGATATATAAATATGGGGTCATTGTGGAAATGAGACCTCATTGACGCAATCTAACCTTAAATGTAGGTTCTTTTTGTCACTCCCTGAGCTTAATACCTAGACGTGGCTGGAACTCAAAGACCATTCTGGCCCCAAGCGAACCCTTAGTTTGAATTTCTTAACTTACTGGAAGACTTAAACACAAGATAAAAATCTCAAGGGAAATAAGTTTAGAGTATTAACTAAACCAAAGTGGCAACTCATGTCTTAAACGTTTAAAAAGGAAATGAATAAGACTAAAGAAACTATCTCTATCTATGAAGCCTCTAAAATAAAGAGGGATGTTGGGACAGTACCCCCAATCATCCTAACAACTGAAAACTAAAAATAATAACTTGAATGATAAAGATGTCCTCCAGAATGAAGGGAGCTCACAACTGACTCTGAGCTGCTCACTGGATCAACGATGCACCGTATGCCGCTCCTAGTTACCTGCGTTTACATCATGATACGATGCAGGTCAACTGACATCAGTACATTGAATGTATGAGTATGCAAGTAGGAATGCTAAACAACAACTTAAGCTTGAAAAGGAGTAAGAATGAACACTTACCTTGGCTCTGGTCAAGTCATGAATTACTTGACTTAATACAAGGCAACAATACATATGCAATATATATAAAATCTTGTAAAACAATGTTAACACTTAGTTTGTTAGAGAAATGCAATAACAAACTCACTTTACTTATATATGAAGTAATATAGCTTCTGTGGGAGATTCTCTGACCGACCACCACCACTATGAGCCTAAGTGGTGATACAACGTCTTGCTCACGATGCCAGAACCGTCCTATACTTTGTCGTCGCATAGAACTACTTAACTTAGTGGATCCACTAGTTTAACTTATTTGATTCTCTAAAAAGTATAACCCGTTAATACCCATGTAAATGGCTACATGGTTTTCATGGAGACTTGAGTTAATATGAACTCTCATCCCCACATTGGTGCTCAATACTACTCCCAAAATATACTTTAGCTCAAGCTTCTAAAAATAACTTCCTTCTTAGGGTTGAGATAATTGCTCAACACTTAGCTTTATAAAGCTCTCTTGGAATCATATTCCCTTTTCTTGCTCAAACCTCTTTTGGAAATCCTAGTTTCCTCTTATCTTAAATGTGAAAACATTTATAGCCTCTTAGGGAATACTTAGTTCCCTTGTAAATTTTAAGAAATGAACTCAACTTTTTACTCTTTTCTTAGATTGGAACTTGATCAACTCTTAGGAAATACTTAGTTCCATTATATTTCTTTGAAGTAAAGACTTCAACTCTTTAATTTTTACTTAACTTGAAACTTGAGTCTTAAAACAAAGTTAAAACGTTTATTAAAGACTCTTGAAACTTTAAGAAATTTTGCTTTGACTTACTTCTTAACCTTTAGACTTAACTCTTAGCTTCTTTGAATTTGATCTTAACTTTACTTGAATTTTTTTATGGATTCAAGGTTTAGTATCTCATGTGTAAGGATGATTTTATGATATCTAGATGTACCTTAAAGTGTTAGAATAAACTAAGAAACATGGTACATCACTTAAGAATTAGTACGAAAAGATGGGGAATCAATGGGGTGAACTGGCGTCCTTGGCGCTCTGAGAGGCGTGGGGTTCCAGACCTAAACTTCAAAGGCCAAGTTGGGGCGCTCTGGCTAGCGCAGCCCCCCAAGGCCCTACAGATAAAGATTGTCCTGTGGGGCTATGGGAGTCGTGGCACCTAGGGCCCTATGGACATGCTTTTCATCTCTAAACACTATATACTTCCATGGTTCTTTCCCAAATACTTAGGATCATTAGTACCCTAAATACCCAATATATTTGACTCGAAAAATAACCCGGAAACACGGAACAAATCAACACTAGTGATGTAACAACTCAACCAACAATAATTCAACAATTTTCTTCGATAACTTCACTTTTTATTATTCAACCTACTCAAAATCGCTGAATTTAAACAAGTTGGTATGTGGGTGAACTGAACCAAAACGAAAAAATCTCACATACCTTATAGGGATCAACCCCGACAAATTCCACAAGCTGAACATCGACGATCTTGAATGTTCTTGTTTCCTCTTCTTTTCTCCTCTCTCAAAATCCTAACTCTTTTGGTAAAAATGTAAAATGAATACTTTCAGTTTATACCCTAAGAATATTACCAAAAACGAATTAATTAAGTTGGGTAAGGAAAAGACAAAAACACCCTTTAAAATTTTGGATTTGGACATTTCCTTAATCCGACATTCCAACTTCTAAAGAGCATATCTCACTCATACGATATCAAAATCGCGCAAACTCGACGGCGTTGGAAAGATTGTTCCAAGGTCTTTCCAACCATATCTGTAAATAAACCTAAATCATCCTGGAGCTAAGAGTTATGGCCATTTTAAGTTGGCCAAAAACTCACTTTTTTTCCAAACTTAAGAAAATTTCCAAATTTTAAATTCTTTTCAAAACTGATTATTTCAAGTTCTAAGCTTATTCCTAGCTATTTAAACTTGGGAGATGTTACACTTTGCTGCAAAATAACTTCAAAATTTGAGAATTTTAGTTGTATATAGCATAAATATCGCTGAAATAAGACCAATTTTAGGGTTTTCAAGTCTAGAACCATTGCACTTTGGGTCAGAAGTTTCTTTTTAGGCGGGGGGGGGGGGGGGGGGGGGATGAAGGGGCTTTAAGTTTTAACTTTTGGGAGATGATTATGTGGCACTAACGTGTAAATGGATTGAAGTTTGAGTTTTTTGCAATTTTCACGTGGAAAAGGTGAATCTCACGCGCACAATCACTAAAAAAAATATTTGGGAAAATTTGTACCACATCAGTCCATAGTGTTTAAAAGGAACAAACTATGGGTGGTTCAAGAATTCAATAGGAATATGGCATAGTTGAATTACCCAAGGGGAGAACCCAACAAATTTAGGGATCTGTTTATATGTTTTGCCTTTATTTTAGTTATGATAGAAATATATACAAAAAGTATGTGAAAAAGGGTCCATTTTTTTTTATCTAACACCACTCCTAGGCAGTCTACAACTCTTTGCAAACTTCAGCCTTACACTCACACGTATTTGACTAAGTATAGAAATTCTTTACTTAGTTTTATTTAGGCAACAATCAACGTAACAACACAGCCAATGTACGGGAACTCTTCCCAACCTTTTATTAATAACAAATTCTAAAAGGATAAGACTTCACAAATTAACTAAGGTCAGATTCGTTCTCTACCAGCCTTAGAAGAATTTCCACCCATTATAAAAAATATGCACAAGGCAGTTAGAACAGTTACATCGGTGGTTACATCTTACATGTGTCTAACACTTGTCCTCACAGACTTCAAACGAAGTCCAACACTAAATATTTTAACAGATAGAATTATTTTCGAATTCAAAATACATTCTAAGGCATAACCAAAATCAACCATTCTAACACTTAGAATATTTTCAACTTATTCCAACACTTAGAATATTTCTACTTATTCCAACACTTAGAATTATTTCAGCCTTCTTTCAACATTTAGAATATTTCAGTATGCTTCAAACACTTAGTTTTACTTCAGCTCTTGTCTTTCCAACATCAAGTCCACAACCTTGTCTTGTCAAAACAACACCCCGCCTTGTCTTGCCGACAAATCGCGCACACGTAAGCCTTGCACGTCCAAGCTGTCTTGCCAACACCCAAGCACCTTGAACCTTTGTTGCACTGTTTTTCCCCCATGCATGCCAAGACCAATGCCCCAGTCCTTGTCATGCCTGCCTGTAGTTAGATCAATTAGTTTACGGGTTTAACAGTATGTCATCTATCATTATTTCAACTGTAGTTTAGTATATAAAATGTATTCGCATATCATCACGTTAACCCAAACTAGATAATAAACCTTCTAAACTTATATCAAGTCTGTTTTGATCCATTTCAAATCATTCTCCATTTGAAATCTCAAAGGCATGTAAATGGAAGCCTCTTGAAGTTCTTCTCGTATGACATGCCACCTGCAAATATAAAATGTAAAGATTTTAATGCCAAATTCCAATACCAACCGTCATGAATTTTCTTGCTCGAAAATGAGGAAGATCAAGTAAAATCATAATCACTTTCACGTACTTCAACAACGAAGGATGCTAAAAACCATGTACACAAATGTCTATTATATTATTAGAAGGATTGTCTTTCGAAAACAACCTCTCTAGTCTCTACATTCATAAGTAGGGGTAAGGCTGCATACACACTATCCTTCCAGACTCCACTTGTCAAATTACACAAAATATAATGTCTCATTAGAAGGATTCAACTAGAGGTTTCATTATTCCCTAAAAGTGAATAACAAAATGTTCAACAAAATAAAATTAATCCCAAACAATTATATTTTCACTTCAAAGTACCAATAGAAAACTTTGCTATTAATTAATTTTATAAAGTTTGAAATAAGCTGAAACTTATATAGTCAATGCAAATTTCAAAACATTCCAATAATTCTTGTTGCTTTATATAGCAATGGAGATAACAAAAGAGAAAGAAGAAAACTAAAAAATGTGAAGCAGTAAGAGTTTGGCTACGTACTGTATATAACTATAGAAACAGTTAAGTCAATCACATTATTTATCACTTCAGCGTCATAGTGCTCTACATAAGGAAAGGGTGAAAATTTGGCACTTGATATCCTGAGGCATGGAAAGAGTTGTAAAGGATTCATTTTTTTCTTTCTAGTGAAATTGTGTTCTCTCACTATCTTTTTTTTTACTTGAAAGCATCATGATACATGTATGACTCTAGTTCTAGTTCAACAATGTAGTCATCTCAAATACTTTTACTAAATTGCTTGAAGTTTTAGCTTAAAAAAGTTAGCATACATTTATCACTTTTATATCGAGAAAATTGTAATGTGGTAAGTTCAAAATATGTCCAGAAAATTAGTAGATATTCTTCACCAAACACGTTCATAGATAATTATTAAGTTACAAATATTAAAAAATTAATGCCCTATCTATGCAAATATATTAATTAATCTATATAACAACATATTCCTCAATATGTATTCATATTAATGATCTATTAGCTACTAATCAGTTAATTTCATTAAACATTAAATTGATAGGCTCATGAACCTACCATCATAAGTATAAAATAATTTAGTAGATACCACTTTTGTGACCCTTAATTTAAGCTTTGAAGAAACCCTATAAGCAAGTAATAAGTAACACCTTCAATTTTGGTCAGTTTTTAAGTTCTGGGTCAACTCTAAATGACCTCAATCAAAGGCCATTGATTCCTCTTCAAACTCCGCCGAATTTGCTAAATTTTGAACTCAGATGAAGGAGTTACACCCGTTTAAGTGCAACCTCTCTAACTAAGACATTTAATCACTTTTAGAAAAGGGTATTTAGGTCTTTTCCTCCCCCTACTTATCTTAGCACATTTTGCACCTAACCCAAATTAAGTGTCTAATAAGATTCAAAATTCCCCATTTACGTTCAAAAAAAATTAGGGGTTTCAGGGTTAATTCGAGAAAAAGGGAAAGGGAAAAATTCAAACGTTCATCAAGGATTGAGAAATTTTGCGAAGAACATTGTTCTTTCCACGTACCTGAGGTTTCTCATAGTGATGGGTTTGTTTGTCCTCACGCCAAGCTATTTCATTCATTAAATGTCCCATGAAATCGTTTTCTGGGCATGAAGCTAAGGCAACGCCCCCCCCCCCCCCAAAGTGCCAGCAGGGTTGGCGTCGTGGGCCTACAATGCGCCCCAAAACAGCCCCCAAACACTTTTGTGGTTGGCGCGGCGTGCCAAGGATGCGTTCTTTTGAGTAGTGTCTTCACTCTCTTCTTAATACCAACTATCTAAGCCTTTATTAATCATTGAGAGAACTATATATCCTAATCATAACTCCTAAATTCATATTTTTAAATCAAACTAAACATAAGAGGAAAGTTTAAAGGTCGTATTTCATAAACACTTGAGAGTTTCAAATGTAATTTATATATATATATATATATATATATATATATATATATATATATATATATATATATATATATATATATATATATATATATATATATATATATATATATATACACACACACTTATTTACCTGTCTTGATTATGAACATGAAAAGTAAATTGATCAATACATGTTTTGACGAATTTAAACGCATGTAATGTTTTTATAAGAAGTTTAAGTAAGTAAGAAGCCAATTCTTTGAAATGGGTAAATTGAGCATAAAGTCATATCAAATTTTTTGAGAGTAGTATCGATCACTGAATTAGGTAAGAGTGTTTTATGATTCGAAAGTCCCATAAAACTACATATTTGGCGTAGGATAGGATAACATTGATTATTTGTGTGACTCCTTACTGCCTCTGAGTAGGTGAATTAGATGGATCCGTAGTCACGATATCATCTATACCCCGGTAAAGTATAGGATGACCCTGACAACCTGGGTGAAACGTTATATAATTACTAGGCTCATAGTAATGGTTGTCGGTTATAGAAATTCCCCACAAGTAAAGTATATTATTTTCACGTTTCTTTCATTTATGTTATATTGTGAAGCTTAAATGGGTTTTACTTCATATTCATGTATTGATCTAATTATGTTACTTTCAGTCATTCAAGCCAGTAATTTATGTACTCTAACCTTATAACTTACCAATGCATTCAATGTACTGACATTATCATTCGACCTGCATCATTTTATGATGTAGATACAAGTGCTCAGGATAATCTATAAGTGCTTCGTTGAGATTACTGTCCACTTGCAGGTAGTATTTGGTGAGGCCTCTTTGCTTCTAGATACTTCATTTCCTTTCGATCTATTAATTTAGGGAGGTGTTGTGGGTCTTGTCCCGGTATCTATCTTAGACAGACTAAATTAGATGTTTCCATTGTTTTCTCATGATGATTTAACTCCTACTTCATGTTAAATATTTTCCAAGACAATATTCTTAAGACTTTCTTGATTATCTAATTGTTTCATCTATTTTAAGTTTTCCTGTATTGTTTTAATGTTATGTAAGTTATGCAGCTAGGCCGAGGGTTTTCTCGGGGATTTGAAATGATTCTCGAGTGCCAGTTACATCCAGGGTGTAGGCCCCGAGTCATGACAAACCTTGTATTAGAGCACAGAGTTCCGAGTCCTAAGTATCTATGAAGTCGGGTCTCTAGAATCTTTTTTTTAGTGTGAAGGGCACCACATCTATAATAAAGAGGCTATAATATTTAGGAAATACTTCACTTTCTTCTACTCCATTTTGTGCGATAGAGTTCAACTCTATGAAATTTCTTCTAACTCGTGCTTATGTGTATCTTTCATATCATGCCTCCATGAAGATCTATTGAGGACATCTTGCTAGCAGGAATGTTAATCCTGAAGATCAAGAGGTTTCTAATGCACCAGAAGTGTAGCTCCTCAGAGAGATGTCACAAATATTGAATTCAGGAATGCATTTCAAATGTTATCCCAGGTGGTGACAAAGCAATTTGGTCGCAAGGAGCCGTCCACCAGGATAGGAATGGTACATCCAAGGTTTGATTATTTCTAAGAATGAGTCCCTAGAGTTCACTAGTTAAAACTTAATGAGGATAAGAAAACTCTATAGATGAATTTATAAAGGTGTTAGAGGTCATGCATATGGGTGCTTACCAACTAAAAGGCATTGTTAGGATATGGTTTGATTATTGGAAGACTAACAGGGTTGAGGGGGATCACAATTGACTTGAGATGTCTTTGAAGATGCCTTTTTAGGGTTCTTAGAGATAATATGAGTGTGCAAGAGTACAACCTCAAATTTACTCAACTATCTTGGTATGCTTCGAAGATGGTGGCTAATATAAGGAGTAGAATAAGATTGTTCGTGTTAGGAATATATCTGGCTATCGAGCAAGAAAGGTAATATGACTATGTTTATAGGAGACATGGACATAGCCAGGATTATGATTCATGTGCAATAGGTTAAGGAAGACAAGTTGAAGGACAGAGAATATTTCTTTAGAAAAAGGCTAAAATAGCAAGTCATGAGTCTGGTCAATAGAAACTAAGAACATGAACCGATCATCCTTTTGGTAGAGATCATCTGGACCTGCTCCATTGTCTCCTAGTGCGCTTGCACATAGGAAAAGAAATGATTACATGAACAAAACTCTAAGAATTTCAGAGTTCAGATTTATCAGTCACAGGACAATGTGGAACAAGGGTTCCCTCGCAGCCCAATATGTGTTAAGTGTGGTAAGCTTCATTCGGGAGAATGTCATGTTGGTACGGATCTTTTCTACAGGTGTGAGAGGATGGGCTACTTTTCTAAGGAATTCCCTAAGAATAGGCAGGGTAATAAACCTCAATCTTCGTCAGTAGCATCAAAATATAGAATACCCAAAGAGGATCTACTTTACGAACAAGCAGAGGTTCAAAACATTTGTATGCTACAGCTAGTCGCTAGGATCAGTAGAATTCACTCAATATGGTCACATGTACGCTCAAAATCTTTACTTTTGATGTTTATTTATTACTTGATATTGATGTGAGTTTTTCTTTCATTAATCCCTAAGTATCATAAAGTGCAGCATTTTCCCTGAACAATTTCTTGAGTGTTTAGTGTTTTCACACCGGTTGGTGATTCTATTCTAAGACAAAGAGTCTATTGTTATTGTACCATTTTTTTCAATCAACAAAATACCATGGCTTACTTAGTTGATCTAGACATGGTGGATTTTGATATTATTCAGGATATGAACTGGATTCATGCTTATTATACCTCAATTGATTGTAGAACTCGAGTAGTCTAATTTCAGTTTCCTAATTAGCATGTTTTCCAGTGGAGGAGTAGTTCAGCATGTGCTTAAGGGTTGTTTTACTTTAAACCTTAATATATTAAGTTAGTCTCAAGGGGTGTATCTATCACTTAGTCGGAGTTAATGACTCTGATGTTAAGACACCGCCTAATCTACCAGTCGAGTTGTGAATGAGTTTCTTCAGGTTTTCTAGATGACCTTTTGAGAGTCCCTCTTGAGAGAGAAACAGATTTCAGAATACACATTCTTCTTGATACTCGACCTATATTTTTCCGCCATATAGAATGGCTCAAAATAAGTTAAAGGCGTAATTAGAACAGTTGAAAGATCTTCTTTATAAGGGGTTTATTCGACCTTGTTTTACCTTGGGCATTCAGGTCTTATGTATGAGGGAAAAAGATCGTTCTCTCTGAATCTGGATTGTTTAGCGTCAATTCAACAAGGTCACTATCAAGAATAATTATCCATTTCCAAGAATTGGTATTATTTTCAATCAACTTCAAGGTGTCACTTGCTTCTCTAAGATAGATCTCAGAATTGGCTATCATAAGTTGAAAGTAAGAGAAAGTGATATTCCAAAGACAATATTCAGATGCCGGTATGGCCTATATGAGTTTCTTGCTTATGTGATTTGGATTGACTAATGCTCCTCCAACGTTTATGGATCTTCTGAACAAAGTGTTTAAACCTTATCTTCATATGTTTGTTATCGTATTTATTGATGACATCGTGATTTATTTGAGAAATGAGGAAGATCATGCTAGTCATCTCTGAAAAGTTTTCCAAACGTTAAAAATAAGGAGTTCTATGCCAAATTTTTTGAGTGTGGGTTTTGTCTTGAGTTTAAGGGGTTCTTAGGCCATATTGCGTACGGTGAAGGGATTTGGGTTGCAACTCAAAAGATTGACGTTGTGTTAAACTAGCCCACGTCCATATCTCCTATTGATATAAGGAGAATCTTGGAATTGATTGGTTATTATAGAAGGTTTGTCGAGGGATTTTAATCTATTTCGTTTGTGTTGACTAAGTTTACTCAGAAAATACCTAATTTACAATTTTCTAAAGCTTGTGAGAAGATCTTTTAGGAATTCAAAATTTGATTGACTACTGCATCACTATTGACCCTACCAGAAACTACTCAAAGCTTTGTTGTTTATTGTGATCCTTCCAGCGTTGGACTTGGTTGTGTATTAATGCAAAATGGTAAAGTCATTGCTTATGCCTCCAGACAACTTAAGATTCACAAGAAGAATTATCCATCTCATGATCTCGAGTTGGAAGCAATAGTACTTTCCTTGAAAATATAGTGTCACTGTCTCTATGGTGTTCATGTAGATATATTCACCGATCAAAAGAGTCATATGTTTGTTTTCAATTAGAAAGAACTTAATTTCAGACAGTGGAAATGGTTGGAGATACTCAAGGATTATGACTTGAGCATTTTCTATTACTCATGTAAGGCTAATGTTGTTATTGATACCTTGAGCATGTTATCTATGGGTAGTACTGGCCATGTTCATTAAGGAAACAAAGAATTGGCTAAGGAAGTTCATAGACTTGCCGATTGGGAGTCCGTCTATTGAATTCCAGCGAAGGTACATGTGTGGTGATGAATGAGGTTGAATCATCACTAGCGTCTGAAGTGAAGGAGACACAAGACAAAGATCTTATTTTGCTTGAGCTAAAAGCAGATGTTCATAAGCAGAAATTGATAAATTCTTAACTAGGGGGAGATGGTGTGTAGAGGTATCAAGGTAGTTTGTGTGTATATGGGCGGATGAACAACAATTGGCACTATCTCTATGGTGTTCATGTAGATGTGTTCACCAATCAAAGAGTCATCATTATGTTTTTAAATAGAAAGAACTTAGTCTCAGATGGCAGAAATGATTGGAGTTACTCAGGGATTATGGCATGAGTATTCTTTATGACTCAGGTAAGGCTATTGTTATTGTTGATGCCTTGAGCATATTATCTATGGGTAGTACTGTCATGTTGAGGAACGCAAGAAAGAATTGGCTAAAGAAGTTCATAGACTTGCCCTATTGGGATTCTGTCTATTGGATTCCAGTGAAGGTAAGGTTGTGGTAATGAATGAGGCTGGATCATCACTAGTGTATGAAGTGAAGGAGAAACAACACCAAGATCCTATTTTTCTTGATCTAAACGAAAATGTTCATAAGCAGAAAGTGATGGATTTTGAACTATGGAGAGATGGTGTATAGAGGTATCAAGGTAGTTTGTGTGAACAAGGGCGGATGAACTCCAACAGAAGATCATGGAGGAAGCCCATAGTTCTAATATTCAATCTATCCATGTTCCAAAAAGATGTATTGTGAATTGAGTAAATTTTATTGAGGAAGTAGTATGAAGAGGTGTATTGCATATTTCGTGTTTAAGAGTCCAAATTGCCAACAAGTCAAGGTAGAGCACCAAAGGCTTGGTGGTATGGCTCAAAATATACATTTGTCGGAGTAGAAGTTGGAGATGATTAATATGGACTTCATTAATGAGTTGCCACGATCTATCATGCAGCATGATTCGATTTTGATGATTGTAGATCGGATGATTAAATCAGCCATTTTCCTGCCGGTAAAGACTACATATTCAATAGAAGATTATTGCAGGTTATATATTCAAGATATAGTCAAACTTCATGGGTTTCTTGTGTCTATCATTTTAAATAGAGGTACATAATTCATCGCTCAATTTTGGAAGTTTTTCTAAAAAGGTATGGGTTTGAAGGAGAACGTAGTACTCTTTCATCCTTAAAATGTTGGTCAAGCAGAGCACACCATTCAGACTCTAGAGGATATACTGAGAGCATGTATCATAGACTTCAAAGGTAATTGAGATGATCACTTGCCTCTCATAGAGTTTGCTTTCAACAATAGTTATCACTTCATTATCCAAATGGGTCCTTAGGTGGCACTTACAGGATATCCAGGAGGGTTGACAATATAGCTTATGAATTTGAGCTACCTTCAGATGTAGCAGAAGTTCATCCAGCGTTCCATGTATCTACGATAAAGAAATGTTTGGAAGATCATTTATTCACAGTACCTAGTGAAAATATTTATATTAAGGAGAACCTATATTATACGATAACATCCATTCAGATTCTCGATCATCAGGTTCGCAATTGAGGACCAAACAGGTTGCATTAGTCAAGATTTAGGGAGAAATCGATTTGTTGAGGAAGCTACTTTGGCATGCTGAGAAGGATATGAAAAAGAGATACCCACATCTCTTTCCTTCTGAAGAAATTCCAAACTAAGGTACTAACTCAGTTTCCTAATGAGCTTTTTTTTTGTTTTTTGTCCTTGACTAATCATAACCTATAAAATTATTTTTTTATGAACTAAAGTTGTAATTATATATTATCGTTAAATGAAATCATCAACGCTTACTTTGGGACTTATCATTTCATATATTTTTAGTTCATTCGAATTTAGGAGTGTCATGAATTGTGTACTCATATATGAGCTCATATTTTGGCCCAATAGATACCAGGGGTGGTTCAATGCCTTTAAAATGAGGCATTTAGGTTTCAAAATTTGAAGGCCCAATTTTTTAGTAATGATAAAATTATTATAGGTATTTTTATCAAAAGAATATAGTATGTATTTTTATTTATTTTTC